>JAWWEQ010000045.1:9953168-10131224 GCA_035583055.1 Torymus tubicola | reverse complement strand
CACATCAAAATACATAAGAATATGATAGTCAGTGCTCTGGGTTTGACCACTTTCTTTTTTTTGTGTGGCTGTGTTATTAAAATAAACTCGATAAATCTCATTGAATCGTATTAATAATTTTATTTATTTATGTATTCGTTATCGCTCACGAGAGTTTAAATCCATTTTAAGTAAACTAATATGTTATGATATCTCAGTATAGTATGATGTTTTAAAATTAATATTGTTTACAAAACGATACCGGAGAAACTTTAAGTGACACTGATTTTTATTATTTTTTGAAACGAGTCTTTATCATTGTTGACAATTATATAAGTTTCGTTTTAAGACTATATGTAGATATTTGATAAAATAAAAAAATTCTTAAATATACTTAAAAAATATTGAAATTTGTAACTTTTCCCAAGCAAAATATTAAATTATGTGTACATCTTTATGTATATTTTAAATTTGTACATATGGGTTCTTAGCCTGTCTAATATAAAAAAAAATTAAATAAGTAAAATATATTTTTTAACATGTTTAATTTCAATTAAGCTTAATTTGAAAATAAATTGTAGCACGCGACAACCTGATTCTCCGTTCAGTAGACATTTCCCATTAATTCTTATTAATGTTACTTCATTATTAACTTTTAATTTTTTACCTTCATACTTAAAACAAATGAAAACCAAAAATATATAATGCACCCCACCCAAATATCAAATAAAATAAGACAAAGTAGCTATACAAGACCGCATCGGCACAACCTCTGCCCCTGTATCAACGCAACCCGTCGCACAGCAATGCACGAGTAGCTGCCCGTCTACAGTCCACCTTAGCCTATACACTTCCACCCTCATCCTATACACTTACTCGTAACCAACTATACGAGCAATTCTCTTCTCCTCTAATCGCACATACCAAGCCACTGATGCGACTGAATCACCGAGCGTATATGTGCGCCTTTTACTCCGACGAAATCCTCAAGAGCTCCAAGAGCGCAGTGAGGCCTCGAAGAGCCCAAGCCGCTCTGGCAATAATCCACACGGGGACACCCCCGCCTCTCACGCGACACCTTTGCGTTCACCCCCTCCCACAAAGTCACTGAGACGTCGGCTTTTCCCTTCCCTCTCCCTTATACTCGTACACCCAGCCGTTTCCCGTCGTCTCTCGTACATATACATATATATATATATATATATATATATATATATATATACCTACAGTGGTGCTCGGCATAGCAGCCGACGGGCGCGCTCGCAGGCACTCAAACGCTCGTATAGCTGCGCTTTTATGTCATCGTAAAAGCGCAGTAACAATTAATAAGTATCCTCGTAAAAGCGATTGCTGTCGACACCTTTTTGAATGACAGGGACAACACGACGTGGAAGCCCCCCCGGAAGGAACGAGACAGAGATATATATGTATATATATCCATCGGTTTCGGAGTGCGAGACGAGGAGAAAAAAAAACAGCACGTGTATGAGTATAAACGTCGCGGTACGTAACCGCGCGGTTAGGCATGCGCATTCGAGTTGGTATATATATATATATATATATATATGTATAAGCGAGCAACGAGGCGCGAGTGACCGAGCGCTGTGATTGACCATAAATTTTGCGTTTATACCTCGACCGTTACTTTTAATCAGGCAGTTATGCGCAATGATGGTCACGCGAAGTCCCCGCCACTGTCTGATGTGTCTCACGCGCGTGGGGGTTTACGCGGTCTCTTGCACAGCCAACACGCAGGAGACGTGCGTCGCTTGTAAATCATCGCCTTGAATGTGGAATTGTGCACCGCGGGATTTTTCCTTGTTCGTTTGTTTTTTTTCGTAGTTGGCGTAGGTTGGCGCGTGTTTCGCGAGAGTGATTTACGATGTTGTCGGTGCATTCGATGCCGAGAGAGGATGTTGCGTAAATGGAACGAGGATGATCCTTAATGCCGATTATCTGAAACGCGTTTGAGGTTCTGCATGAATTAGCTCTTTATGATTTGAGATTTTAGATATATAAACGTTATGATTGGGGATATGGTTTGAATGAATAAGTTGATGAGATTTTTGTTATTGCATTTGATATATGTATATAAATACTGCGCAAGAAATGATTGTGAAAATTATGAATAAAAATTAATAATTCTAAATATTTTATATAACTGAATTTCTCTACAATTACTTGACTTAAATGGTATTATAATAATTGCATTATCTTATACGTAACAGAAATTATACAAATATTTCAAAAAACCAACAAAGTCCTAATAGAATTTTTCACTAAATTAGACAAACCTTTATCAGCCTAAGGATAGAAAATTCTACTAAAATTACAGTACAATTTTGGAATCTTTGTCTGGTCTTATGCAAACGACCAAAACCTTGGCCAAAACCACTAATCAGCTAGGTCAACCAACCAACCAACCAACTTTTGTCTTCAAGACCAGGCGATCGACTTGATCCCAAAGCACCGAGATCTCTCTCTCTCTCTCTCTCTCACAACGCAGGCACACATGTGCACTCCGCCTCTCAAACCACAAAGCGCACACCGAGCGCCTTAATAAAATTTAACACGGCCATTTCCTCGCGCGTATACCGACGTTCCTTATTATTTCGTTTTTGACGCCATTATACGCGCTTACTCTCTCTCTCTTCTACCGCCGCTGGCGCACCAAAGCCCTTCCCAACCATATACCCGCAGCGTCGGCGCGCATTCTCCAGTGAACGTGGAATACACACATACACACTATTCGTCGAGGATATGTATCTTCCGAAAGGTGGTCGTTTTGCGCTCGCGCGCACGCACAGGGCAACAAATACAATTCCAACGCCGGGCCATTGCGGCTTCCATGGTTCTGCACGCGCGAAAGAGAGAGGGTAGACTAGATAATATTGCGCGCGAGCGATTCTCTCTCTCTCTCGCGTGTGTGTGTGTATATATATATATATATATAGGAACGAGCGTTGGCCGCAAAGCCGCGGTTGGGTCTCCGCGTCGTTGCCTTAATTAAGTTACACGCCGGTCGCATTGTTCCCTCTCCGCGCGCATAAATGTCACTGCAAAGAGGGGATATTAATTACTTTCAATACTCTTGCCGCCGCCGCAACTGTGTAGTACAGCCTACGAGTGTGTGTATGGGCGAGTATCGGTGTATACACAGAGGGGGGAGGGAGGGAAGAGAGGGTTGTGTGCGGTGGCGCGAGGGATTCGGTTCACGTGTATGTGTGTATATATATATATATATATAAAGAGAGTGCAGGGATCCTCTCTTGAACCGGTGGCGCGCAACTGCTCTTGGCACGCAAAAATCTAATAATGGGAGGTTTAGCAGCGATGAAATAAACTCGAGACGGTGGTTTAATTAACGCTTGGGTATAAGATGCTGATTAAAAAATATTGGAGTCCGAGGTGGAAAAACGGCGTCTGACATTTGATTTTTTGTATAAAATTAGTTGTTTGTAGTTTTTTTAGCACATGATTCTTTTATATTTTTATAGTTTTATTTTATAATTTTTTAATGTATTTTTACTATACATGATAAGTTTCCTATTAGAAATGAAATAATTAAAACGTATTTTAAACATTCAACTTAAAATCATCCATTATATAATGGATAATAATGATATTTATTTAATCTCTATAATATTTACTACAATCAAGCAGCGCATATTCTCATTCACTTTTAATACAGTTATCCCAATAAATAATATAGTTTCAGTAATGCTTTATGTATGCGGTTGGCAATAAATTGAGCAAAATATGATACGTATACATATCACTTGTATCACCCTATGTACATAAAATAAACTTTATTTCTATATTTATTGCATAGTAAATACACATAAAGATGTGACAAAAACTTGGACGGCACTTCAGTGTATTACAAATCAAAAGTAAATAAGACAAACAATTGCACTCAAATCTTGCGTAACGCACGCAGTATAGTCGCAATAATGCTCTCGTAATGAGTAGTAGAATCGTAGCCTTAACTCTCATTCGCCGCACTCTCGCGTCCCTCGACGACGAGACATTTGTTACGAGACTGCTCCATGAATTTTTTTTACGTACCAATTCGCCGCACATAAAAACACTGTACGTTACCCACAAATGAGGCGCAATATCGTATCTTTTCGTTTTTCATGTATGTATACGTGGGGGTACCCGAATAAGCCCAGCTCATGTGTCCTCTCTCTCTCCCTTACTTTTCTTCCGTTCTCGAAAAGATCCCCCATCCCTTCACTAAAACCTTCTTCACCCTCTGTCCTTCTGACGATTCAGCGTTTCAATAAATACTTACATATAAGTTTGGGAAATGGCCTACATGAACATTTACGTTCCATTGATGAAAAATTCATCGGATCATTCGACGTGCGATTCGCGTCTTTTAAGATGACGACTTGCTGAAAATTCAAAGGTATATGCGGGATCTAAAAATTTTGATGATATCTGCTTATTCTCCAGAATATCTTTTTTAAAAAGATTCTTTTGGGTTTCAAATAAAATGGGAACTGCCTTTTAAAACATGAATCTTATATATTATTTCAGACTGATTCATCACACGGAAATAAAAAATGTATTTTTCACCTATAAAATGTTTTTGTTAATAACTTTCAAAAAGTTTCACTAAAGTACACAAATTATAGTCTACTAAAAGTGTGAAGGATATTAAGAAAGAATGCCCTTAAAATAATTAAACAAATTAAATCAATAAAATTATTTTATAGATTACCTACAACAATAAAACCTCCTTTAATTAAAAAAAATTTGGTTTCCTTTATATATTATCTACAAATTTCCGCGAACCAATCTATGACCTCTATATACATATAGAAAAATTAATTTTCACTACAAAATAAAACCTTTAACGATCAATAAAATAACTCTTCTTAACACTTCCCCAACGAACTCACCCCCCTCCCCTCAGCATTATTCCATCGCGCTTTCGACCAAACGAATACTACCCCATAACCTTCCACCACCTTCTGGGCACCCTTCGATCGTCTCTCTTACCCGAAACTCTCGAGAAGGAAGTGCCGGTTAATTGCTCAATCTCAACAACGCGCGAACTTCTATAACGAAGTTGATTAGCCATCAGCCCCAACGGGGTAGAAAGATAGACCTCAGCATTAGCCCACCCTTACCGAACGTATGTCTTGCGTATATATATATACATATATACACTTCTTTCGCAGCGACGAAGGTTTTCCGAGGTCTCGAAGGGTTACTGTTGCTGTTACTGCGCTCTCTCTCTTTCTCTCTCGCAGAAACCTTATGGCTCGATGTGTCGTGGTATGGAGTAGGGGGTGACGGCGGTAGCAGTGATGGGGGATGGGGGGGAGAAGGTGGAGGGCGCGCGTACGGGCGCACACACAGCGAGGCAATAGCCTTTACGACTGAGCCATAGTATCGAACGATCTATCCAGCCATTAAGATAGTCCCGGAACGATTCGGTAACCTCTGGGTCTCCGAAAGCGATATACGCTATCGACTCGACTGGCGCGAGAGAGCGAGCTGAGCTGCCGGCATTTTCGTGAACAATGCCCTATACCCTTGCGCCCGTTCTCTTTCGCGTGTATATATATATATATATATATAGCTTTGCCGTTGCTGTTGCTTTGCTTCCTCTTCTTCTTCTTTGGAGTCTCTGGCAATCTAGCAGCCTTTTTCCATCGTCTCTTGCTCCTTTCCCATTTCCGCGTCGCGTCTTTGCTTTTGTTTTAAAATTTTGTTTCGGTCTTTTTTTATCAATCGCCGTTACGTTCACCGCATATATGGAAAAAGACTTTATAAAGTGAAAACTTTGCTATAACTGGCAAATTTATCGGCATGTGGCGCATGATAATAACGTCTCTTTCTTGAGTTATTTTATGAAAATATTTTCGATGTCTGTGACCGATACTATACTGAAATAAGTCTTAAGAAATATTTTAATTTCCCTTATCGCATCTATTTTTACAACAGACGAAATCAATCATTCTCAAAATAATTGAATAATAAACGCGTTATCACTGCGTCAGCAACCAGCAAAGTTCATTGAGCTTCATGTATATAATACTTCCAACGAGCGAATCTCGATTCACGTTTTCACTTTCTCTCGATGAGCTCTCATAACGACGCGATAAAGACATTTCAATAAACATACCGCTTGCTTTGCTTGCTTCTTTTTATTATAACTTCTTCTTCAACGGCAAAACATGCTATCAGCCCTACTTAACAATCTCTCAACTCGTTTATATATACTTCTGCATGAAAGCACTTACACTTACACGTCGCTCCGATAGCAGTTCGTACGACTACTTCGAGTCCTCTACTACTACTACTACTACTACTACCACGCACCTCGATAATGCCCTGCGAGCGTTTGCCGTAAATACATCGCGCGGTTCGTTTGCAGGCCATACGCGCGTGCGAGCAGGAAAATTGATTCTATAGAGTCGCAATCGTCGGGAGTGCAGCTAATAATGCGAAGAACGATAATGGACAAACTGGCCAGAGAGTAGAAGGTCGCGGAGCTGGCTATGTGTATGCACGAACGTGTGTGTTCGATCGAGAGAATTCGCGAATCTTTGCCCTCTCTCTTTTTCCCTTCTGCGACTACAGAATACTGAGATAGAAAAAGAACATATATATACATATATGTATATATAGATACAGCGCTATGTAAAATGCAATAACGACCAACTCGAGGGCGGGTGGCGCATGAGAGACCCGGAAGTGTGTGTATACACAAGGGTGCGAGGCTGTATGCTTGTACACCTATATACATTCGTATAGCGTCACACAGCAAGCGTGTAAGAGAGAAAGAAGCTGCGGAAAAATTGCGCACTAGAGAGAGAGAGAGAGAGGAAGACTAGGAAGCCGAGATAGCATGCATATATCGCGCGGAATGGAGCGTTATACGCTGCAGCAGCACCGGGAAAGTGGGGACAGAGCTTGCGCGGGGGCCGGCCGGAAGCTGCTGCCGCTTGACGTGGCGCACTCTCTCGCTCTCTCTCTCTCTTTCGCTCTGGCAACGGGGGCGGGTTCGGCTTCCGGTATGCTTGCTGCCGCTACCGCCGCCGTCGTCGTTGGGGGGCGGTGGAATGGAATAGAGTCGCGCGCGTAGAGAGGGTGGGAGAGCCGCGAGGGGTTCGGAGATTGATAACGCAATTCCAAGACTACCATTACCCTACCCACCCGACGGGCGGCCAAACGAGAGCGGCGCTGTGCTGCTGCTCTGCTCTCTACCCACCCACCCACCCCGGACGACTATCTTTTTTGCTCCTGGCTCGCTTCGCTCCTTCTGCGTACACCTATATATATATACACGTAGAAGCATGCGCGAGGTCCAGGGACGCGGCTGCTGGCGAGTTTCAGAAATGTTAACTCCATAAATGCCAGCAAGCCGGCCCCTCAGGCTACGACCTCGGTTGTGAGAGTGAAAGAGAATAAAGAGAGGTGGAAAAAGAAACGCGGAGAAAAGGGTATGAGGGTGAGTAGGGAAAAATGAAGGGGGAGTGCAGGCGATGTGATAAAGAAGTTCGAAGGGTGTGCTGTAGAGGTGTGCACGTGGTGTGCGTCTGTCTGCCAGTGGGGTGGTGTAATTAAACGAGGGACTATTGTGAGATCGAGGCGCGGGAATGGTTTGTTGTCTTTTGGCGGGGGTCGTGGAAGGAACAGAAGTTGGATTGTTGGAAAAATCAATATTTTTGAGTGAGTTAGAGTTTAGGTGGTTGTATTCGTTGTAGGAACTGGAATGGATGTTGTAAACGGTCGTACTATTTGAAGATAAAATATAAGAATATGTAATCTTGAAAAATTCGAATTTAGAGATACAAATGAAGAATCAACATTGTAAAGTTGATGGTAAAAGATTTCTTTCAAATATATATATATATATGAATATGAAGTGACAATCCAACTATCACAAAAAATATATTCACTTTTTACTTATCCGACACAAAAAAAATAAATTTTCAAAGTTTGATTCCCATTCAATAATACCAACTTTTACACAAGACTTTAAAATCTTCATTTTAACTTTAAGGGTTATCGAAACATTTTAACAAAATCCAACTTTGGACTACTGCTACATTATAAGCACCTCAGGCCATAAACGGAAATAGAAGTAATAATTTTCGTAAACCATTTGAAAGAAAACAGAATCGATGGTACTTTACAAAAAAGAAAAAAAAAAAGAATTTCCTCTTTCTGCGTCTTTCGTTCTCGCAATGGCCTCGTAAAATAGAAGGTCCCCAGCAAGCGTTTCTCCTTTTTCCGCAAGGCCATCTTTTCTCGCATTATTTCACGGAAAAACTCGCGCTCACACACCCTCGCCCAAATCCCGCGCGCGACGGCAGCGGAAAAGTTTCACCCCTCCCTCTTCTACGCAGAAGCTTTCGCGAAATATACGATTATAACGATAATTGTATGTGCGGAGTGCGCGCAAATCTTGTTTATTCTCTCGGCGCCCGCGCGCACGCGTATAGTGGAATATATATATAGGCAGGCGGCACAAAGTATATATGCATCGCGCGTGCGAGCGGGCGAGTATACGCGTTGAAGCAAATTTTCCAATGACGCGCTTTTAACGGTAAAAAGCTGCGAGCGCGCAGCTACTCTACCTCTCTCTCACTCTCTCTCTGCCCGCGTGTGCATTCTTGGTAATTTCTCTTGTTTATTGAAACGACCGTCGGCGGTGGGCGCGATGGCGCGATAAATAACGTTGAATATTTGTATAAGGTGAAATGAGATTTTATGGATATTAGAAGTAAAGTCTCTTAGTATTTTTCTAGCGGAGGCGGGGAGAGAGAGAGAGAAAGTGCGCATGTAAATGTTGCAGAAGGGAATTATCGAATTTATTTTACTATCGTACACGCGACTCAGCGCATATAGTGAGATATTTAGCGCAATAATTGTTATGGATGATAATACACTCTATATAAGCGCAGCTCCGGCGTTGTTTGCCGACGCGCGAGCATTTTCTTTTGGAAAATAGTTTCGCAAAAGATTCTGCATATACACCGCTTGTAATTAAAATCTGCCTGGTACATTTTAAAATGCACCTACGTGTGCAGCGGAAAAATGCTGAATATATATATAAGAAATTTTTTTCCAGCTCAAAATAAAATGTATACTCTACTATAAAAAGTGTTAAAATACGTAAAAGTCTAATCTAAAATCAAATATTAAAGGCCCTTTAATATACTCCATATATTGTGTTCGGATTATTCTCAACTTATAAGAAAAGTATCAATTCAACTTCCTCGCAAACGAAAGTTTCTAATGCAAAATTACACTTTCAGCGATGACGCGTAAAATATTCATTACCCTTTAACGAACTAATTATACGACATTTATTTTCATTTGAAACGATAAAATAAAAAGTAGCGAGGCGAACCGCTCTCCCCGCATGTATATATATATAATACACTTGAGATGAGAGGCGGTGGTATGGTTGGCGTCGGCGCGGGAAGTTTGCAAAGGCTTGCCGGGAATAGCCGGGTCGCTTTCTCTCTCTCTCTCTCTCTCTCTCGCTCTCGCATTGAAGTGAAGATAGGAAAGTGTTAATCCCGGCCGAGCAACTTTGCGTCTATAGAGAACTTGCGCGCTTATGCCGGGAGGATTTCCATCCAATAAATTTGGAGCTTTGTATAAGCTTTCCACGCTTGAGTTTAAATCCTCGCGGAGCGCCCGCTCACGGCTTTACGCGCAGGGGCGTCGGGTGGCGCGGTGCGCGCAAAAGGATTGCATGTATAGAGACGCGGTAGAGAGAGAGAGAGAGAGAGAGAAAGATAAAACCCTCGCAGCACTCGACGCCCCGCCCCCCGTAGGTGTCGTGAATATTATTCTTTAAAGGCACTCGAATTCATGCGGCAATTCCCGTCCGCCGCCGCCGACGACGCCGCTGCTGCCGTCTTTTTTTTTCCTTAAAATAAAAATTTCATTAGTGCCTCGCACGCGCGCGCGTTCGCATGAAAATTCAATAGAAATCTCTTCGCTAAATTATGCACTTTGATGGTTTAATTTTATTTCGTTCGCCAGTTTTTCTTATTGGCTCACCGCTTCCATACCTATAAATATTATAGACTGCGGAAACGTATCTGGAGCCCAATAAAATTGCCGAGTATTGTCTTCTAATCAATCATATGAAATATTAAAGCCTCGGCCCCGCGCGTATTCGTGTGCGGCTAAGGGCTATTTTATGGACCGTGCCGTTAGCATGTAGTTTTCCTGGAGTATAAACTTCATGAAAATGGACCCTTATATTTATTAGTGAATGGCTTTCCTGACTTTTTGTAAAATATTTATATGAAATTAATTAATAATTTTACAAAAATAACCTCTAGTATAGGATACCTGAAAAAAATCGATAAGACTATTAAAAGTTGCAATGCACATCTATTAATGTTTAAAACAATATGAAAGTTTAGATTATTTAAAAAATTAATAAGAATTATAATGAAAGCTGTACTGAAAATCGTTATTTCAGCTGCTAAAAATGTTTGCTGAAGCTATACAAACACAATTAAGAGAATTAACTTCACAGCGCATAAAAGAACTCCAAACCTATAAACTAAACATAACAAATATAATTATCTTTAACAAACCCTGCTTTATATTTCATCATCGCATGTAACACAACCTTATACGTACTTTTCCAAAACCAAATTGTTTTTCTCTCCCAGTGCGCAAAAAGAAACAAAACGTCAGCTGAGAAACTACTCGGGAGGTACAAAAAAAAGGTACGGGGAAGAGGAAAAAAAAACAAATTCTCCGGGGACGGTAAGATATTGGTTTTCATCCGGGTCGTTTCAGGGGTCGTAACGTTTGATAAAAATGCGTGTTACGCGCTCTCCTCTCTCTCTCTCTCTTTCTCTCTCCCGGACCCAGAGTTCTCTCGGCGCGCCGAAAGAGCACCCAGGGAGTCGTACGCGCGCCCGGCAAGATCACGAGAATTTTCCCTTCTCGCCGAACTTGCCGAGCGACGTCACTGCATTCGCCCCCCTTCCACCTACCCTGCTGCCCGCCCACCGATAGGGAGCCGCGTTCGCCCATGTAAATAATCAAGATAGAAAAGTATTCCCCGGTAATGGCGCGGGGCGAAACTGCAAAAGCAGCGCTATCTATCCGCTCGCGTCGAAATTGAAATTCGATGGTAAACAATGTTTGTCGGTGTGTGTGTATATTGTTAGTTGGACATTCGACGATAAAAAAAGTATACGGATTTTAATCGATCATAAACATTTCGTTTGCGTTTATATAAAAATGGTATTGCCTTTTATTTTTATGTCCGTGTGATAGAATATAAAGATTTTATTTAACGGGTTTGAAGTGCAGGTGTGCAACGCGTTGCGCGCTGTATAATATTAATTGAACGATTAATTAAAGTCAATTTGTAATTATTGTCTTTGTTGAGATTTAGTGCATAAAACGGAAGTCGGAAGTTGTGTTTCGATGCACATCGCAGAATTTGCAAAACATAATCATAAGTCGTTTTTTATGGATGTTTGGCGCTTTTACTGGCCGTTGTGCATGCAAATTGACCGTCAACGAGCATCTAAAATTACAAGTTAATTAAAAATGTGCTATGTAAGCTGTAACATATTACATGAATTATTTATTAACCAATAAAATTCGGTATTCCAGCAACGTTTCGGAGAAATAATCGTTAAATATATTTCTTCCGAAAACGAATCTAAAAGTCGCCTTATAGTCCGCTTCGTTATTAGCATATAAATTTTTTCAAATGGCGATAGTAATCGTCGATTCGCGTTCAGCCGCAGACTCTTCCCAAAGTTTAGAAAGAGGCGAGCTTAATTATTGCGGGCATTCAGCAGCAGAGATGCTCCTTAATGAGGTGATTTTATAGATTCGGCTTGGAAATACGATATGCTCAGAAAATAAAAATGATTAATTATATATATAAAAACGTTCGAGCCATACTATTTTTATTGCTTTTATCTTATTTTAATTATTCTTAAGTCGTGATAAATTAACAAATCTATATTTATCAATTGTTTAAATATATAAGATTAGAATGTTATACTTATTTGATATTCATAAATTCTATTTTAATTTTTTTAATATAATATATAAGCAACGCTTCACCAATTTAAAATTACAGGTTTGTTCAACTTTTTTTTCTTAATTGAATTTTATGTATTACTCGTTAAATTACCCGTGATAATGAATTAATTAAAAAATTGATTCTTAGAAATAATTCAATCATAGATCCAGTCCACGTAGTAGTAAAATAAAACTTTACGACGCTTCATTTCATAAAAGTAAATGATGCGTAAAATGAAAAATCGAACAATAACGTTTTTCGAATAACCTGAAAAATGTTATACACTATGGCAAAAAATGTGAAATATTTATAGCAATTCGAATAATTTAACGCTTGACCGTTCATTAAATTTTCAACAAAAGAGAATCTCTATTTTATCGAAACTAATCAAATATCCCACTCCATTGTACTCCCTATATAACGACCTCACCTCCATTCTAATCAACTATTTATCCCGAATAATCAATATAAATCTCGTTACCACAGCGACCACTTAATGCATTCGTTATCCAATAGAGTTATAATAAAAATATTGACCCATAGATTCGACTCGATTGCACCACAAATAACACGCCGTGCGCGCGCGGCAATTGCGTCGCAGCAAAGCTCAAACAAATTACGTTTATGGAGTCGACCAAGAGAGAGTGAGAGAGCAAAGGGGAGGAAGGAGGATTACGTGTGACGTCGTGTAGCTAGCTAGCCCCCCTCCTAAGCAGCCGGATCGGCAATAGGCTATATGGGATTCGGGATATGGTCCGATAAACACTGCGTTACTCTACGCGCTGCTGCTGCTGCAACTACGCCATTTTAACCCCACGGCCGCAGAGCTTAGCCGACCTCATGTCGTGATTGGCTCTCTTCAACTCAAGATTCACAGGGCAGGTATTGCTTTGAAAATACTTTGATGAAGTGGAAAAGTTGGGGAGTGAAAAATTTTCAAAGGTTGTACAGGTGAAAACATCGTGAAAATTATGGCTATACTAATAATATTCTGATTTGGTTTGATATAAATATATGTACTGACTTCGAGTAAATATTGACTTTTACATAACATTGATGTTTTATTATACATATATTTACAACAACTACTAATATTTTTACGCATCATCGTGTTATTATTACTGATCGAGTTTTTGTTTACAATGATATTCCCATTTACGTAGCACGTTAACTACGAATTATCGTTAACTTTCTATCTGGGAGAGTTTTATGATTTTAAGAATATTAAAATACAAGTCAAGTTAGTTTTTTCATTAAATTTTTTTAAAGAACCGATGATTTAAAATAAATTAACAGAGCACAAGTAATGTAGAAAAATAATTTGCATTAAAATAATCATTTTCCATCTCACAAAATATCTCTGAAATGATGAAATTCTCACTAAAAACAATTTATTACCCGCAATTCCTCTAGACCTGTATACGTAAAATTTAAAAACACACAATGCTCAACACTTACCCCGCTTAATAAACGCTGCAATGCACGCATCATTTGGCATAACTCTTTCTCAGACATCTTAATTACGCACGCGCTCATCCCTCTCTCACTCTCTCTCTCTCTCTCCTACATACACGCGTGCAATATTCACGCTGGATAAATGCGTGATAACGAAATAACACCGAGCCTCTGGCCACCCTCGCGTGATAACTCCCTGGATATTGGTCGTTGCATATATTTCGCCGGATTCTCGCCTGTATCTACCCACACACATATACATATACATACGCACACGCGTGTGGCTTTGCCATCGCCGCGAGGCATGCACCAGCCGCGCTGCTAGATCAACGTATATATACATATATATACCATGGAGATATCGCCTCGGAATCAAACGAGCCATTTGGTTTTAGTGGAGGACATTCGAGCGACATCTTCACGTGCAGCCCGCGGGCAGTGTAGCAGCAGCAGCAGCAGTACCACGATCAGCCCTGCGGCTACGAATTTTGCACGACGAGGGGTAGGTGTACGTATAATACCTGAGTATGCGGTGCAAGGTACAAAGGGTATAGAGAGAGAGAGAGAGGCAGTGGTGGTGGTGCACGTTCTACTCGTCTTTCGCATTAGATAAGCGGCTGGGGGGCCCCAATTAACAGCTTCGCGAACTTGAGGCTCGTAGTTACGCGAAACACGATCGGTAAGGATAAGAGAGCGCGAGTATAAGGAATCTTATCTTTTATATCGCTTTTTGCAATGTTCTACTTAGAGATGTAACGAGGCTAAGAGGTATTGCAACGAGGCCAACGGCTGCTGCTGCTGCCGCTGAGAGCTTCTCGCAGGTTTTTCTGGAATTTTATGGACCTATGGAGTGTTTTTATAATATAGCGCGCGTACGTGTGAGAAATCTCCACGACCTGTTATTTTATATAAGAAAGGTAGAGAAGCGAAGGAAAATTTTCGCTCCAAGGCTATATATATATGAGAGCCAGCGGAGAAAACGTTTTTGTAAAATTATTAAAATAACTGCTTTTATTTCTCAGTTCGCACATAATAAATTATTGCTTGCATTATTTTATATATATACGCGTAAAATTATAAGAGTAAATAAAGAATTATGATTTTTTCTCGAGCCACTATAATAACCGGCTTGGCATGACGATGAAAAGAAATCAGAAATGGTTTTGGAATACGATTATCGTATCATTTGCTATTTGTTTTAATGAATTTTATATATAAGCTTGCGTATATTATAATCTGCATATAACAAAGTTTTCTCACACGTTTCAAAATTAAAATATATACCAGCTTTCCCATGCAAACTCAATTATATACCTCGACCTCTCTTATCCATCTCGAAACCATTGCACATAATGTAATCCAGGAATCTTGGCTGACTCTTTTTCTGGCACTACCCTGAACTTGGCACACACGCGCCTCCAACTTCTCATCCCAAGCGGGTTAAAGTACAAAGTTGAGGTCGCTCGGTAGCCGTCGGGTACGCGCACGCGACGGCTGCAGCAGGCGCAGCATCTGCGCGACCTTAGAAACCGGGAAGTCAGCGAAGATATTATATATTATAAAGGGCAAGAGAGAGAGAGCGAGAGAGAGGAAACACACGCGGTAGATTAGTGGAAGGCGGAACACGTGTTCGACTGTTCTCCTCGCTCGCTTGCTCGCTCGCTCTCGCGAGTGGAAAAATAACGGAGTAGGTAAGACGTCGTTACGCGCATCCGGCACACGCTCGTGCTCTCAAAATCAAACTTAACTTTGCTCCCTTCGCTTGCCTGCCCGCCTGCTTACTCGCTTCTTTTTTCTTCTTTCACAGAGCGTATAGAAGAAGTATCGTCGAGGAAAAAAAAGAAGGCGAACGCCTGTGTAAGGCTTAAATCATCCAGCCTCGAGGATATTAAAATACATTATGAGAACAGAGTTGTATATATATATAAGTGGAATTTCGCGAGTCGGCTGCGATTGGCAGCGAACCAAATTGAAAATCGCCGTTCCCATTGCCGAGTTTCACGTCATTGCATTGCTTTCAGACGCGCGCATTCGCGTCGGAATTCTAATCGTATTAGAGCTTAGGAGGAACTTCGCCTCTTAGCTTGCCTCTCGCCCGTCTCTCTCTCTCTCTCTCTCTCTCTCTCTCTTTTTCTTTCTCTCCGCCTATTCCCTTCCGACAAATTTCACTCACCGTTTAATTCCGTTAATGCTCGCGCGCTCGTTGCCTATATAGCCGCGTGCGTGCTGCTGACTGGCCTCTGTCTGTTTTTCTTCGCTAGCCTGCGGAGAGAAAAGTTGCACGTATAGTGCCATTGAGAAAGGGAAGTTTTTCCGATCCACGCGCATCGCAGACGTACGAGGAAAAAAGCAGCAGACGCACAAAAAAAGAAGAAGAATAATACTTGGTAGAGAGAGAAAGAGAGAGAGAGGGTGGGGTACAGGAGAGAGAGAGAGAGAGAGAGAGAGAGAGAGAAGAGCGAAATGCTCGTTTCTGGCAGTCTTCCAAATTGAAAAACACATTCGCGATGTTTTCTTTGCGCGTCTCTGTCTCACTCACAGATCTTTTGGGGGGCACGCGAGGGAAAGGAAAGAAAGCGAGGTCTCTCTCTCTCTTCTCGGGAGAGAGAGAGAGAGAAAGGGAAAATGGCCGGGCGAAAGGGGGTGGTAACGTAGGAGCGATATAATGAATCGTGGGGAATGGGGCTTGAAACTTAGGGGTTCAAGGGGGTTCTCGCTCTCCGAGATATACTGCTTACGCCGAGGCGACGGCGGCAGCGCAAGAGAGCTAGCGAGCGACTTTGGGAATTCGGAAAGGGAGGCCAAGAGTGAGAGAGAGAGAGAGATACCGCAGGGGTGGGTGGATTTATAATGAAAGCTGTAGAGTTGGACTTGGATTTGTGAGGGTTACGCCAAAGAGAAAGCACACACCCTCTGGAAAGCTTCCGCACCAAGAGAGAGAGTAGGAGACAGGAAATTGCCGGCAGAATCCAATCACCGCGTGATCTGTTTAATGCTCTCGCTAAGCCATTCGCAAGTAACTAACGCGCGACTATATCGTGAATGTTTCGTGCGCTGCTATGTGAAATTAGATTGTACGCGGAGCTACGGACACCTGACGGACAACAGCAGGAGAAAATGCATACACAGGTGTATATATATATATATAGAGAGAGAGAGAGAGAGAAAGAGAGGGACGCGTATAAGCGTAGGCTAATTAAGCGCGAGCGTGGCTGCTCTCTTCCTGAAACCTTTTTTTATGCATAAAATTCTCTATGGACTATGGATTTTTATGAGGGAGTCGTTCAATTAAGGTTTACGACAGGACAAACGATAATTACCGCGGGCCCGGTAACATTGTTGACGTTTGCCCGCCGGGCGTGTATGCACCCTCGTCGCTCGAGCGAAGTTTCCTTATAGTTAGGGAGGTATAGTTTTTGCTTACCTGGAAATCCAGCGAAATGGAGAAAAAACGTTTCTTAAAAAGTCAAAGTCTATTATATTCGTAAAATATGACGGTGATAAGTTTATGGTGATATTGCTGAGTTTACTTGCTTTGACGTAACTTTCTTTTTTTCTGAAATTTAGTATATAATGGTGCGCAATATAGCTGAACTCTGAAATTTTCCAACACGAATATTTATTTTTTTAGTGAATTTTTGTTGAAAATCATTATTTGTATTTTGTATTTGTATTTATTGAACCAGAAAATATCATCTTTAATATTAAGTTTGTTCTAGTATTTTATACAAGATTTTTTGCAAGTATGATATTGTAAAGAAAATACCATCTAAAAATAATATTTCCAAACATTTCAGAAACCCTGTATATTACAAATTTTTCCTCTAAAATAAAAGTAAGAAATCTAACCGATCTTTCCGTAACCATAAACCGACACGCAACATTTTCAAAAAAAAAAAAAAAAATCACCGAAACGACCAGCCCATTGAAACTTCTCCCTTACGGAATAGCCCTTACAGTACCCAACTTGATTATCCTCGCAACTCGGATCCTGCACGCAAGCGTAGGGGCGAACGCGCCAGTGTGTGTGAGAGAGAGGGCGAGAGAGAGAGAGAGATCAGTTCCAAGCTCCGCATTATCACCAGGACGTTGATGAGACAAAGGTACATTCGTGACCGGGAGTCTTGCTCGCTCGCACGCGCTAGCGCATGGGGAAGGTGCTCGCCGACAGTCCCTCAGTGGCTCGTTAAGACATTTGCATTTCATTTCGCCCTCCTCCACCTATATATATATATACACACACATACTCCCTTTCAGCATAGCCTCGACCCCTCGCCTACTCCGTCGTATTCCCCTTTCCCGTATAAATATTAATGCAACATCCTCCTCTCGGGCGTTTTTGTTCCTCTCTCTCTCTCTTCTCTGTCCCGGAGCAGCATCAGCAGCAGTAGCAGAAGCCGCGCCCTCCTTCTCTCCCCGCGCGCGTCCCGGGCACTTTGAATACTGATGCGACGCTCGCGAGTCCACTCTCTCTCTTGCGCACGCGGGTTTTATCTAGTCCGGCTTCCAAGGGCTGACTCTCTTTTCTTTTCAGTTGTTTTCTTTGTGCGAGGAATGCGATTTATGAATATTCTCGGGATGTCAGAGAAGATCTTGGTCCCAGATCGTTTATCAAGAGGATGGATTGGGTTTACGAATTTCGCAGGCTTTCGCTGCTGAAGTGCCGCTGCTTTTAGGCGATGGTATACAGCGGTAGCAGACTGTTCTCGACATTAAAATTCTCGTTCTACGCTGTTTATTTTAGAATGTCTTTTTCAGTGGTGAGAATTATTTAACACGTCTTGCTGCCTTGATCTTTTGTATAATTCATATAATAATGTTATATCTCTAGTACAGTATTGTATAAAATTAATTATGGTGTGTAATTTCACATATAAGATGAAGCAGACACGTATAAGATTATAAGATTTTTTTAATTTTTTCATGTAATGCGTAAAGGGTTTCATGTATAGCTTTATAACTTACTATATGGATCTTGCATATTTATCAATTTCTAGACACTTTGAATTATGCAAATTATACAAACGTTATTTAAAAACATGAATAATCCGGGAACCTTGAATATGATAATTTTCAGTTCTAAAACAATCTTAACAAGTTTAAGACTCTTTTCTTATTATTATAAGTCTTGAAAAATGGCAATACTTAAAAAAAAAACTTGTCTAAAATAAGCCAGCTGAAGGTAGAAAATCACTTAAAAACTATTGAAAGTCCATCCGGCACTAATGCAAAGGGACTTTAAACTGCAACGGTAATAGTCAAAGTTTCAACAAGTTCCGTGCTAGCGCGCGCCTCTCAACCAACGGCGAGGGATTAAACTCTAATAAGGATTTCTCCAAATGAAGAAAACGACGTTTTCGCAGCTCGGAAAAGTTACTGTGCGAGAAGAAATTCCACACCACCGTCGTCTTGATAACTATACGTATACCCTTAGCTCTGCAGTATATAGCAAGAGAAAAGACCACACGGAGGAGAAAAGGAACGTGCGCTCCTGCCACACGGCATATAAGACAGAGGGAATTCCTAGATTTTACAAAGCGAGCACGAGAGGAAATAAGTGCGCACCAACAGTGCGCGTGTATATATACATATACGTACACATACCACGTTGGAGGAAAACTCGAGGGAAAGACAGACACGTCGCCGTCTGCGAGAGAGGTGGGACGAGGAGAAAAGCGTCGGTACGTGTGCAAGAAGAGGGAAGAAGAAGAAGAAGCGCGAGACGCGCCCGAGACGATGACGGCGACGGTAAGGCGGTGGTAGTGGTGTGTGCGGGCGAGACGACGGGCCTCTGCATTGCCGGCATGATTGCCTCTATGGCACATCGAGGCAATCCCCGTGGCTACGTGCCCGACATACATCCACGCTCTTGCTCTCCTTCTCTCTCTCTCTCTCTCGCTCGCGCAATTCCGCGAGACTCCTGCTCGCGATCTTGCCTTCCTTTTTTCCCCTCCACCTCCTCTACACCTCCTCCCACGCCTTACTCTATACCCCTTTGCTCGTCGTCTTTGCCCTCCTACAGCTCCACCTTCTTCTCGCGCGAGAGACGCCTCCTCCTGCGCACCTTCCATGCGCGGTCCACGTATATATATATAGCTACTCATGCTGCGCGTATTTAAATCGACGCTTATATTCTCTCTGCTTGCGCGCCGTGGCTAATTGGACGAATGGAGAAGAGAGAGAGAGAGAGAGAGAGAGAGAGCAAGAAAGAGAGTGGAGGATTAATGCGCGATACGCGTAACGATGCCAATTTCGTATACGAGAGGACGCGGCGGGATGAAAGGAGGCGGCTGCTCCTGCTGCTGCTGCTGTGCAGGCTGCTCCTTTGGCTGGCATGCGAGCGATAATGAGGAGAAGTTGGCGAGTGAGAGAGAGTGGATCGAAGCAACGCGCGGAACTGCGGCGCCTCGTTGATCGCAAGGATGACTTATGGTTATGTGTGTGTGGAGGCTGGCTTGAGGTTAATACAATGAGAAAGCGGGAGTCAATTGCTGGGTGTATATACGCGATCCGAGCAATGTGTATATATTATAATGCTCCCGTGTAGGTATACGTGTGAGTTGATTCGCTTTTCATTGCGATGTTTATGGGAGAGGAGGTCTTCATGTCGTTGGTGTCGAGTGGCGGTGACGATGTGATGGCTTTGATGTTCTTGGGTGATCATACTCGGTGCTCCGAGGTCGTATAATTTTGATTGATTTATGCATTTATTGCGTGTGGTAGGCGATGATAGCTGTGGTAAAGAGATGAGTGACAGTTGGTTGTATTACTGGTGTAGGAAATACTTTTACGGAAGCCTCTGGTTATTCGATGAAAATTAACTGAGCAAGTTATAATCAAACAATCAAACTTACAGATAAAAAAAACTTAAAATTTTTTATTTTGCCATTTTAAAGCGATTTATTCAGATCATCCTTTAAGAATTACCTCGAGATAAATTCTTTTTAATAAAAGAAAAAGCACTTCTAGGCTTTTCCTACATTAGTATAATGCCCTCCAGGCAGAAAGTTCTCTGACTCAAAAGCGAGGAAAAGTAAGTATACGTCTGAGGGATAAAAAAAGCCACTCTGGAGAGACGTGAAATCAGCGGGTTCTCGAGTCGATCGGAAATGAGGAAAGTTGCCAGAAGCCATTAGATCCGATCCCTTCTCTCTCTCTCTCTCTCCTCTTGGCCAAAGAGATAGACAAAAGGGAGCAGAAAGACAGAGAACAACGAACCCCACCGTCGCCTCCTACGAACTTATACGCAGAAAGAGAACGAGATAGTGCCTCGAGGAGGAAAACACGTATCCCTCCTCTTCTCGGCTATTCTAATGAAGATATGCTTAACGTTAGTTTCCTCGCGCACGCAGATGCTCTTAAATCGGCATTACATTGATCCACGGTTACGAGCCTATACTATAGCAACCATGTAATTCCTAGGCAGCAACGTCGTATCACACCTGCCTATAGCACGTATACGCATATGTGTGTATATATACACGCAGGTTTCCTCCCCCGCGTGTGCCGGTGAGAAGAGCCTAATGAAGACGTAAGCACACGAGAGAGAGAGAGTCGCCCTTATTCGTAGTGACGGGGAAAAGCTTTTTCAGGTCGTAAGGCTGACTTATTGCTGATTCTCGCTCCGCGCATATATGTATATATACGCGTGTAGTAGACTTTCATTTTCGAAGTACCACAGGCGAGCACATGTGCGCGTACGCGGGCACATAGCTCGCGGCTTGATTGTGAATTACGAGTGTCTCGAAAGGAATGTTTATGTGGTTATTTGTGAGTTTGGGATAGTTTGATTGCGGTGGAAAGAATTTAGGTTGGAGTTTTTGCAATGTTGGGGTGTTGTGGTTTGCAGGGAATGATATTTTCTAGAAAATGGAAAAATAGAAGCTTATTGCATTACGAAGATGTATTTTTATTGAAGTAAAATTTATTTTGAAAAAGATAATATAAAGATTAGTAGTTTTTAACCATGTATTCAGTAGTGAAAAATACATTTTAAAGCAGTCGTGCGTATTTAAAAAATAAAATTTTGAGAAATTCTTAATCTTTGACTTTAATTCTTGGAAAAATTAATGATGTAGCTGGTTGAAGAACTACTTTCCATTACAAGAAACTCAATCCATCGATGCTATCGCGCTGCGTAATTCTGCGCGCCTTTCCGCGAGTGGCAGCAATAACCGTTGTAGATGATGGTCTCCTTGTTAGTAAAGTTTAGTACTCACACTAAAACAAACATAATAATACTGATATTAATAAGCTGATGTTAGATATTGTGTCATTGCTCATATATAAATACGAAGATACAAGGTATCGTTATATGATCAATGAAATAATCATGATCAGCACTAATGCGTATTTCCCAATCGTATAATTACGAAGCTACAATATTTTCACTATTTTCTTTGCAGTAGTCAAATAACTACAAGTCATATTTAATAAAGTAATGAATAAAAATTCAAGTGTATTCTCATAAACCACATAAATAACCAAAGATAACATCCTCTCTTTCCATTAAAGTATATATTCAAATAGAATCCCATCTATCAACGGTAAACATTGTAAACAACGAAAAAAAGTCGAAATATTGTACACAAAAAATATAAATCAACACGTGACATATCTAGTATAAAATTGATTCCGATCGTGATGAAGAGCCCTCGAGCGCCATTAAAGATAATGGAAAATGCAAATCGTGATCGAGGACAAGACCGAGAAAGAAGAGAGAGAGAGTGAGTGTGAGAGAACAAAAAACCAAACGCGAAATTGCATTTTTCTAAATCGATAGGAATCTTCACGCACGCGCGACCGCAGTTACTTCGGTTAGCCGTCACATAAATTTCGCTCGTGTGTATAATGCAACGAGGGCCCATTCATCATCTATATACCGAGGCATCCCATGATCAAATCCAGTTGCACGTATATATATATACATATATAGCAGGCGTGTCCGCTGCTGCTGCTGCTGTGCTACTACTATATACGTGATCGAATTACACAGGTTATAACAGAGCGGCGTTGCGCGCGCATCTCGTTTCGAAGCGCTCGGGAGCAAGTGCACAAACACGCGTTACACGTTCATAAAGAAGTTTATACGCGCGGGCTTCGATCTGCTGGTTAGATGTAAATTGGCAAGCTGCAGCGATGCTTGGTTATGTGGTTGTAGATAAATACTTGTTATTTAGAGGTCGGTACAAGGGGGATGGGAATTTCTTAGTGACAATTAATTTTCTTGTATCGTTGGTGCGCTTGTTGGGTAAATTTTAATAGACAAGCTTAGAGAGGGAAAATAAAGCTTCGTGTATACTTATAATTCCATCACAGTTTTAAAAATATATATACACATCTTATGTTATCTAATAGCGTAAAGTTTAAAATTAAAAAAAGAATTACCTACGTATGTTCGGCTTATTTTTCAAATTAAGGATTATGGTGATTCATTTAAAAATTATAATAACAGACATTATCTTTAAGTACTAGTAATTCCAATTCTTTTATTTATATTGAATTTTATTACCACAATTCGCCATAACAACTGTCTGCTGTTTCATAAAAATATATACCTAACCCACATACGAATCCCTCATTACATATTCCTCTCGTATCCCCAAAAATATTAGAAACCGCTCAGATTTATATACGCGGCTGCGAAAAAAATTGTTAATGTCTGTCTATATTGCCGAGGGAAACCTCACAACCAATTTAAATATACATACGTAGTTATATTATTGAAAACATAACGACGGCATAAATATCAGAGAAAGAAAAGGGGAGGCGTCGCGTAACAAATCTATATAGTTCGAAATAACGAACGCTTTCCATATCCACACGCACAGGAGACAGACGTATAACACGTATAATATATACGTAAGCCACCTCGTGATAGCTTTGAGCGCCAGACGCGCCGTACAGCTCGTCTCTCTCTCTCCCGCGCATATTAGTCCGCGCGCCCAGAGGGAAGTCGTCGAATGGAAGGAAATCCAATATAATATTCAGAATCGCCCTCGGCGCGAGCGAGGCTCGCGTGCGTATTATGTATATATACGTGCCTATATATATACACTCTCTCACACGCGCGTGTACGAGGAGAGGAACGAGGGAAGAGCGAGTCGTAGTCGCGCGATTTTCCGGCCGTACGCGGAGGCACGCGGCGCCGGTAGCTCACCGCCGCGTTTCATTAGCGGAAGATGCTCCCGTGGGGGTGGAAGGCGGGACGGAGGAGGAAGGGAGGAGCAAGAGAGAGAGAGAGAGATAGGACATTAGCTTCGAGCCTGTCTTATATAGCGCGAGCGGAAGGAAGAGGAAGAAGGAGAACTAGATTAGAATTCTGCGCGGCTCATGGCCCGACTTCGAGTTCTGCTGCTGCTGCTGCTGCTGCGCTGGCGTTCTATGCTCCTTAGTGCGAGGTCGTGCGCGGAGTGGTCAATATTTCACGCCCCCGCGCCCCGCCACCGTGGCGTTATAGTAGTTGTGTAAGAAATTGCAAAGTTAGATGAGATTCTGAAGAATTTGACGGGGAAATTAAGAAGAGGTATGCGAGATATGGAATTTAAAAATCTGCTGGATTGCTTTAGTTTCTTTCAAGTGCTGGTTGAATATTCACGCAAGCGTTGGCGTGTGAATCAATGTAGATGTTTTTTCAGTGGTTTCGGGTATTAATGTAATTTGTAGATCTAATGTTTCTAATATAAGAAAGAATTAAGGCAAAACTATTCAAAAAGTTTTAAAAATTTAATAGTCAAGTGAAAGTAGTTAAGAATGTAATATTTAATGTGGATGATTATCTAAAGACATCTTTATATTTTATTTGTTTAATACGCAATGACACCAATGACTCTGGTATCTCGTAGCAAGCTCTACGAGCTTTTTACGTAAATATTTTCGCATTTATGTTTGATAACATTTAAATTTTAACCTCCAGCAGTATACTTTTTGGTACATTGTCTTATTGTTGTCAAAAATCTTTTTACCCCTTTTTTCAAAATTTTATTTCAATTATTATTTCTTATTCAACCCTTTATACACATGAACTATTGGGTAGAAAACGAAAGAACGGATTGACTGACGGATATTTTTAACGCATTTCTTAATGCATTTCTCGAACCTTTTTTTAATTCTTCTTTAACCCTCTTTAAACCCTTTACTTAACCTTTTACTTACCCTAGTGGGTAAAAGACAGAGGTGATGGACCGGACGGACAGACGGAAGATCGGACGAACGGACAGACATTTTGGCTTTATAATATTATAATTGATAGATATTAACTTTTGTTAAATCTGCTTCCATTTTATTAACATGTTAATGATAAAATATCGTTGACTTTCTATAACAGTAACCATCACTTTTTCATTAAAAAAGAATAAATAATAATCTAGTATATGTTTAAATAATATTGCGTTCTTGTTGAAAATTACTATAAAAGTCAACCAAATGCACATATAAATCTGAATATTTTCCTAAAAAATGTCTTTTAGAACAATTCCCTATCCACAGTAACTATGCATATCCCTTTTGTTGGTCGCACAAAAGACCAATCTCGAAATAAAGCAGAGAGAGAGGGAGGGGGAGAGACTACGCGCTCTCCTTTTGTTCCGCGTAAAACAATGGTCGAGTGTAGATGTAAAATAACCGCGCGGACACGCTGTGCAGGCGCGCGGCTGGAAAGAGAACCACACACACACATGCATACATATATATAGAGAGGGAGTGGGCCGGGCGTCGTTCGGCCGTTTCGCAGTCGAGTAAATGAGAGAGGCGAGATTAAACGGGGGTGACGTATGACAGGCGTTGCTCTTCCAGCCCCGTTTTTTCGCGCTCGCTATATACGGCTAGCGTCGCTCTCCCCGGGCTTTTTTCAACGCTCCAACGTTTTAGATAGTCAACCCTTTTTTCACCCACCTCCTATCCCCCTCAGCTTGCCATGCCAACGACGACGAAATATACTGACCGAATCCGAGGTTGGTCGGTGGAACGGTTAAATGAGAGGACAAATATAGAGGAGTGAAAAATGGCAGTGGCGCAGTATAAGGGTGGGGAAAAAAGTTGGAACGCACATATAATGCCTTGATTACTTTTTAAATAAATTAACCTTTAATTTCTCTTTTTCGGCGAAAATCCGAGCTTGGTTTATGCTCGTATAGCTATAAATGTACTTTTTCCAGCGAGATACTAGATATTATTTATAAAGTTTTATTTAAAAAGCTATATTGTCTTACAAACGAGAATTTTATATCAGTCTACTATAAATTAATGTACAAACTCTATCAAGTATTCGAATACTTTTTCTAATGAAAATTCTAAAGAACACTTTATAAAATACATGTAAAAGAATAAAAAAAATTATATATCGAAATTTATGATTATTACAATAAGATTCCTATCAAAATACAAGCTTGTATCTCATTCCAAAACTTATTAAAAACTTCCTCCAATAAATCCTCGCTCGAAAAGCACATTTGCGCTATCACCAAAGCGATCGGAATCACATTCAGCCGCGCAGCGATCTAAATATTTTCGGCGCCATCGCGTATCTCTATATATACACAGACACACAACGCGAGCTATATACCGCCCACAAAGATCCGAAATTTTAAAAGCCCTCGGTGCGAATAAAGTGCCGGCAAGTTGTTAAAACGATAACCGCGCTCTCGAACCTCGCGCATTAAAGTCGTATAGATAAACGCGCTTGCGGTCGGTCGCGCGAAATAAAAATTCCCACCCACGGGGTCCTTCACTCTCTTTCCCTCTCTTTCTCTCTCTCGTGTCGAATCGCTGCTATATGTATACGAGGGGGTTGAAAAGCGTGCACCGTCCACTCGAGAGCTCGAGATTTAGGTGCACGACGTGCGTATACGCGCAGGATTAACTTGTAGCCACGCCACGTAAAAGCTCGTAAGTCCGGCTCGCAGAGAGATATATATGTATATATACGAGGTTGCCCCTCTCTCGTTCTCTCTCTCTCACTGCGTCGGATAACTTACGATCTTACTATAGCATTTATTTTTCTCCTCGTTCGGGTTCGTTCGTTCGTTCCTTCTTGTTGTCGGGACCGCGACAGCGGCGCCTACCTACGCCCATGATGCAGCGTATGAGCCGCAAAGAGAAAGAGAGTGAGACTTACGCCTACTCGGTTCTCGAAGGAGTATAGAGAAAGAGAGGAAACGGGTTTGTTAACGCCGCGCGCGCGCGCGCACTCTTTGTTACGGAATGCTCGCAATAACTCGCGTCGGCCTCGCCGATATCTCTCCGGGTCTAGAAATTGACGAGGTCTGCTCTCCCGTTCTTTCAACTTGCTCGCCTTGTCCTGGCACGCTCGTGTAGATATATATACACGCAGATGTATGCACGCGAGAGAACATGCGAATACGAGAAGATGGAAAAAGGAAGGCTCTCTGTCGCGATGGCACAACTTGTCTTTCGAACCTCGACGAGGGGATATATATATATATACATGTGCACGTGTATATATATATATATATATATATATATATATATATACGTACGAGTGCGGCCTATATGGAGATTGGCTAGAAAAACGTATAAAAATGTTTTTCCCTCTCACTTTTACACGGTGGAAATTTAACGCGGCCATTATGCAGAACGAGTTGTATCGGTAAAGCCTCAATCCCAATTCCCAGGGATGGCCTCGCCTCACTCACTCTACTGGCTGGTTGGCTGGCTGGGATGGTAAAGCCAAACAAACCTTATTTATGTCTCAATTAAAGCCGGGGGAATGGGATGCACCCTCGATGGAGCGGCTCCAGACAATAAAGCAGCCAAGAGAGACAGAAAGAGTGGAGAGAGAGAGGAGGACGCGATTGCGTATATATATGTATATAGATATACACGTACACATATATGTCGAGGGAGAGATAGAAAACGAGCGAGGGAGAGAGAGAGAGAGAGAGATTCGACAAAGAAGAGGAGAGACAGACAGAGCCGGGAGGGTTACACGCGCACGCACACATCGAGAGGGAGAGAAAGAGAGATTCGCGATAAAGGGATCGGGGATGGAGACGGAAAAGGTTCGACCATTGAACGTCGACCTCTGGGCTTTCGGCTATATATACACATGCTCTCCGCCTCTCTCTCTCTATCCATCCCTCTATCTCTCTCACTTCTCGTGCTCTCTTTATCTTGACCGTTGCTGCCGGCGGCGTTGGCGGCATTCGCAGAATACAATATCATCGGAACCCCTCTCTCGCTCTCTATCCCTCTCCGTCGGGGATTCCGCGACCGAAACTGAACTAAATACCAGGGAGAGAGCTCGAGAGACAGAGAGAGAGAGAAGAGAGGAGATAACGAGCGAACTCGCGAAACGACCATAGATCAAGCGGCTTAATTATCTCCACGCATTGCCGCTGTACCCCCATTGGATGTGCTGCACATATACGCGGGGGTGCCCTCGAACGGAGTTAAGCCGATTTGACCATTCGTTAAGCCTTTCCCCCCCAAAGGAATCCCGCGCGAGTGATCCAACACCGCCGACGCCATCGAATGGTCGCGCAGTAGTGACTTTTAGTCCCGGCTCTTTTTAATCTGACTGACTGCCTCGTTCCTCGTATGTCTGTGCGTATATGTATGGGTGTCTATCGTAGGTATAATGGGATTCATGAAGGCGGGACTAGATGTTGGACGAGCTAGTAAATCTCTTGTGTAAATAAAATGGTACTGGATAAGAGCGTCGAGGACGCTACTGAGTTTTTTATACTGGGTGTCAATATTTTCCGGGCTTAAATTCAAGCTTACGCGAGTATAAGAGTGGTGGGAAATGTCGTCATGAGAAAGTTACGCGGAGATACGGTACGTTTGTAACGATAATATTTTAAATATTTTCATTCGAGAAAAAAAAAGAAAATGTTTTTTTCCAGATTAAAAAGTGTCGGAAAATACCTTTGAAAACATTTCAACCTGCAAATAACATTTAGAATTTTGTATTGTATACAATCAGCTTGAAAGATCTTGTGCGCTTATGTAAGCCATTTGCGTTAGGAGTATGATTTTTATTTGGATATACGAAAAAAAATAAAGCACTGGATAAATATTTAAATTATATATAATACAAAACGAGAATGGGCAGTATGGCTATTCCGGGAATATAGCCAAGTAGCGAGTTTTCCCTCTCTTACAATGGTGTTACCGCGGCTATAGTGGCCTATTGGGACTGTTCTTTGTATTAAACTGAACACGTGTAGTGAATTTTTTCGCCTACCGAGGCACTGCGGTCCAATATAAGGCGACAATATTCGTTGAATTGTCTACAATGAAACCCATTTTCACCTCGAATCGTTTCCCTTTCTTTTTTTTTCTCTCCCCCCCTTTTAATTTATAATAAAGACTTTCGGTTCTCCTGAACCAGCATATCGTTTCATACAACGCTAAAGTAAAATAATGTCCTAAACTCTTTTTTTAGACGCAGCGCAAACTGCTTACACTACCAGAGATGTGACATTAAGATGAAAATATTAAAAGTTTATAAGCTGCAGCCCACGACAGCAAAAAATTATTTTAAAAGCTTGCAGTTTTAAAAATACTTATATAAGATCTAAAATTTTTCACACGTCTACATTATCTATACATATATATATATATATAACACTCGATTACCCCTAACATCGCAACTTACAACGTGCTCGACAACTAATAGAAACGTATATTTTTCATTTCAGCCGTAATCGCATTTTCGGACAATATGAACTGCAGCAGTAGCAGCAGCAGCAGCAGCAGCAGCACCGACGGCATGAGCAGCAGCGCAGCATGCGGGTAAGCTCGTTTTCTGCCTCCTCTGCATTTTTATTTTGCACGTAAGATACACACGCGCAGTATTTCCCGTCCTTCTCCATTCTCTTTCCTCCTCATCAAGCCCTCCTCCTCCTCCTCTCTACCTCCTCCACCCCCGCGCTCGCGACCCTCGTTCCTTTTTATCTCCGCAGAGTTTCCACCCCATCAGCCTCACCCTCCACATCTCTCTCTCTCTCTCTTTCGCTTTGCTCACTCCACCCCCGTCGTCGTCGAGCTCTCTCTCTCTCTCTCTTTCTCCCCCCTCTACCGCGGCAACGCGCCAGTATCATGGCGGCAGTTACGGAATCAATAAAAGTGGTGCTCATGCGCCTCAACTGCCGCTCTCGCCTAGGCTTCTATACCCCCTACCTCTTTGCCGCCCCTCCCCGCGCCAACACTGGCTTAACCTTGCACTAATACGATCTCACGGTGGTATGTATGTATATACCTACGTGGGTATATATATATACATAGGGGAGGCGACGCCGCTGGCTGCCAGTAGACTAGACTAGATAGTCTAGCCGATCCCCCCCCCCCCCACTCTGTTGTAGGGGTAGCAGCAGCAGCAGCAGCAGCAGCAGCTCACTTGGGAAGCGCGTCGAATCGCGGCGGCAACTTCCCCTGTAACCGTCCTCCGCGAAACTACCCCTAAAACTATACAAGAGCCATCATTGCATCGGGTGTGTGTGCAGGCTGCTTCAGGAAGAGAGAGAGAGAGAACGATACTCACCCCCGCAGACGATGTTCTATCCTCGCGATGGGCGCATTCTTTTTTTTTTACTTCATTGCAAAATGCGTATTTATTTTATAAGCTTATATTTATCGACGGTCTGTCGTTGTCTTCAGCTCAGCGTCAGTTTTACTGCCTGTGAATGGTTTTTTATAGTGATTTTTTATATGGCTTATGATTTTTTTTCTAAATAAATTTTTTTATATTATTTGTAGCATTTGTTGACGGTACGCGGTTATTCATTCTTCTATATTTTTATATTTTAATGTTTTTTAATTTATAAATAAATAAATTTGCAGTATATTTTTAAATAACATTAACCTACATTTGAAAAGATAAAAGTGATAAAATATTTAATACAATGGCTAAATTACTTTATATAATTCATATTTATCACATATAAATATTTTAATGACGATATTCAACATTCTATATCAAATTTTAAGATCCAAATACATAGAAACTACCTATTAGAGCAATTCACGAATGGCCTGTTACAAATTTTATGATATTTTAAGTCCCCCATTCCCTCTCATAGTATAGCCAGATAACTTTTACGTACAATATTTTTTCTTTCTACGTGACAGGAATCGTGATGTCTTCCGAGACCCATCTCCCCCCTTACCCATATAAAACACCACGTGATTTGGTAGAAGCGATCCGTTACACCACAGTGAATTCTTTATGGTACATTCTGTAGGTGCTTCAACATTTACTTTACCTTTCATATAACACTAGATCAAAGAACTTTTCCCCGTATCTATATATATAAATATTATAAAACTTTTTTTTTAACGTTAACTTTCTCAACAGATATATCATAAATTAATAATAATAACGCAACTTAATTTTTGTTTGCTTTTATGATTTCGATCCATATAAAAGCACTTTGCCTCTTTCCGTCCTACTTAAACATTTACTTTAACACTCAAGCAACCATTAAAGCTCACAAATCACATTAAAATATTAATCCAAGGCCGGCAATAACATCTTATCACACAGCAACCACCTATTTTTCTCTCTCTTTCTCTTGCTCGTGCTATAGCAACTATGCAATCACCTATACCTTCGCGCGTACATACATATAATTATTCAAAGCGCACGCGCGTGCACGAAAGCATTAAAAATTCAAATCATCGCATAGCGTATATATAATATAAACCAGAGAGCGCGTACGCACACGCGCATCCCAGAAATGAATATCGCACGGCGATTAAATCCAAAACCTTTACACCCAGTAATGCATAAAATAATGCGCACGACGCGCCGATAGAATCGCCATCACGCGCGTATGCTAATTAGAGTACGGCCGATTGGAAGTACGTGCTAAAAACATAAACATGTACAAACTCACATACACACACACATACTACACGTATATACATATATATATATAGATTTTGATCGAAACTCTCGCGCTTGGCATTGCTAATTTCTCAGGGATATCTGATTAATTAACCAACGCTGGCGCTACGCGTGGGATATATATTGGTCAACGACACTGTGGTGGTCGCTCGCTCGCTTGCTCACTCGCGCGGCCAATGGCCGACGCACCACCGCAGCCGCAGCCCATTAATCATTCGCGTCGGCGTGTTGCTGCTGCTGCTGCTGCTGCTGCAGTGGCCCCCCGGTAAACAAGCCGAGTTCCGCAGCAGCAGCAGCGGTGGTGGTGCGGCGCCTAGGTTTTACGTGGTTGGGTGTGGGGGAGAGGCGAGAGCTCTGGCAGGTAATGTCGGGATAATGCTGCGCATAAAGTGCGGCGACACGTATATATATATATATATGTATATATACATAGCATTTGGGAGGGTGAGAGAATAGGGAACGTATACGCGTTAACGCGACTGTCCACGCGAAAATATAGCGAGAGGGGACATGTGACTTGTTGTGAGGTCGATCTATGTGGTATACGAGAAAAAAGAGACAGAGGAACAGCGGTTTTATGGGGATTTGCTGTGAAGGTTTTTCGTAAGAGACTGTACATAGGGATGAGACTTCCGGCAAGTGGCTGTGGTTTATGCGAGAGAGATTCGCCGGGCAGACGTTTGCGTTTATCTTGGTATAGGTATCTTGTAAATTGACCGAACGCGAGCGAGAGTTATGGGAATGGGCGAGGGCAGTGAGAGATTATTTTTATGCTCGCTTTTAGTGGGAATAAATATTGTTAATTTTATATATTTGTATTAGTATATAGAAATTTTTGTTTCCCTAAAAATAACGATAGTATATTATATTTATTTATATTAACAAAAAAAGTGTTTATTTATTTTTAAGACATAAACCGTAAAAGCAAAAAAATCACCGTAACAACGATGGCTATACAACGTTTAACTGTACCATACTCCGAGAAAAAAAAACTCTATAACTCTACACCTACAGCCCAATTTTCGTATAAGCAGCGCCAGCTAAAATCCAAAGTCGATATATCCATAATAAAATTCACAGCTTATTACTGCCAACTTTTCTCATAATACAGTCGGCGGTGCGCTCACGCGCGAAAAAACGTGACTTTTACTCCCTGGTAACGCTCGCGTCTAAGATTACGTGCGCATACCTATACATGTATATACATATACATATACATACACACACATACGTATACTTGCCCGCCCCGTCGGAGGAGGGTTTCCTCTCTTCCAAGCGCGCGCACCTTGCCTCTCTCTCTCCGGGAAAGACTGAAAAAGGACGGGCTCTTACGCGCGAAATGGGTCGTACTCTCGAACGAAATAGGCCATTGCTGCAGCGGGCAATGGCCAATGCTGCAGTCGTATGCCCCCCATATAGCTGTGCTGCCGAGGCAAGCCTTCCCCTACCCCCGTTTCGTTGTGTGTATAGGATATATATACCTGTGTATGTGTATATGTTGGCTTGAACGGGGGTGTGGATATATACAGGTATATAGAATAGGGAAAACCTTCTCTCTCTCTCTCTTGCTTCTGGGTTATGCTGCTGCAAGAGAGAGGTACGCTTGACTTTTCGTTTAGCTGAAGCGTATAAGGAGTCGCGAAAAGCTTATACGTATATACGTATAGTACGGTGAAGGTGAACTTTGTCAGCTATCCGACGATGATAACTGCAGTTGTAGTGGCTACTCCGGCCTATTGCTATGGCAGTGATTGGAATTCAAAGGGGTTCTTACTGCTGTCGGCAAGGTCGGGTTATATGAAAGCGGTTGACTTGTGAGTTTTGCGAATGAAAAGAGAATTTTGGTGCTCACGTAATGTGTAGGACATTAGATTACCAATATGATGGATGAAATAAATTTTTAACATAATCTTGTTCCGTTATATTTGAAGAATAAATATTTAATGTATTTAGAATATTATTCGTTTATTCAGAATGCAAATGGTATATTAAAAAAATCATAAATTCTACAGCCCATAATAATTTTTGCATAAAAAAATATATAAACTATATACTTAATAGTATACTTAATGTAGTATAACGATACAAGAATTATTATATAAATAAATCCAACAGATACTATTCTCATATATATACTATATAATAAAGTATAAAAGCAATTACCAATAAATAACACACCAGTTAAAATGAAAGTTTTAGCATCATAGTTCGGAACTTTCTAGTTATAAAAAAAAAAGGAAGTTTCATCCCCTGAGTTACCGACCCAGCACGGCGATCATTACCATCCTTTCTCCTCGCTGTACGCGCGCCGTGGTGCACAGCGCACGGGTAGTATAGAAAATTTAAAATTTTTCCCCGCGTAATGAAAAATAACAATATGGCGTTTAATTTATTCGTGGCGCACGCGCGAAAGCCAATAGGTGGCCTCGGCGTACGCGCGCACGAGCGAGCAAGCGAGAAAGAAAAGAGTATATATATACATAGGTACTGGCTACACATACATACATATATACACGTTCCAGTTCGCCCGTACTAAATATAACTGTATATACGCGCTTTTTACATAGGCGTATATATACGCTTCCTCTGCGCCGAGAGGCAAGAGAGAAAGAGAGAGAGAGAGACCAGGAGTGAGAGAGGGCCCGGGATATTACAGCGGGGGCGCTAACGCTCGTCGTTATTCACGATTCTCATTTGCAAGATTGCCTATACGTCTCGGACATGGGTTTCCGCAAGCGACCTACTATACGCGCGTTAAAGCGCGCTCTCGCTTGGCTCTCGCGTACATATATATATGTATATATATGTATATACTTATATTTATGCGCCGAGGGTAATACTTTTTTAAAATGAAATTTACTTTGCTTTTTTAATTTATCATCGTTGGCTGTGTGCATGTGCAACGCTGCTGGCTGGTTGGCTTCTTGTGCGCGCGCGCGCAAAAGTTTTAAATTAACAAAAATAAAAGGAGAGAGAGAGAGAGATGAGTGCAGTGTATATGTGTGTGTGCCTGCGTGGAATGATTAAAGGGACGTGAGATTCGAAGAATTTCTTTCGCGCGAATACTCGTATGTTATTGCGTCGCATTGTGCCTATTAAAGTGCCTCGTGAGTTGTGCACATGAAAAATTCTTGTTTGTCAAAAATTAGCATATTTCAGGGAAGAAGATTTATAGCTCGTGTATATTCTTTCATGCTTATATATATTTCACTCCCAATGAAATATATATATGTATACATATATTCGTGAAATTATTTTTAACCTTTTAGTAAAAATAATTTAAACAAATTTTTTTTTAACTATACGTATGGCTAATGGTGTATAACATCAATAAACTCACCAGAAATTTACCAATAGTTCAATTATTCATGCAGAAACGACTGAGGCTTGTAAAAGAGCACCGCATTCATCAAATTCTCTTCGCATCTACGCAGACTTTTAAACGACCCCGCCTTAACTACCCAGCAAAACAAAATCAGCGCGTCGTTACATCGACCGTAAACGCGCAAACAACTCGGCGCGCGTCCCATTCAGACCTGCGCGTATCTTGAGAATTGCATTAAAATCTCTAGGAGACAAAAAGAAAAGAAAAAAAGAAAGAGAGAAAAAAACAACTCGGACGCGGCCTTCCTTAAACACAGCGGGGACCTTGAATTTGCACGGCTGTGTGTTTTTTGTGTGTAAGCAGACGTCGGCTATATACTCGCGCAGGCTATACTATACTCTCTTTCTCTAGCCTATAGGCCGCGCGCGCGTGTGCTGTCTTGACCTTGCGCATCGGGCGCGCTTTTTTACGAGTTTACTGCACCGTCGTAAAAGGGATCCTTGGCGGCAAGAGTCAGCGGCACCCGTTCGGATCGCCGTAAAAAAAAGGCCGCCGTCGTCACGACACGCTGCTGCTGCTGCTGCTGCTGCTGCTACAGCACAATACAATACGTATATATATATACGCGTACAACGGCACCATGCGGTCAGGATGCGCCGTTATACGTGTGGGTTGCGCAGTAGCCCTTTTTCCTGGGAATTCCTCACGCTCAACGCGCTGACCCTTTTTGCCTTTTTTTTCTCTCTCTCTCTTGCCTTTCACGCAAGGGGTTTTTCTATATACATCGTCGGTGCGGTGAAATGCGTCACGCGGTGGACGACTACGACGACGACGACGCGCTGATTTACGATTGCTGCAACGGGACCTCGTATTTTTTCCTTTGGCAGCACTTTACTGCGCGCGCACGGCTGCCACTGGAGATAGGATAACACGCCCCTTCCGGGCTATGTATGTAGAGGAATCGTTGTGTGCGGCTGTAAGACGCGGCGTCACCACTTTTGGATTTATTTCGCTTGAGGGAGAGAGAGAGAGAGAGACACGTTGGGAAAAGGTTATATAGTATGGGATAGATGGTCAACTGTACGACGGCTGGTGAGTTACTGGTTCAAGAGTGTGTGGACGTAAGGAGGTTTGGAACTTGAATAGATTAGGTAAAAGGGAGCTACCATTTGGTATATAGAGACGGTTTAGAGTGATTATTATAGGGGCGTGGGGAGGACGAGGCTATTATCTTATTAGTGTTTTCCGAAACTAGCCACATATTTCAACATTATCGTTGGCAATTCATCGTGGAAAGTCAGTTTTATCTTCAATTTTGAAAAAAAAATAGCTTTGCGTGTTACTCATCTTTTACCTAGGATATAGTACATAAATTCAAACGAAATTCTTTCAAGATTAATTATCAAAAGATAAAATTACTCACTTCGGCCGGTTTTATGCGAAATTTTTGTATAAGAATTAATGGTGTTATAGAATCCATTGATAAATCATGCAAATTTGTTCCAGCACTATACTGACACGCTTATAAATTAAATTGTATCTAAAAGTCACTTTTCCTTATTGCCAGTTATCTAAATTTCGCATAAATGGACCAAATGGATGTTGATTCTTCGCTAATGAGACTTAAATCTCAAGCTTGTTAATGCATATTAGCTGGTCGGATATATAAACCGTCGAACTCACGCTCTATAGCGCGGCTCTGCGTTACACATTTGCTTTCAGCTCTAAATGTAGATAACTTTTATTTATCGGCGTATCTGCATGGGAATAGTCATTTTCATTTAAATGTCGGAGGCATATCCATTTGTATATAATGTAACTTGGGTTACCCAATTCCTGGAGTGTGTCTGTATCTAAACATCGATTTAAAACTAAATGGCTTGCCTCTCTCTCTCTCTCTCTCTCGATGGCCGGCCCCGTATTCGCGTACTAATTGCTAGCCAAAATATTCCGAAGTTATTTATACGTATATTTCCAGCTAAAACGTCCCCGCGTGTTCCCAATTTTTTCGATTACCAACATAACCTTTACAAATAAATTGCATTATTCCGTTGATTAATGCCAAACCCCATCACGTATAGAGCTCACGCACATATTATATACAAAAATAACATTAACTATATCGATATCCACCACAGAACGATGTATAATGTAAACTTAAACAATCATCAATCAGCCGGTCAGCAAGACATCTTTATCCAAGAGCAGCAAAGCCAAAGAAAACCCACCGATAAATCGTGAATTAATGGTACAACTCGAGCGGTACGTACATGGGATACCCATATAGTGAGGAGAGGGAGAGGTTGAAACGAGCACGCTATATACGCGCGAGCTTGGATACGAAATGGCAATGCTCACATCATAACGTACGTGTCCACATGAACTTAACGCTGCACGCACGCGCCGGGCACGAGTCCAAGCACGTAACCCGACTCGCAGTTAGTACGTTCGCGTGTACATACGCTCTAGCGCCTCTCTCTCTCTCTCTCTCCACCCTCTCTTGCTTGTTTCACGTTTCTCTTGTGCTCGCGCGCGTATACGCTAACGAATAATTACAGCTTCGGGGATCTACGTTGAGAGTTTCGCCGCAAGTTCGCGCGGGGATACAATGACAAAAGTCGAGAGTAAAGGACGCGCAAGGGAGAGAGAGAGAGAGAGAGAGAGAACGTTTGGGGTAACAGTAATGGAAGAACAATGTCTGGCCGAGTGCCGCTACAGGACCACATATCGCCTAATTTCGAAATAAGATGAGGAAAAATATATTGCGCGTGATCAAAGAGCCATTAACCCATTTATTCGCTGCTACGTCGTTCTTTCTCTCTCTAGGTTCTTTATTGTGTGCCGTTTGTGTGTTTTGTATGAGCTTTTTATAGCGTCGTGAGGTATACGATATATTATTTATCTTAAAATTGTATTTAGATTGTTAACGTAATAAGTTACACCACAATAATTTAAATTTCTGCATTAGCATGCATGATTTTAATTTAATTTTTTAACAGAAAATCACTCCCAATTATCAGTGACTGTGTTATGTAAAAAAAAATAACTATATTCCATACCCATTGAATTATGATTCATATTGAGCCTTCTAACAGAAAAATTATATAACTCTGAGCAATTTCAAATGGAAAAATATAATGCGAATGAGTTTACAAGCCAATAGACGCGCAGAAAGTCATGAGAAAATCAAGGTGGAAATCTAGAATGCATAATAGAATTTTATTTAGGAAACGAGTTGAAAAAAAGACGAAAAAACCGACATATGTAGGCAAAGCACGCACGCTTGAAGCAGCGCAGCTACACACATACGGCATATACTCGGGCAAACTCGAGGCAGATGAGCGCCGCGGATAGGTTGTTAAGACATAATCGGATATTAAAACTCATATAATGCTACCGTGGCGCGAGCGCGCGCAATTAATTCATAATTGGCTCATTTTGCAAGAGCCGTACAATCTTAATTCAATCTATCGCCATTCGCGGCGCCTCGTTGCCATCCCCGCGTGTCTTTAAAAGCCTCTTTTGGCATCACCGCCACGGTTTCTCGACATATATATATATAAATTCGCCACCTCGATAATTTTGACCTCAACGCGCGTGTCCGTCTCTCGTCGTCATCTCGTCTTCTTATTTCTTTTTTCTCTTCGTTCACGGTTCTTATCTTCGTTCAGCTTTACATATATCTTTTGGCTCGTTCAACGTAAAAGACTACCCGTAAATATTTCGGTTAATAAGCTACATGCGCACAAACGTGCGTCGCTTATGTATTATATGCACACGTGCGAAGGGAAGCTTTCTTTTTTTTTGGTTCTTATGTAGCAGTAGAAAATTTGCTGCTTGAATTACTTTCTAATAATCTGTTGGCGCAGCTGCACGCGCGACTGGTTATAGTTCTAATTTAAAATCGAGTTTGCTGTGCGATGAGTAAGTAGTCGTTTAGTTATGGTGGACGTGGAAAAAGAAAAAGTAAACGTTTTAGTGCTTTCGAAAAATTTATCATTTTAAGTAATTATTAAATTTATCGAATATAATTTCTTCCTTCTTATTTTTAATATTTCTATTCGTAAATTTTTTGTTACAGCGATGAAATAATTGTACCGATGAACGAAAAGTTTGACATACTTCACTATCCTACATACATACGCAATACACATGCTAAATGTAACTAGTACCATACGCACTCACAATCGTTACGCTCAATTTCGCGAAAGCGCGAGTGACTTTGTTTTAAAAACACGTTACGTTACGAGTAAATTACTATACGGCTGGGTTCGTTCACGCTCGCGGAGAAACTGGAAATTCCGGTTGACGAACTGCCGCAGAACTTTTTAATGACCGCAGCGTGCGCGCGCCCTATAATTAATCCGAAATCCACTTAGTGCGAAAGTTATCTGGGTGCATCGTTAAAAGTAATTACATTAAAATACATGGGCATAATTATTGCGCACAAAAGCAGAAAGAGTAAGTGGAATTTACGCGCGTCTGCGCGTTTATATTTGCGCGCGCATATTAGTTACTTTTTTTTTTCACCAGCTCAAACGGAATTATCAATATTTATAGTGCGAGATAGTCGCAATAAAGCAAAAGTAATGTTAATGGGAAAATAATTGTATCAAAGTGTCTATTAGCAATAATGGAATCAACGAGCTTACTCGTCGAGCCAATAGATGACGACACTGTTTCGCTCCGCTTGCTCGGCTCTGTCTCAACTATATACGTAGAGCTATATATATCCTACGATTCCTCTTTGTTGTACACTAAAATATTTTTAATTCTCATTTTATACTTTATACATTCGAAGACATATATATCAAATGCACCACGATTCGTAATTAAACCGCATGATAAATTATTCGTTCCGTACACACACTTATATATTATCGATCTAAAATTGAATTCATATTTATCGTCTCGCACGCACCAAAGAGCTTGAAACTAAGAAAAAAAGTATCACAATTGCAGGTGGATTGTCAGCCACCGGATCGATTTTAAATTTCTCATCTGCCGGCTCACGTCGATCTCTCTTGCGATAAGGTCGAACGAATCGCCACCTTAATTAGGAAATCGACGTATATGTGCCTGGCGCGCGAGACGACGATAACCGACTAACTCGAGGGGGGTAGTAATTGCAAAAGTGACTTTCAAGGACGAGTGGCGGCTCGTGGGCTGTGCCAGAGACGAAGAAGAGGAAGAACGTCGCGCGTACGGCGAAATATCTCTAGATAGTTACTCTCAGTCCATTAGAAGCAGAAGACCTTTACCGGGCGCAAGCCGATAGGAAATTCCACAGGCAGCGCGATTCCGGTAGAGATCTTTTCGGTGGGTGGGGGGAATTGCTTTCTTTTAAGGGATATAATCGAAGTTTAAATAAACTTGGTAATTTCTTTTTCCACGCTCGTCGTCCTTTAGTGTTTCGTAATATTGGTTTTTATTAAAATACTTGGGATTTTTGTATCATTCTTTCTTCACTTTTAAATGATTTACCAAAAAAAATTTTATACACTTGCTTATATCGATATACCTACAGATATAGCAAGTAGATAAAATTGAGATTTCTATATTACTGGTTTCAAACTCAATTTTCAACTAATTTTCAACTTACAATAGACATCTGTTTACCTAAAAAAAATGTCGAAAAAAATTTCTCGGGACTCAATATTTTGAAGCATCAGAAGATTTACCGTTAAGCAAACACAGAAAACAATTCCACTTCTGGACCGTTACATCCAAAGAAATCATTCGTCCATTATGCGCTCTACGATCCATACCACGTCAGTATCTCTCTGTTTCTCGGTATATCTTTCCACTCACAATCGCGAGACAGACGTCGTCGTCGTCGTCGTCTACGCCTCGCCTCCCTCTCTCTTTCCCCCCTTCTATATACGTATAGCCATTATATCTCGGTAGTCCTTTTGTCCTCCTCACTCCAGGAAGAGAAGACAAAAAAGAACGAGAGAGGGAGAGATAGAGACGAGCAGATAGAAAGGGACGAGGAATAAGAAGAATGAGTATAGGAGAGCGAGAGCGAATCCTCCCACGACCGGTTCGTTCGTTCGGGATTCGGTGTATGTGTTATATGTATATGTATGTGTGTGTGCGCGCGCGCTCGGCGATTCTCTCTCTTTCTCTCTCTCCCATTGCCCGTCACTATCCCCGCTTTCCGCGCCATTTCTCCGTAACGCGCGCCATTTCCTCCATCCCTTTTTGAGTCCGCTTCTGCCGCTACCTCCCCACCCCCACCTTTAGAACTTTCGCAGGCTGTCTCGCTTTCGCGAGCGCAGTTTTCCCGGCAGCCACCTCTCCGTCCTTCTCTCTCTCTCTCTCTATCTCTCTCTCTCTCTCTCTCTCGGTCTTTCTGTACGCGAACGCTCGTGTTTGTTCTCTATTTGGATCGTTTGGCTCGCGCAAATACCACCTTTCCAGCCTTTTACCCCATCCCCGAGAGTACGCGCAAGCGCGCGCGCGCCTCGCCTAACGGGGCTCGTTCACGACGAAGATTTTCTAAATTTGCGATCGCTTTCCGCTCGACGAATCCTCGTCGAATCGCTCGTGCGAGAGGGAGAGAAGGAGGACGAAAGAGAGAGAGAGAAAGAGAAAAGGGAGAGAGGGATAGAGCTTTTCGCGAGAGCGAATCGACCGAAATTCTTCGTTGCTGAAATCGGATTCTCTCCTAGTTTTGTATTATAAAATTGTCCATACATCGGGCTCTGTCTCCCTTTTTTTCTCTCGCTCTCTGTTTCTATCTCCCCGCCTCCGCTGTTGCGAAAGCTTTACGGGCGCTTTTACATTGATTGCGTTGCATGTTTTCCGCCAAATGTGTTTCCGCGCTTACAGAGTAAAAAGATAAATAAAACAAACTATTTTAAACCTGACAAATGGTAGTATAACAATTGATTGCCAGTTTGTTCTGTAGAGTTAAAAATAAAGAAAAAAAGAAATATATGAAATGCAATAGTCGTAAAATAATTGTTGTCTTTTACTTTGTGCAGGGATTATCATCAATTCAACAAGATATATTTTGTTGAATAAAATATTTTATCAATTAAGCGGTAGATAAATTGTCTAGATCAACTATACGTTTAATGAATTTTCATCGACGTTCGCACATCGCCATTGTAATTTATTCCGAACAGAAGCCAAAGGCGCAGGCTACACCTTATACCTCTAATGATTGTTCCGGGGGGCTTTTTCACCCGATGAATAATGTTTTCCAATGTTATGCATATAAATTCGAGCAAACACGTTTTCAATACGGGTAGACTATATAACAACGTTCATGAATTTCATTGTAAGTCAATGCATAAAATTTGCATCGTTAAGAACAGTGAGTTTTTAGGTAATTTGTGTACGCGAGCAAGGTGTTAAAAAGTATATCCAAATTAATTTCGTAATTTAATACAACTGACATGATACGAAGCGGCTGTAATTTAATGATCGACTTCACATAATTCTGAGTTTTCCTAGAACTATAACCATACATATTGTGCTATATTATGCAGGCACACGCCACTTAAGTTTCACTACAATTATGAACATATTGCTGATATAATTAATTATTTTTTCTTCTTCCTTAGTCGCAGAAAATAGCATATAAAAAGACCTTGACTGTAAGAAAATGGACGTTTCGCTGACGTGGCGCATCCTCGTTCGCTAGACGAAAACGAAATTTCCGGTTTCCGCTTCAGCAAAAAAATATCCTTTCCCTAACCCCTACGTCTCTATAGATGAATTCTCAGATGAAGCGTATATGTTCACAGAGCGTGTGTTTTTCTCCCTCGTCGGCTGATCGTCGATTGGCGTTCACATTGAATGATATCGACTGTCTCCCCCTCGGACGTCTGCAGACGGAAGTCCGTAGCGCAACGATTGCTTTCCTATATATATAAATACTATGTGTCTCGTTCGAAATAACAGAGTGACGAACGATTCGTCGTTCTTGAAACAAGGTTCAAATAGATTTTAGATCATCCCATTGCTTGCTTCAATAGTTTCTCCTCTTTTTAAATATAATATTCTAACTTTATCAACTTACTATTAGAAAAAGGAATAAATTACATATATATTTAATATATATTCACATAAAATAATCATAATTTCAAAGAAAAATTCGTTCAGTATGTAAAAAAGAATTCATTTATTATTCAGTTATTCATGTTATATACCATACAGCATCAGAAAAATATTAAAAAATATTTCCACTACGAAATAAGTGTACAAAATGAATCGTGAATCACGCGGCGCGCTCGCGATGTGCACCATGATACATACATTTCCGCGAAGTCATTTGAATAACGAAAATAAAATTCAGAAGTCCGACGGAAAGCAAACAAAACCGCGCCGCGCGCGCGCACACGCATAAAAAGGCTAATTCCCTTGACAAAACGAATTCGCTTAACGACCGTTTATAAAGTAATGAAATTCCTCTCGTTCGCCGAGCTGCTGCTGCTGCTGTTGTTGCTGCGAAACGAGAAAGAAGAAGAAGAAGAAAAAAAAGAAAGAAGCAGAGTCGACGAGAGTCGCTTTATGGTATGCGAGTCGCGTGGACGTATACTCGAGCTTGGTGCGCATAAGAAAGCGCGCGCGCGCGCGTGCGCCACGAAGAAGACGCCAATTAGCGTTATTACGCCGGCTTTATATTCGAGCAAAGGCGTGCGCTCGCGCGATAGGCTCGGTAATGGGCCGACAAGCCATAGCCCTGTCAGCTTATCGAGCCGTCCGCGTGTTGCTTCGCCCATCATCGGCGACGCGGGTATAACAGCAGCAGCACTCTGAGCTGTATGATGGCTATACGTGCGGCACGTTTCCCGTGCATCTTATGGCTTCTCCGGGAATCGCCGCTAACCAGTTCTCTTGGTGCCCCTTTTTCTCGCTCGGTGGGTTGCGCTGTGGCTTTTGGTATTCAAATTTTGATGAAATTCTTTGATTTCCTGTTTTGGATAGAGGAGGCGATGTGTACGGAGAAAGGATGTGGCTTTCGTTTTCTAAAATGTATAGGTACATTTCCTACATAGAATTTCACTTTGGATGTTACAGTTGTCGTACTTTATGCTAGATGATTCAAGAAAATTGATTATTTTTACATTTAAAGGTAATATGGAGACTATAACATAAAGGCTTTTACTTAATTCGTAGTCAAACTATATTAAATTATTCAAAAAATTAGTTATGCTCACAAATATTGATGTATTAGAACAATTTAATAATATTATAGTGTGATTTTTATACTCAAATCTCACTAAAAGTTTATCTTGATAAAAATATAAAACACTTATCAGTCAAAAATGTATAAAATTCTGCTGAAACAAAGACATTTATCAAAAGAAATATAATTTCACAACCTAGTCACAAAAAATGACCATAAACCACATCAAAGTTAAGAATATTCAAATGAACATTCGTAAAAAAGAGTCTCCAGAATGATAAACGAGCGTATTTTTAACACGTTTACACAGTTTTAAAAATTTTAAGCGAACTCGAAATGATCAATTTACTAGAATTATTTCTTCTCGAGAGCGCCTCATCTTTCGTTCCACACACACATACACGCTTGCATCTCTCCATCCCTCCCCTCCGAGAACGTGAATCGTCCCCAAAGCCACGCCGCAGGGCCCCTTTGCTCTCCCGTCCACGTATGGCGTACCGCGATCCATCCCCCCCACTCTATCGCACCGGGCCCCGGCTCGTTGGCCTTGAACGCGGCGCGCGCTTCCCCCACTCCACGCATCTCTTTCTCGGCCCCCTTTGGCTCCTTCTTCTCGCTCGTATACACTCGTTCTTCTTCTTCTTCTCGGATGCGAGAGGCTGAACGCGCGCGGGGCCTTATAGCTTAGGCCTGTTGCTGCCGCGTCTACCCCGCAGCATTATGGCCGAGGACGATGACGCGACGATGACTCCTTTTTTATTTATATCCTGCCTCTGCGCTTTTTTCTCTGTCTCGAGCGCCGAGCAGACAGTGGATAATTGCTTACATAAGGACTATTCATAGCGAGACGATTGAGAAGAAGTGAGAGAGAGCGTGACTTTTACTGCGCTCTTAAAATGTCGAGAGTCGGTGAGCGGACTCCCACCTGAACTCGAGCTTTCTCGAAATGCTAATGGTGAATTACACATTTTTATGTTGGGTAAACGGCGAAAAATATCGACGGCCAAGTGCCATTAAAGAAATTTATTGGCCCACCTTTTTATTAAAAATCTGTGAATTATGTCTCTATTTATGCCGCTCGAAACGATCTGTGATAATGAAAACTTTGAAAGCAGGATCTGCAATAAAATAAATTTTACTTATGGCTTATAAATCTGAAATCAAAACGTTTATTTCGCAGAATATTTGAGGAATAAGTTCTCAAGTAAGTAAGATTTGTACATGTTAGAGCAAAATATACGAGGTTATGTGAATGGGAACCCAATCTTCATGAGGAAATCTAATTCATAAATCGATTAAAATCTAAATAATATTTTCGATGTTAAAATTTATGTAAGTAACATAATTAAAAATCTCAAATAACTTATTAAATCAGAAAAAAAAATCATTAAATTTGATTAGATTGAAAAATATTAATTCATTCAATTTATTTTACGTAATAGCTAATCAAGTAAATAATATTTTCCAACCAGCAAAACCATCAGTCTGATTCCTTCGAGTAACGAGTCATTATTTCAAATGCTTTCCAAACTCTGCATATATATGAAGATAAGAAACAAAAATCTTTTTGGAATAAAGACCAATTACGAGTAATAATAGATATCTACCTGCGTGTATAATATAACGAACGGTTTCATTTTCGACGCTTAATTGAAATCCGAATTACGGTACATCTACCGCATCATTACAACGATTTCCCCGTATTATTATATTAATTATAAGGAATATTTTTTCCCAACACTTATTTTCACGCATAATATACGGCTTATTACACCTTTGCAGTTACAATCTGCCTCATGCTCGCGCATGTACACACACGCATCCCAAATCCACCGATTAAATTTACGACGTGGCCCCTCTTACATTCATACACGCACACACACACATACTGTTCGTGTAACGAATTGCGCATATATATAAATATAATGATTTGCGTCATCGGTATAGCAATGCTCGCACGCGCGAAATCTCTCGCGCCGAAAACGAATAATCGCCTTGGGTTGCTTGCGCGATCCGTCGGCGCGCAACGCGCAACGCGTATATAAAGCATATATCGCGACTTGCGCGCGTTCCTCTTCGGTTTATAATTTGCGGTACAGCATATATACACGCACATGTATGTATCTTATATACATACGTGCATATACGCTCGAGGCAAGAGTGTAATAATCGCCGTTTTCTCGAGGCAAGAGAGAGAAAGAGAGTGAGTGTATGTATATATACCTACCAAGCAACCTTCTCTCGCGCCATCGCGATCAGATAGGACGCGAGCTCGGGCGCGATCCACATAATAAGGGGCTTTCCGCGCGCGCTCGCACGCATCCATCTTGTAATGGATATATATATATATACGCGTAGGGCGACTTTTTCGCGCCGTCGCTGCTGCTGCTGCTGTTTTTATCTTTATGTCGAATCGCTCAAAGCACCGCGTTCCACGGTAGCTCAATGACATAGCCACAACGCGCGAGAGCGAAAGAGATCAGGCGCATAAACGCGCGAGCACGGGCTCAACGATCTGTTTACCTTCCGGCCGATTTTTCCCGTTCTCGTGTGTAACCGGGCTTTCATGTATGTATGTGTGTGTGTGTAGGTATGTGATACGACGCTCACCCGGTGAAATTCTGTGCGAGCACCCGGTACGCGTATATAGGCGCACGGCCGAGTGAACTCGTATACGTGTATATATATATATATATATATATATATATAGGGGTATGTATGTGTATATGCGGAGGGGGTGAGAGAGAGAGAGAGAGAGAGAGTGAGCACAGAGGGATGCAGAGCAGACATGTATATAGATATGTGCGGTATCTCTACTGCACGGCCAATGGGGTTTGAATGGCCGTGATAAAATGCTATGGCTTCCGAATGTTGACTAAACTGCATCCATTGCAAGTGGAAAGCCAACTGGAAAATAACAACGTGTCGTGATGTATGCTCGACAATGATAGCGCGCGATGTCGGAGCGAGAGAGGGAGGATGACTCGACGGTTTGTACGCCTCTCGTTTTTTTTTTTTTTTGCACGTGTGTGTATATGTGCGTGGAGGATATAGTCGGGATAATATATTTCGAGAGATGTCCGAAAACGGTCATTTTATCGTTTTGAGAGATAAAAAATTGTCCTCCTGCGCGTGATACAGGCGGAACGAATGTTTTAAAAAAAGGTTTTCAATTTTAATGGGTGTTGGGTTTACAAAAGCGTATTTGAATATATTTTTTTTTTGTTCGAGCGCTAAAAATACTGTTAAAAGTTTTAATCTTAAAATAATTGTGAAAACTTTTGTGTGCAAAGTATAAATGGTTTTATCAGATTGTAAAAAAGTAAAATTCAATTTTGAAAAGACTTTTTTTTTCAAATGTTCAGCGTTATCGTACTTTTAACGCTCGCGCTTCCGTATAATATTCAATACAATGTTGGTAGCATCGCATTTAATCTCCAAGAAATAACCATAGACTCGGATAAGTGTAGCGCAATTTTCTTTAACGATCTTATCAAAAAACATTGTCAGCAAAAGAATTGCTTTTTCTTAAAAAGAAAAAGAAGGTATGGTGGAGGAGAAGGAGGAGAAGGCGGAGGGCAGAGGTAAAAGGAATATACGCAATTCTGGCTTCTCCCGAAGAATGGGTTGTAGAAAACCGACGATCTTCCATCTGGGCGTGTATATGTGTGTGCGCCTTCTCACAGCTGATATCCGACGAAATCAACGCCGTGCAAGATGAGAGGATCGATAATGGAAACCAAGAGAGAAAGAGCTTTCGCATCGCTTTTGCCGTGTGTGGCGATATAAACGAGCCTCTGGGTAGATTAAAAATTATCGAAATTCGACTCGCTCGTAACGTATAATTTTTTTTTTTTCGATAATTTTCGACAACATGCTGATGGGAAAATGGACGATAAAAAAAAGGCTAAATCGTTTTTCAGTGGAAGTGATTTTTTTCAGAAATTTGAGAACATACTTAACAGATAATAATAACGTCATGCTTTACAAAACGAGCAGTGATTAATGCTTGTGCACAGCGCAGTTAACGACTAATATCCCTCGTAAATCACGTTTTATCGCTATACATTTGAATACACATTAACAATATTAATATTTCTTCTCAATTATACAAACATAACCAAAAATCACACAGTTCTCAACTAAAAAATATCCCCTGCTCCAATAAAAATCCAATAAAACACTATAAAACTATAGTTTCCTTCAATTTTCCCCCCTCAACGTCGGCGCTAGACGATCTCATTCAAGCTAACGCCGACCAAAGTGGACTCGACGCAGCGTCTTTTCTCCCCCCTTGGACTTGAAGTCGTCCACCTCGCGTTCACTTACGTCCAAGGAGCACGTCCCCGCTATTACGCGATGAGTAGGCAATTTGCGGCGCTCTCTCTCTTCGGCCGATCGCACTCGCTCCTTTTCCCTTTCCTTCCTCTCGCTTCCTCGGCCAATCGTGAATTAATCAACGGCCATCATCGCGTGGCAGGTGAGCGTTTATATACACGCGCGGGCGACGCGCAAAAAGAAGGAGGAGGCGATCGTACGGCAAGCAAGGACCCCCCCGAAAAAATCATGCACAAGTGGATGTTTATCTCTCCCCTATTTTGCGGCGCGGAACTAAAGCGCACGCATATACCTGTACATGCGTGCTCGTCGCGAAAATTATCGGGTTTTATAAAGTCGCTGGAAGATATAGTCCTCCGCGGGGGCTACTTTGAGAAAAAAAAGGGGATAAGGATAAAAAGAAACAAGGGCACGTGTATATATGTAGAGAGTGCATTAAACTCTGCGAATCGCGTGCGCGTGTGTACCTGAGTCGAATTGAAAATAACGCGTAGCGCGATATATACACACGCGTGACATTATTGATGTATTTCTCTCTGTGATCCTGTCTCTCGCTCTTACTCCCACACAAATATACGTATATACATATACAGGAGTACACGTGTGTATTTCGCGCCATTGCGCTTCCTACGCTCTTGGGGCGCACGGGTGCACGATGCGCAATCAGGGCAAGGCAGAAGCTCATAAACATGCAGATGACAGAAGATAATCCGAATCTACGATACGACTGCTGCGCCCGCGCACAAGCGCGATTCCTACTCTCTCTCTCGCGGTTGCGTAGGATTACGGTTGCTGCGCGAGTTTCGTTGTTGCAGGATGCTATAGTGGTATAGGTTCTATCTCGCGCGCAGGCGCGCATCATGTGTATATATATAGTGGCGTATAGTATAGTCACACTGTATATGCATATACACCCCACTTTCCGCACTTTTTGTACGCGCTTTTCCCCGCGTACGGTTCATGTATAAAATATCAAAAAGCCATAGAGAGTCGAAAAATAATCCGGCCAATAACTCAGGCTACATGGAAAATTTATTCAACGGACGCGCGCGCGCGCGCGTGTGTAGTATGTGCTCGTTTCTCGTTGTTTATTAAAAGCACGCGCGTAACGTTTTAATTCGATTGTTCTGCACGCGAGCAGCGGAAAAAATGGGCTTTTCAAATATTTAGGAGTCCATGTGATATCCATGACTCATTCGGCAAGAAGAATGACTGTTGCAGTATGATAAAGCCATCGTTATACGTAACTTTATCTGTTATTTTAGTTATTATTCCGATTGCACGGTTAATATTTCATCTGTATATATATCCAAGTGTAATTTATAGTAAGAATTGTGTGAATGAAAGAAGTGTGTATTTTCCTACATTTAAAGTTGAATTTTCTATTACAATAACTTAAACCAGGCATTTTTCGTCATCAAAAATACTATAATGATAAATTTACTGTAAACAAGCGCTAAATATTTAGTAAATCGAGAAAAACCGCTATACTATCCGCTATACTGCGTAACTAACGATTACGAAAACCTGCAAAATTGTGGTATAAACTATTAAAATGTCTAAAAATTTCAACTCCGCGCGGCCATCATTGATGAACGATAACGGCCCGCCGGCGAGAATTCCAAAAGCGCAACTTCATGTTTAATGCAGCACGAACAACAACGCAGTATCCTCGCGCTGGCGAGGAATTATAAATATCTAAAATGTATCGCGCGCACCGAGAGACTAAGAGAGAGAGAGAACTACACAAGCTCGCTGAAAAAAAAAAGCGTCGAAGAAATAACAACTCGGCCTAGCGAGTATGTGTTGTGCGCACGCGGGCGCGGAAAAAAAAGGTAAAATAAAAATAAAGCATAGAGAAGCGGAAAAAGAGAGAGAGAGAGAGAACGGAGCCTAGGCGCTAGAAGGAACGCGAACGAAAAGAAAAGCATATAAAGCTGGGGCTCGCTTGGTTCCCTCCGGCAATAGAACAAGCCACAGAGGGACTTCCCCTCGGGACGAAGAAGCGCGCGCTTACGAAAAAGAAGGAGCACGCGCGCAAGGGGAAGGGAACTACAGGGGGAGAGTGAGTGAGAGAGAGAAGATAAGCCCTGGAGAGGGAAGATGGATGTCCTCGACCCCGTCCTTACACACACGCGCGCGCGTATACGCGAGCGAAGGAGCGCGAGCGAGACACACGGGCTCGACCCTCTATACACAAGGCGAACGGCGGCCATAATGCCGTACGCCGATGCACCATCCCCCTTCTTACGTATATATATATACATACGTGTATGTATGTGTGTGTATATATATATTCGACTTGGCTGCTTCTTCTTCTTCTTCTTCTTCTTCGCCCCGCGGCCTCTTCCAATTTAAGTCTTAATAAGCCCTGCAGCGCGACGCGCGCGCTATTCTAATCCTCCGAACGACGCCTTATTATCATAATGGCGCTAGAGGTTCCGGAGGGGAAGGCGAAAACGAACGCTCTAGAGCGATGTATATATGTACGTGTACGTATATATATGTATATAGGAGAGAGAGAGAGACGTGTATAAGCCTCGACGTCGTAAGGAGGGCGTAGAGATGACTTCTTCGGGTCGCGTGATCTTGGCTTTATTGCCTTTTTATTTTAAGTATAAAGCTCGTTCATGGTCGTGCTGTATGGGGTATAATATTAATTTGGCCTGAGTTTCATTGAATTTTCGCGCCTGTGGCTTTTTTGATGTTCGAAATATGTTATTTGCAAGTTTTAAATATATATACGGAGAAATATACATGCGTGGTAATTCATAAAATTATCGTATTAATATTATGAATCTATTATCAAGAAAAACTGCAATATTCGACATGTAAACAAGTTCTGGATTATATAGATTCCTAAAGAATGTAAGTTATCAAAGAAAAGAATGTAACAAACTTTTTTTTGTCACATTTTTTTTTCTACACCATTCAACCCGTTGTTGAACAAACACCATCATTTTCGAGATTAGCAAGGGCTTTAGCCACTATGTCTCCTGTCACAAAGCTCATCCACTAAACAAATAGAGTATCATAATAAGAAAAAAACTCTCCGACTATTTTCGTCTGCACGCTATACCACCCTGCAAAACTTTGATAATAAAAAGAAATCGTTACTTAGACCTATAAACGAGCCCTTGTACCAATCCCAAAACTCTCATCACACATACGGCGGTATCTCTTATATGCTCACTATCATCATCGTCGTCATCCTCATCCGAACAATACCCCCGAACTAACACTGACATTTTTACACATAAAAGCTCCCAAACTATCAGGGCGTGAGCCAGAGAAATCCAAGGCCACTCGACTTGACGCGCTTTGTGTGCACCATTTTCATTAGACAAACCTTTGTACAGGCTATACGTATATATATATATATATATATATATATATATATATATATACGCGACGAGGATGATCCCATACGACAGGATCAAATTTGTTCGCGCCTCTAATTTTACGAGCGCGCAGAGCCATTATCCGAAGTGGGAGCAAGCCTGAGCGACGAGAGAAGTGACTGACAGACGAGGAGTGAGAGAGAGAGACATGGGATGTAAGGCAGTAGTTGGGGGCTACCAGGGCTGTTACGCGACGTCGGTTTTATTGCCTCGTAAAACGGGGCCCGCCTGGAAGTGGCGTTAGAAAACAGTCCAGAAGCTGCCGACGGCCGCAGCCACCGCCGCAGGATTCGCTTCCTATCCGTGCTTGCTCGAAAGGACTGTACATATATATATATATCCGCCGGCGGCACGTACGTGTATCTACACGTGCTATTGGATTTTCGAGAGAGTAAGAGAGAGAAAGCGGATATAGACAATATGTTTTTCTGCTCAAGATGGCGAGAAGTATGGTCGAGGCAATAAAGCCGATGATTTTGTGGGCTCGGATGGGCAGTTGTCGAAGGTTGGGGGCTCGTATACGTGGTGTGACTCGAGGACTGAATGTTTGCTTAACTAATGATTCGAGATTGATTATTTCTGAATAATTGTGATATAACTTATTATAAACGTGACAGTAACAACCTGCAAAAAAATTATGGAAATTTTACATTTCAATATTTAACGGAATAATCGCAGTACGCTGCTCTAGTTACTTCAATTGTTCCAAGGTTATAAAACAAATTGTCTCGGTATTATTTTGCGGAAGGTGCTCTTTGTGTAATTTATTTAATGGTAAGAAATTATAAGAAAATATTTTTATCCTTTATTCAAACTTCATAAATACATTTTCGTAAATATCTGAAACTATATAAGTATACTCATGAAACTAACAACTGATCATTATATTTGATTGTCTATTTATAAAAATCAAAGCTGATTAACATCTAAATAGGCAGTTGTTAGAAGCATCAATTTTCTAAAATAAAAATTTTTGTTCTACCTTCTAACTTACAAAAATTTTCATTCCCAGTAATTTAAATTTTCACGTCCTGTGATCTCATGACACTCTACAAAATTGAATGCTATATAATTTACATAGCATCAAGACTTTGATAGAGTCCGTTTTCGTTACATCACCGTAATCATATATGATTATACTTCCGTCATTTTCCAAGAGTTTAGCATTGCAAATATAACCAACCATTAGTAGTACTAGTAGTAGTAAGTAAAGATTACAGAAAAATATATTAATTAAATAAATTGTGATAATATTAAAAATTGTTTAATGAAATTCAGCATATACAGTATTCTAACAACAAAGAACGATTGTCATACGTCTTTTTCACATCGATTCAATCCTAGAGCCATAGCATTTATATATATACCTGCGCGTTGACCTCTTCTCGAGACGCAAAAAAATCTAAAAAAGGCAAGCCCATCCAAAAAAAAGGAAACAGCCGCGAGAGGCAAAAGGCCAACAAGAGAAACGATGACAAGCGCACGAAGAGAACACTACCCTAGGCACCGTTGGCAATTGTGCACGCAACAACAACAACCCACAGAGGTGTACACGGAAAAGGTGGAATTCTGCAAATTCGCTTCGTGTATACGCGCACTACTCGAGGGGGTGGTAAAGCTTGTTTCGCGTTAAAAGAAAAGGGTTTCGACAAGACTGCGTGTATGCATATATACACCTCAGGTGGTCCTTAGTACTGTGTTGGATAAAATGAAAGAGAAAAAGGCTTGACATGCAACGATTGAGATTAAAATGGAAAACTATGGAGATTATCATGTTAGAAGTTCAAAGAAAGCTCATGTTTCGTTCGAAAAGAATACGTTGTTTAAAATTTTTATATAAATATATTTTTTTATTGTATGATCGTTGGTTTAAAAGTTACAAAATACATGTTCACGAATAATAAAGGAAACAAGGCGAAGATATCGTGCTAAAATTGTAATTCATCTAGTACTGAAAGATAAACAGTAAATATGCACGTGCAAAAAATGTGTGTAAATAAGTCTTAATTTACTTAAGAGCAATACTGTGTAAAAAAAGTAAATTACACGATAACGCAGTAAGGTGCTCCGTTTTATTTGAAATAATTTCTCTGGTCAGTATTCCTTCTAATGCGCCTTCCAAGTAGAATTTGCAGCTGCGGTCTAGATAATCGATCACTTAGCTGAAAAAGCATAAGCGCTATAACTATAAATGCACATATAATTAAGATAACCACGTCCCCATTTATAATATTTAAAATCAACACATTCGCGCAGCTCGACTAATTAATTTTATAAAATTAACTCGACTTAGATATTCCGAAGCAGCCGTCGCCATTAATATTCCCCAAACTAATTGCAAAAACATTAAATTTCAACCTTTTTCCCCCTTTTATATATCCATTACTATATCGTACACACACTACGCGCGCTCGAAAAATTTATCGTCGCGCGAATTTTTACGTATAGCTCGCTAGGAGTAACTCTACCCTCGAGGTCCCTCTCACTCTCTTAAAACGGTCGAAAGACTTGACGAGAATTCTACGCACAAAGATCCATCTCTCATTCTAATTTACGTTCTCTCATGCGAGTACCTGAAAAGACTCTCGCGTGTGTACGAGAGAGGTCCGATTTCCTCGTCTCTTGCTCTCTCGTGGGCAACAAGACGCGTACGGGGACGACAATTACAAATGGGCCGAGATCCCGCGGACGGACAAGCTGGGCGATATCTACACCCCGTGTACGTGCTCGTTCTCTCTCTCGCTCTCTCCCGCCGGGAGAAACATAAACCTCGGCTGGCTAAGTGCGAGATACATCAAGTCTCCTATCGCGAGAGAGAGCGCGAGCCTTACACGTATATACTCTCACGCGCGTGTGCATGCACACATACACCTTGGAGCTCGTATTCGTATATATACTAGCAAGGCTTGTGTGTGCCCTCTTTTGCTCATGGAATATGTGGGCTTTTCTGCGCGCAAGAGCTCGGCCTGTCCCCGAGCCAGCCGCGCGTGTTCCTCTGATTCACTCCTCGGAAGCCGTCCTTATACGCCCTTGGCTCCTCCTCCTCGTAGTGCCTTCGGGGGATTTCACACCAGTGTAGCTGAAATGTATATAAGCGAGTTGACAAATATTACTAGTTGTTGTTGCTAACAAAATATGATAAAATTGAATATTATAATGTTATTTTAATTGTTACTTTTATATACTTTGGTATATTATATATAGGATAAACTGCAGATGAAATTCTAATATATTTTTAACACGGTAGAAACCGTTTTATGTTAAATACAGCACCTGACTGAATAGCGAATTTATCTCTTACTCAAACTGATATACTGTCTAAATCAGTATTCAAGAAACTTCAACATGTATACCAATGTTAGCCGAGGCATTGGGAACTCACATAGTTGTTCGAATTTCAATCGCACGCATGCTTAATTCGGACTACGAAATTCGGAATGCCAGAACATTTTATTCAAATGACCGGAAAATTTAAAACGCACAACATACGATTTCATTTTAAATTAAGAAATGCAGATGATTTTTAAAATCCAGTTATAATCCCGTTGGAAAATTTTCCTCCACATACGCAGCTAAAACTATATATACTTTCACACCTATAAAAGATTGTGAAGCCCCTCTAAAGTTTACCGCGCTACTCGGATAACAACGACCCGGACTAGCCTCTCTCTTCCACACGGCAGTAGATAAAAGCCCGCTAGTTCATAAACCACTAGCGTTAAGAATATGATCCGCGCGTGTGCGGTACACACCTTGGCGACGACCATATGCGAGACCCGTATACCTCAGCTTCTCGTTCTCTCCCTCGACGTACATTAACCTCGCGTACATACAAGCGCGAGAATCACGATTGCAATACATATAGCGCTACTTCTCGTACTCTCTCTCTCTCTCTCGTGGCTTCGATTGTATATAAAGCGCGACTGTACGGTCAATCTTATCCTTGCACGACGACGAAGAAGAATAACGAATCACGCGCGCTTCTACTAACGACGCACATTCATGTGACTTTTCACGCGAGTACCCGACGGATGGACCAAGTCGCATGCGGATTTACGCCGCCATTTCGCGCGCGCGTGCATGCGAGAGTTTATCTCTGCTCACATATATATACATATATACATACATGCCTCGGGTGATGCATGCGCACGAAAGCGAAGCTGATGCGTGAGGTATATATATAAAGTGTGCCTCGAGGATACGCGTGGGTCTTGCGTGCACGCACGCGCGTCTGTGCGCTGCGCGAGTGCGGTTTATAGAGGCGAGGGAAAGATTATTCAGTTCGGTGGCTTTTAGTGTGTACAGGGTCGCTTATATATTTTGTTTTTTTTTTTTTTTTAAAGAAGAGAGAGAAAGAGGGGACTTATTCAGGAGGTGCTTTTAGCGATAAAAGGGTGCTTGATGAGCATAGCGCGAAGCGGTGAATAACAGGGATTGGCGAGTCTGGCGTCTTTTAGAAAATATTGAGGAGAAAAAGTCGTTGTAGAATGTCGAGTTTGCGAGAATTCAGGATAGTAGGTTAGAGATTTTTAAGAAACAAATAGGTAATTATTATGGAAATTTACAGACACTTTTTGAGTCAGTTTAATCGATAATCGCATATTATTAATTTAATATATAATTGTAGTTATAACAACTAATCATATTACAACTAATTTGCATATGCAAATCGTCTTAAATAGATTAATATACTCATACATAATAACAGAAAATATTACTATATTTTATATTATATATAGCCTTTATTTCCAACCATAAAAACCTCGAATGGCTTTCTAACACTCTGTATGCAGTTAGTTTTTTATCGAGACAACTCACTGACAACTCTATAAATTTATTCAGCAAGCGAATTAAAATTGTAAATGAAATCAGGGCAACATACATTACTAAACGCCATTAAACTTTCTTCAGCCTTTATCCGCGCAATAATTAAGAATCACCCGTGGAATGACTTATTTATGCGCAACGTTTCGTAAATAATCTCCATTTATCTCTCTCTCTTACTTTTTCAATCTCTCATACTGCAATAGTATAGCAGCAGTATAACAACAACAAAAGATAGCCATAAGTCCATAGAGTAATAAAAGCCACCGGAGTGCAGCAAGCCACGCGGTAACAGAGCCATACAGCACGTGAAATACGCCGAAATGCTTTAAGAGCAGCTTTTGTGCTCGAGATCATTTCCGTGATTAATCTGCGGATCTCGACGCACACGTATGCAAAATTCACGGCTGGAAATACACTCCGAGCTGTTGTAATTCTATCCGAGCGCGATGCCAATGCGCAAACGAGTATACCTGAATGCAAGGATAGAGTCAGACTTATATGCTATCTCTCCCTCAATTATAACATACACATATTTCTACAGTTTCAAGGATCGATTGTTTATAACATCACATACACAAAACTCCAAATGATGTTAAAATTTGTTCAACAAAGTCTAATTGTTCAATACGCGATGTCGAAAAGGAAAATTCATTCTCTCGCATTGGCGCGTAAAATCGAATATCAAACCGGCCATCCCGAGATTTATAATCTCTGGGTGCGAATGTATATATACGCGCAGGAATGTAATTTCACTAATAAAAGAGAGAAAGAGAGAGAGAGGAAGCGCTCGACACGAATAAGAGAGCAAGAGCCAAAGCGCAAAAAAGAAAGAGCCGAAGGGAAGAGAGAAGAAGCACACGCAGCATGTGCCCTTGTTCGTCTCGCCACTCGCTCGTCCATGCCGCGTGGCAAAAAGCAACTATACCTCTATATATATATACATACACACACCATCACCACTACTACTCCGATTCGCATGGGCGCTGAATTATTCATTGCGGCAAGTTGCTCATGCAGTCGCGCCGTCTTCGTCCCTCTATCGTGATGATCGTTGCTGCGGCTATATAGGCACTCTATGCTATATACACGGCGTCGCCACTGCTATATGCGCGCGCGAGCTACGGTGATAAGAACTTTATGCTGAATGCTTGCATTTATTCGGTTAAAACGTTATATCGCGTTACTCTTCTTTTCCTCGGCGTACGCGCGCGCGCGCAGATATATCAGCGGTTAAATTAACGCGCCGTGTGCGGGGGGGAGGGGTGAGGAAGTTTATGGCTCGACTAATTACTCGCGCGATGATGAAATTCCCATTCGCTAAACGCGTGCGGCGAACGGTTAATACGGAACGAATTGCGTGCGGATCTGATGGATTGTTTTCCCTTTTTTCCCTTGGAGAAGGAGGAGAGCGAGAAAGAAAAGAGTCACCTGCTGCGTGTACGTGTTTCGCTGAGAGGAAGAGTTATGTAATGAGGCGTTAATTAAACGAAAGGGACGAAATATATTTTTTTTGCGCGTGGGATATATATTTATATATGGAAAAAACAGTGTGTTTGCGGGAATGGCTCTTTTATATATATGAATGAATGGTTTGTTCTCACTAATGTGCGTTACAACGCTATAAAATTTCGAGAGCATATAAAAATTCAAATTCAAATAGAATATATAAGTATGATATTTTATTATCCATCTATTAAGATTTGTACAATATTTCAAATAATTTTCGAAAAAATCGTATTTTATAGCAATAACTAGAAATCTTTTCACAAACCGAAACCCAAAAACAATAATTCACTAAAAAAACTACCCTCTAACTCACTATATTAAAAAAAAAAATTAATCTCCACATTGATCGACTTATTGAATCACAAATCACACACCTCCCTCAATTCCAATCATATACATCCTCCCAAAATTTAATAAAGCTGAACTATATTATACATACCGCGCACCCGTTTCCTCACACACCATGATACGCGCGCCATTCGTCGAAAAAATAATGTCCCTTATAATTTCTTTACCCATCTTCCCGCACTTGCGCCGCCATATCGTGACGAATTTTCCCCCATTTTACCCCGCGGCGGGGCGCGGTCGATCTCTCACGATCTCTCATAAATCCCCGCGATCTGCATATTATTCGTATCTCGTGTGTGGTGTGTATGTATGTATGTATGTATAGCACACACGCTGTGCGCTCTATCTCCCCGGTTTCTCTCGAAAAAAAAAATTTTCCCGTCGGATAAGGCAGGGAGGAGAAGGAAGGAGAAGGTGGAGGCACGGCCCGAACGTGTGCAGCGTGTAGGCCACACGAGAAAGGGGGAGGCGCATTAGCGATGCGCTACGGCGGAGAGCTGCAACGTGTACGTGTATGCGCGCGCGCGCGCGCCGCGGGGAAGGGTGATTAATGCATTCGAGAACCCTGTGTGTGTATGTGTGTATATGTATGTATATACTGTGTGAGAGAGAGGTATGCACGCGAACGGAGCCTGCGCATGCACACGTGCGCCGATTTTTCTTTTTCTCTCTCTCTCTTGCTACAGCACCGCGCGCGGCCCTTTATCTCGTCTCGAGAATCTTGCGCGAGGTACGAAACCCGCTCTTTCTCCGCGCGCTCGCGTGTAGACTTCTTTCTCTCTTCCTTTCCTTTCTTTTTTTTTCTTGTGCTTCGGTTTTATTCTTTTTTTTTGGACGATTCCTTCCGTTACGGCGTTACCATATACACGCGTGTGCTTGCGATATCGCATACGTTCACACTCGAGGGCATTTTGTTTTCATCGCGCTTTTATATAGGTATACTCGCACGCGCGCTCGGTAAATTAAAATTTTTAATTTCAACGTGGTGTACCGCGCGGAGATGATAGGTATCTCTCTGCGGAGAGATGGAGGTACAAGCTACTTCAACATGTTGCATAGTGCGGCGTATATATATTATATCTACGGTAGTTTGTAGCAGGACGAGCTGTTGTTCGTGTATATATATATATAACGAGAGTTTGTTACGGAAAAGCTAAAGTGGCTAGTGTATATATAGTAATTAAGAAGCTACAAGGCGATATCTTATATAGGATATATAAGTGTTTTCTATTATATTAAATTGCGTAATAAAGATTACTTTAAAATAAAAATCATCGCCGTTATCGTGAAAAGTCATCATGTAGATTCTTATAGAAAATTGCTGTAATATCACCTTTAGTTCGCACTTTTATATATATAGTTATATTCAGTGCGCATTATTTACGCGTATATACATTGAATATAACTGAATATAACGAACTGCATAATATCTGTTAAAACATGTTAAATACTCCAAAACCCTTTCATCAACTGTAAAAAACCATACATTAACTGTTTGGGGATTTCACGTTACACCAATCCACAAAACACAAAATTCGTACGAACTGCTATCTCTATATGGTTCCACCCACACCTTATCGTCTCTTTGTCTTCATTCCGCAGTCTCTTTCTCCTTCTCATTCGCTGCCAAAGAGATCACTTCTCTCTCTTTCACACACACGCGCGCGAACATCCGCGTGTCGGCTTTTACTACTTGACGCGCGGCCACTCGAGAGTCCGTTCATCTCCCGGTGGCTCGCGTTTGAAGTCTATAAAAAGCAGTCCTCTCTACGTCTCTCTGCCTCCTCGACATAGCGCATTAGATTTCTCCTGTTGAGACCAAAAAAGAGATAGAGAGAGAGAACGCACACTCGCGCGAAAAAAGAAGAAGAGACAGTCGGCAAAGATCACACCGACAAGTGCAGCAGAGTCGCGGTATCGCGGCCGTAAACTTTCGAATCAGCGCGACTCGCGCGTACACTCGCTCAGAGAGCATAACGAGGGCTTCTTTAAAGGAGAAGGAAAGAGAGAGAGAGAGAGAGAGAGAGAGAGAGAAAGAGGAGTGCGATGAAGGCCTATTGATGAAAGTTAAAAGCGTCGTTTGCCGGCGAGCGAGAGGCTGGGAGCGTAAATTACTGCAAACTACTGAGCGACAGTTGATGCCGTTCGAGTGAAGACTGAAGAGAGCAGAGGAAAGAGAGAAAGAGAGAGAGAGAGAGAAAAGTGAAAAGATCGCGAGTGTCTGCGGTTAAATACACTTTTTCCAAGAGGGAATCCGCGCGATGTCTAGACTTTCTAACTGCGCGGCAATGAGTCTTATCGCTTAGCTCTATAGATGTCATTGCTATTTAGGTTGAGTTCATTGATGTTTGCGCGCTTTCTGTTTGTTGATTGTCTTTGCGTTGGCGAACGACGGAATTCTCGGCTGGTTAAACGGCTAAATAAAACTTGTAAAGTTGAATGAAGTAAATGTTAGAGGCGTGCTAAAACGGACTTTCTTTTAAATTAAGTGAATTTATTAACGTAAACAATGCGCAAATTAAAAAAAATAATGGGACTGAGTAGACGATAACGAGAAATAAAAAAAATTAATTAATCGGAACATGCTATTTATATATTCTTAGATTTGTTTAAACAAATAAAAAAATAATAATAATAAGACAAAGAAACTCGTAAAACATAAATCAGAAATAACAATGTTCTCACGTCTTCCACGAGAAATCTTGAAACTCGATATCATCCTAACTGCAGTAGCGCACACAGTGGAATACGTAAAAGCATAAACTTCTTAGATAATTTCAAGCAATTCAACCAATATAAACATTGTAATAAGATTATCCTCTCGCGTGTAGAAGACGTCGTGCAGAATCAGTCGCAAAATATCGCTAAGCCGGCCGTAAACATCGAAATCGTCGAGTAGTCGCGCGCGCGCTCGCCTGTGTGAGTGCCAAGAAAACTTGAAAGCACCGCGTCGTATATAGCTGTGCGCATAAAGACACGAGAAAGACAATCCAAGCGGGTTGCGCGAGTGTATAATAATCTGGGGAACCGCGTGCGTTTCGCGAGAATCGACTGCGCATAAACGCGCGCATAAAGTCGAGAAGCCAGGCTGTACTATACTCGTGTGCGCCGGCTAAGTGCCTGTCGAGTGACGTTTGTGGCGTTTCGGAGTTCATAAAGTACGTAATTAGCGTACGTACGTGCATGCGGGCGGGTGTGCGCTCGTTACTCCTGAAAGAAATACAGCGGGACATGCTAATGAGCTCTGCACGGGAGTGAGAGTGAAACACCGCACCCATAGTATATGTATGTGTGATGTTTTGAGTTCAGCTTTTTTTTGTTTGGAAGGGTAAAGGTTATGTCAGAGGCATAAAAATGTCGGTATTGATGGTACAATTATGTCAACAGTTAAAATTTCACGCAGACTATAATGCGTAAAAGATATATATTATCAATTAAATGAAAATGCTTTTAATCATGTTGAATATATTTGAATAGTTTAATTTAATTGTTTGAGAATATAAATAGATTTCGTAATGCTATATTTACTTAACAATAAATTTTAGATTAAAGGATCGGACAGTGGGCAATGTAATTAATTTTTTTCACATGGTTCCAGTACCCGGGTGATGTTGAACGCAAGGAAAAGTCACGCACAAGGTTTTTTTGTGCTATAATAAATTTACATATCTCTCTCTTACTCGTGGCGTGTACGAAAATGATAATAATTTTTTTTATGCAAATATTCTAGAGCATCTTGCTGCGAAATAAATTAAGATAGTACAGATACCATATATAATGGTTGAAAAATCCATACTTATAGGGTTTTGAGAAATAAAAACAAATTTAAAAGCATACCTCTGCACTAAATTGCCTCTCTTTCTGTAAGTAAATAATAGATAAGAAAGATTTTCAAGAATCGAAAACAGTCTTCTACAAGAACAATGGCTCTTTCAACCGCATTTTTTTCTTATGGTAATTTAATATAAAATACATCGACGACAAGTGATAACTAATAACTAGCCAATATAAAGTTTCTGAAAACGCCAGAAAATTGTCAACACGAATGTATGTGCATTGAAAAATCGTCATGAAGGATGACAAAAAAAAATAAAAATGTTAGATACTGCGCAAATTTGTGAATAACCGTTAAGTTTTTGTCATGTTTTAGAACTTTCAATTTCCCGTCATTCTACACAGTGTATTGATTGACTACTTTTGATAATTGATTGTCAAATATCTTTGAAACTATTTTTAATCATCTGAGTCTGTATTACTTGTAAAACTCCTCATATATTACGTTAAAATTACACTCTTCCAACAAAATCGATCTTCATTATTTATATATATATGTTATCCAACAAACATTACACCAAATCTTCTTCCTCGAAATATATACCCTTATACGAAATGAAGTTGCATATACAATATGACTTACAATATTACACGCTTTATAAGGAAGCGCAATTCAAAATCAATTTCAACCTTCCATTTACGAAAAAGCGATTCGCAAACAATTACTTAAACTACACAGCTGCCACGTGCTTTGCTTCTCTCACTCTCTTGCGTTCTCGTTCTCACTCGAGAATAATGCAAAAATCATCCCGCGAATGTGGTACGCGCGCGTGCACTCGCACGGCTCCTTGACCCTGAATACAGCTCGTATACACGAGTGGCGATAATGCCCTCAAATATCATTAACATCCTTCTGGCACACGCGCACTCGCATCACTATACCGTAATCATCATCATCGCCATTCTCGCGCGCGTGACTCGGTAAGCTGTTTTCTCTCTCTCTCTCGCCATCAGGAAGAAAGCGGCAAGTATTACTCTCTCTCTCTCTCTCGTCTCTCTCGTCTCGAGAAATCGTTTGCCAGCCGTTAATTGAAAGCAAAAATTGGCGTATCATCTTTTTCTCTTTCTCGCTCACTCTTGCAGGCTACTTCGATGCTCTCGCTTATCGAGGAAATATCGCATCTCGCGCGGCAGAGCGTCGGTCAATAAAAAAGAGTTAATTTAACGGTCGACGCGTGCAAGCTCGCTCGCTCTCTCGCTCGCGCAAGAGAGGCGGCGTGTTATTAGCCTTTTAATTGGGTCCGGTCTCTCTTATCCGGCAATATTACCCCGCACGATGGGGGCGCGTGCGAATACTCGCCACACACTATGCGAGAGCAAGAGAGCCTCCTAATCTGCAGCCGGCGGCGATCCCGAAATTGCTGGTTATACGTACACATGCGGGGGGTTGTAAGTGAGGGTGAATAGGTGATTCGAGACTTTTCTGTGTGGAGCGAAAAAAAGCTTTTTTGCGACGTTCTTGGATGATGGTTTGCCAGAAAAGTAAAAATGGGTAGGGTAAGATGGTTTGACAGACGAAGAGAGATTTTACTGAATGACGATATAAAAATAATAATTAAATGTGAAATATATCTATTATAATGAAATCAATAAGATTTATCCCTATACAGAAAAATTCTATGCAAGTATATATAAATGAATAATTTGCACCTCGTTAACATAAAAAATTATAGAATTACACACGAAGATTACACTTGTAATAATTAAAATCGTATTAAAAACGTTTTCATACGTTGGTTTTCAACGTGAGTCAATTATTAAAATTTGATTAATTAATGTCTAAAAACGTTCGTTGTCTCCGTAATGATGGTATGCAGTTATAAAAAGCTTGATAGATTTTTATTTAAAGATAAAAAAATTATAAATGTAACATGATTGAAACAGAACATAGATTTGATAAAAAATAAACTAAAATGCTTAAAAGCATCGTTAAAATCACAATCAATTTTGAAACCTAAATCTTATACGACAAATGCTTCGATTCTAAATGCATAAGCATGATGCGATGTCCAAATTACTTAGGGTATATACTTTAGAATCAGTAGCACCAAGCTTCTGAATAATATGAGAAACTACTTCGGGTGAAAACAACAGATAGATCATTGATAAACGGATGACTATCAAAATAAAAGTTAAATTAAAGTTTAAACTTCTATTAAAACTGATAATGTGACATTCCTTATAATATTCAGTGCTAAACCATTAATATATAGGAATATTCAACAATATCACCTAAAGCTCTTTCGAAGTTTCGACAGTCAAGATCAGATTTAACGTCAGCATCCAGCTTGAGATCCTTCCGTAGATGATATAAAATTATTTTCCAAAAATCAATACACGGTTTAATGTCATTAATAAAAGCGATAATCAATAATGAGCCACGATGAGATCCTAGCCGTATAGATATACGGCAGATGATAACGTATAGGTAAAGGAGATGAAATTAACCCTTTGACTTTTAGTATACCTTAGTTTTTTTTAAATATCATTATATCTTAATTTATTTAAAATATTTTAAAAGTTGATATTTTTTATTTTAAATCTCTATAGATTCTACTAATCTGAAATTACATTGTAGTTTTAAAAATTCATAGCTTATAAATTGATCTGACGCACGACTTTTTCCTTATTTATAATACTTTTCTTTTATATATAAAAAAACATATAACAAAGGATGTTTTTAAAATTTCACACGTCACTATAAATCTTCCACATTACTAAAATGTTTATCTCGTACGTTCTTGTAGTCATAAAAAACTAGATTAATTGACAAAGACAAGGAAATTTTATTGATTTGATCTCGTACCACCATTTATAAATATTTAAATAAAAGTGTTGTTAATGCCAGAGCCATGTAAGAAGGAGCAAAAAAGCCAAGCCAGCAGCCCACTCAAGAAACTTATACGAGTTTTCTCGGAAGATCAGCATCACCAAGCAGTTCAGCGAGTCGCGCGTTTATCTTTTCTCTAGTCTCTCTCTCTCTCTCTCTCTCTCTCTTGCTCTCTCTTGGTAAAGCTGCAGTAGTCTAAATATGGACACGAGCCCGGGAGAGGTTTTTACGACTCTCTCTCTCTCTCTCTCTACCTGAAATTTTGCATAATGCAGAGCGCGAAAACGTCGTGCAAAAGTGAGAACAACTACGGCATGCGCCTGGATATACACACGCGCGTGCTTATATGCGTGTGTACTAAAATACTCGTGTTTTCAAAGATTTCAGATAATCGCCGCGCGAGCAAGCGCGCGCTCGTTCTAATTAGAATTTCTTTTCGCAACAAGATTCTTTACAATAAAATATACGCGGCTGAAAGTTTTTATAACTCTACGTATATATGCAAAAGAAAAAATGCGTAATACTACGAAAACGCTAAATTTCCAAGTTATATATCTACTTTAAAAAAAAACTCTTGTCTACTTTTAAACATTATAAACAATTTAAAAAATTTATGAAAAAGTGCAACATTTCCTAAACTTTTCATATTAAAAACGCCAACCTGAGAAACAGTCGATCGTTAAATCCGGCCTTAATAGAACGTTTGTCAGAATGATAACGCGCTCACGGCCCGCGTCCATAAATATACCGTCCGAAAAAAGTCCAACCCCATTAGAATATTCATGTCTTCCGGCACTCGCCACGCGCTCGCACAAAAAAGCTCGCTCACTGATATGCTCACGCGTGCCCAGGTACACATATATACATGCTATATACCTTATATACACACCCTCACACTCACGAAGGCGAGAGCCAGAACCAGAGAGGAAAGGAGCTCGTAACGCGAATTCCACGGCGATAATACTGGCCATACACGTCTCGATAATGAACGAGAGATAATATACAAGTGTATACACACACGTATCGCCCCTCACCAACTTCCCGAGAGAGAGAGAGAGAGAGAAAAGCTTCATCCGTGTGTTCTCTCTCTCCCTCGGTCTCGTATTTTCTCACACGCGCGCGCCCAGGAAAATCGGACGTAGATGGGGGAGTGTGCGAGATAGAAAGCCGAGAGAGAGAGAACCGTGATCCACTAGTTTTTTTTGGAGGGGTGCCTCGAATTCCGTACAGAGGGGGTGGAGGTATGGGTACGCTAAATCAAGTTGGTCCGGGGCTTAGAGTGTGTACCCAGGCTAAGGGCTTTACCTTCGGCCATCTCGATCGTCACCCCATTACCCAAGAGCTAGCTAGCTATAGCGATACGAGGGGGGAATTCGATATATGCGGGGTGTGTCGAGGAGGAGGCAGAGAGAGAGAGAGAGAGAAAGAAAATACGGGGGTGGGTGGAGATGTACGAGTGCGCGCGCGTATACACGCGGGTAGCCGACTCTTGATCTTGTGCCCCCAAATGCTGTACTATACGTATTATACGCATAGAGTGTGTCGTTCTCGTTTTCCCTTCTTCCTCTTTTTTTTTGTTTTCTCATTGACGTTGGGTTCTTTTTCGCTCGGTATGTCTCTACTCGGCGATGGCGTCACCAAAGTCTCCAGGGTGCTGTCTATTGTTGTGTTTCGAAGAGGGCGATTGCCGCTATTGCCATCACGCGCGATCGAAGCTCGAGCGTTTTTACGGCCCGACGAATGCGCTTTTCATTGAGTTATAACGTTGATTATAGCCTGTGCCGAATTAAAGTTGCTTTTATTTCTTCTAAGATTGAATTTTCGAGGATATAATTTTTACGGAAAATTTCAGGATATCACACTTGTCAAGGTTTCATTTTATCAGCGCCAACAAAACGTTACGGCCATTAACGTAACTCGCGGTTTTGAGTTTAATTTCATTCCATTCTTCGAATATTTCGATTATAAGGGGCGTAATGCGGTGATTAAGTTGAGTGGAAGTTATTTTAATTTTCAAATACCAAAGTTTGGTTAGAATCTTCATACCAACAATACGGTGAATAAAACAAGCTATATGAGCTTTATCAACCTTAACGTATTATATTAAAATTTTGAATTATTCTAATACGACATTTGTTGTTCTAAAATAGTATATTTTTACAATAATACTTGAGCTTTATTTTTAACAAAAAAAGAACAATATACCTTACATTATACTTACACCTATCAGGAATTATTTTTTGTTTTATTTTTTCCTGCACGCAATCTACGTAAGTTATTACCCAAAAGAAGCCGCTAGAAAAGCCATTTCTAACGTTTCACGCGCGCTTTTATCACCAACTAATAAAGGAAATGTGCTTGTAATCCAACAACGCGATAATATTCAGCGTAAATGTAGGGAAAAGCCATCTTGGCCCAATAAAAATCACTCAAATACCAAATCCTAATGCGCCATTTTCTCTCTAAAAAAAAAACCTAGCTAACGCCCATCTCCGAACTCCCTGTAAAAAAAACACACACACACATATCGCACAACACAAAAGCTTTTTCCCCGTAACAGCCTCATATCGACCAAAAAAAAAAGCTTGCCCTCGCTCTACATCATTCTCCCCCAAATGATTTTTATTTTCCGAAAATAGCCTCGTGTGCGCGCCTCGCGCTCTCGCCAAATCGATAACGCCCGCGTGTTCCGCATACGCGCACACCTCCCCGCGACCGCTGCCACCGCTGCCGGCGGCGGCGACCCCGGAATTTTCGCGATTTCCCGCTTGTGCGCAGAGCCTCGTACAATACTCTCTCCACACCCTATATACATACTACATATATATATATATACACACACGTGTAGGTTGTATGCATGTGTGTGTGTGTGTATGTATGTGAGAGGTGGTTGGGTCGCTTCCTGCGGCCGCGTCGTCAATCAGAATTCCGCGAATTAGCGTTAACGGGCCGTTATTGCCGCGTCCATTTGGCTAGTGTACGGCTGGTCGCTCGCTTGCGCACGGATATGAGCCCCATAGATTCCCCATATTCCGCCATGGCGCTCGCGGTCGCCGCCGGAATCCGCTTAGTTACTGCCGCGAGCGCGTTATGGACCGCTGCGCGCGCGTATACCCTGCAGCCAGCGGCGCGTGTGCGGCTACCTCACCTCTCCACTCTGTGTATGTGTATATATATATGTGTGTGTGTGTATGCGATTCTGTATTGATGTACGCGTCAAGAACGCAAAAATATACGGCCAGCCGTAAAAGAGGAAACAGTGCTTTTCCGACCTTTCCCTGTATGTATATGTAGATTCGCGGCCTGCTGGGAGTTGGGGGGGTTTAATACGAGCCACTCGCTAATTACCAGCCGGCGGTGGTGCGAGTGCCGGTCGCGGGAAAACCTTTCGAATATAATGCCCGAGCGAGCGTTAAACAGTACGTTATGTAGGTAGTGGGAAGGGAGTGAGGGAGAGAGAGAGAGAGAGTAAGCTAAACGAACGGCAAAACGAGATTTGCTAATGAATTTCGGTGTGTGCATTATTTCGGGTGAAGGGAAGGGGTATATGAACGCGTGGATGGAGATGATAACGAGGCTTTTTGGTTTATCTCGCGATCTGCGAGTGTGTTTGTCGGATGGTGCGTATAGTTGGAAGAGAGAGAGAGGAAGAGAGTAGATATCAATGGTAATTTCGAAAATGGTTTCTTTGCGGATTGATAATAAGATAATTTGCTTGTTAATTTTGAAGAGATTTTTCCCTCGGGCGTTGATAATCAGACGATTCGTTTGTTAATGAGAAAAAGATTTCTCTGCCTGGCAATATATACCGTGGCACATTTGCGCTTGATCGAATTATACACAGTTTTTGGTGTGTGTAGACAAGCTTTTATGTGGATTTAAGCGTGGATTAGTTGAAATTAAACACACCTTTTTTAATAAAACTGACCATTTTATCGGATTTTAGCCAAGAAAAATACTCAAGATTACAGAATTTATCATCTTAATGGAAAACATTCTTTTTTTATACGTGTTTTTAACAACGAAAAATTTTAATGCATTTGCATAGACAGTACTATATATGTCAAAAAAATATCAAGTTTATATTATTCCAAGTATTTCAACGAAAATTCTACATGTATATTTTTTGTATACAAAAATAAAACTTATCTACTCATGCTTTACTAATGTTAACATCATAAATTACAACAAAAAGATTTTATTATTAGTCGAGACTATACGCGCAAGAAAATTGTTTGTCTTTTTTCCCGCGCAGATTCGCATTAGAGATACACGACAATCTCGTTTATTCGCGTGTTTTTTTCCCCTGCATAAACTCCATTTTTATACACATGACAAGGAGAACGCGTAGCATTCGTGAACGAAAACGTCTCGTTTCGCGAAAATATCGTCGTCGTTAAGATATTTTCGCTCTCGATGTGCTCCGCGCGCGCGTCCCTTGCGCGAGTCGGTACATCAATAGAATTATGCTCCTTATCTCTTTAATTAATTTTGCACTACATTCACCCACGCTATCGACGCTCAATATAATGTTTCTCGCAATGGAACGCACGGGGGCGCCGATAGTCGTGCAATTTATTACGCGGCTATTAATTATCCGATAAAGCACGCGCAGCGAGAAACAATCCTCGAAATCCAACTTTCAACCTCGCTTCGTGCATATACACACACGTATGAGTATACGTATTTACCATTCATTTTCGTACGTTGTGTTACAATGCGCGAATCCTAAACCCGTACCTTCAGTAATACTTTTTATATATACATACAATAATCTAGTCTCGCGGATCTGCGTCCACATGACGCAATCTTCACTCGAATGGTGTAAAAATTCCAATTTCTCAATGCCTCCGGAAAAAAATAAGCACATGCATCGCGCTAAAGAGAGAAGAAGGAGGCGCGAGGCAGAGAAGGAGATTTTATTACGTATCTCGGCGCGTTTCGCAAAGTGTGCAGCGCGAGCGCAGCGGGAAACAATCTCGGGCGATCTCTGCCTGACATAAAGTCCGCATAACGCTTTATCGCGGTTATCAATCAGCTGCTTATCTAGATGACTCGCTCGTATGATCCGTCTCTCTTTCGCTCTCCGAGCGAAGTGAGCGAGATATCTTAATCCGCGGCTCCGGGGGGATCGAATTAAAAGTGCGAGAGAGAGAGAGAGAGAGAGAGTGGCGATCTACCAGGGCATCACCTTCTACGGGAAAAGACCGGACGGCGATCGTGTCGTGGGCGCAACAGCAGCACAAGTAGTAGAATAGTGAAGGAGAGAAAAGTGTGGCACTCGTATATGATCGTAAAGGTGCTTTGTATCTGGATAACGTTAGTAATGGGTTGTTAGAGAAATATTAGAGCTTCCTTTTAGAAAGTATAATGGTTCTACTCTACTATGTTGGTTTGCTACTGAACGTCAATGGAAAAAGTAATCGTGTGTAACTATGAGAGCTAGTCTGTAACTTGTATTTAAACATTTTAATGTAGGTACATAATAGTTGTTGAATATTGTAGTTATCTATTTGATAATGTGAGAATAAACGTAACAACTATCAAATTTTTTTATTCACTTCACTTCATAAAATTAACTGCTTTATTATATACGAAAACTGTTATTACAGTTTTCTAAATATCATAGAAGATTTTTATACGTAAGTCTTTTTAAATTCAGTGAATTCGTATTTTAATCAAATTCATAACGATTGAACCATAATTATTTTTAAGTATACATGTTTCAATGCTAAGTATTCCATTGTAGCAAGTATGTTTACTCATTCATTATTTCCATTTTAATGACTATTCGACTTGTAATATCAATGTGTGCAGAACAAATGAATATGGAATTTATGAATGGCTTCTGTAATACGCGCAATTAAGTCAGCGTACTATTAAAATTCTCTTTAGAAAATATGCTATTGCTAAAAACCCAGGAACTTAATTATAGTTAATTCAGTTTAATTATGTCGGTAATATGTGCATATTTAAATAACTTTTTGTGCGAAATTAGACATTTCCGTGTCTTTTTGCTAATAAAAATAACTTTAAGGTGCTTTTTACCTCATCAAATTTGTTATTCAATTTTTGTGGAAACAATCCATAACGCGTCGTGCGCACATGGAAATGTGTTCTTGATAATCTGGTGAGAAATTGTTATTTTAAATGCATTTAATTTAATCTATATGTATATGAAAATTCCAGACTATTTTCTAAGAGTCCGTAGAATTTTCCTATCTATAGAATGTTTTACAAAGTACTTGTATGTTTTAATAAATAATATTTACCTTCATGAATATAATTAAAATATATTGAATCATTCAATTATATTCAATTATAAATTTCTTTTTTGTTCCAGGTCACTACTTTTCAAGGGATCATCAAATTCTTTAAGTTTGTAAGTAAAAACTATGCTATCTAAAATATATTTCTTTATAATTAGACAGTACGATTGTTTTCATAGATTCTATTAATCATCTACAGTTATATTATAATCGTAAATTTAAACATATACGTTACTATGAAGAAAGAGAAAATAAATATTTTTCAGAAATCTATTTTGCAACTCAGTTTTATTTGAATTTGCATGGGAAATTCTTCATTTCACTTGTAATTAAATAAAATTAATCTTATGTTTCTAACTTTCGACAACCATTTGCTTTTCACATTAATATCCCTTTAGAAAATATATAAGTTGCGACCTCTATCTCCCTTCAGAAAATCTCAATTTTCGAAATAACAAGGCGCAAGACCCAGATAAATCACGATACCGCACCGCGACCACAGATATGCAAAATAAAACATTATCCTTCCCACGCTATAACCCACAGAAAATCCCCTTATACAACGGCTAGGCAACAACAGCAGCAGCAGCAGCAACACCGACGGCACAGTAGAAGACTCCGAAGCTCCTCGAAATGTGTATACAAAGAAGGACTACGGCGATCGGGGCTCCCGATAAAGCTTAGACGCTCGAACTTTTATCTGCCTCGTAAATATACTCTATACTCGCGAGCGAGCGAGTGAGCGCGCGACTCTCGTGGCCCGCGTGTGCGCACGCGATGAGAATAATTAAATTCATCACTCGCGCGCAGTCTCCGACGGATTTTATACTCATACTCGCGTGTATACTCGCGCGATATATACCACCGCCTTCGCAACATATATACACATATATACATATACACACACACCCCTTGCGGGTTATTTGTCGGCAACGAGGATCTTGCTGGTGCTGGTGTTTTCGCGAGATTTTCCGCCGAGAGCAAAAATGCCTCTTGTTTATCGTCTCGGATAAGTTACGGATTTATTAAAGCGTCGCGCTGAGTTGCGATAATGCGCTGCTCTGCGAGGCAAGCGCGCGTTTCGGAGACAGCGAACTGCGCCGTGAATGTCTTAGGATGAAGCGATTATACGAGCGAAAAGTGCGAGAGAGAGAAAGAGAGAGAGAGGGCAGTATACATTTGGAGCTGAAGGGGCGCGAGTATATGCTCTGAAATAAGCGTCGTGTTCTTTCTACCAAAGTCAAAATATCGTAAATTTGTGGGTAGCTTGTTTTGGCTTTTCGAACTACTTTAGAGGGGCATTTTCGTTTTTAGAAGCTTCCGTTGTATGAAGGGATGTGCTCTTGTAGTAGTCATTCAATATTGTTTACTGCATAATTTTTTATGCTCTTTAGTAGATTTCGAATGTAAATATTTGAATCTTAAACATTTTCAAATTTTAAAATGGTCCATTAAAAAAGTAAAATTGGTCTTCAAATTCTGCACAATGAACATTCCAATGTATACTCACTTGGTATATTTTATTTATGATATGTATAAATGTATTTAAAGATTACATATAATTATACCCATATCAATTAACTATATGTTCTTTTTCTTATAGAAACGCTTTTTCCTCGTTAATTTTATAAACTTTTACTCTGTTTTGTGGAAACTACAATCTTTTTTTAGAACACTTAGATACCGATGCTGTATTACAATCAGAGTTCAACTACTTTATTAAAACAGCTATTACTAAGTATATATGTAGTACAAAGCCTGAATAAGTAATATTACGTGCTCAACGTACAAAGTCGCCAATAAAATATTAGAATTCCATTAAAATCTCGAAATAGAGAGAGAGAGAGAGAGAGAGAGAGATGAAAAAAAGGAAATAAAATTTATGCCATATACCTTGTTCGGGAACGGCCTCGTAAAGCAGTCAGACCCTTCTCTCCCCGGTAAGTAAAATCTTTTGCGATAAACTTACGAGCAATCGCCGGCTACGTATATATATATATATATATACTATATATATATATACGTACCGCTGAAAATCGCGACACGTACTGACGATATTTTCCACCGTACGCGCGCGTGCCTACTTCTTCCACCGACGCACACACGCGCATCTATACATTTTTCACTTCTTTACCTGTCTCCCCCTCTCTCTCTCTCTCTCTTAAAACTCAGCTACACTCTCTGACCGACTAGACCCTCAATTACCTTCCGGAGTCACGCTTCGGCGTCGATTTCCGCCATAAAAAAATCACCACGCACCTTCGGGCCAAGGTCTCTTCTATCCCAAAACCCGAGAGGCTATCTTATATATATATACACACACACACTATACGCTCGTATAGGCCATCGGACAAAAAAGTCAAATGCCTGCGACTATATAGTCCCCTTTCCCGAGAGGTTAAAAAAAGGCGAGAGATGGGCCTTAAAAAAGTCGAGGTGGCAACCCGTCGCGAAAATTGCCGCGGCCAAGGCTGTGGCGACGCATCGGACAATAGCACCGCACGCGTTTCCTGCAACAGTGTGGCTGCGGGCCCAAGGGTTGACTGTGACACCCTCGCAGGTTAAAAAAAAAATAGTAGTGGCTATAGAGAAACGAGATTCTCGTTTAACGGGGTGACCAGCGCGTTTACAGCTCCTGTCCTATACGTGCGTGCACATGCTTTCGCGCACGGGCGTTCGCTTGCTGTCCGTCGGACGCTGATGACCGTCGGGCCTCTCTCTCTCTCTCTTTCTGTTTTTTGCCTCTGACCTCGTAAACCCCACAAATACCTTCTTTAAGAGGGCCTATTTCTACCTTCCTTCTCTCTTTCTCTCTCGCTCTCCCTTGCTTTGCGCACTTTTCAGATCCTTTTTTTTTTTAATGCCGGGGTGCGCCTTTGGGCCCCGAAGGACACATGCGGATGGTCGGGTTGCCGGCACGAGACTGCTGCACACTGACGGGGTTAACTCCCACGTCGATCCCTTCAGTTTCCTTCCAGACGTTCCGCCAACAAGAGCCTCCGAGGCTTTCCGACACTTCCGTACGCGATTACGTATATAGCGACGAGCTCTCGTATATACGGCTAGACGAGTAAAGCCAGATTGCCGTAGTATAACGCTTTATACGAATCGATAAAACGGGGTTAGACGGAGCCGAGACGCGCGGTCGCGAGTACGAGAGAGTTGAGCTTTCGCCTGCCGTCGGACGGCGAATGTCGGTCGGCGCCGCCTGACTATGGAAGTGTATCTCGCGAGTGTTGTGGATCAGTAGCGCGCTGGAAAAGTGTGTGTGTGTGTGTTATCGAAATTTCAAGTGTCGTATATGTATGTCTTTGATGATAAAATATACGCATCTGTAGTGGCTATCTTGGCAGGAAAAACAATTGTGAAAACGATTGGATTTTTGTTGCGATAGAATAACTGTGTGTATATGGTTGTATTCTTGAGTCACAGTATAGAAATTCTGGTGGGAATGAGGAAAAATTAATACTTTTTCCATGTAGAAGAATAGCGTTAATGTTGAAATAACGGAGATGACATATAATGTTATGTAAAGCTAGAGGATTACCAATGCGTACGTTTTTAATTTCGGTATACTGTGTCGGCATGTCTTACGCATATAATAAATCGTTCTAAGACATGCTCATATAGTAAACTTTCATTTAAGATTAAGTTAATGTTCAGGAAAACTATCGTATAGAATTAAAAAATATTAGAGAACAGTAATCAAATTTTCTAGAACAAATTTACACCATCGTCATATCTCGCGCGAAAATTTCATTCCTTATAAAATCAATCTCTCGCGTGGATCGAAGTGAGAATCCGCTTTAAAAATCAGTGTCGCAATTTTCACTTGAAAATAAATTGCCAGAGAATACTTGAAAACTGAGGACGGTGAGCAAGTCGTGAAAAATGTTCGATTACAGGCAGCACGAGAGTGAGAGAGAGAGAGAGAGAGAGATAGAACGAACACACGGGAACTCGCAAATTTCACAAATACCTGTCCTCATTTTTCGTAGGACAGGTAGCGAAATCGTAAAAAGTAATCTCGTGCGCGCTCGGTTTTACGAGCGCATTTTTATGAGCGTAAGCATCGTTTTAGGGCCCCACGAGTAGCGCGCAATAAAACTATTTTAGAGAAAAAAAAAATGAGATTCACCGTTATAAGCTTGAAAAGCCGTGACGAATGTTTGACTAACAAAATACAAACATCGGCCCGGAAAACGATAAAACGATCTTCGCGAGTGTCACGCGAAACGAGAATTTCACTAATGATGGAGACATAAAAATACTTTTATCATAAAACTGCTTTTGATGAGCATAAGTCTCGCTCGAACGCCTGCAAATAAACTGCTTCCAGATGTAAATCATGCTCTTTTACTTTATTGTCATTATGAAACCGTATATTTCAACCTGAGCTACCAATAAATAATTTTTTTTTCGTACACGAAAACATTTATCCACTGTGTGTACGATGTATGGTATATTTGGACTTGAAAAGATTTGCTTTTGTCGACGTTACATTTTATAATATTAAAAACGTGATTTACAATAATAATTCATCTAATATTTTACTTTTTCTCTATAAAGTACATCCAATACATTTGAAAAAATTCCATTTCACATTTTTACAAAACTACCAAAAGCTACTGCTCTCAAATATTGTAATATAACAATTTCCGGATAGACGTTTAACTTTCAATCTCACAAGCTACTTTTCTGAGCATCACGAGTCCGATACTTTCAACGCGATAAAAATTACACAATGCTACTCTCTCATCTCGATTTAATTATGAAATAACCGCATCATACTCGTATATAACTGCCTCCACTCATCATCATTATCATCATCATAGCCATCCTCTCTCTCTCTCTCTCACAAAGTACGTCCTCAGAAAATCGCACTTGCTCGCATTTCTCGTCTATCTCCTGTAGAATCGCTCGAAATCATCGAGCATCCTCTCAACTATACTGCCAGCTCATGGCGAAAAGAAAACGAAGTGCAAAGAGGATTTTAATAAGAGCAATAATCCGGAAGCATCGACTCGATGGAGTCTCGAGAGTGTAGAGTCAAGTTCACTCTCTCTCTTGCTCTCTCAGCGCGGGTTTCCCAGAGAGTCGTTGACGCTGAACGTCGGGACATTTAAAGGAAGCCAGCCAGCCCGTGGTGGCGTTACCGAGAGAGAGAGAGAGAACTCGTTGCCATATCAATATACCTAAGTGAAATGATACGAGGCGCCCGTAAAGCCCGACAGTAATGACGCATTAGGGGGCTGCTAGCCCCGATTTAGTCGCCCATCAAACAAAGGCAACTTTTATTGGATGGCCCGAACACGTAAGAGGCCCGCCGCTGACTCTCGCTTTCGCTTTCTCTCTCTCTCTCTCTCTCTCTCTCTCGTTCTATAGCTAGCTCTCGCGTCCACTTGACGAGAAAGAGGAGAGGACGATCCGACGGCGGCTGTGGACGGCTACTACTACTACTGCTACCCTCGGTCGCGTTTTATGCGTTTTATATAGGTGCGAGATACGCGGCCCGAATGCGAAACACAGTATGCTCGCGTATGTATATACATGTATATGTACACATACGTGAGAGAGTGAATGGACTACTGTGCGTATGCCAGCGCGTGATTGCGTATCTAGGAGAGAGAGAGAGGATCTGTAATTTCGTAGCGCGTGGTGTACTTTTATAACTCGCACACCCTTTCGCCCGCCAAGTGCCGTTCGCGCGTTTATTTATGTAGACAGAGTGTATGGAGACACTGTTACGTTGTTTACTCTATATAGTACGTGGTTAGGTTTATGAGTACTGAAGTGTTTGATTGCGATTGGATTTGGAAATTGAGAATTAAAATTTTCGGAGCTATTGTATACGTGTTAGCTTAAAGTACAAATTTCTTGTTTGGCCTGAGTAGTGTTTTGAAAATCTGAAGTAACAATTCTTTTACAATATTTATTCAATAATCAACGTAGATTAATTTTATGTGGAGTAATACAAGAGTATAGAATACGAATTACTTTTAAAGAAATCGCTGTTAGAAGTTAAAATGAAATAAAGAAAAGCGGCTTATTGTATTTTGAGGCGTGCTTGACTAACGCTTTTCATTCATTCTTATATAAGATAAAAATAATATTTCAATACAATTAAATACATAAAAAATAAATAAATTCACATTAAACAAAAAAAAATATGATAATTATACAAAACACGCAAGTGGAGCAACGAACTTTAAGCCAGGTTCAAGCACAAACAGAAAAAGAAGAGAATTAAAATCGCATAAAACACGTTAAATCTAATTAATTTTGCATTAAAATAGAGTGCGAGTGTATATGTATATATATATAAATGCTCCACTTGGCGAGCGAGTGAGCGCAACGCCCAACAGCACGCTATACATCATCAGAAATATCATTTTCAATTGCAGCATGTAACACTTATTACGGTAACGCAGTGAAATATCGCCTGCCGTCGGCAAGCGCGCACCGTGGCTACATAGCGAGCACATATACTCTCGCTTCAGCCGTGCGAGAAAATCTCGTGGCACAGCCTCTCCCTGCTCCGAATCTCACGCGAAAACAATACAATTCTTCTATACCTCAGGCGCATATATACACAAGCATTTTTGCTTCTGTTCTCTCGCGAAATATCACCAGTTTGTGTTTTCGAAAATCTCTCTCTCTCTCAAAGGAATAATTCTACGTGTTCTTCCCTCCTTGGATTCCGCTTTAATTTTCAGCCGCCGGCGGCGGCGCAAGGCGACGGGCCGCCTCTTACCCTCGTTTTTTGTAGATAGCAGCGACGATAGCAGCCTGCGGTGCACGCGTATCTTCTCTCTCTCTCTTGTAGAATCGCAAACCGGTTTCTTCTCGTTTAATTCAACGTTGCCGCGTGCACGCGCGCGGAATTTCACTCTGTCGCGTTAAAAATCGGTCCGAGATGTGCGGCTACGCGGTGGCGAACGGCGTTGTAATGGTCTATAAGAAATAATTAGACGATGGCTTTTACGACTATATATATATATGTAAAATGTGTAGTGTGCGGTGGTGGGCCACACGGTGCGACGATGTCTAAATCGATGCATATTTTCGGGATTATAAGCATTTGGTGTCCGCGACGGAAATTAGGAGAGATATCGGCGCAGACCCGAGCTAATATCGTCGCGAAAAGGTAACCCGAGTAGATTGGGTGCATTCGGATACACGCGTGAATCGTCGGGAGTTTGTATATATATGGATCTTATCGCGTTGGCAAATGGGTTTTATGGATTTTTACAAAGACGTTTTTGCAGCTTCCTCGTGAGTTACGTGGATTTTTTCACTCTGTTAACAAAAGTTATACGCTGTTCTTTGTATGGTGAAACATACCGCTTACTCGTACTACTTGTTTTTTTTTTCTTACAACTATATAACTGTTACTTCGCGATAAAATTTTACAACGTTTTAATTAATTGTTAATATGTAAAAAACATTCGCTTTATCACACTTTTTATCTATAAAAGAACATTGTCCAAAACTATTTAATATAATATACGAGAAGGTTGCTGCTCGCAACCTCTGAATTTCATCGCGCGTAACGTTCCGTCGGATCGCTTCGATAATACCAAGCCGCGCCGGCCATAAACCTCGCATCTATTGTTTATTAATTATTTGAAACGCGCGTCGAATTAGCCGTACAGCGGCAGGTCGAGAGACCTCATAAGCGATACGTCAGCCATGCGGGGGGCATCGAGTGATTTACGCGCTCAGCTCGCTCGCTCGCCCTGTTTGCGACGGAATAAATTGAACGTTATTGTACCAAGCTCTGCATATACACACTACTGTATACACATATATACATATATATACATAGACGAGCCGTGTAAGCGCGCGTAGCCGCGCGGTAACCGCGCGCACTAGTTCTATCTGACGCATAACAAACGCCATGCGTTATCCCACGGGCGTTTCTGCTATTGGCTCTCGTACCTAGCTAACTCTCTCTCTCTCTCACTCACTCTCTCGATGCGGAAATGCACTTATTGCAAATACTCTTTCGGACTGATGCGCCAAATTGAATTTGCCTCTCGCCCGAGCGAGCTTTTGGAACGTGCCTGCGCACGTAGTACTGCACGTTACAGTCGTTGTTGTTCTGCAACCGTGCGCTCCGGGCCGTTATTGTAGTTCAGAGCGTTAGTTTTAGTTGCGTGTGTCTTGTGTGCCTTGATAAATCGAGGTTTCGGTAATGCGCTGCTGCAGTACAGAGAGCGAGAGAGAGAGAGAAGAGGGGGAGGTTGAAAGTTGTGGGCTGATGCGTAATTACGAAATTGTATAGTTCGAGGAGATGTAGTGTAAACGATTTCTCAATTTATTTTAATTAAATCTCGATTAGAGTATATATAAATGAGCATATATATTGTGCGGTATAACAATTATGGTTTCTTTGTTATATACACAGATGTACAATAGAATCGTTTCGAATTTTATGCGCGACAAAAAAAGAACTCGAGTTAGACACATCCTGACGTTTTTATCGACCATTAAAAACACTTAGATTCAAACATAAAATTACCAAACAAGCAATTACTTAGGCGCGGGCAGCATTTTCATGCGCCATTAATTCACAAAACGATCACGAAACGAGCCGATCGCATTTAAAGCTTCCTCATTAAACAATAAAAGTCAAAAAGTCAACAATTTAATTACACATAATGGCGTCGAGCGCAAAAACTTTACGGTATAAGAAAAAATCCCAAAGTGTAACGGCGTTCGAGCACGCGGGGGGTAACAGCAGCGATATAACCGCGCGCAGCGCATAAGAAGACGGAATTCCCAATCGTCCTAATTGAAATTACAAGTTTAATCGCGTAAACAATCGTAAAAAGCGCGTTCATCGATTGAAGAAGCCGACTGTGTGTGCTATAATACAACGCGACCGCGCCATCGAGAGTAAGCGAGACGGAGCGAGGTGTAGAAGTGGGGAGGAGAGAGAGAGAGAGAGAGAGAGCGTGGAATCCATGCGAGTCTTGGCGGCGGCGGCACGTGTCAAAGCCCAAAGAGAAGCGGCGCGCATGCGCGGCGTAGCCAAGATGGCCGCCAAGCCGTCCCCACCTCCTCGTCCCCTCTCTCTTCCACTCGCGCTACGGCTGCTTCTTTCTCTCTCGACTTCCCCCTCCCTTCTCGACCTCCGTACGATGTATGGAACGAAAGCTCGAGCATCGCGCGCGTATATACGATCCCCCAAGCGTGTATATACGCATACAATACATAGACATATACATATAAACATATACATACAGGCCGTTTGCACTTACCGATATAGTATTTTTAGCCATTCTCTCTCTCTCTCTCACACAGAGCAATGTATAAAGAAGAACTGTACGTAGGCGAAAGAGAGGGAGGAAGACGGAACGAGGAAGTTGTCTCTGCGTATAACCGGAGACGAGTATAATATGGAAAAAAAAGAATTATCGGTCTCTTGACACCCTCGAAAAGCCGCCGACGCAAATTCCCGCGAGGCTTTGTCGCACGCGCGAATGTGTATGGCATCCGGTCCGCGAAACTCGGAACGCACTAGATATATCCGCGCACGAGCGGCGCTCGAAGACGACGACGACGACGCGTTCGTTGACTGCTACTCTGCGGTGGGGACAAGGGGAAAAGAGAAATTCCGTACGCGCGCAGGGGAGTTCATATAGGAAAGGGGGTATACATATATATATATCTATACATACAAGGGTCTCGGAATCTCGGGACGTCTTCTCCGAGAAATTTCGCACGCTTTGAGAAAAAGAGAGCCCGCGAGGAGGAAGAAGAGTGCAGAAGAATCCGAAGGGTCTGAGTTAAAAATCTTCCTCTCTTGAATATGCGTATATATACTTACGGTCCGCCCAGCAATCCGTCGAAGGTGGATCGAATTTTATCGAGCCGATCCCTTAGCGGCCCTTTTGCGGCCGAAGGAATGAGAATCGGCTTTTAAGCGTGGACCCGATGTGTATATATATATATATATATAAAAGTATAAGGGGGAAGCGAACGCGAATGTCTTGTTTTTGGATGGAGCTTCGATTTTTACGGGCTGCGATGATACAACGCGTTCACGCTGCATGAGCCCACGCTCCACAACGATTCTTATATACATTCGACGTTATATATATTGTGACGCGTTGAGATAACGTATTTATAGAATAGATTACGCGGTTGCGATATATATGACTGACCTTGCTGACGAGTTTGATGATCTTGAGAAGCCTTCGAATTGTTTGTATTTTTTCGTATTTTTCTTTCACGATTATTGATTTATTAATGGTAATTTTTGGTAAGTTATTCGTGATTCGAAGTGACGTTTATCATGGTATATAATTATGTAACTTTAGTTGCGATTAATATCGTGATTGATTAAACAGGGTTTGCAGGTGAAAGAATAATGTCGGGTAGTTTAGATGACCTAGTTTTCTCTTACGAGCCGTTTCTATGGTAATAAATCTAAAAAGAATAATGGTTATTACTTTTCTAGTGGGTGAAATTTATGTGCATAAATAAGGCAGCTATATCGCTTCATTTCTATAATGAAAAGATATTTAATTTATCGTCTCGATTAAAATAATGATTAATAATATTTATTGAATCTTTTAATTGAATATTCAAAATATTTATTCGTATAGGTTCATTCATCCTATATTTGTTCAATGTTTTAATAAAATGTCGAAATTCTTATTAACTTAATCCTACTTTTGTATAAGTGTCGTATACATTTAGTTGCTAAATTTTTACTTTTACAATTTTCAAATTTTCAATGCAAATCTAGGAATACATATTGAGAGTTTTTAGCAACTGTTCCATTAGATATTCCATGTAATTTTGAGGGTATAGGTCACTGACTCAACCAGAGGAACACTTTCGTATTGATTTCTTCGCACAGTGCGTGCGGCCCTGTAAGCACCCTCAATGATATTCTATTCTAGAAATAGATATGCCTGTCTCCTCTAAATCTTCCTACTGCGTATTTTTGTAATAAATCAGACTTGACAAGTGATTTATTTGTTTGGGAATAAGATAAAAAAAAATAACGGTTTTAGATTTATTTTTCAAAAACTCTCCATTTTCCTGTTGATAAGATAAAATTTTGAACGACATTAAAAGTTGCATTATTAATAATATTCAAAATTTTCTTGCCTAATTAATACAATAACATTTCAAAAGTAAGTATGAAACATTAGTATATATACCGTAAAAGCCTCAAAACCTAAATTATACGATATAAAATTTTCACTCAATGTTTACCTAAAAATAACCTTTCCTAAAATTTTTATAGTATTATAGATTCAAAACGACTACTACACGCACATATATACATTCACGCACACCATGACACTATATATATATACCATCGCGCGTGAAAGAAAGGCAACGCACGAGGGAGGCTGGCAGATGGACCGTAGAGAATGCGGGAAGGCAGACACGCACACACCCATACAAAGCTCACACAGACAAAACCGGCTGGCTGGCTGGCTGGCTGGTGCGTGAAAGGAAGGGGAGAATCGAGAAACCCGCGCGGCGCGCGCTCGCATGCCAACATGGCCGCCATGTAACAGCGACCTAGCCTTTCCCGTCCGCAGCAGCACGTCGCCTACTCGTTGCTACCTCCAAGGAGCTTGCGTTTAAAAAAGTGTTGTTCTTGTTGTTGTTATTGTTACTGTTGTTACCGAAAAATCGCGTGATCCTCGCGAGTGATACACGTATGTAGAAAAACCACAGAGAGAGAATTGAGGATGAAACGAGCGAAGGGTTTAGCTCGCGCGCGAGAATCAGAGCCACGCCCAGGGACGCAGCCATCTTGGATGATGCACGGCGCGAGTCAATGCTGTGTACTACTGCTGCTGCTGAAGGCGACGACGACGTCGACAAGGAATAAGCGAGGGAGAGAGAGAGAGAGAGATAGAAAGAGATGAGATCACAGGCGCGATTTTATTTTTACGCTAATTTGAGGGAGCAGAGCATCGCGATAAGAACGAGAACTTTGATGAATCCGATTACGCGGATTGCTTCCTCTTCGCGCGAGCGAGCGTGAGCGCATGATCAAGATACGTAAGAGAGTGACGATAAGCGCGCGTTCACTTTCTGCGACGACGCGTTGCTGGTGATGATGATGATGATGATGATGGCTACGACGAGGCATGCTTTACGAGGTAAATGCGAACGAATTTATTATTTTTCATGGATGAGAGAGAAGGGCTCGCGAGTGTAATTTGAAAGTTTGATGAGCAATGTGCGAGCGAGGGCGCGAATATAATTAGCGGGCAAGTGAGACGTTGTTCTCTTTGGGGTAAGGTGAGCTTTCGTCTGTGGTTCTTTTTTTTTGCTTTAGCGCGAGAAGAAGGATTGTGTATTGTACGAAGGTGTGTAATTAAATTAGTCGTTGTAATGTATGCAAATCGGTGTTCCGCACACGTTGGGTAATTTATGTAGATTATGGCAAAAGTTGAAAGCTCTGTCAGAGATGTTAAAAAGTTCGGCTTTAATTATAAGTTATCGCCACAACAGACGATAACTATATATACACGGCTGATTTCCATTTTTTATCCACTTGAAGTTGAAGTTTTAATATTCAATGGTTATTTAAAAACTGGAATAAATCATGATTTTACAAATTCTCACGTGGATAATTGTGAAACGTAAAAAACTTCTTCATATTGTAATTCATCATTGATATGCCATAATTCAGTAGTAGTGTTATCTAACAATGATTATGATACATATACATGTAAATTGTTGTTCTCATTTTAATGATCACTGGAATGTTCTAAATATATGCAAAAGGATTTTCTGGTGTAACGTAAGGCAAACCACCTAAAACATAACCTCAAAAAAAAGTAGAAAAAACGCATAATGTAATGTAGGATATGTAAATGGAAATTATAAAAGCAATAAAATGTCAGATTAAACTAATACCTTTAAATATAATCTTAACAAACGTTTAAAATTTTTCAGATAAAAGAAGAACATACAAATATATTTTCAAAATTAAATTTTTCAGTGCTGTAATAAATTTATAAAAAAAAATATATTTCTTACCTTTTTGAAAATAAAATAACTTTTTAAAATTAATTGTATTGAATTATATCCAAAAGTTACTTGTTTAAAGTAAAACACAAATGCATATTGAAAACCTTACATCCGGATCCCTATTCTGTCATCTATTTTTTCACTGAATAAAAAATTGCAATTAAAGTATTTATTTTAATTATACACTTAATTTATGAAATTAAAAATTAAAAATTGTAAAATTGATTTCTGATCACGTGAAATAATAATTCATAAATGTAACACATTATCTTTGTATTTGCCAACTCTTTTCACACCCTGACACATATTAATGGCGTGATATCTAATAGAAAGTAATTATTACTAAACCCCGATAAATAAAATTTGACGTTATCTGTAAATACATTATCAATTCATAACATCCGCATGAAAATTGCTTCTTCCAATAATTCTGCTATGATACTTTCATAGTTTCAGTGTAATTACACCGCGCTAAAAATGTTTCAACGAGTAAATAATGTGCAATTAATTTTGAGAAATGGCTTGCGCAAAAGTCAATAAAACAGACTTTCAAGAGCTTGTAAATACCATTGGCTTGTATAACAGAATGATCACGAGCTCATAACGCACGTTATAAGTAGCCAAACAAACTCGGATATTGACTACAAGCTCTCTCTCTCTCTCTCTCCCTCCTCTCGCTTATATACAAAAGACAACGCAATCGTAAAGTCTCATTCGTAAATCTTGCTAAAGTGGTTTTTCAAATTTGTTAGCTTTTCAGTCTCATCTCCGGCTCCTTTGTTGATTTCGTGCATGCATTATATTTATACACCGGAGGCTGAGAGGACCAAGAAAACCGGTTCCTAAGACGTCCATCTTCACGTCGATTGTATATACGTCCCCCTCCGAAAAGCTTGCACGCACTCTCCGTCCATCCCTCAGTCGCACACGGGGACAATTTTTTAGGTTACATTTTTAACTTTCCCTTGACTTTCTCGAGGACGTCTTTTGCGCTCGCGCTCTCTCGGTTCCTCGTATAATTCAAGCCGCGTTGCTGCTGCTGCTGCTGCCTTTTGCCACTTGGCGAGAGAGATATAGAGGAGAACGACAGTGGCAGTAGTGCGCGCGCGAGCGCAGGGAACGAAAAAAAGAGGAAGCGAGGTGACAAAAACGCTCGGTCCGCGTATTTATGGAAATGCTCATTTATTTTCGCGATGGCAGTTTATTTGGAAGCGTCCTCGTCCTCTGGTATATATGTTGCCTCTTTCGTATATAAGCGCAAGAGAGACGCAGACTACGCACGATTTTCTTAGCCCATCCGGTTTTTTATTCCACGCGCTCGCGTATATATTCGAGATTATCTGCGAATGTGCTTTATAAGACAAATAACGCGCTAAAGAATCCGCCTGTTAATCATACTCTGCTTTTTGTGCTGGGATCTTTTGCGAAATTTATGCCAGCCGATATCTTCATCTAATCTTCCTTATTTATGCTCTATTAAAAAAAAATTCTCCCGTGACACTGTTGTGGTTGAGTACATATGTTTCCTTTGTCCTTGTATAGAAACATCAATTAAGAGGAGATTATGAGGCATTCCGTGAAAAAATCAAATGTCTGAAATAGACATGTGATGCTAAATAGATATACATTCATTGATAAAAGACTGCAGCATTCACAGTTCTTTTGTAGTTACCTTTGATAGGCTTAAATTTTTTTATCTCTTGTACAAGCATGGAAGCGTTAACGATAATGTAAAATATAGTAGTCTCATTCTTCGCTATATATAAAGTGTTTCTCTCCAAATAAATGTTATTAGAAAACGAAAAAAGAAAATAAAAATATTCGATAATATTTTCACGTGATTTTTTACATTACTGATTTACACCTCTGTAATTTTATTTCGTTTTTAATGTTTCAGCAATTTCCTCAAAAAATTCCATTCTTCCATTATCAGCTTTGCATCGAAAACATTGTTTCACCTACTTCCATACATTGTTATGATATCTCAAATCTAAAACAAAACAATACCACTTCAAATAATTCCTTCGAAAAGCTTATATACGTTACAGTATTATATCTTCTCTACACAGAAGGAATATCAATCAAGCGAGTAAGAAAAAAGCTCAGCGTCTCACTGCTGAATAGCAAAGTTGCCTCTCTTTCTCTCCCGTGAACACACAATTATATCGCGTGAGAATAATCGTCAGCCGATCGTGACTCACGTTTTCCTTAAGCGAAAATCAATACTTTCCAGTCCTTCTTTCTCGCTCGTTTCCCTCTCTCGGGATAGAGGAAAACGCTACACAGCCGGTAGAACCGCTACTACACCAGCAGCAGCAGCAGCAGTAGCAGCAGTGGCATATAACAGACAAACGTGTCCTTTCTCTCTCTCTCTCTCTTCTCTTCTCTATACTTCTCCAATCGATCGTTCTCCCGTAAAGATCTCTTAGAATTCGCTTATAAAAATCTCTCTACAGTATTTATATATAAAGAACAAAACAAAGCCAAGAGGAAACAGTGTCGCTGTAGCCAACTTCTACACATTCCGCGATATGTACTCGATGCAGAAAGAAGAAAATCGCGCGGAGAAAAAGACAAACCGACGTGTATCAGAGGGAGAGAAACGTAAAGCCGACGGCCAAGTCCATTCGAGGCGAGCAAACGATGCTCGGCCGCTTTTTCCCTCTCGCGCGGTGGCGGCGCGAGATATCCTCAGAAAAACCGGCTGGAATTGCTTCATCCAAACAAGAACTATCTTACGGAGGGAATCTGGATATTAATCAGCCAGGGAGAGCAAGAGAGAGAGAGAGAGAGATAGACGCGGTCGAATCGCGCGCAGAGGGAAGAAAAGCACGCGAGCCGCAGCACAATGAACGAGGAGGGAGAGAGAGAGAGAGCGCGTCGGACAACGAGAAATAAATGAGAATAAGAGGAGAAAGAGAAGAAGAGAGAGAGAGAGATAAAGAAGAGCAGAGACAGAGGAAAGAAGAAGAGAGAAAGAAGCGATGGAACGTGTTTTTACGGGCTCGCGAGCGCCTTGTCCGAGGCCTCCCCGCTGTATATACTTCTTCAGAGCCGACGAACGCGGGCGCGCATTCCTCGAGACTCTGCTTCTCTCTACTTCTCTCTTTCTCTCTCTCTCTCTCTCTCGACTTGGCCCCGATGAACCCACTTGATGAAACGCCTTGCCAGCCTACGTATCCGCTCTCGTATAAGGCCCTGCCGCCGCCGTCGCCGCTTATATTCGCGCGCAAGCTTCTTCTCGCGCGCGTCGCCCCGGCGTGATTCACTTTCACATGCAAACGAATGCGGAAAGACATTTTCTGTCCGCTCTTTTTCCAATTTTTTTATTGTTTAAAAGCTGCTTGCGCTCGAATGTATGTTATTTTGTGCGTGCATTTAGATTTGTTTTGTAGGAGAGTATTTTTTTTTATGTGTGCGTCTATATATATATGCGCTTGCAATTTTCGGATAGTAAATGTTTCACGTGCTTGTCACTCCGCGCGCGTTGAATAAAACATGAGAGACGCTCGAATGTTATAATTATATACACTTTTTAAATATTTATTAGAATTTATGTGGGTGCATTCGTTATTTTTGATTTAATTATATTAAAAGGAAAGAATGTGTCGCGTCCATCTGGTTTTATTAATATTCATGCCGATCGTTCGGGAATTTATTTATGTTGAAATAAAGTGTTAATTACAAAATCCACTTGGATGCCATTTTTTGACGGAAATGATTTTGTATTATATTCTGAAACGGATCCTTTAATTTTTTGTTGGAATTCATTATTTTTTGACAATTCTATAACAATTTATTGATACTCTACCTCTTCTCACTGTAATCGATATGTGTTTTATATTTCTTATATATTGTTAATTTATTAAATTCTCATTTACAAATAAAAAACATGTCGGTGAACCCGGCGAACCGTTACGATTTATAAACTTTTCACGCTAAATCACCATCCTTACACCTTATTCGAACGAATTGACTTCGTCACCACTTTATAAAAACATGACTAATCTAAACACAAGAACATAAGCATTTTTTCCATCGAAATCAGCGAATTTTTGTCACAGAATCATCATCGCATATATATGTATATCCCGGGAACTGGGAATAAATTTCCGCGCTATTTGTTCGGAACGTCAGCGAAAATTATTTCGTCTACTATCTACCTACATAAATTCATACATAAATCCAACCGCAAAATTTACTCGAAAGTTCCCCAAATAAACTAGTCAACTCGGCTCCTTCTTCTCTCGCACGTCCCCCCTTTCCCCTTCGTATAGTCCCCACAAGAACCGACTAAAACCACGGCTCACGCGCGCGCGAGGTGTTCGCTATATAGCGTGTGTAGAAGGAAACCTCTCCGCAAACGCACGTACTCCGTATATATAGCACCAAGACGAATGCGCTTTATAAACTCGCAACGTCGCGCGAATGCCGTATACACAACGAATTTTTCTCTGTTCACCACGGCAGCGATGTGTAAAAAAAGCTCTTTTATAATCACACACACACGCGAGAGATATCGAATTCATGCGCATGGCACACACCAGGTGACTTTTATCAGCGGCGCAGGGAAATTTTATATTTAACGCTATAGAGCGAACGTGTATACAGCGCATGGTTTGGTGCAAGAGTGAGAGAGAGAGAGAGAGCAACTAACCCGCGGATCGTTATTCTCTGATTACATCGAGGATTTACGAGTATTTAAAGCGCGAGCCGCACGCGGACTTTAGGTTATTTATTTTGTACATGCACCGAGTGTGCGAGCCCAGTTCTGCTGTATACGTCGAGAGTGAGAGAGAAGAGGAAGCGCGCATGCAGCGAGCGCGGGCGGCTCGTGAACTTATTACGGAACGGACGATAAATCAATATTTTTCGTTGGCGAGCGAGCACCACCACTGCTGCAGGTTCTCTCCCGGTCGAACCGATGAGAATAAGCCGGTACGCGAGCTTCTCTTTTGGAATCTATGTAGTCTATGTAAGAGAAGCAGATTGTGTATTTATCGGAAGGGAGACTATGAGAGATTGTTTCACTTAGATAAAAATTGCGCGATCGAAGATTTACCGGAGAGGTTGAAATGTATTTTCTGAAAATTCGCGCATGCCCATACCGAGATAAATCATTGCGTCATCACTTTGCCATCGAGTATACATAGCGGAGACAGGGTTGGAATGTACCTTTTCACTTTCCACGGGCTTTTACGACTTTTATAGAGCTCCCCGCGCGCGTATCTGAACCATACGATCTCTTGCGCGCCGCGGGTTCGATATAATGGTTGAATCGAATAGAAACATAAGCCTTTCTTCGATTTTTTTTCATCTCTTTCTCTCTCTCTCTCTCTCTCTCTCTCTCTCTCTCCAAAAGTGATTATGCCAGCAAGCGAAGTTATTGTAAATCATATAAAATATTTTCCTATTTCGAAACCCTTAGCGCGCGCGCGCCGAGCGTTTTACACAGATAATAAATTCATTGCGGCGAAAAAGTTACGTTACTTTATCGGTATTGTAAATTTGAAAGCACGCGCGCGCGCAGATCAGAATCGCTATATAGCGAGGATATTTTACCGCGCATAAATCGCATTACAAGTTGCCTGCAGAATTCTATTTACATATCGTTTGAAGCTCGCAAACGCATTCGCTCGCTCGCTCACAGTCGTGTTCTAAATTTAACCTGAACGAACGTATTGCACGAGCGGCAAATTGACTATTTTTAAAAAGCGACAATTCAATTCACTCGTTTGTCAGCGAAATGGTCAAAAGTATCAATTTAAGAATTTATCATTAGCGACTAAGCATCGAGAGAAAAACGAAATGCATATATATATATATATATGTACACTCAACCGCAGTGAATAAATTATGCACTTTAATTGGCAACAGTACGCGCGCAACGCCGCCGCCGCTCCAATTTATTCGACGATAATTAAAGTGCGTATATATATGTGCGCATTTCAACCATTTTACACCTTGGATATTTATTCCAAGCAAATTAACGGCTATTTATTGCCAAAGTCACTGAAGCACTTTTTGCCGCGTTAAAGAGGCATATTATCTACAAAGAAAGAGAGAGAGAGAGAGAGGAGAATCGTTGCGTGCGTGTAACAAGCATACGCTCGAGATAACAATAACACGGGCGGCCCCAATGAACGCGCACACATACACATATATACACAGGAAATAGGTTACCGTGTAAGACGCACGCTCGCTTAATTCTCGCCTACTCGCGCTATTATACCAACGAAGGTCATTTCATAAATAGGCGCAATCTCTATATTCGCCGCGCTTGTTATATATACCTCGCTCTGTATGTTCGCTCTCTATACATACACTCTTTACAAACGAAAGAAGCGTCCGCACGTATATATTGGCCTCTTGTGAGTTCGACTCTGTTATAGCCTGTTCTCTGCGGACATTATTATACGTTTGGCGAAACGTATACATATATATATATAACATGTACACTACATTCGCGAAGCCGACACGCGTTTATACGTGCGTGCGTGCGTGCATGCGTGTGTGCACTTGACTATCTCAGTCTAATCTATATGTAAAACGGTCCGTACGCGCGTGCGCGAGCTTCGGCTTGCACTTGTTAGCGTATAATGCAGCGCGCGCGGGGTTATCGCGCGGCGGTGTCGTTAATGTGCGCGCCACGTACCTGCATTAAGTAGGTATATACGAGGGAAAATAATTGCATCTCGTCGTCGTCGTCGTCGTGTACACCGTCGTCGTCGTCGTTCTTTGAGTATGAGAAAGAGGAGCGACATGGCGGCGGTAGCTTATAAGAGCTCGTTTTCGTTTTTGTGCGAGGTAGCTACGCTCATGCTCTTGAGTCGCCACCTGCACGAATCGCTATATGTATTACATTTTTTTTTTTCACCTTTCACGCGCTTCGACGATGTATAACCTGCACTTAATATAATGGCGTAATTCGTATCAATTTACCTGGGCAAGTGCATTTTTTCGACGCCTAAAGTGTGCTGTTGCGTTTTTTAATTTTGGCGCGTCGTGCGTTATACGCGCGACATTCGAATTTTTGGAAAGTTTGATGTATTAAAAAGAAAAGAAAAAGCTACGTGTAATCTTATGAGGAACTGTCGAGACAATGTGTCAGAAACGGGTTCGAGGAGTTTTCAAAGGAGCTATTTTTCATATAACCTTATACGACCGGTTGCACAGCTGCTGAAAATCGTAACGAATTTCGTCAACAACTCGTCAAACTTGTAGAGGCATTGAAGCACGATGACAGAGCCGGCATTAGCAATCACCTGCGAGGTGTACGAAATTATACGCGAATTCCGCCATAAATTGTTACATAAAATATAGTCCCATATCAAACTGATTACCAATTATTCACCACTATTATATATAAATATTAAAACATTTTCAACAGTAAAGCTAGTACAAATCTAAAACCAATATACCCTCCATCTGAGACTCAGAAGTCAGGTCAAAATTTCCGAACACACACAAACGAGATCACCTCTATAGAGCGTTACAAACACGGCCAGGCTGTTAAGCATTCACGGAGTGCAACACACGCGCTCGCATATAGTCCCGTAGTATGGTGTGCGTATCCGTATAGGCATGTCTGTATATATACCAGCGAGAGTGAGAGAGAGAGAGAAAGCAGGCTCCACTCCTAGAGTCATTTGCCATTGTCACGATGGCTCTACGGGCCCACGCCGCAATAAGGAAGGTGCTAATAGCACCGATTTGCATAGCGAATCCGGGAAAATTAGGGCCACAAGCTCACCCGCCACGTCTCGGGGCAAATATTGCGACGGGCGGTCGCTTTCACGGCGGTCAGGCGCGAAATTGACAAGAATCGGTGCTCTTGCTGTGTGTGTCTATATACTATATACCTGTTTGCGTTTCAACGTAGGCAGGGGGTACGTGTGTTAGAGGGAAAGCTGGATATTCAAATTTTGGGTTGTTAAGGGTCTGTATAGGTGTGAGGTTCGAAGTGAAATGTATACGGCACGCAGGTGCTGTATTTGGAAATGGAGAATGATGAATCTATTGTTCTTCGTCAATAGATGAATGAAGCGCTATTCATTATTTATTGAATCAAGTATTATGAAAGAAACAATTTTTCAATATATTTTTAATTCTTAATCAATATCATTTGATTTACTTCGTATCTATAATACTATATACCTTCTAAGCTTCTCGAATTATCAACTTTCTTTTGAATCACAAACCTACACTCGGAAAAATATCGCTCCTAGCGACAACCTTTTTCCTTCGCTCGCAATAAACTCCCCATAAACTTGCCCCGGCAGTGTGTGTTCCCGTTTCACGTGAACTGGGTCCGCGCGCGCCGCGATCTCGTTTTACATCAACTTTTCTGCCCTGTCGTGCGTGTCCGCGATTCGCGCGAAATTTGCTCTCTTCCATACACACACATACTTGCCCGTACACTATAGACATACATTCCTCTACCAGCATGTGTATGTCGTCGCTGCGTCTCGCGAGGGTATTAATAACTCCCTCTCTTTCTCTCTTTCTCTCTCTGTTTCTCTCCGGACGTCAGGCAATACCTCGCTGGTCAACTTTCGAATTTACCGAGAAGCTGAATCGTAAATCGAGTCGCGAGCGTTGGTGCTGCCACTAGTGGCGGTCGGTGAACCGCGACAAGGGAGACACGAAACCACGTTGCTCTGTGTATATGTGTGTGTATATGTTGCTCATGGTCACCCACATAAATATGAGCTCGCGCGAGCGATGTAAGTAACCGCGCCGATAAGATAGTCATAATTTAAGTAGATGTTACTTATGGCCAGAGGCAGGAGAACTCGGCCCCGAGTGTATATTATATACACGCGCGCGTGAGGTAGGGGTGGGACGCGACGCGTTGCGTGTTAACGTGCTTCGATCTTCGCGCGCGCAGCGCCTGTGTACAATGTATATATATGTATATACATATACATTGTACGTTCATATATATATACACACACGCGCGCGTATTCGACAAGGAAGAATGAAGAAAGAGGTACGAGCTGAAGCGTGCGCTTGAGCGTTGTTAAAAGCTTTTTCGGCGATGAGATTGCCCCTTTTCCTCTGCGCTCGCCGCGTAATCGATTTCTCGGCTTTCTTCTCCGCACGTATACACATCAGAGTCGTGCGCGCGCGCGCGCGTGTTATCTCGACAGCGCATCGACGCGTGCGAGAATTGAGAAATGTATTTTTGCGCTGCGCCTTTCTTTTTACTCCAAAATTTATTGATGTTTTGGCCGTATACTATATATGTACACAGTATATATAGCCTCGCGTGGCGAGAATTCAAATTCAGCCTTGACGCGGTTCCTTATCTGTATAGAATAAACGTGAAGAAATGTCGGTATAGCGCACAATGCCAGGGTCTTACCGAATCGGCTAAATGTGGAACGGATAATTGTTGTTTTAGGTAAGTCGATTCGCGAAAAATAATAATGGATAATTCATGCGCGCTTCCGTAATTAAGATAAGTTAATTTTTTTAAGGTATATCATGTAATATCAGGGGACGCAGGTTCGAGACATACGCGAAAACATACGCGCAGGTATATATACATATATATGTAGATATATATACACACTCGCGCAGATTTCGATCGTCGGATCGAGCAGGTAAGAGAAACTCCGCCCACCTTTGCGAGAGGAACGAATGAGAAGGCCGCAATGGCCATTGTGGGCATTTACCCGCGTGTGTACGATACACCAAGTGTGCGAATTTAGAATTGTTATCTTTAGCAAGTGTGTGTGTGTGTTGTGTTGTGGTCAATAAATAAAGTTAATAATTTTTATATCTCATCAACTTCGCGTACTTCCCATAATAACGTGGGGCATTACAGCCTGTAATTGAAGATCGAATGGACTTTCCTTTCGGATGAACTTCCATACCGTAATTATATGTGTGAACCTCGTTTTCGTACCGGGAATCTCGATAATAATACGTAATCTTTAGAGACCTCATTTTTTTTAACACACAAACATCCAATCTTTCAAATGAACTGCCTAAATGAATACGCCTAATGATATTGATTAAAAATAATTTTTGGTTCATTTATTTTCTAATGTATAGACAATTGTTAGTGTTTTTGAATTATGTTCTTCATTAATAAACTTATTGCAAATTCGAAAAATTCTTTATTCTTTAAACCTTTACATCATGTAATAAATAAAAGATTTTTTCGAGAATAAATTGAAAATGAATAAACAATGTATTTTACAATACACTGTACTTTACTCAACTTACATTAAAAATATAATTTCTCTTATTATCATTCTTCAAGATTACTTTTTGTTAAAACCTTTCTCTCCAACACCGTGATTCATGGACTTACACACGTACATGCGCTCGCTCGAGAAAAGGCTACTGATAAGCAAACAATTTATTCGCGCGTACCCACAACCGACGATTTATTCGCGAATCGAGATTTATGATTATTGATCTGAGTATCACATTGAAAGGGAAGAAATTCTCAGTAGATACACCCAAGGTGTTAAAGCAAGTATATTGCAATGTCTCTTGGGCGCGAGCTGTGCAGTATATGTAGTGTGTGTGTGTATATATATATACATGTAGACGCGATAAATTGGAAATACGAGAAGACTTTGCTATCTGAACCGTCTGAGTGGTAAATGAAAATAAATCGCAATTATAGTTTTTCGCCAAATGCAATAATTCTGCTAATACAATTTATAACTGTGAGAAAATATTTTACGCCTTACTATCAATTAATGACGATGGGAAATTTACAGCTTGCATGTCCATATATATGTATATACACACAAGTATTTTGCTCATGTAAATTCGAATTACAAATGTTGAACGCATTTTGCGACGTATATGTTATTTATATACTTATACTTCTAACTATTATCTATAAATACAATTTTTTTTAATCAATAAAGTATAACAATTATCTTGATTTTTCGATGTATATCAGAGCAATTTTGGTGAAGCACAAAATTCGTAAATGTAGTTCATCCCAGCCGACGGGCGTGCGACGTAACCGCGTACTTGAGGCGAAAAGAAACACGTAATGACGTACCGTTTAGGAGTGGGATACAAACGCAGCAATTTCGTTGTTGCGGTCGAGCAATTTACGGAGCATTACGCGAAATCTTACAAGCCACAGAGAGCCGGGCAATGCGGCGCAGTCTCGGGCGATGAGCCGACCGTACCATCCATTATTCATCATATACTTACGCCGTCTATAAATGGTAAATCGTTTCTACAACAACCTACGCCGAGGTATATATATACGCGTATACTTCACTTTTCATTAACAAGACATTGTTTTCTCTCCGCGTTCATTTAATAATCTTTTATTAGCGTTAAAGAGTTATAATGCTTTTGTTTGATCTTTGGAAAATTTTCATGGGTAGTTTCATGGGTAGTTTCATATACCACAACAACCTGTTATCTCCACTTGTTACTTATCTCGTGAATTGATTATAAATTCAATTACTATATATTTCTATAAAAACTTGCTGAAATATCAACACAACAAAGAAAGTATAATAAGAGCATTTATATAACATTTATAGTCACCTGTAAAAACTTCAAACGTTTTTGTAGTATACCCTACAGTCGAGAAATAAACGTTCTGACAACATCCCTGTCGTAAAAAAACTTCTCTCTCACCACGGCAGAGCAATATCCGCCCGTAAAGGTGCTCCAGCAATCCTATTTCTCTCATTAAACATCCGTAAAGAAACCACAAATTCGTCTTATATGTCTACCCTCTCTCTCTCGCTCTCTTTCTCCCACTGTAACATATAGGAAATCCAAACATCGTAAAATAAATTCCGGTATCGTGTTTCAAGCCCTCAGGAGAGACACACGCGTCTGCGTACAACGAAACGTGAGCAGAGTGTCGATGGACGGATGTACCCTGCTTGCTCTTTCTCTCTCTCTCTGAGAAAATCTTCCTGTCTCCTTGCCGAAGACCGCCCGTCTTTCTTTCTTACAACGTATAAAAGTCAGCATTGAGTGCATATATACATCGCCGACCTTGAGTACACGAGATATGTTGGGACCTGTGCGCGGGATACATATATATACCTAGACGGATCGTCGGAAAAAAACACCACGAGGGGAAGGTAAAAAATACCAAGGATCTTTTTAAGAGGGGGTAGAGAGGGGGAGTAGTCTGTATGCTGCCGCCTGCTGGTCATCGTAAGGGGTGCATAACGCGTAGGTTATACAATATACACAGAGGAACCTCGTGCATATATATAACCCTCCGGCACGAAGAGGTCACTCCCTCTTTCCTCGCGCGATGCCCCGAGGTTGTATACGAGGAAAGCATGCATGTATATACACCGCACCACTGTGAAAACGGCGATAATCGTGCGTGCGTATAGCTCGAGCCTATGGCGAGTGTGTATATACATGCGATGGGAAGCAGCCCGAATTCGATTCAGGGCCCTTGTCTAATAAAGACATTCCTCATTCCTTTTGTGTTAAGAGAGAGAGAGAGAAAGGTGCAGTCTCGAGGCTGCCATCGCGTCCATTATATGAACAGCAACAGCAGCGGCGCCCCTTTTTGCATCGTAAGTTTACTGGAACGCGCGCGAGCGCGCACGCTCGCATCATGAAGTCGATTTTCTCTCTCTCTCTCACTCGCCGCAGGAAAGTTTGAGTTATTACCACAGTGCGGTCGCGTATAGTCCGGTATATACAGCGCTGCGCAGCTGTGGCCTCCTTCACCGGACGGAACAAATGTTCTAATTACTTGGCTATTCGAGGTGGAGCCTCGAGCGAGGAAAGAGAGAGAGAGAGAGGGGAAACCAAAACGAGGCGTTCGTTAATGATGGCGGTGAACACGCGATCCTTTGACCAGAGGTTCATCTTTCTCTCTCTCTTGGGTTCATCCTTTTATTCCGATGAAATAGAGAGTCGATGAACAGGAGAAAGAGAACGAGCGCAACCGTCGCAGCTTGGTTGTATATTACATATATAGTGTAGGTATATATATATGTATAAACGAGCTTTTTCCTATTACGAAATTGCGCGCTACGCGTATGGCGCTCTGAATTATGAACTTTCGAATTTTCCCGGCTGGACAATGCGAGTATATATAGCGTACACACGTGTATATATGTATGTGTGCGTGTATACGCAGAGAACTAATATGGAATAATGGCTGTTATGCATTTGGTTAATGGCGCCTAGAGTGGCACTGAAATTCTAATGTACTGAGAATCGTATTTTGTACGCTATTGTATATCTATACGGAATAAATTGTACTCATGACTCAATTACGTAACCGCACGTTATTAAATAGCATTTACAATATTGCTCCAACTTTAGTTTTTGTTAAATTACATTGTTATCTTTTATGCTTGTATAACGGAAATTTTCTCGCTTGGTTCACACCTGTTTTTAAAGTCTCGCAGGGATAACGCGACAAACAGAAAGTTACACAAATAACGTTTATAATCAGTCATGCTGAGACGAAAAAACAAGACGATTTGCGAATAAAATAGATAAAAGAATTTTGTTAATGCTTTGTAGATAACCAAATGTATTAAATCTACGTCAGAGCATAAACAAAATAGCCATTCTCTCTGTATCTGTATTTATACGAAAAGACGAGCGCGACGGATTGATATCTAAAGGAAGTGCGCTTCTTCTTCTTCTTCTTCTTCGTCGTCGTTGTTCAGAACTTCGTCGCGTTCATCCTATATACACACACACATACTCTCAAGCAGTTATATACTCCTCTCACAACTGCAGCTGCTCGCAGCTCTCGCCAATGCTGTGGTGCGGCGCAGCTCGTGCACGGCGAAAACAATGATCTCGTTATTCTTCCAATCCAATCAAGAAAACATCAAAATTTACGGCGTACACGAGCATTCGCTCCCTCTCGATCTCACTCTCTCTCTCTCTCCCGAGGTTTTGGCCTCGCCGCCAGTGCGCTTATATGGCGATGCGCTCATACTATGCTGCTCTTGCGCCTCTTCCCCGCATGCCTCGCGTAGGGCTCACGCGACGGCTCGGCTAACCGTGAGCCACGGTCCGTTTGTTCGCTCTCTCTCTCACTCTCTGTCTCCCATCCTCCTTCTCTCTCTCTCTCTCTCTCCCCATTCGCCGGTTCCTGCTTTCGGGATTTATACGTATTATAGCCGCTGGCGTTTGAATTGCAAATCCATGTCGTGTACCCGAGAGAGAGAGAGAGAGAGGCTGAGCCGAGTCGGGAGAGGAGAGAAGCATCCCCCTTACCGTATGTGTGTGTATATATATATATATATATATATATATATATATGCGTATGGACCCTTGCGCGATGCAGTTGAGAGCGCACAGGCGCAGGCATGATATTGTGCACTGCGGCACGAGCTTTGGCATTAGCTCTATCTCCAGGAGGCAGCAGAGAGCTCCGGTACGATCGTATACGTCCACGTATGTGTGTGTATGGGGTATATAGGCTTTCAGGCGGAATCCTTGCTAAGCCCGATGCTACTGCTGCTGCTGCTGCATGCATGGAGCATTTCCTCGTTTTTGTTGCTCCCACGCTGATTCATATGGCTTTCCGAGGGTTTAGAGCTATGCTGGAATGAGAATCTTAATGAAGTGGATGATATGCGTGCCGAAAGTGTCTTCTGGTTATATACTGAGAAAAAAGTTAATCTGTAATACTTAACGTTCGGGTTTTGATGAATTTTGGTGTTTTATCATGTTACGGAAAAGATCATTGTTCGTTTGCTCAGAGTTCACTTGAAGTTCAACAAGAAATTTGAGATGCAGATAATAAAATTATTTTCCCCGGTTATTTTTAACCTTGCACACTGTGTTACACATGAGAGAATTGAAGAATAAAGCGTAAAAAAATTAACCCAAATAAAATTCAAGCCTTTCAAAACCTTCAATATAAAAAATAATTTATCCTTTCATTTCATTTCAAATACCGTAACCTTGTATATCAGTCTACCATTGTGTATATATATAACGCAAGTCGAATAAAAGTCTCAGCGGTTTCCAACGTATACGACGATCACGTGATGAAAAATAAACCATTCGAACTAGCTGTATCGTCGCTCTCGCGCAACTTCGTAAATCAATTAACGTTATAAGTTCACGGCACTGTTGGCCGATATCGCTTGCAGTCGCTTATATGTGTGTCTATATATGTATACTTCGCGCATATATAATCTGCGAGCAAGTTAAAAATATCTGTGTCGCGTTGAACTCACTCACTGGAGCAAGTGATACACTCGCTTCTTTTCTTTCTCTTTTCCCATTGCCGCGTGTATATAGATATATATAAAGAAGACGACGAAGCACACAACGAGCGCCACTGTATACCGAACAGAAAATCATTGTACAAGCGCCAGATAGAATGAATCGGTCGTTTCATCAAGCACGCGTAATATGCTTCTGTTTCCCGGCAGCACGCTGAACTGCGCGGCTCTATATACGTGAGTGAATTCAGAAATCAAGAATCAGAGTCGAAGAAGCCTCTATATAAGTCTTCGTGGTGGAATATAGCCGCGCGTTTGTACAAAGTATCGATAATGGACGCATTGGGAAAGTTAATGCGCGATAAACCTTGCGTAACGGTCGGCTCGAGAACGCTATCGCTGTATATACTTCGAGACTCGCGGCGTGCTTCTGCGAGCGTTCCTTCATTCTCTGTTGACTGTATAACGCTGCTTCTTTCTCTTCTACGTTACTCTCTTTCTTTTCTCGTACACTGGATATTATTACCTCGTACGTTTTGCGGAATAATTTGATTACTCTGGAATTATCAATTAACGAGGCGTTCCGACATGCAGTAAAATGCTTTTGACTCTTGCTTAATTATCTCGCGCAAAGCTAATGTAATATACTGCTAGTGGTTGGTATAATTGTTTACATTTCACTTTTTAATTACTGGTTTAATTACCTAACAGCGAAAGTATATACTAACTTCTGAACTGTGTCGTATATTATTGATCGAATTTATTTAAACGTGACTTCTGAATTTGTAATAATGACTCTGATTTCACGTTTTGTAAGTACATTTATGTTGGTTTAATGGAATATAATAGTAAATAAAGTCAGATAAACATTGACATTCTTGAAATGCACTATCACTTCTGCCACGTGATGGAATATTAACAATTTCTAAATAAACAGAAAAACTAATACCTATAATGAATAAACAGAAATTTTAATATGTACAATATAAAATTACAAATCTTTAGACTTTCTCGTAACACGCTCAACTTCTCAAATAATACAGCACAACAAAAACTTAAAAAATCAATTTTAAAATGACACTCTCTAGCTATAGAATATTTTATTTTGTATTTGCTAATAACCTATTTTTACGGATTTCAAACTACTCCTAAACTCTCGAAAACGACCATTACAAATTCAAATCCCAAAAATATAAATCTATCTAAAATGTACATTTTGTTCCCTTTCCAGATTCCCTAGTACGCCTGTGAAAATGAGATACAACGGCTGACACGGTTCACCACCAGGTCTGTCGCAACTACAGCAGCGCAAGTCAAACGGAGGTAAGAAAAGAATCCACTTCTGATTCGGATGCGCATATTCTTTAACCGCGCCGTCGCGAGAGACACGGCATACTTCTTCTTTTCACATATACGTAAGGACACGTAGCCGTATATTTTTCAGACGAACGCATTCTCCTTCTTTCTCTCTCTATATATATCGCGCACGGCAATAAAATTCTCGCGAACGCGTTATACAGTATAGTCCGAGCTGCTTCACCACACGCGTGTGTATATATGTATGCTATATATATGTGCAAATCTCACAAAAGTTGCGAAAAACTTCGAAAAATAGACCCCAAATTTTTTTTTCGACTACACATTCCAAATTTGATTTTTCTTGTTGGATAGGGTGTCTAGAAGAGATATCCGTGGTTGAACAAAGTCCATCGAAGGGTATCATTATTCCGGGGCCAATAATGAATTGTTTAAGAATGATTAAAAAAAGCTCTAGTTTAGTTTTAAATTATTTCACCAAAAACAACTTCATATGAAAGTTGGAAAAAAAATAAAACTAAAGAGCGAGCTCTTTCCAAATCTTTGTTTAGAATTAGAAAATGTTGATTTTTTCAAAAGTTATGTGAGTTTGAAGTCGAGCTAAAAATTCACAAAAACGGGGTGAAAAGGGAAACCATTGTCGTAAGCATTGACACGTGTATTTTAAGCTTACTAGTTATAATCCATGCGCGCTTCACTTTTTCATACAAAGAAAATCAGCAAATATTTTAGACTTTATCAAAGTACTTTTTATTAACATTATCTTTCAGAAAGCATAATATATTATTTATACTAAATGTTTGAATTCTAAATTTTGAGGTTAGGAACCAAATCGCAATAACATTTATTTTGTAATTAAATTATTAGACACAAAATTTTTTATCTATTGGGATATTGAATAGTTTAATGATAATTTTATTGATTTACTCAAATGCACATCAAACATTTACTTAATTCCTATATCAAAATATTCATTTTATATCAGAGAACATTTTGAATTTTGACGTTATATTCAGATAGAATATTGAACCATCAACCAATCGCATTGCTTCTTTAAATGCTTCACAACATCCTGTCATCTCTTTTTTAAAAAAGGAACTTCAAACTCACATAACTTTTGAAGAAATCAACATTTTTTAATTCTGAAAAAAGATTTATAAAGCGCTCGCTCTTTAGTTTTATTTTGTTTTCTCCAAATTTCATATTAAGTTGTTTTTGGTGGAATGATTTCGAACTAAACTAGAGTTATTTTTAATCATTTTTAAACAATTGGTTATTTGTTTCTTGTTGATTAGGGTGTCTAAAAGAGATATTTGTTCAATATCTCTTTTAGACACCCTAATCAACAAGAAAAACCAAATTTGGAAGGTGTAGTCGAAAAAAAATTTTGGGGTCGATTTTTCGAAGTTATTCGCAACTTTTGTGAGATCTACACATATATGTATGTAAGTAACCACCGCCGTGCAATAGCTTACCCGCACCCTACTATTAGCTCCAACTATTTATGGCCTCATTCGTTTTGTTTTATGTTTCAATTTAGATGCATTGATACTTGTTTGCTTACGCCTTACCTGCACGTCGCTCATTCGTTCGCATATATGTATATGTATGTGTGTGTATACGCCAGGCGGTGGCAACTATCCATCCGGATCCCTGCGGCTGTGTAGGCTTCGAGGGCATTCTTTCGTGTAGCATGAGAAGCGGCAGCCGAACGTTACCGCAATAGCCATACATTATTATTATTATCATCATCCGTGTTCGCAATTTACTCCCTTTTCACCCCCTTTCGATGATCAGTTCCCGTCGGTGTCGAGGGTTGCAAGTAGTTATCACACTCGTAACTTGCTGTATTCGATGCTCATGCATGAGTTTTACCTCGCACCTTGCGCGTTATGTTTCAAAAATAACTATGCTAATAATCGCTTTTTATGCTGCATATATTATGATTGCTAGATTTACATTTAACCATCCGAAATGAATGTGTTAGTGAAATGATTTTATAACTTTAATATTTCCTATTGTATTGCTGAACTCTTTACTAATACATATCTGAGTGTAATAATATAATGTATGATAGATTGCAATATAAATGTTATAATTATTGAATACGCAACATTAACAAATTCTAGTCTTAAAAGAAATTTCGCATAACAATCTATTTTTATTATATAATTGCATTCAGATATTAATTAAAATGTGTTAATCTGGGAGCTGTTTACTTAAAGTTTTACTATACTAATATTAAACAAATATTTTCTGGGTATATATGTTTATTTTATATTTAATTTTATCCCAGGTTAAATATGTGCTAGATAGTTTGAGAAACCTTTGAATTGTTTGTATGAGAGTCAGTTGTACCAACTATATGAAACTAACTTCGTATGCAAGAGGGTATTTCATTGATAGTGGTACGTACGATATGTGGATTGTAATTATGCATTATAAATCAGTGAAGTATGTGGTACGCTTTAATTGACAATTTTGCATAAATCCTTTCCTCGCTATGATACATTTGAAAAAATATTCACTTGCTAGTTACAAGTATATAAACCATCTTACATTTATAACAATCTGATAGTAACAATGGTTTTGGAGTTAATTAACTAATTTACTTCACATAATACATAAAATTCATAAATAAATATAAGTTTATTTATTACTAAAATCAATAAATAATAAGAACCACCAAAGTATGTACACTCTGTTTTCCAATAAATAAAAATGAAATAAAACATTATAACGAGAGCACTACCATAAACAATTAACAAGAGCAAGCGAAATACACAGCCGGAGAAGCCAACCAAAGGGAAGGTAGAACGAAAATTGCAATCATCGCAGGCGCGTGTGCAGTATCTCGCGTCGGCGTCGCTTCGCCCACCGGTAAGGTAGGCAGCTGCACTCGAGGCAATTGCTTTCTCTCTCTCTCTCTCTCTCCCTTGCTCCCCCTCTTCACGCAAACGAGAGCGAGTTTCAAAAAGCTGACGCTTGCTCGCGTTTAAATAAATTGCCCGCCAATTAAGAACCGCGTTCACTCTTGTCCTCGTATTGCAAAGTGTTTTGCCTTTCCCGTATAGTCATCGTCGTCATCTCCACCAACGGAACGACGCCAATTCGTTGGCTGTTGCTCCCCGCGCATGCAGATATTATATACACCCTCGCGCTCGTTAATATTACCGCGGCGTTTCTGCAGCAAACGCTGCTACACTATATACACGAGACAAGCTCTACACTCCTCTCTCTTCTCTCTCTCTCTCTCGTCCTCTTCGCGAACGCGTATATACTGTACAGCAGCCAGCTTGATTTATATACGCGAACGTCGACCGCTGCTATACATATTACACACTCCGCTCGTGCCTGGCATTCGCACCGATACAAGAGAATTAACCAAAGACTTTGCCAATTGCTTTTTACCACCGCTTTGCTAATCGATTTCCATACCTGCCGACCAGCTGCATAATGCATCTCGTGTATATATTTATTTTTGTATATAGATATGCACATCGTGAATGGGTAACAGCAGTGAGGAAGATATATCGTAGAGCTGATAACGCGCGAATTTTCGGCAACAAGAAGATATACATATAATAAGCGCGCGTGTGCACAGCTATCGACCGTGAAAACTGCAGTGCCCTGCATCCGAGTGAGGAAGAGAGAGAGAGACACAGATCCGAGCAAGCGATACGCCTGGACACCGCTAGATGGCAAGGGGGACGTCTTCCCTATGGCCTTGCTTCGCTGGTCCGCCGCTTTGCCCTATCGATGCGCTGTCATCGGCTTTCATGCTCGATGCACTTTTCGGAACGTTTTTACGGAGCCGAGGAGATGTACATGTGTGTGTATGTGTGCACGCGGCACGGCGTGTGGAACGTAAGCGTAGGACGTAAGGATGAATGCGTTGGATGCGTGGTACAATTTTTTGGAGATCAGTATTAGATATATTAATATAAAACAGTGATTGATTGAATATTTATTTATAAGTGTTACATTAAGTAAATAATATTTATTAAAATAATGTTATGTATTTCAGCGACAGTGTTACTGTATAAAAATCTTTTCGAAATAAAAAAAAAAATAAAACTATAAATATGAGTTTTTAGTTCATTAACAAAACTTTATAAAATATATTCCTTTTTATCATTGTAAATATATACCAATTGTAATGAACTTTTTCATTACTCGTAATGGATAATATATAGACTGAATTATTCACGTATAGGACGTTATCAATAATTTATCATAGTATGCATTATAAAATTTCTATATTCTATATTATAAAATTTCATTATAAAATTTTTATATTCTATAAAAATTATTTACATTTTGCATTAATATTGTATTTTATAATTTATTTTGGACTTTTACTAATGAATTCATGAATACGTTTGAAAATATTTAAAATATAATACTATACAAAAATATGATTGTTATTCACTAAAAATATTAAATTTACTTATTCTAGAGTTTTTAACTTATTACTTCTGCCTGTTCTATAATAAATAAATTGTTTCTACTATAACTATATCTATATATTTACCCTTGCAAGTCATTTATTGTAACTTTTTATCACGTAGTGAATTACAAATAGACAGTTATACTAAATTTAAATTGAATGAAATGGTAAATAAGAATTCTATATAATAGTATCAATATTTTGTTCTAATACAGTTCATCTAAGAGCACACTCTACTCTTGTTTACAAATGCCACCTAAAATATCTCGTTTATTTTTAAACATTTAAAGCGCAATTTATTTTCGTTCAAGAATTATTTCAAAAAGCTTTTGATTAAAATATTCGCTGACTAACGTATCCACCATATTTAAAGCTCGAAATATTAAAAAAAAAAAAAAGAAAAACACTCTAGAACGTTGTTTCGAACTTTGGAATGCTTTTGACTCGGCCGTCGAGAACCCGTAAATTAACGTACACGCCGACGAAAACGAATGTTTATCCATCACACGACGAAAACATGCGTTTCAATGTGCGCAACTCAGGCGTGCACAGGCAAGCACGCACTGCAATTGCAAGCGGGTCGTTACAGACCATAATTCTCTTACGGTTCATCGAAAATTCAGCGGAGATTCCACTGGCTGCTGCTGCTGCCGAGGCAATTATCTCTCGCTGACCCTTCGCGAAAGATTAACAGAGTGAAATTCGCTCGCCGCGCGAGAGACGTCGCCGTACGCGCGTGCGTTGAACCAAAGCAAGACGAACGCGAGTCAAAAAGAGAGGGACGCGCGAAAAGGGAGAGGGAGAGAAAGAGAGGCCGAAGTCGCCGATGAAGAATGGATGCTGGTTTAGCAAGAGTGCAGATTCGTCGGGTGCATTGGCCCCTTGGCTTTCGTGTTCGCCTTCTGGTTGCTATAGCTACGCCCCCTAATTTCCCCCCTCATCTCACCACCACCCCCCCTTCCTCCTCCCGCCACCACCTTCTATGCCCCCTTATACGTCCTCTTCGCATCAGTTTTATTCGAAATAACCGGAGGGGACGTCCATCATCTATCTCGCTTAAGTCCGATCGTTTTTTTTTTCTCCCCTCGTGCACGAGAGATGGCCCACTCGGCAGCTACCTGCACACGTTTCGAGGGGCTTTTGCGTGGATCGTTCAACTGAATGTTTCGTTATTGATGCTTCTGTGTAATTTCAAATTTTTTACAAAGAGCTAAGTGTTTATTTGATTATTCTTACAAACATGAAATTCAAGCCCTAAGGATATGTATACACGATTTGTACGAGAGAACTGTTGGATAGAATTTTACTGTGATTTGAAATGATATTATCAAAAAAGTAAAATGAAGCGAGATAAATTTGATGGAAGTTAAATTAATGCTAACTGTATATGTACGATAGAGCTAACGTGCAAAAAAACGCAAAAATTATTGATCGCGTAAATCCGTTGGGATTGGATTATGAAGGCAATCCAAAGAAGTAGAAAATTCCGAGCATTGGAAATTCATTAAAGCGCAGGCGATTGAAACGTTCCGCAACAACTTTTCGAAATCGTGATACAATCGAGCCGTCGAACTTGGTTCGATTGTTTCCCTTACGGTGCATTAACTTTTACGATCTGGATATCGAGCAATCGCTGTGTACTTGCTTTGGCACACGCCTCGAAAAGTTACAGACTGGAGCCGGAAAAAAGGAGAAGCCGATGACGAAAAGTTAGATGCCGAATGCCGAATGTTTGGGAATTGAAAGAAAAACTTTTCAACACGTTCGGGTTATTTTGACAAAATAACATGACTTTTCATTCGTTTATTTATTCATTTTTACAGATATCAAAGTTCATCTTACTATACTTAAATTTATTTTTTCTCGTGTAAATTGTCACTCAATTTTATTTTATAAATAATTTTATTATTTTTATTTTTATTATAAGTACTAATTTTTATTACATTCAACATATAATTCGTATTATGCTATAATATTAAATACACGACAAACACAAAATTCTTATAATTAAAAGTACAACTTACCTTATCACTCCTGCATTAACCACAACAACTAAAGAAAAAAACTCCTAAAAATTAATATTCAAAAATCCCCTTTGAAACCATCTAAATCCCTTCAAAATCCACCAGCGACTGGTATGTTTACCCCCGACCATTGCGGAGCTCAGTAATAATCTCTGCTAATAGTTTGCGCCTTCAAACCTTTGAACCAGTCGTTCGGGACAACGAGAGAAGGGATAAGTATCGACAGGCAGGCAGACGGACTGACCATCTCTCCACGGGGTGAGCCCATCATCATCATCATCACCTAATACCTATACCACCACCACCAGCAGCAGCAGCCTCTTAACGGAATTGGATTGGCGCTTAAATAAAGATCCCTTAACCAGTGGCTTGTATCGTTGCTGATGCCTGGAAGGTTATGACCTCAACAAAGCAGAGAGAGAGAGAGAGAGAGAAAGCTTTAAGAGGGCATTAGGCCCATTTCGGTTACCCACTTAGCTTCGTCCTTTTACCCCTCTCACTTTCTCTATCTCTTTTGCACTCTCTCTTCTTCCCCAAGACGAAACGAGCCTCCGATACTCACGCCTCCGCGCGCCATATCCGACACGCGCCTTACAGCGAATGCTCTCGCTAGCTTGCTATATATATACAAGCTTAAAGGCCCTGACTTTTACGATTCTGTTCAAGTGGTCATAAAACTCGAGTTTACGGCCGTCATGATTTTCAAGCAAACGGTCTGCCACCTGTCGGAGCTACCGACACGGCGTAGGATATCTCTCTCCTCAACAATGACTCCTGCCGACGTGGTATTATAGTGATGGCTGCTTATACTGCGCGGGCCGCACGACACGACACGACACGACGAGAAGGATGATGGCTCATCGAGGCGAACCGCAGTTGATGCCTGTTTGACGGCTCTCTCTGTCTATACCCGACCGTGATTGCAGCTCGTATTGTCCCGAAACAACTCTTTGATCATTAGGCTTGATTATACCCTTCTCACTGTCCTTCTCCACGCTCTTTCTCTCTCTTTTGCTAAGACTTCATTCATGAGAGTAGTAGGCGCCCTGCTAGCTTGCCTGCTGGTGTCTGTGCTTGACTTTTATTATCCTTTTCACGCTACCTCATTTCTCAGCAGTGATTCCGTTTTGCTGTACTGTTATATTTTATTGCTTTCATACTTTCAATAGAGTAATTGTATTCAATGAAAAGTACTCTTATTTTTTTATGATATTTTTTTTAATGCTGGAAACAATTGATAAAATAAATAAATAATAATTTTTCCAAAAATGTTGTTATACATTTAAATAAACTTAAATTTTTCTACATTATTACTGTTGTTAATTTTTGATCAATACGCATAGAGTTTTAATACCATAATTATCTCTGATAGATTAAGTATTTATTTACATATGAACAATAAAAGCTTATACAGTATATAGAGGAAAACTGTAAAACTGTCAATTTCAATTAAATAAATAAATAATGGTACGTATATAGCAGTCTTCAATCACAAAATCGTAACTAAATATGATTTATTGGCACACTTAGCGTATCGCTAATGTATACCTCTTATCATTATAGTAATGAGCGCGTTGACACTTATGTTTTATTTCAATAAAGATTTTGTCTTTTACGAGCCGTAAAAAGTTAGCATGAGAAAATAATAATCGCGCAGTTAAAATATACGAAGGAGGAATCCAACAAGTATATAAAGTCGTATTTATTTATCCAGCGAGTCGTAAAAGTCGTATACTAGCATCATCATTGAAATATCAACCTGAATTTTATAGCTCATATCTCGGCGGCGCGAAGAAACTTTATCGGTCATTCGGGCAGAATTATAGGTAAACAAAAGGCACGCGCCAAGCGCGCCATCACACACACACACACTCACTCGCGCACGCACAAGCTTATACGCTGTAGAGCAATAAAAAAAAAAGCTACTCCTCCAATCCTCGACGTATATCCACACGCGTGTCGATTCACTCTTCACCCGGGCACTCAAAAAATCGTAAAAACTCCCTCCACTATATATACGCGTGCCGCGTGGCTACTCCTCGCACTTAAATTCGATCTCTCTCTTACTCTCTCATTCTCCCACGGTCGGTGAATTTTACGGCCGCCTTAAAAAAGATTATACGACGTTTTACGCTCGCTCGGGCTATCGTTAAACATTCAAAACAACGATTAAGAGAAAGACGGTGTATGCGAGAGCGAGCGAGTAAGCGAGCCGACGGCAAGCAAGCAAGCAACGTGTGCGCGCTTATAAGCGGCCGAGTAGCAGTAGCAGGCGGCAAATGGCCGAGCGCTCGCTTGCCCGGGCTTATGATGGGCATTACTCCGCTCGTTATGGAATAATTTACGAGGTGCGAACCGCGGGGGCGATAATCCAGCGACATTTACATCCCAATAAACACTCCGATACCGAGAGAGAGAGTGAGGCGCACGCGTTGCTTTACTGTATATATATATATACTATATGTATATAATAGCCATGCGGTGGTGTTGTCCGTGCCCGTATAATACAAGAGAACGCGTGCCTGCGCGCTTCTAATTTTTACGACGTTTTAATTGTACAGAGAGTCTAATTGGCCCGTAAACCGTGAACGTCGTTGTCGTGCAAGGGCTCGTAAAGCAGTTTACGATAACGCACGGTTGAATGTCTGTGTATGTGTGTAAGCGTCTAGAAGCTTACGAAATCACTGTGTAGTGATAACGCGAGAACGTCTTTCTCCCGCGTGCCGATGTGCGATAAATGAACTTTGACTTCTGAAGAGAGACAGAGCGATTCGCTTGATTTATTTTGCCAGTAGCGAGTAATTGAATTTTTTCGCGAATAAAAGTGCACTGGCATGAAACGAATGAGTGATAGTTTAGTGCGGCCCCGATAAAGTTGCTCGTGTATATATATATATAAGTATACTGGATGAGGAAGTCGTTGATAGGGAGGAAGAATTTTTATTTTTAATCTTATGTAGAACGATAGTGATGAAAGTTTAATTGATGTGTGAGTTTAATTAATTAGATCGGATAGTAGATATTGTTACTATTTATATATAATCGTTATTACACGATTAATATTAATGAGTGGACGCTATATTTGTAAGTTTAATTATTGTCTTGCACTTTCCATTTTTTTAATTTCCCTAGGCTTATCGTCTGAATTAAGATCAATCAGTTTATAATTATAGTTTAATTTTCATTCATAATGGAGCAAATATTATCATTCTATTTCCTATTCTGTAATTTTTATAGAATATTTATAAAGGTCGTATTCAATATTATTAAAATAACCATTTAGATTAGAGAACTCTGATTAAACTAGAATATAAAAGCCAAAATAAAGTAAACATGATACCATAAAAATTAGTTTCAAACATATAAACGTCCATTTAAAAATGACAAAACAATCGCTCATACACTCAACAAAAAAACACTATACACATTAAAAATCTTCTTCGCAACACCATCCTTTATAAAAAAAAGAAATTTATCATCTCCCCATAAAAACGAAACCAAAACAAAACATAACCACCAGCATCATAGTGCTTGCACCGTTCTCGCGCCATTCTAATCCATCCTCTACATATATACACACACACACATACACTAGCTGCGGTCGAGCAAAAGAGCAAGCGAGAGCCATCATCATCATCCGTACAATAAAAATCTCTCTCTCTCTCTCTCTCTCTCTCACATACACACTCCGGGGCCCGAAACTACAATAATAAAGTGGCAATCGCGCAAAACGCTCACTGCTCTCTCGTTCCGCCGAACGATGGTGGTCGTTCAAAAGCCGCGAGGGCTCTGCGCTCCGTAAGTTCGGCGTTTCACGCACAGGTGGCGCCGCTGATCACCCAGCGCAGCGCGCGCGCGGCTATACGAGAAGAGAGCAGCAGCATGAGGCGCGCGCGCGTGTCACGGCAATAGAGGCGGAGCTTCACTCGATTGCCATACTGGTAGTGGGGGGGATAGAGAAGAGAGCGCGAGAGAGAGAGAGACGAGTAGTTCGAGCTGTGCACAGTCAGGCTATAGCAGTACGGAGGAGGAGGGGGGAGAGCTCCGACTAAGCGGTCGCGAGAGAGAAGAACTACTTTCGCCAGGCGTAGGAAGCCGAGCGCGGCGCGCTACTCGTGACGAATTCAATTCTGATTGGTCCTTAAGCATAACCTCCCCCTTGGCACCTCGCATCTTCCCGAAGACGTTCGTTCTATCTCTCTCCCACTTATACCGAGAGAGAGAGAGTATAGTGTGTGTATAGTTCTTCGTCTTCTTCTCTCATCCTTCGCTCCCCCCACCCCTTTCGTCGCGCTCGTCGTCTATCCTTGTCCCACGCGTGGGTTGAGCCTATATTGCTATCACGCTCGCACGCGTCTTATCTGCCTGCGCTCGCTCGAGAGACGTCGAGGCATGCGAGAGAGCCCGCAGAGCACGGCTATACGAATTTAATCCGGCGGCACGTCGTTGAGTTACTAGAGCGCTCTACAGGGGGCTCTCCTAGCCGAGGATAGCCCGTATATGTATGAGCGAGAAAGAGAGAGAGAGGCTGAGAAAAGAGAGAGAGATAGATTGCTTATACACACGAAAGAGAAAGAGAGAGAGAGAGAGAGAAAGGTGCGAGCAATGCGAGGAAGGGAGAGAATCGAAGGTGGGACTGAGAGAGACCGAGCGCTCTCTCTCTCTCTCACTCGCACGCTTAGGTTATCATGCTGTATGTCTATATATATATATATAGATCTATACGCGAGGAGAGGGGCGGCACGAGGGCGCACGCGAGAGCGAGCGAGACGGCGCCACGGCTAAAAAGAGCTGGTTCGCTCTCTCACTCTAGCGCGCACGCGTGCGACGAAGAGAGAGACAGAGAGAAAATCCACTATAGCAGTGAGAGAGAGTAGAGTAGGCGCGCACACACTCGGTGCGGTGGTGGCGCATTATACTCCCGTGGCGCGCGCGAGCGAGAAAGGTGCTGCTGCTTGCTTGCTTGCCTGCCTGCCTGCCTGCCTGACTCGCGTATACCCGAGCACACAGTGTGTCCGGACCGTGCGCGCGAGTATATACACACACGGCAGAGAGAGATAGATATAGAAAAAGAGAGAGATCGAGTGTGTGTACGTGTGCTCTGCGCGAACGAGTGCACGAGTGAGAGAAAGATCGCATATACACGCACGCGGGGCGCGAGAAAAGCAGTAGTGTGCCGTGGACCAGCAGCGCACTGGCATTTCGCTCGTATAACGATCCCTTCCTCTCTCTTTCTCTCTCCCCCCTCCCCCACCCCCTTCCCACCCTCTCTCTCTCTCTCACTCACTCCGGTACTCTTTCTCACTCCTTTCCTCCTCCACTGTACACTCTCGGTGGTGTGCGCAGCAGCCGCAGCGACTGTGCTCTGGCTCTCCTCTCTCTCCGTCTCACTCACTCGCGCTCGCTCCGTTTTATACACGCGAACGTACACACGTTTGATTGCGCGCGCGGGCGAGAGAGCGCCGCGGCGGTGGTGGTGCTAGCTGTGCTGCTCTCTGTGCTCTCCTTCCTCGGCCGCCCCATCATCAGTCGACGCACAGCGATTGCGGCTGGTGGTGCGTTGTTCTCCTCCTATCCCGTGTGTTCCGTTCTCTCATTCTCTCCTCCATATCTTACACGGAGATTGTAATAACAATATTACACATCGTATTCATAATACACGCGCGATAACGCACAGTGCTTTCGAGTGATTATTATATTATATTATATTTATATATTGTTATTGCCAATCAACGAGTGAACGGACATATAGACACAAGTTTATTTTTTTCCTACATTTTATTATTCTTGGGAGATTTATTCGGACGATTTTTTATAACGGAGCATATTAGAGGTGGTGTGCAAAGCTACGTCAAGTGAAGAAGGATAATACGAAGAACAGCAGCAGCGGTGACAACGACGATAACAACAACAACAACACTTGTGAAAGAAACTGTCAAGAGAGATCGGCCACGCGCACCCGCACGCTGCTTCTGCTGCTGCTGCTGGTGGTGTCGCGTGCCGGCTCGTCCGTTTATATATATACTCGCAAGCCACAGTGAGAGAGAGAGAGCAGACTTTTATAGCTCATCTTATTACCCGGTTTATTGCCTCGTAACGGTTTAACGATCATCGCCTCTCGCAAAGTGCTACTATACCAACCATTCTGCGGACAGATACACAGAGAGGTGGAACACGAGAAGTGAAACCGAGAAGGGAAAGTGACACGCAGCGTCCTAAAACTCACACCGTTTGCTTGAAGGAGGCGTGATAATATGCTCGCCATGAGTCCTCACCGTTGCAGTCCTCGGTCTAGCGCTTCTTAAACCCGGCACTGTGTCTCCTTATCGACGTCTGTTTACAAGTTGAACATTCTCTCAAGAGGCAGAGGATCCCCGGTGAAACAAGTGCATAGTGTATACCCGAACAGATAGAAATAAGAGTATAGTGTGAAGAAAACGAAAAAAAAATCCGTGAAGGACCGATGACTTTTATGGGCTCTTAAGCGCCTTGATGGTTCAGCGGCTTGCGAGTTTCGCGCGCTTTTGACACCCGGTGCAGGCTCCTTTTAATCCAAGCACACCGGTTGTGAACTTTTATACCAAACGAACCAAGAGAGAGAGATTTTCTTTTCTCCTACGAAACTAGAGCTAATCCAGCTCTAGGATTATTTTTTTCCTCCGTGAGTTGTTCAAGTGCAAGTGATCCAAGATACTCGAAATCGCGATGAACTCGTACTTCGAGCAGAGCGCGGGTGGCTTCTACGGTAGCCACCACCACCAGAGCAGCACCGCTGCCCAACACCATGACCCAGCCACGGCAGCTGCTTATCGCAGCTTCCCACTCGGTCTGGGTATGTCACCGTACGCCTCATCTCAGCATCATCATCACACCTCGTCGAGTCTAGGCATACACCCGGGCGGCGGTACAAACACCCGGCCGCCCCAGGACTCGCCTTACGACGCCAGCGTCGCTACAGCCTGCAAGCTTTACTCCTCGACACCCGAGGCGACGGGACACACTACCTCCTCGTACACGGCATCAGCTGGTAAAGACTGCAAGCAGCAGGAGCAGGCAGTAGCAGCAGCTGCTCACCAAAACGGCTACGCCGCGGTGATGGCAGCGGCAGCAGCCAAGGATGTGTGGCAATCCGCTTCAGCAGTGGCCAGTAGCCAGAGCGCGAGCGGTAACTCGGCGGTAGTGCGCCCATCGGCATGCACACCTGAAGGCTCCAGAGTAGGCAGCTACTCGGGCCTGGTGAGCAGCGGCGACGCGGCTTCGAGCCCGGGCAACAACGGCTCCAGCAGATCCCTCACCTCCTCGTGGAACACCTGCAGCCTCAACAGCTCGGCGACGAGCCAGCCCGTGGCCACTCAGCTGCACCAGCAGCCCGCCGGCAGCCATACCTTCTACCCCTGGATGGCCATAGCAGGTGAGTCGAGTTCTCTTCTCCTTGTATACTCGATCGTTTTTTTTTTCTTATTATCTCTTATATACGCGCATGGGCACGTGTACATTGTACCTGTGTACTTGCTTCTCGAAGCAAGAAGACAGTCGCGCTGATTATCATATGCTCGTGCGCCGTGTGTGTATAGAGAGAGAGAGAGAGAGGGCCGCGTGTGCGCAAAACACGTGTGCACATACGAAGAGCGCGAGCGCCGACCGAGAGAGCACACACAACACATACACACACACGGGGTGAGAGAGCACGTGCTCGGCTGCTCGCGCGCGCTTTCTCTCTCACTCTTCTGGATTATATATACGCGTTCTCTCTGGGCCTCTTATCGCGTTCTCCATATATATATATATATATGTATGTGTATGTGTTGTTACTGCTACTGTTACTGCCGGTCCGGATGCTTTAACGCGCCCTTCGGACGAGGGTGAATAAGTGTCGTATAGTCGGTGTCGTTGCGGGGTGAGTTTTTTCCCGGCCGAATGTAAACGCGTATACCGGCCGCCTGTGGACGAGCCGAGAGAAAGAGAGAGGTGTGATAGAGGGGTGAACGAGAATGAGAGAGAGAGAGACAGAGAGAAGTGGAGGAATTAAATGGAGAGGCGGGCGAATTTGCTAAGTCAATTTGGCGCGATTCTTTTTTTGGGGGGAGAGAGAACGGGAACGATGGTGTGTACTGGTAGGGCTGTATGTGGGTCGAGTAAGAGAGAGAGAGAGAGAGAATGCGACGACGATGCTGTAGGGTGAGACGAGAGAACGGCTTGTGCGGTTTTGTTGTAATTAGTCGGCTCGTTACACGTTCGTACAGGTCCTGAAACGAAATAAAGTAGTTTTAGTTTTTGTCTTGAAGTTATGAGTTATGTGAACTGTTATCGTTAATATTAAGTATATAGAAGGCTATTTGTGCTGTTCAAACCAATTATAGTAGATAGTTATTACGATATGAATTTTTCTTCGCGTACAGTATTCTTTTTTTTTTTAATATGTACTATAGTATGAAATATAAAAAGTAAATATTCATTGGCAAATCACATAACAACGTTTTATAATTACCACAGTATGTCGTAGAGATAATAATCGTTGTGGCTATAAATGGTCTATATATAGTTAATTTCTTCTATTATTCTACTTGTTAACGTATGTCAATCTACACTTATATTACCCGATCTAAATTACTCTTTATAAATACTTTGAAATGTACAAGTGAATGCACTTAAATTATATTAATCTATCTATATTTATAGTAAATTCAGAATTAAATATACAAATTGAAATGCACTTCCCGTCACGTATCAATTTCAAAATATATTTTTTTATCTACCACTTGCCATCCCAAATCTATTATTCTTCTCAAGAAATTTATATATACACATAGTCTCTATCCCCAAAAACTCCATTTCATATCGCAATCTCCATCTAAAGCCGTATATACAACACATCACCCAAAAACAGCGTCGTACCTCACATCGCCCTCCTCGTTTCCTGTTTATTTTTTGCCCCAAAGGCCAGCCCACAGGCGCGCAATTTCTGATGACGCCGCAAAATATATACGCACAGCAGAATCCACTGCGTTGTATAGAGCAGTAGCCGTGCGTGATTTCACAGGCCGGATTGAAATACACACCAGTAGGCATGACGCTCGTCTGTAGATTTTCGTCTTCTCTTTCCCTCATTCCCGCGGCGCGAAGTTCAGCGTGGAATATTTATTGACGCTTCGAACTAAAAATATTCCGTTGCCTTGCCTCCTCGCGCCTAGATGAATGAACCGTGAGATAGCCCGGGCCAATAAAGTTTAGATCCCGCAGTGAACGTGTTCATCTTGAAGCGCAGAGAGAGAGAGAGAGAGAGAGAGACGACACGGTGTACACGTTGAATTGTTGAGTTATGTGCGTTGTGTATAGAGCAGATAGAGTACACACTTGCTGGTATACGTGCAGAGCGAGGGCGATAACGAAATCGCAATGTAAGGTCGGGGATATAGACACTGCACTCGCTTCCTCGGTGAACGATGCGCTGCGTTGACTAATGTACATATGTACCTTGAACAGAAAAATAGTTGCAATGTGTTAAAGTCGAGCGGAAAATTTTATGGAAGTTTTATGACGTGTAAGTGAAGTAAGATTAAATGTTAAGTCTCTATGCATTTAATAAATGTGAAGTTAAAAAAGTTTTGCGAGTAGATTATTCTTTATCTATAGTTTTAAAAACTTTATTTTATGTTGGTAATAAATCTATTTGTAAAACTAGCTTGTGTTCATTATTGTTTTCAAAAAAATGTTTGAAAAATGTATTTTTTTGCTCAGAAGCAATTGTTCAGCAATTCAATCAGTACGCAGTCGCAACGCAATAAATTCTCGCGAAACTAGTTCTAGATAAATCAAACAAATACCGTGAGAAAATCTATTTTACCCGTACAAACAAATATAAAAATTCCACTGTAGTAAGAAAAAATAAATAGTATACTGTTAAAAACAAAATTTTGCCATTAAAAGTATATAAAACATCTGAATGCATTCAACATTATAAAGACATTAAGATTTATTCGATAATGTAGATTGACGCGTGTGCGCATGCATGCATATATAGAGAACGGTACCGGAGTACGCAGGATGCATGGAAATGGCAAGGCTTTATCTCGTCGGTGGTATCTCAGGAAAAAGCAGCTTTTAATCTACGCCTGAATCAAAGGCTGACTGTTAAGCCTATCGCTTCGTAATGTACCTTGATAACGCGCATTTAAGAATATACGAACTGTCTGGTATTAAACTAAGAACCTTTTTATGTGTATATATGTTATATAATTATATATCTAACATAGACTGCCTTTGTGCGCTTGCCTTTTTTATTTTGATAATATCGTATACAAATTTCAAACTTATTTCGTGACGAAATTCTGGTTATAAATTAAATTTACGGACGTTTGCGAATTGTCTGTCCACAGTCTTAACGTTACTACTAGCAAATTCTATATACTACACAGTCATAAAATTCCTAATACTTTATTGCGAAATTTTTCTTTACTCTACGGGCAAACAATAAAGACCTATTCGTCACATCCACATTACATATCTCAATCTAAAAATCATTCGACCATTAGACCTTTCTTATTTACCTTCATACCGCATTCTCGCAACAAACCCCTTTTTCATCTCTCTTTCTCTCTCTCTCTCTAAACCCCGCCTATCAATTTTCCCTCGACCAGCCCCCTTTCCACCGTATATAAAATTCATAGTCCCGTGCGAAAAGCACCCGACGCTCAAGAGAGCGACAGAGATAGAAAAAAAAAGGTACGCGCTAACGCAAGAATAGAGTCAAGTGCGTGTAAAATCGTCGGGTATAACACGTAGGCGCGAGCGAGCGAGCGCGCGCGCATATAATGGAGAGAAGAGGGTTCGCGTCGACGACGTTCCCCGATTAGGGTTCAAGTGGCTCTCTCTCTCATTCTCTTTCCCTTCGCTCGCTTGTGCAGCTCTTTGACACACATATATACGCGCGTGCTCGCGCGTACCCCTCCGGAACCCGAATTCCGGTAGCAGCAGTGCCGAGAGAGAGAGAGAAGTCAGCTGTTTGCTTGCTGCCCCGCAGAATCCCGTGCACACACACACGCGCGTGGCCTCTCCGGGGCTCTCTCTCTCGTTGTAGATATATATAATCATCGGCCGGTCCCGCGTATATCTTTCTCTCTCTCTCTCCGTCTCGCTCGTGTTCGTTGGTACGCCTTCTCAGCTGTTCGACGGTGGCCTCGGAGGCTCGGCTATGGCCTGGTTATGAGTGGACTGGGGTCTATTCGACGGTCGTAAAGTCGTAATCAAGTTTTTTTTCTTCGCGTCCTATAGCGCTTATCACCTCATTTTGCTCGTGTTAATGGGCGTTATGTCAAATTTATATGCATGTTTTGTTGTGTATATTATATAAAGTGTTCTATTATTATGGCTATCATGTAAACAATATTATAAAATAGTTTAATCTACGTTGCCAACTCTTTTCTTTACAAAACTATATATATGTATATTCCCACACGTGAAATAAAAGAAAAATAGTCTGAATTTTATCACGGATCCGCATAAATATGTTCATAACTTTGCATTAAAGTATACGAAAAGAACAACAAAACCCTTCTCTACCGACCACTAAATAATTTTCCAGTTATACATTCCCACAGTGAAAAATGCTCAATAAATATGCAACATCTAAAAACTCCATTCATTACCCCTCTATTTACGACTCCATCAATATCATATAAATTTCACCAGAAAGTCGCGAAAAATAACATATATGTATAAGGAAATCCCCTTTCTCGCGCTCCAGCTAATTTATATCTATTAGAGTCAAATTTATGCGCATCCGAGCGTCTCTATATACCGCGCAACAACGAGTCTAAAAAAAAGGAGAGCCTGCCTCCGTTTCAGCCCCTCATAACCACGATAAGAATTAATTACGCGCACCTTCTCGCACCCGAAAAAAGACCAAAAGAAAAAAAAAAGAAACCAAAAAAAGTCGTGTGTCCACCCCTCAGTGTTCCAGCCATAAATTACCCACTTAATTCGGTCGGTGTCGTCGATCGCGCGCACGACGCGTACTCGCTCACATCCGGAAAAACGAGAGGGACAGTGAGTGGTTCTAGAACTACTAGGTGTGCGGCAGAGTAGTAGTAGTAGTAGGAGCAAGCAACCCCCGGGAGAAATTACATTCGCAGTGGACGTTAATATAGACGGAAAGGCTAAATTATCGATCTATCGCGCGCGGATGAGAGCTACCTCGCGCCTCTTTAAACCTGTTCGCCCCCTATACACACACACACTTCGTATTTAGTTCGAGTCATTGACTCAAATCGCAAACGCACGCGAGCGAATACGCGCACCATTATAGCTATCATCGGGTTATATGTAAGCGGTTAATATCTCCGCACTCGAGAGAGCGCGTGTAATCTAATCAAATTACCGATCGATCTCCATTTCTCTCTCTCTCTTGCTGCAAGCATGAGCGTCATCGATTGTTAATCTCTATTATACTATACGCGAGAGCTTCCGACTTCCTCCGACGGGGATTGAGACTGTTGCTTGGGTTGGGAGAGAACGTGAGTGCGTGCAAGAGTCGTCGCCAAGCTGATAAGACGAATGTGCATTACGCGTGCGCTAGAGTAGGTTGCATAATCGTGCACGCTCACATATACATGTATATACTGCGAGAAACTCGACGGTGGCGCGGGTTTGCGATCGATATTCCTCCTTATACACGCCCGCTCGTACATATATATATATTATTATGCGACGGACGTTGGAGAACCGTGTTAATTCATTTTTGAACGAGGGTACATATAAGTACCAGGCGAGGAAAAATTTATTATTCATTATTTTGATATAAATTGCACGTTTTCGCGGTAATAAAGATGATTTATATAAAATCAGTCGTCGTTTCGATTGCTCGTTTTCCGCGCGATATTATTATCGATAAAAGTTCTCGGTGATTCCGGATTTATTAGCGGCGTGAGTCGACATAACTAATTCTATTTAAATAAGCATATATCATTGAAATAGATAATAAAGTGAAAATTATGCCTCGCACTTGAAAGATTAGCGAAGCAGCAGCCGCAGCAGCAGCGCCAAGGCGTTTTATCTCGTCCACATAAATCACTATAATATCATAAAAGAACCACAACAACGGTTGCGCGGGCGCTGAAATTACCGTATTAATCGAATACACAAGCGCCTCGTGTTTCCATTCGCCTCCGCCATAATAACAAACTTCTTATATTTCTGTCGTAAAACTTTATATATATGCATCCACGCGCGCGCGCGTGCGACACAACTCGTTTGCGCAATTCACTTCAATAATAATCATCGCCGCGTCGTGCCGTTGAACTGCACACCCGCGATTTACGTCTCAATCCCCGCCGCTATATACGATATTCATCACTTGTACACTCTATATTTATATATATATACACTCGTAAATGAAATCAATAAAATCATCCCCTCGCACACAGACGCCCATTACAAAAGATGTAATCGTCACAATAAAAATAAAAAAGTACACATACAATCATGTATACACAATGAGCAGAAGCAGAAGGCGCGACGTGATTTCAAATGACCTTACGGTGTCACTTGCCTCTATCGTCCGGCGAAATCTCGTAAATTCGAATGCTCGCGTCGTAGGCTCGTTTTTTACCTGGCAATGCATCTTTTATCCCTCCTTCTTTTGCCTCTTTCTTTCTCTCTCTTCTTCTTCTTCGGAAGAGAAAATTTAAAGGAAGGCACGACCGCGGAGAAAATTCGCTCGTGTCCTCTCTTTCTCCACAAAGCTTGCGGTGGCCTCCTCTCTGGGGGTAGATCACTCTCTCGTTCTCTCTTTCTCTCTCTCTCATTCCGCAGATGCTCCGAGTAGATATTTACGATTTCTCATTGAGCGAGGGGCCGCCTCGACTCGGCTCTATAGGGTAATTAGAGGGCGTGAGGGTACGGCGACACTCCACCGGTGCAGTCTGGGCCACTCTGTATAGACGTGCGCCGTCGTTGTTGTCTCCTCCTCCCCCCCTCGGTGCGTCTGTGATGTACCTACGGTAAAAAGAACGAAGCGTTTTATAAATGCGTGTTAGGAGAGTGAGAGCGTAGCGGTATAGACGCGATGTGGTTTCACCTTTTTAAAAGGACATTAAAGCCGACTTTAACATTGTGCCGTGCCGACGGTAAATGCTGCTCGTTTTAGTATTAGTAAGCTTTTCCCGGTGAAATTAGGTCGATGATGAATTGACGACGTTAAATCGGTATATCGGTAATGTTTGTACGGTAGTTAATCACGCGAAGACAATGTTTTGATTAGTTTAGGATATTCGTATTAAGTACTTTACGTTAGAGTAACAGCTATAATTATGTCAAATATAAATATTAATTGTACATTGAATTGCCGATTCAACCAATATTTTAATGAGAAATTTATACTTTAAATTCGAATGAAAACCATATGAAACCATACAAGGAAAATACACTCCTTAAAAGTGTAAAATATGTATTTTCATACAAGCAATAAATTCATCACTTTTATTTTTCCTTAAACGCAGCAAAAGAAAATGCATTATTCATATAAAGCGCGCAATAAAATGCAGACCAAAACAGTAACCGTTCTCAAATTATACAATTAATAATTCATCATAACCCATCAATAAAGATTCACAATAAAACATGACAAAAACTATATCAGTATTATATACGCGCTTATGGCGAACCGAGAGAATCTTTTCCCGCGTAAAAAGGCCACGTGGTATAAGCGCCGCCAGCAGCACGAGGCTGGCGTGCCCCGCATGCGGGCCGCTACCACTCTATATATATACATGTATATACACACACACACATACGTATAAGCTTCGCCGGCCGTCCCGTGCTAGTAGGTGTTACGTACCTCGGGGAGTAACTTCGTTCAATATAAACCAGCTACGAACGGCACTGTAACCGTAACGTTGACGTTTACGACGACGAAATCGCAGCTTGGCTCGTTTCGCCTCCTCTCTTTCCTCGGTCGTTTCTGCGCCGTCGCCGTCGCCCCCGCCTCCCCGCCTCTTCAGACGGCGGCGCCCGAGACTGTGCGCACATTCCGTCGATAATGCAGAGACCCACTCTCAGCTATACTCCTCCTCCTTCTCGGTTCGCTGCGGCTGCTGCTGCTACTACTACTACTACATGCCACTTCTTCTCTCGCTCTCGCTCTCTCTCTTACACACGCGCGTATAGAGGCAGCAGATATATACTTTTTTCCTTTTTCTTCCTCTCGCCTTATGTGTGCGTCGTTCCGTGTTTTTTTCTACCTCTTCTTTTCTTCTTCTTCTTCTTTGCCTCTTCTCCCGGGCTGCCGTTGGTCGGGAGTGTTTGGACGAGGTGCGTTGCGCGCGAGTGAGTAGCGCACTTCGTAATGTTTTTAACGAGCTGTAAATTTAATTGATATTTTAGTTTTATTTTTTTTTTTTACGTCCATCGTAAAAGTCATCGGGGCTGATCGCCCATCGTAAATTCACGCGGCGAACGTAGAGTGTTGCTGCCGTACGCGTGTGCGCTCTATACAGTCTTTTTGTCGTGTTGATATATATACTTCGCGCATTTAGATTAGTTAAAAATTAGCGGAATAATTGATGGCTAAATTTTTACGACTATTTAAAAGCTGCTATGCGTGTAATTTTTTTCTTTCTTTTCCTTTAAGGTAACGCGTCGTTGTTACTATATGGCTGTTTGACTTCGCAAGTAATTGCCTTTGAATGGATAACGGGGATATAAAATCTTATCTAAATTACACGACAGGCCATACAGTTTAAACTTACATAAGGAAGGCAAGCGTCATTCCGATTTAAAGGTTCTATTGATAAGTAAACACTTCATTTTTTTTACATTGTGGCAGTTATTTGAATACTGCAATTTTTATACCGAGACTTGGGAATGTTAGAAATGCAATGTTACAGTGAATAATAACATTCTAATGCAATATCTATGCACCTATCTTGCCATAAACATTTACTAATTGACTGCTAAGTACTTTTACTATTAATATATCTGAATAATTTTATGTTTGCATTTAGAAAATAATATCCTATTAAAATTAAAATGACTCTCATAAATCTGTTCTAACATAGCATAAAATTGATATGCTATTTGTAAAAAATCTAAATTAATTTAGATCAACGAAGTACATTACACCTCATTGCCCACATAAATTATATATATATAAAACAATCGTAGTATACACGCATTGCCGTAGATGGGGTGTGAAGAGTGCTGATAACTCAATTTGATAAAAAAAAACAATATTAATCCAGCCCCGTTCGATACAACGTACATAAACACGTCACATCTATATACCATCATATAAATATATACAACCCAAGAGAGAAAAGTGTGCCTCGTCATGAAACGAAAGTTCTTCATATAAGTATAATATATTTGAGCTTGCGCGTGTGATGCTATATATATATACGTTACGGAATCCCCGCGCTCCGTAATTAATAACGGAGCCGTCCAGTGTTCCCGAGGAATCAACTACTCTACACCATGCAACAAAACTAACGCGTTCACGAGCGCCTGCCTGCCTGCCTGCCTGCTCACTAGCGCCCTCCTCTCTCTCTCTCTCTTCCCTCCCCCGCCTTCTTCAGTTCCCCTTCGCGCGCACGCGGCGCGCTTCAATCAAAGTAATTGAAAACGACTCTCCAGCGAGAATGGGGAAAGGAGAGGGGGGGTGGGTAGGATAGCTTAGAAAACGAGCCATTTTCGGAATCGAAAACTTTGCATGTACCGCTGCAGTTTCGAGAGAGAGAGAGAGAAAGCACACGGGCGCCGTATTAGATGGCCCCGAGATATACACGGGCTCGCAATCGACTAATTGCCGGCGAGCATCCGATCCTCGTCCCTCTTTTTCGCCCGTTTTGTATACCTGTGTGTGCGTGTGTGTATGTGTGTATGTATATGCGTGTTCCAAATATGACGAACACGTGCGTCGATCGCATGGCGATATATATAACTATACATCTATACGTTCGATCGGATGATGGTCTTTTTTCTGAAGGAGTGTTCGAGTGCACGTGCGATCGGTATACGTGGAATTAATTTTTTTTACACGCGCGAAGTTGTGTTTTATATATAGCGGCGGCACGGCGAGGTGGTGAAAAAGTAAAGTGCCGTTGTGGAGTTGATTGTTTACGACGCGTGCAGTGTATATATGAAAAATATTATTTTGCAGTTTCATATTTCTAACCGATGATATTAAAGTTCGTCTATTATTGCTTCGGCGAGAATAATAAATATAAAGGAGATCAGATTGAATAAAAATATGTATACTGTTTATTTGGAGATAAGATTTAGAACCATTTTTTTTTGTTCAGTCTAAAAATAAAATTGCTTAAATGAGGTGTGATGTCATTAAAGAAATATAAGTGATAACCGGTAAAGTAGGTCATTTCTGACTTCCGCGGGACATTAAATGAATACGTAATGAAAAATATTTCAAGTGGATTTATTGCTCCAAAGCAAAGTAAAAGGAATTCAGTTGAAACTCTTGTAATATACACAGCGGAAATGAATATTGATAAATATAGTGTGAATATTGATGAGTAGTAACAGACATTTCAATGTCATTTATTATTATTAATTTTAATTAACTGTTGCAATGTATTAATAAATTGTAGTCTTGATATAAATTTCATCTAGTTTACGATACGTCGAAGAACCGCATTGCTCTAATTTGCATATATTTTCTTTAATGAATTATTATGAACTAGCCTTCAATTAAAAACCTTGAATTACCTTCAAATATTTATGTCTCTTTACATAATTGAAAATTCAACAATTTCTTCAAAACCACTCTAAACAATATCATTTCACGGATGCACTTATTTTAAATACCTTCCCTCATCAGAGGACACCCTATCACCTATACACTCGTCCGGGCGCGAATCGCGTGGTAGGCCGCGCATCATCATCGTCGCGGCGTTGGCGCGGAATATAGGCGTGCCAGCACACACGCACATATATATATACACACACAAATAACTCTCGCGTTGCGTCTCTCCTCTTTTCTCTCTCGTTCTTTCCGGCCGAATCCTCCTTGCGACTTCTACTCACGCACACACGCGTATATGACTGCTCGTGTGTGCGCGCGCGCCCTTTCGGCTGTTCTCTCTACACGAAAGCCTCTATATACGTATACACTATACTGCTCGACCGAAAAACATACGGGCAGAGCTCGAAAAAAAAATGTATAATCTTATCCCTCGGGGCGCGAGCTCCCGAGAGGTGGAGGTAGGCACTTTAACGCGGGCGCGAGCGAGCGCGCGCGCGCGCGTCGAAAGGAGGAATCGCTCATTATCTTGCTGCCGCTGCGGCGCTGCTTTGCATGCGGCTGCTCACGATACTCGTCGTTTTGTAAGTACGAGAGTGGTTAGCGCGAGTGAAGAGTGGAAAGAGAGAGAGAGAGAGAGAGATTTTTGCTTTTTTCGATGCGTATCTTTTGTTTAAGTTTTTCGGGGCCCCGAGAGATGAGAGGCGTAATGAGCCGACGGTTTGGGGCCTACCCTGGGTATTAAAAGTGGCGCGCCGGTAATTTATTGGGTATGAAAATCGTTTATTAATTTTGCACGTCTCTAATGTACGTGTCGCTCCTTCTTGTAACCTGCCCGCCTTTCTCCCTTTCGGTTCCTTTTACCTTTATTTGGTTGCGTGCGATTTCTGCGCTGAAAAATTGATGATGAGAGAGAGAGAGAGAGAGAGAGACCAAAATTGTCGGATAATGTGTTTTCGACATTCGCGGAGGAATGTTTGCCGCACGCGTGTATGTATATATAGGTATATATTCTCTATATATAAGTGTGCTCAGCGGCGGTGGCGGCTGTATACTTAGGCGTAATTGCGATTGAATTACAACGTGTGTGTAGCGTGAGTACGTGCAAGGAGGGTAAAAAAATGTTCATTTAATTTCCATCGACGAGCGACGACGATGACGAGGAGGAGAGCGAGATGCGATATGGAAAAAAATTAATTGCGCGCGAGCGCGAGCATATCAATTTTTCTGGCCATAAATTATGCAAAGTACGAAACAAAAATATATTTATACACATCGCGCTCGTATATATATACGCGCGTTACTCAGTCGCGTGTTTCTAATGTGGAAAAAACGTCGAAGGTTGAGCGGAAATTTTTGTTCATCGAGGGCATGAAGAATAGAGCGAGCAAATTAGTAATTTTATTGCAATTTCTTTTTTTCCGGCTTTTCTGAAATACCGTGCAATTTTATCTCTATTTAATTGTTTCCGCAAGATCGCTGATATACGACGGTGAAAAAGTAACAATTATAAAATTAACTTTTATTTACATATGGAAGTTAAGTATCCATTAAACTGGAAGAAACTCTTATGATGAAAAGAAATCAAGATGCGTTGCAATATTAAATTTCCATATCCTTAATAGAATATTTTCATTCACTGAATGATGATGAACTCAACGTGGAAAGGAATTTTTATTTCATATAGCATAAATAAAATTACCCTACCCTAACATGACTTTTGTTCTATTTTATCAATCATACAACATCTTCGTTACCATTAATTACCCAACATTACGCAAACTTTCGCAAAAATCGCTGCAATAAATCACGCTTCAAAAAAACATTTACCGCTAAACTTTCAGCGGCTCGCGTGACTCCCGCCCGCACGGCTCAACAAGTAAACAAACCTAATTAAACGAATAGAATCGCGCGCTCATACCGTGTACATATAACGCACGCATACACATATACGCGCGAAACGAAGGGAAATTTGCATACGCGGCAATAAGCGTTATTCGCTCGTGGCAAAGAGAGAAACCCACACACACATATATATATACACACTCACGCATCCAAAGCGAAAACCCGTTGAAGCAACGAATAAAAACGAGCGCGCGAACCATGCATAATCTTTTCCCCGTTTCAGCGAGTTTTTCGCCTGCTTTATGACGACGCGCGACGCGAACGCAAACAAACGCGAAATAAAACGTGCAAACGCGCGTGGTAACAAAAGTCGAGAAGAGAGAGAGAGAGAAAGAGACAACGTTGGATATACACGCCTATATGGAAAAGAAAGAAAAAAAAGGTGTGAAAGCGCGTAGCCTCTGTGCAAAACGCGGAGGCGCAAGTGCTCAACCCCTCGTACGTGTTTCGCACTCATCCCTACTATACGCGTACTTTGATGAACGAGCCATTCGCATGTGTAGTGCAGCGAGCTTCCAGCTTTCTCCGAGGCCGAGCTTCCTCCTACGGTGCGTGTAATAAGTGCACGCTTGCGTCGTTGGTTATCTCGACTGTTTTGCAAATTTCACGACCCGAGAGTTATCGTGTCGTGAGCAATTAATTTCCTTAGTGGGGGGGTTTGGTTGTCCTTGAGTATTCGATAGTAGCAATTAAGCGAAGGTTCAGTTACTTCACGGTATTATACGTGCTGCTGATATTGACAATAGGAAAGTTTTGTCTTCTTTGAATACTTATTTAGAAAAGAAAATTGAAGGGTATAGTAAAAAAATGTATTTGATTTAATTGCATTCATATTAATGTGATGTGATACCTACGCTATTACTCAAAATTGGGTTCCCGTTTTTCGCATTCAATTTTGAATTTAAAGAATAAAACTTTTTGGTAGGTTGTAAGTTTAGTGAAGAACTACAACCTACCAAACAGTTTTTTTCTTAAAATTCAAAATTGAATGAGAAAAACGGGAACCCAATTTTGAGTAGTAGTGTGGGTGTCACATCACCTTAAAGTCAGCATTTGCATATGAATGTTGTATTTTTAACAATTTATTTTTAATTGATATACTCAAAAGAACGATTGAATTTTCTATAACGACAAGGCAGTATGTAACATTCTGGTCTATAATAATTAATGTAAATTTATTGCTACTATTAAAATGTTGTTATCTGCAATTAAATATTTTTCATAGCACGTTCTTGCAGCAATCTAATAATGAAAAAAAAACGTTTACGTTTTACTGTAAAATTCTCAAATATACCCTATCACATGAAATCCATAATTACAGAAAAATATTTTCACCGTTATGATTGGCGCACATAAGATGCGCGCACCCCAGCCGAATTATTATTCAAATAATATCAATTACACCGGTTCCTGGAAAATTGATAAACCCAACATCAAGTAACAATTTGATACACCTCGTGTTTACACGAGGTGATGCGCGTGTATCGCTTATATATATACGACGGCGACATCGTTTCCACAGTTTCACGCAAAATCAACACTCAGCTCACGAACTAAAAAAAAAAAATTAAAAAAAATATCCATCCCTTCTTAACAACTTATGTTTATCCCTAATAAAGGGTCACCCTCAGCATATACACACACACACATCATATCATCCTTGAGCTGGTACATTGACATCGTGAGACTTAGCTCTCGGGCGATCCTCGCGCTCGTGGAAATTTACGCACGAGTATAGTGTATTATATAGGCAATCGGTCATCAATCCGCATGTTGGCGCCTAGCTTCTTCTTTCCTCCTCTCCCCCCACCATGTGCTGCACTCATACACCCATTTATTCGAATTAATAAACAGTAGCCGCTATATACTACTATGTATGCTTTTTGTATCTTGAACCACACACGAGCATCATACGCACCTATTTTTCTGTAATAATATACGCGCACGCGTCATGGTCATATGTAATTCTCGATATTCCCACGACGCCTTGTATACCGCGCGAACTTACACGTGTATATATACATTTATATATGTATACTTATGTGAGTGTGTACAAAATGCGTGCACGGTTGTATAAAAAGGGTAAGGAAGACGAACAAACGTAGCGCGCAGAAAGTATAACACTTTGCTTTGCACGAGCGCCGTTTTCAATTAATGAACACTCGCGCGCTGTGCAGCGAACGATGCGATCTCTCTCTCTCACTCACTCTCTTGCGAGAATATTATTGCAAATAGATTTCGAAGCTCGTAACTCAGCTGAGACTTTTTGCGTCTGCCTCGCGCCCGAGCGGCACACACGAACCTGCCCGCGTGAGTCTGTCTCTATCTCTCTCTCTCTCTCGCACACTGGCGTGCCTGCCAGTTGAGCTCGATGGGCGGCCATTACGGCCAGCACCTGCCTCCTCCTTGGCACTGCCGCCGTAGCGGCGACTACTCGCCCGCTATCTTTCTCGCTCACTCGTTCTCTTTCTCTCTCTCTCTCTTGCTTTCTTCTTCGACCGTTGCACGGTCTCATCTTCGCACTCCATTTTTTTCTGCTTCGCTTATTGCCGTTCGCTTGCTGCTTCTTCGCCAAGAGATATTATGTGTGTATATATGTGTAGATATGTGCTGCGTATATAAGTGTGTGAAGATGCTTCGCCGTTCTTTTACAGTTGTAATGGGCCTGTGGACTTGGTATTTAGCTATAATGAAACACTTCTAATACACGATGCGCGGTAGTTTCTTCGGGCTGCTGCTCCCCCCCTCCCCTCCTTCTTTTTCATTCAGCTATTATAAAATCGTAAAGTTGCCGGCGATTTATGTGTTGAGGAGATTTATCGGGAAGGAAACGCGTTGGGTTGGACGAAATTATTTTTGCTGTAAATTTTCTACTTTATTATAGTAAAACTGTAATATAAAAAATTTCAGTATATCTTAACTTTTGTGAAAACTTTTAATTCAATTAGCGTTTATTCTGATATGAAGTTATTTACAAAGTGTGAATATTTATAGAGTGGAAAAAGATCTTGAACGAGAAAAACTTTGAGTATAACTCTTGCCGTGATTGGCTAAATGAAAGACTTACAGAGATGCTCGTCGCCGATGGCGACATGAATAAATGAATCATTGGCTTGAAATAACCGTTTGGACATTTACCGACACCGAAGTGGCTTTAAAGATAATGCTGTTCGGTATAGAATATATCTTTGAGCGAAAGAATGATCTGGGATCAATAAACGCTTTATCTGGCTATATAAATAAATATTAAATAAAGTCTATACTTTAAAGTTATTAATAAATTTATTTTACTGAATCTTAAAAATTATTAAAATCTCGAAATAATACTATACAATAATTTTATACAATTATGAATTGTAAAAGATATGTATAATTGAAAATTGATCAGATAAAAAATTATGAGTCACAAATGAAGACCGCGCTGATAAGTGGTCATGTATACCGAGGACAGTGAATCGAAGCCTGGACAACTTCAGCTCGTGAAATTTACAGCCGGGCGCACGGTGCAGCACACCGGCGCTGACCTTAAATTACCGGCGCTACTAATGATACAGGATGGACGACGCGCAGCGGCGAGACGAGCTGCCTCTATACTCTTGCATCAGCTCGCAGCCTAATATCGCCCCGCGCTTGCGCGTAATAAATACGTCGACGCATCATCGCCGCGGCACGTCGTAACTTTTGCCCTCCGTACGCGTATGATACATATATATATGTACACCTACATATACAGCCCCTGAGTTACACGCACGTACGTCGCGACGCTCCCGTAGCTTAATCGCGATACAATGCTGCGCGTGCATAGTGCAGCGTGCGTATTGATAAAACGCGACGGAGCGCACGACGGTTGATGGATGCCCGACACTTTTGTGCCGGACGCGGAGGATCGACAAAATTTTTCGAGAGTGACGTGGAAGGGTAGAGATGGTGGAGAGGAAGGGAGGTGAATTGATTGATTTCTTTTTTAATTTAGTTTTTGCCAGCTGTTCGCGAGGCTGATATGAATGTTCTCTCGGTAGTCGTTATACGAAAGACATGTTTGGAATGGCGTGAGAATTGGTTTTTTTTCTTGTATTGGTTTGTTCAAGGGTTTTTCATTTTATGATGGAAATGTAATTTTTTTTTCAAATGTTTTTGAAATGTTTAAAGTTGTCAAATTGGTTGAATAAATTGTTCGTGGAAAGCGTTTAAGGTTTAGTTGGATATCGAGCAACGGTGCGGAATTTATTCATAAATTTGAATTTGTATTTTCCCAAATTTAGGCTCTCAACGCGGATATATAACGGTCGAGGCCATATTTTACAAACGCTCCTCTCTCTCTCTCTCTCTCCCTCTCCACTCTTCGACGCGATAAACCTAAAATACGAAATGATATATATCCACGCTGTGTGTGTATGTGTGTGAAAAAAGGCAAAGGCAAAATAGAACGCGAAAAGGAAGAAAAACGCCGACAGCCGAATTACAGGCCAATTGCGAGGTTTACGATCGAATCGCCGCACACGCACACGCGTACATATATATATGTATATAGTCAGAGTAGGAAATTTCTCGATTTTGTAATCGACCAATTCAGTGTATTATATCTCCGCTAAAAACGTTTCTATTTTTATGGTATTAATAATTTTGGTTTCAAGGGTAAGAATAGATGCGGGAGAAAGCAAATGAGGCGCAGGTGGGAAATTGACTTATACTCGTAAGCAATATGGCCAAGGTGATGACTACGGGTTCGCACCTGTTTGTATCGCGTGATAAATGTGACGTTTATGGGATCGGTTATTTCGTAGTAAAAAAAAACAAATGCTGTGTCGCGCCTTTGTGAATTTGACAAATTGATAATAAAATAATTTTACGAGGTTCATAAAAGAATCGTAAAATAACGCGCCGCGTCGGGGAGCACGCGCGATGTGTGTATATTGGTAATTCGAGGAGTTCGCAGATTGATCAATAAAACGCCTTGATTTACATTTACATAACCTCCGACAGCAATATGCATAAATTAAAAATGTATATAATTTGCCCTAACGTTGGAAAAATTTATGGTTTCAAATTAGACTTTCACGTGAATTCATCAAATCTCGTTTCCATTCAAATTTCTCAATCAAAAAACACCGCGACATCGCAACGAAAAATTTTTATTTTTTTTTTCAAAAATTCCATTACACGGGTTTATTCATTCTCCTCTTTTCCCGGTCTCTTCGCGACTGTACTCTGTTTGTTTCTCATTTCAATATCACGCTCTCTCTCTCTATCTTTCTCGTACGCTCAACACTATATACATCACCGGCTAATCAAAGCTTCATATACCATTTGTGTAACGAATGCAGGTAGGCTTTGCGCACATGTATACACATATACGCACCGGAGTCATGAGCCGTTCTCGCCCGCGAGCAATCTGTATATACACGCACGCGCGCGCAATGATTCGTCGGAATTGCTTCTCTCGCTTGCTCTCTCTCTACTCTCTGTCTCTCTTTCGCCGTAAGGTTACATAAAGCAATCGCATTATGTGAGAGAGAATCGATCGCGGCTCGAGCTGACTACCACTCGCGTAAGTGATTCGCAAACGGTGGATCCTGGCAAGGGAGAGAGAGAGAGAGAGACAGAGAGAAAAAGAGAGAAAGAATTGCCGCTGCTTCTTCGTTGGGATGGAGCCTAACCCCTCATTTGCTGTGTGGGTCCGCGAACGTGATCCCTTTGCAGTTTGCCATTCGCGCGGGCGCATGCAGAAGAAGAAAGAGGCGGACGAGAGGTTGAAATGGGGAGGGCGAGTGAGAAAGAGAGAGAGAAAAGGAGCGCGAGAAAATAAGCAGGAAATAAGATTTGGACATTGGGAGTGAAATTTGCAACCGAATTTTGTTTTATATCGAGTTCAAAAAGTTAATTTTATTAAGTTTATTTATATATATAACTGAAATAGCATTGATTTTCTATTAATATTTATCTTGTACAATATTGTAAATTAAACATTCAATTTAAATGCATGATCATTAATTTTGTATATATTTATCTTCACATATTGATTATGACTAATTGGAATTTTTCCTATCTGTTACAGGTATGTTACGACAATAACCTCATTACTCATTCTTTTCTGTCACGTAAGTCTCAAATACAATGTATAATTCATTCTTATTTACATACGCAAATAACGATCTGTGAAAAGTAATTTCGCTTCCTATGAGATTGAAATCAACAGTCCCCATTTAAAATTAATTCATTAGACTAGAAATAAATGTTTACTCAATAAATTTTTTTTTAACCATCAAATTCTAAAATTCTAAAATTCTAAATTTCATCTACAAATATTTAAAAAGGGATTACTAAAAAATAATAAATATATTATTCATTAATCTTGAATGAAAAATTATCAAGTACAACTTTTAATTAAAATCGGATAAGGAAATTATCTTTCACAGACTGAAGTAAGAAAGAAAGAAAAAAAAATAAAACAATACAACGACGTCAGTGCCGAAGGAGCATGAGAAAAAAAAAGTTATCAATAATAACAACGACACAGTATCTAAAAGACCGTACACACGGTATCCGCACGACGTAGCCGCCGCGGGCGGTGTTGCGAATTTGCATAAATCGTGGCGCACGGAAATCCATCATCCTCGCTCGCTCGCGCGCGTGCAAGTGAGAGAGAAACGCGTACACACCCGTACATACAACACACACATACATACATACACACGCGACTTGTACAGTCGCACACGAGCGTTCATTAGAGTGCTCACGCGCCGCCACTGCCGCCGTAGCAATGCTCACGACGAGTCTCCTCTCTTTCTCTCTTGCTTATGTCTTTCCTCTCTTCTCTCGCACGCGCAAAGGGGGGGAACAGGTTTCCTCTAGGAATGCGCGGTGCCGTCGTTTGTTCGATTTACGACCGGTTAAAAGTGGTCTTGCATCTAACCGCACATTATATATTATACCGGGGCACACACACACACATACACGAGAGAGTCGCGCGCGAGAATTGTGAAGTATCACATGTCCGCGGTCGCGCGGCAAGCGCGAAACATCCGTACGAACGGACTCACCGGTAAAGAGAGAGAAAGAGAGAAGAAGCGTGTAAGAGTCGATGGAAAATCCTTTTAGCTTTCGGAGAAGGGGTCCGCTTTAAGCAATATATGCCTCGTTTCAAAAGTCCGCGCGCACTCTCTTATGGGTGTACTCGTTTTGTTGCGGCTATGTAAGATGACGACGAGAGGGTAATTTCATAAATTGCTCATTATATTTAAAATGTGTCACTATGCTCGTGAGCTGCACGAGAGAGAGAGAGAGAGAGAGAGAGAGAGAGAGAGGTGCACTTGCGCGAAATTGCACTTTAATTATTTGAGCAACAAAATGTGCCTCGGCGAATGAGATGAATTTACGTCAAGCGAGTCGGGACTCGACTCGCGAAGGTCGAGTTATTATTTTAAAACCAATATGATGTGGTGATTTATTGCGAAACTTGAGGCTCATTATTTACGTAAATTCGAACCGCTATATATGCGCGCTTGAGAGAAGTACATATAGCGTATATCTGCTAATTGCTTGAGATATCTTTGTACGTTATTGATAGTCGCGCGATTGAATTATTAGAGATTTTTCAAGAAATGAAAATTTTTATGAATATATAGTCTTAGCTCTGCATTGATTTAATCGATATCTAATTTTTTACTTAGTGATATGATAATCTTATCGCTTCTCTTGTTTTCAAAACTTAACTTATAAACAGCAAAACAAAGTTCAAAACTCACCTATAAACTATATATACACTAAACTAACGCAATCCTCGAAAAACGCACCGTGGAAATTCACAACGACACAACATTTCCGCGCTCGAAAACAGACTGACAGCGATTTTCAGGCAGCAAAACACTCGACTGTCCAAAAGCGTTGCTGCAAATTCTCAGGTAAAGAAACCTTATTCTTCTTCGCGGGGAGGAGGGTGCAGCAGGAGCTCGTCTGAAAAAGGAATCTCTCCCTCGACTGCAATTTCGTACTCTCCTTCGTCTCGCTCTCTCGCCCGGTGCAATAAAAGTGGCGAATCTTCGCCGCTCGAGCACGTCCGAAAGCGAGTCCGCTACGTGCCCCCAACCTCGCACGGGTCCGAAGACCCGCACCGTTACGTATATTATATATATATATATACCTTGACTTTTTTTTTCCTTGCCGGAAAAAGTCATAAAATGTGACTCGAGACGGGAGCGATGACAATGGGCATAACTGTTGCGAGTTTTTGGGTCTGAGAGCGGCGTTTGCCTGCGGGGCCATCGGCCGCAGGCTATGATGAGGGCCCCCAGCGTGAGCAGAACGCGCGCGCCTTACTATTTTGCGTGGGACGATGGAGAGCTCAGTTCTTCCGGGTCTGTCGCTACGCGACGACGCTCTCATTCTTTGGTTATATAGTGTATAGAGGTTGGAAAGAGAGTAGTATATCTAGACGGATATATAGAAGCAACGTAGATTGATCGGATTTTGATCGAATCCTATAATTGGCAATTCAGATCATTCGTGGTTTTGGTTGTAAGTGTATATGTAGTGGAATCGATGGAACAAGTGCTGTGTTTCCGTGAACCGTGTTTCTGTATATACAAGACCATGCCGTGGTCGGAATTACCAACCTACTCATTTCCCTCGACAAATCTGTTTCGAGACTGTTCATTGAATAAATCGTTGTACACGACGTGTATATACGCTATTGTTTGGACTAGTGTTTATCTTCGGAAAGAATCGAATGAAAGAGAAATTTATATTTTTTTCCTCATTTTGAAACTTTCTAATTCGAAAAATTCTAACCCCAAATAATTTATCTAAACTCAAATTTGTAACCTGTCAGCTGTGACTGTTGGAACGCAAACAAATAAAAATAAACTATACACCGTATCAACTCGAAAACAGCAAGATCGAAAAATCAGTACATAAATTATCCGCACTTCCGATACCGAGAGAGAGAAAGAGAGAGAGGGCACGCGGGCAGCCAAAGAAAAAACGATCAACGCGACGAATCCAATAGTTCTCCTTCGACTTCTCGCGCGCTGGTAGAGAAAAGCAATACCGTACACAAAAAGAAAAGCAACGCGCACAACAGCAAAACGAACGTTCTTAAAAAACTAAACCAAAAGAAAGTCGCGTGGGGGCGATGAAAAAAAAAAGAAATAAAGAAGAAGAAGGTAAGACACAATGGGGAAGTTTCGATTATGCGAGGAACGCGTCGACGAGACGTACGCGCCGTGTATTTCGAGCTCTTCGGTGTGTATATATATATATATATATGTGCGCGCGCGCGTTCGGCAGAAGATTTATATACGCGGGTATATATGCTCGCGCGAGTAGCGCGCGCACGAAACGAAACGGAGACTTATATATATATACGCGCGAGCGAACGAGCGACGAAAGAAACGGGTTTCGCAAACGGGATTTGGATCGAACGCGCGCGCTCTTTAGGCTAGCGTGGTTTGCGGATCAGCCGGAGCATGTGTACGCGCTTGGCTGACGATAATCGGAAGGGAAGGAAGGGTTGGGTAGGATATCGGTGTCCATCGATATGAAACAGTGGTGGAGAGGTTGGCTGGAGATTTGGTTTGGATGAGATCAAAGGTGGAAAAAGTTTGAGGTTATTGGGGGATGTGAGTGTTTTGAAAACATTTGATGTTGTTTTGCTTGGATTTTTGTTATTGTATGTAGTAACTCTGATGTTAATATATAGCTATATAATAAAATGAGAGAGTTAAATCGGTTCCTTATTCGTCGATAAGAATTGATAATTTTTATCATGTTTATTGAGCACATATATTTTGGCAGCTATCGACGAATTAATTATTATTTATTCTGTAAATTGAAATTTTTTATCATTTTTATCATGTTCTAATTAATTATTATATCCGTGTAGTATAATAACTCTTAAAATAATAACTTGCATTATTTCTTACAAATTATTTTTATAAAAATATTTTATTTGCAAAACATTATTTTTTATTTATTTTAATTTTTAATCATTTCAAATTCCCGCGCTCGTAATTTCACGTAAAGTATCTCCATAACTTCCTCATTCCAACATCTACGAACGTAACCGTATTTACATAAGCAAGCGTCCCAAATTGAAGATTAAAAAGCCTCCTCCACTTCGCTCACTTCAACCGCACAAGGCACGCAGAAAACCGCGACCGCCGGCAATAAACTTGAAGAAAATCATCTCGCGCGTTCGCGTCCATTCGGAGTCTCGCTCTCTCTCAGCCGGTCAGCCTATGACGATCATCCGCGCGCTCTGACGCTACTCTCCATCTCTCTTTCTCTCGTTCCTTTCGCCCGAGCGGCAGAGCGGCGATTGCCTCGCCTCGGAACGAATGTGCGGCCACTTACGTAACAGGTTGGGTGGTCCGAAGGACGCTCTAGACACCTATGCCACCGCCGCCATTAGCTCATACGCGTACCTCTTTTTTCTCTATTTCTTATACGAATGTCTGGCGATTTTCTATAGATATATATTGCTCGGGAAATTAACGAATTTTCGTCACGCGAATCGGAAGCAGAGGAATGTTGCGGGACGAAAAAAAAGGAGCGTATATAAAAGAGGAAGGGATATCGACGAGTAGTATAGTGGCCGGGCCGACGATCGAGCCCCGCTGATATTTATCGAGATTTGTATCGGCTGATTTGAAACATTGTAGTTCGTAATGTGTATAAATTATAAAAGCGCGCTCGTAAATCTCCGCTCTGGCTATATGGCTGCGCGCGCTATTATAAGATTGTGGGGCCTCAGATGAGCCCCGGACGAGCACGCGGGCCTCGTTTCGTATATAGACTATACCGGAATACGAAGGAAGTTGCGGTCGTTAAATTTCTTTTTCCAATTCGCATGCGAAATTAAACAATTAATTAGAAAAATGCTATTTATAAATTAATCTCATAAGAATTATTTTCTTATAAAAAATTTTCCAACGAAAATATAATTATCTATATATAAACGGAACCGCCTCCTAAATTATACAACACAGCGCATAGTCCCCAGCAAAAATCTTCCTATCTCATCATGTAATCGTGTACCTATTTACAAATATTCGATAACCTCACTCCGCACCGCTATCTCAGCCCACCTCGCCTGCGCTCATCTAATCTCTCAGCCGCCGTCGTCGTCGCCGCCGAGCGCACAATAAATCGTCAATCTCGCGCGCGCGCTCTTGCACTCAACGGCTCTTTATCGACCTTCTCTCTTTCTCTTTCTCTCGACTCTCTTACTCATGCTTTCTCCCTCCACAGTACTCGCGAATTTCGCTCATTACATTATACCGGCACGCTCGCGCTTGCGCGCGCTCGTGGGACTCTCGTTGCGCGGAAAAGCACGTGCTCCTTCTCTCACGCTCTTTTTCGCCGCCTCGTGTCCTTCCCCTGCCTCACATTGTTAACGAGGGGGCAGCGCGAGAGGAGAGAGAAAGAGAGAGAGAGAGGGAGAGTAGAGCGGAGGATTATACCTCCCCCATCGCTGCGGGGTAATGCCAGAGTCTCAGCGGCCAGTTCTCTCTCTTTCTCGCTCCGTTCGTTTTTTCTTCCCTTTTGTTCTGGCGGCGTCGCTTGCACCTAGCAATTTCCGATCCTGGAAACTGGGGGGGCTTTGCACGATTTCAAAGCGAGAGCGCGAGTAAGCGGCTCTTTCTCTCTCTCTCTCTCTCTCGCGGATTTTAGCGGCGCTCGCCCGGCTTTTAGCCGGCGATGAAAGGAGTCGGGACGCCGCGCGTGCGAGAGTATACGGGGTTTTAAAAAAAAATTGAGTGGGAGAGTAATGTGGTGCGAGTAGCGCACGCGAGAGAGTTTTGGGTTAATGTGCTTAAAATTCCGCGCTTCCTTGATTTTATTTTCCACGTACTGTGTAATATTATTTTACGTCGATGTTTGGCGTATATAAGGAAAATTGTAATTTTCTACATATTTTTTTTCGCGTAAATCTTTACTGCAATCTCTACTGAAAAGCTCACACGTATAACAATGGCCATCCTTTACTTAAAGTAAACATCTTAAACTCCAAACAATAGATACCCTTTATTACTTTCTAAACACATTAACCCAGTGCTTTACATACAGCGTACACGGCCGCGCGTGCGTATATATATATACATATATATCGCACCCCTCATTCACTCTCAATCTTAATTTGTGCCCCGCGGCATAATAAACTAATAAAACGCTCGTTCGGCCGATCGAAGACTGCACACACACACACACATACACAGTTTCATACCTATCTCGGATCTATTTCTTCCTATACACCCCTCGAGCCTCTAATATATCTCCCCCCCCCCCCCCTTCTTCTATCCGTTGAAGATGTATCACTCAACAGACAGGAGCGCATTGCCAGTGAAGACGGCTCTTGAAAACACACATACATACACACGAAATGCAAACCAGCTCGGAAATGGCTCTAAACGCTCGCGTACGTTCTAAAGCCAAGTGCTTTTATGGCGTCGATCTGTCTTGCGGCGCTAAAACGAGTTCGTGACTCGACATAATACGATAACCCCCCCTGTACGCGCGTGCGCTCGTACCCGAAAACGCAGGCGCTAGCCGCCGTGTATTATATACACGTGCGTATATATACACACACGTTGAAGAGAATCGGCGCGCGACGAAGTGAAAAGAAGAAGCGGTGCGGTTTATAGTAATAAAAGTCTCGGAGGGGGGAGCTAATGTCGCGAGTGGGAGGACAAAAAAAGAGAGAGGAACGTTTTGGAGGCGCGTTTTTCATTGTAAGGATGTAGCGTTGAATCTTTGTGTGTACAATGGTAATGAAAGGGGAGAAAAGACGGGGACGGGGAGGGGTACGAAGAGGAGGTATCCTCAAAACAAACGTCTCTTCCTTCGGTTTATTTTGAATTTTCCATCTGCTATATGCGCACGGTTTAATGGGCGACGATCGTGCGCCCTTCAACCCATTAAAACGATATTGATGGGTGTACCGAGCGCTTTCGGCTACCTTAAATCTTACTAAGCAAAATAACAAAACGAAGGCTCTCGAATATATACGTGGTGTAGCCGGCGATAATGTTGTTTATCTTTGCTTTCCAAAATCAAAGAGGAACATTTTCAAATTCTTGTTTATTATTGTGTGTGTATATATATATATATATATATATATATATATATATATATCCAAAAATGAAAATCAAATTACCTTATATAATAATCGTTTCATACAAAAACGTAAACTTCACCTCAGTATTTAATAGGATCAAATGATATAATGGATCAGATATTATCTCGAGTCTTGCTCGCTCGTGCGACAATAAAAAGGCCTAAACAACAATGCCCACAAGAACGTCGCAACAGCTCTTAAACCCAGCCATTTCCTCCAAGCGCGCGCGCGCGGGCGCTCAGTAACTGCCGGTACGTGCGGGGCGTATCGCGTATCACACGAGCGGTGCAACGATTTGATTCCCTCTCTCAAATTGATTCGACGAGATAGGCTTTGTTAAAGTGTTTTCACCCTATCTGTGGCTAGATCATCTTTCTCTCTCTCTCATACGGACGACTACTCGCGTCAAAACATTGTACTTTAGTCTCATTGTTACTTAGACCGTGACTAGCCACAGCGCACACATAACCGCCTGCGGAATTACAGAGATCACACGAGTATAAAGCGCGCGTATAGCGTTAGAAATTTCCTATATACAAAGCGCTTCTTCTGTGCCCCTTTTTACATCCCGTTCCGCGCGCAAAGGGAAATTTTCAATAACCCGTCTTCTTTGAAATTCCGAGGAGGCCGCGGTTCATTATGCGCGTATATTTTATCAGGCTTCGGGCTGTAATTTAACCTGTAGTCCCTCTTTTTTTTGTGGGGTGCAGATAACAACGTGTGGCACTGTAAACATGGTAATTTTCACAGGGTTAAATTGAAAATCTTACCGTACATTTTATAACGAACGTTCGAATATCTATATTTATTTAGCTATTGTTTAGTACCGTTGTATCTTCATCCTTTGAGAGTACACCTATAGTAAGCCCGTGGGGTTTTTTATATATATATATATATATACACACATTCTAATTTATTTTTTACTTCGAAAAGCAAGTTACGCAGTTGCGTAAATATGCGTATGAAATTCAATTTGGTCTAATTAATCATATGAGATCGTGCCTTAGTTCCCCAATGCTGAAACATTATTCTAAATAAACCAAAGATCTTATCGTTGAATTCTTTTCGTTGATTTGCATACACCTCGGGTCGAATTCACGTTCTAAAACTTCTTTTCTCATCTATTAATAAACACGCCGTTTTCCATAAAAACAATAAAAAAAAAGTTTTTTTTTCAGCACCTTATCAATTACAAAAGAAATTTCGATCCCTATCTGGGCGCAATCATATAATTTCATAACACACTCACATATTTCATAATAACAACGCGTGCACACCTCCGTGAGAAACCACAGAACAACTCGACTCACGCAAGCTCCCGCATAATGTACACACTCTCTCTCTCAAGAAAGCATTGACTCTCGACGGGTACTTCCATATACTCGACCGCGCACGCGTGCATACTTGAGCTTAGCGATAACTTCTTCCGCACTTATCGAGGAATAAAGCAGTGAAAAAACTCCCGCATGCGTGTTGTATACATGCAGCATAGAAAAGATGTCCACGTCAGATGTGCGTGTTTGTACAAAGAGATTTCGCATATATACACGTGTATACATGATCATACATGCCACAATGCATCGCACAGTAACTCAGCTGACACGATGCGCGCGTGCGTAGCTTACGCGGTCGAGTGTGCACTACAACTGGAAGCCTTGGCCGCGTATCGCGTATAACGAGAGTTGCTACTATGTGTGCAACGGGAGGATATTCGATGGATGGTATAAAGCAAGGAGAAGTGCACGGAGGACGATCACGAGCGTCGTGGGCGAGGACGAGTCGAGAGATGGATGGTGTCAAGTAAGCATGGCAATGATCCGCGGGGATGTACGTGCGAATCTTGTCGAATGTCGTGTCGTGAATCGTGTCGGTTTTTAAAGATCTTGAAGTCGGTAACATGTTTTGTTTTTTATGTAAAAAAATTTGTTCCAATTATGGATTGCAGTTTTTTAGAATAATTTTCTATTTTATAAATTTCTCTATTCAGTTAAGTTTTCTAAACATCATGCATATAATTTCCTTCGCTTTCCATAATTTTATTAGTCTAAAATCTATTATAGATACACACGAGAAAAAAATGCTAAACCACGCATCCCATAAATATTTCCCAAAAAATACTTTCACCGGGCCCTCCATCTTCTCTACTCCCCGTTCGCGCGCCTCGCTCTTCGTATATATATATATATATATATACACACACATACACACGAGTTCTGCTGCCGTTGCAGCTTGTCGGCAGCGGTGCGTCCTGTGAGGCGATCGAAATAATCGTCGAGAGAGGTCCTGCCGGCGAAAGAAGAAGAAGAAGAGAAGGAGGCCGAAAAAAGCCGAAGAAGGACCTTTTCAAGGTCACGATGAGTCAGGCAGCCCGCAGCTCGTATTATATACATACATCGATATTCATCGCGCGTTAACACCGCAACTGCGCCGTCCATCGCGGGTGTGAATTACGAGCGTGGGCGCAATGTTTAATCGCGCGAATTTCGCGATCATGACCGCCCATCTTATTGTTTCGCTATACGTTGTGTGCGAGTTTATTTTTGGGATACGTTGTTGTGACGACCGCGCGCGTTTTGATTTTTTAATTGACGCGAATTTACGGGATTATTATATACACGCCGAACATTTTTTTTTGTTTCTCTTTAATGGTAGCTGTATAGTGGTCGAATTACTATACGGTGAAAGTCAATATGTTATTGAGCTGGGAATTTATTTGCGTCAATAAGGCGTCAAAGATAAGATTTGCCGAATCTTAACCGAGAGCCCGCGTTGGAGAGGTATGAATATTCATTCGATCTTCCTCTTCTCGGTTTTTCTGACATGCTTTCAATTTTAGAGAGCCATGTAATCGCATCGGAGTTATTAAAAGAAAAGTTATATCGTCGAGTATATTAGCATAATAGACTACATGCTTTTAATTTAACCGTTAATTTATCAATCTTATCTATATTTCAAGAATTACTTAAAACTGTAATATTTTTTCATTTCAATATTTATATATATATCCTTAAAAAAATAAATTTTAATTTCACACAGCCGTATACGTTCAAGATTCAATTTCCACATCGTAAATTCACAACAGCAATTACCCACCCCTGCACCGAAATAAAAAAAAACACACACACACACACACACCCACACATAATAATCAATCTCCATCTCTGCCTATACCCTAATCCCAACGCAATCGGTATCAGAAAATCATCGATCGGAAGGTCAATACCGCTACACGGCATACTCTACACGTATATGTATACATATAGCCTTCGGTGGGGCCAATTTCCAAACGGCCGGGCTCTCGACCCCAGCTATACACACATACACATATATATATATATATATATACACTGGCAGACCACCACACTACCACCATTACCACTGCTCATGGTCCTATCTCTCTCGGCGGCGGTCGTACCCGTCATCGGAACTCGTTTCTATGCTTTATGGGTCAAGCGCGTTCGGGGCCCGACACACACACATACACATATACACACGTACCTGCTATCCCCTTATATACTCGCGTTATGGGCCCCTTTCTCTCTTACCTTTCTCCCGAGTACTTTTTTTTTCCTTCTCTCGCATGAGTCTCTCCTCCCGCGCTTATATAGCTCGCTGCATGCGCGGTGAGAGAAGAAAGAGGGAGTTCCCACGACGCGGACTCTTGTTATATTCTGGAAAATTAGATCTTCGAACTCTCGTTACCATATATACATATCGCGGTAGTATATAGTATATATATATTATGATATATATGTACGTAGGAGGGTTTCCGTAAAAAAAAAGAGAAGAAGGGATGTGGTGGGAGTATGTAGTATATAAGGTGCGCGTCTCGTCGCCAAGAAGACGCACGCGCGCATCGGGAAAAAATGGCGGATATCCGGACTCGTGCCTCATACTATATACTCCCGCGAGGATATGTATTTTTATCCGCGTATACGATCGCTACTATACTACTATAATACGTTGCTATTCGAGGGCTTCTCGGAAGGAGTCCCGCCACAGAGACACATATACACACACGTGAATGTCGCGCGTGTGAGTAAGAGGGGTGAGGTTCGAAATTAAAATTCCATCTATGGAAGAATTATACGCTCATGGGCTTGAGCGATCTCGTAAACAACTCGATCCGATAACATTATTCTCTCGTTTGTAGAAACGAGTCAGGAGCGCGCGCGCGCGCGACTGTATCCCCACCATCATATATATATACGATTATGCGGTGCGCACATACAGTGGGTTTTGTTGAAAGTGGAAGGAAAAAAAATATTATGCCAGGCATATGTATAGTCGTGCCATTTGGCTGCCGCGTTCGCTCTTGGGAATAATTAGGCATAAAAACGCGAGCGTTAATTTATGATGTCTGATGTGGCGAGTGATAGCGACACTATGCCGGGAGGAGACGAAGAAGAAGAAGGAGGAGTCATTGCCATAGACAAACGGTGGTAAATTATATTTCAGTTATACTACACGCTTTTGTGGTTTAAGCAGACCATAACAATTAGCGAACAATAATGATAGTTACCTTAATGGTAATTGATCTAATTATATAATCGTGCGCGTTTTTTGAAGTAAAACAAAATCTTGATCTATACGTATAAATTAGGTGAGACGCACAGCGTATAGAGCGTACGCAACTAATTAAGTCTAATTATAATTCAAGGGATTCCCTAAATCCCTAACGTTCTTTTTTCGTGTCTACTAGTGAATCTTACGGTATATCGAACGAGCACGACTCACCGTATATAGATATATATATATACACAGATACTTTGATCGTCTAAAATTTATACGCGCTCAAAACGCTCGATAAATATCCTGCAGCCCCATAAATATCGAGTATTATAATTTCGGCATCCTCGACCGCACGCGCGACCGAATCTAAGGAGATTTCCAAGACGTTCCGACCCTCTTACTCTCTCATACAACGTTATCGTATACATATATATATACATACGCGAGCTTTCACGCGCGAGTCGCGCGGCGTAAATTTTCTCTCAATCGCTCGTTCGACGTCGCGCGTCGTTTCCTGCCTCCGCGCGAGCGTCCAAAAATAAAAACCCGTCGCGCGAGCGCGCGTATGTGCTCAGCTAAAGGAGGTGAAAAATAAAATTCAATATACTCGCTGCGCGCTCTGCGGTATCTCCGATTATCTCGCGCCGTAAGTATCGTTCGCGCGTGCAACCGGCTAATCGTGATGGGAGAGAGAAAGAGAGAGAGAGAGAGAGAGAGGTAAAAGAAGAAGAAGAAAAAAGAAATAGGTGCACACGCATGCAGCTGCGCAGTTACCTTACACCCTTCAATCTGCCGAGGAAGTGGCGGCAGCGCGCCGTTTGCATAATTGCGTTGCATCGCGCGACTGCCGTGCGCGCGCATATACACATCGTCGTCTCTTCATCCTTCATCTTTTCCGTGCTTATATATCCTATAGTGGTGATTCTCTTATAGCTCCTTTTATCCGCTACGTATATATCTGCGTGTATATATAGATATAGTGAGAGCATATAGAAGGCACGTAGCGACGTTTATCGCCGGTATATTGGACAGATACGGGCTGTGGAAACACGTGAGCACGCATAGTACAGGTTGAGGACGACGACGTCGGCGTTGTTGTTGGGGAAATCGATGACCAATCATGGGTGTACGGGTAATGTCTATGGTCATGGCTAGAACAAAAGAGAAAAAAAGAGTGAGAGCTGGGAATAGTGCTGTTAGTGTATAATGACGGGGAGAGACGCCAATTGTAAAGTTAATTTTTATCTTGCGTTAATGAAGTTTTATAAGCGGCAGGCAGCGTGTGACTTGTACAATGGAGAGATATAATGGTAGATAATATTTACATTTTTTAAATGTGAAAATAATTATGAATAGTTGGATAATCAATAAACAAGATTATTAGAAATGTTTGAAAGTATAAGAATATTTTAAAAATTGACTGGAATATTTGTGTATACTCTACCGGTTTTGAATACTACAATCTTGGGTGATATTGAGAACGGAGAATTCGACGGGGACGACTAACGAGGTCTATCTCGTTTCTGGGTCCGCAGGGCCCGTCAACAACTGCAACGAGGCGCGGGCGGCCATTTGCCCTCTGCGCGAGCGCCGGTAATTTAAACGTATATAGGTGGCTATACGACTCGAGCAACGGCGGCCCGCTGGAGGAGGAGTAGAAGAGGAAGAGGAAAGAAAAAGAATAGGTGGGGAGAAAGAGTGAAGATTCTTCCGAAAAGTTTGGCATTCCATGTGTTCTCGCTTTTTTTTGTTGATGTAAATGACGTTTTGACGGGTGTTGTAGGCACTGTAAAAATAGGATAATATATTGTTAGAATTGTTTGTGAAAATTATATCAGTTACAAAAATTAAATTAAAACATATATGATGTGAAACTTAAAATTTTTTTATTGATTGAACTCAAGTAAAAACATTAAAGATTAGAAAACAACTGTAGTAACGACTTCGTTCACAATTACACATATACTTGAATATTTCTGGATTAAGAGGGTGATTTGTACTGATATAAAAAGGAATTACAGTTGCATAAGCAGTCCTGAGTGCGAAAGAAACCGAGGTGGCATTATCAGCACGCCCCGACCTTGTGTGTGTTCGCTAAATTTACGGAGAATATAATCGCGTTTTCTCTTCTCTTTCTTTCTTCTGCGCTCTTTCTCCGCATGCCTCGTGTATATGCGTATATATGAAATGGCGTGAATTTTAATGTCGTTTGCCTAACACCTTCGAGCTTCAGTTTACGTTTGACGTTGTTAGCACCTTTGAATAAAAAATACTAATTCGCAGCGATGGAAAATGTATACTTGAAGAAATACCTTGTCAGAAATAATGTATTATCGTCGGTTACAAAAAAATCGAGAATATTTTATAATTTATGGAAAATAAGGGATATTTCACACAATTCTGAATTTACGAGAAACTGTTTTAAAATTTATCGATGACTGATATCATTTAGAATATTATGAAGATGCTGATTTTGGTGTTTTGACGTCATCGAGTTAATATATGCAGAATATTGAATCTTCGTTCTTTTCTAATCGGCCAATAACTTGCAGGCTTAATCACTACGACTTTAAAAATATTGGACATAAAAAGTGTTATTCTTCCAATTTCAGTACGTTCCAAATTTAATTAATTATTGTAAACATTCATTCCAATCTCGAAATCCCCTCTCTCTCTCTCTGTCACTCAAGATTTATCGCTCGTGTAATACCACCTTTACACTTAAAACATCGTTATCCTCGTATAAAAGACACATCCTATATACGCGACCTGATCCCCACCGGATCATTTGTCGACTTGTGACAAAGCCGTTAAATGTCACATCTTATTCAGGTACACATATATATACGAAAGGGACGCAAACGGCCCGCCGAAAAAAAAGAAGAAAGGAAACATACGTCTCAACCGCGCGCGTGCACGTTTATATAGATATATATATATACGTTCGCAGACGCATCGCGGGCATTAAGTCGAATCGACGCGGAAAAAAGGGGGCGCGCGGAAGCGAAGCACAACACAGCACAGTAGCAGAAAGGGGAGGCGAAACTCGATACTTTACTCTTTCGGTCACAATATTGAGTGCGACTTTGGTCCGCGCGAGGAGATTTACGTGATCTCTCTCTCTCTCTCTCTCGCTTGCTCTATAGCGCATAGGGTGCGGGACGAGGCAGGGCGAAAAGCGGATATACGAGGAACCCGAGAGAGGGGGTTACCTCTTCCGAAATTCGTTCGGAGCCGATACGGACTTTATTAGGACGAAAGGGAGGGAAAGAGCAGGAGAGAGAGGTAACTTCAATCGGCTCTCGCGCGAGCGATTTATGCCCGGAAGTTGTTATTGCTAGCCGGTAAATTTTTTGTCTCGCCTGCGCCTGCACGCTCTCTCTCTCTCTCTCTCTCCCTCTCTTTCGCTTCTCCACGAATCAAACGCGAATGTGTATGTATATAGAACTTTGTGTTCGACTTGTATTGGAAAACGCGGGTGATGGATCGAGATAAAAGTTTTTTGTATGCAAATACGAGCCTTGTTGTATTTAAATTCAGTGTAGTTTTCGCGCTGTTTGCCGTATGTATATACACACTACTTCTGTGCGCGAGCGGTGACTTCTGCCTTTGGGATTGAAGTAATCGCATGAGTAAGAATGCTAATTTCCTTGACTCATTTGTACTCGTGGTCTCTCGAAAAAATTCATATGCATCTTACATACTTATAAGGTCTTTTTACTGCGCATACGTGCACTCGTTTTGCTGAAAAATGCATGTATATGCTAATATTTTTCTCTATGCATTCAATTATGCGTGACGCAAAGTGTTCTTACAAAATTTATTGTGTATATATATATATATATATATCTAACTATATAACGGTGCTTTTCAATCACTAAAACGCACTAAATTCAACTTACTATTAATACCAAAATTTAAAACTTTTACAAATCTGAACGTACACCTTTTACTAAAATTGCAAGCTTATATATATAAAACATGTTCGAAACTTGATTTTCTTTTTGCTAAACTCACCTTACACTTCTATATCATCAAAGCCTGATCGTGACGCCATATAGCCGGGGCAACTTATCTATCCCGCGCGTATACGCGGCGACTTAATGAAGAATTAATAATTCTCCTATTACACCGCGATCACTGTCGGCCCTCGCGCTCTCGCCATCGCGCGCGCGCGCGCTGTTGAGAAAAGTGCTGTATATAACGCGAGCTGGAGAGAGAGATGCGCGCGTGTATACAAGAAGGAATTACGTATATATATATAAGATGCGGACAATGGCTCCATGGCGCTGAGCGTCGGCTATTACGCTGAGAGGAGGTCGGACAAGAGTCCCGAGGATCCCGATAACAATAATTTTTGCGGTTAAACGTTTAAATTGCTACACGACCCGCGGCTCTCTACTCCCTCTCTTGCTCTTTCTCTCATCCCCGATGTCGATGTATATGCATATAAACTGGCCATCATAGCGTCTTCTTTGAAGAGAGAGAAGACGAAAAAATGTTGATCGTTTGGTGTTCTTCGCCCGTGAAGTTAATTTAGTGCTTCACTTTCGCTGAAGTTGTATAATTATGCAAGATTGTGTAGTACAAGTGCTTAGAAGTTATGCTTCGAGGCTAGCAATTACTTGCTTTTTTCGAATAACTTTGGAATATTTAAGAAATTTTTTTCATCTCAGCCGTCTATAAATGCACTGTTGTATATATATAGTAAACTCGAATCAGCTATTTCTATTGAAATTACGTGTTTACGAGCCGTCAAATTAGAAGTTATTTTTAAACGGCCATTCGAAATTATCCCGCTCAGTAATTTTACTCTAATTATACATCGGTTAAAAAAAGCAAAGAAAAAATTGAAAACAAACGATAATATTCGCACTAATAATGCACTTAATTTGTGTTTACATTAAAAAGCACTTGTACACGCCGTCTTTAAACACATTGCACAATCGCCGTCACGTGATTTGCTTATATCCTTACCCACAATGCCGGTGTCTATATACAAACGACTTCAAACCACATAGGCTCCGAGAACACTTGAAGTGGTCCATAAATTGCAGACTACGTAGCGCACGTAGCCAGGAGCTGTATTACCCCGCGCTCGCGCTATTTTTTCTTCCAAAAATCTTCGGGAAGACACGATTCTTAGGAACACGAAATCCGCACAGCGGCAGCACACAAATTATTAGTATAGTATACTCAAGTAGTAGCAGCAGCAGCAGCTGCTGTTGCTGCTGCTGCATACCTGCATATTCGCGAGGTCACGTTCGACGAGAAAGAGAGCCTCTGCTCAGCGTGCGAGCGAAGCCACTGCCACAGATTACGGATAATTTAATTCAGTCAGTCATCATTAATGATTATAGTGCCGCTCTTTCCCTCTCTCTCACTCACTCACTTGCCGAGAGAGAGAGAGAAGAGAGAGAAGAACACGATCTCACCGCCGCGCTTTAGCGATCGAGAGAGAGAGCGAAAGGATAGGGACGAAGGTAAAGAAGATATTCTAAGCAAAAAAAGAGGCGCGCACGACATTCACCGGGGATCTCACGCGCGGGATTTTCCAGTTTTTTTGTTGTATATAGAAAATAATTAGAAAAACGAGCCTAATAACGCGCGGTCAATTTGAAATTCATAAACGCGCGCTCACGATAATGGGGATAATGCCCGCACAGTGTGCTGAAAGAGAGAGAGAGAGAAGAGCAGTAGAGCTTTCCTTTTGCTCTTATTTCAGGGGCGCAATTTCAGTCGGCGGACCTTTGCCACTTTCCGAACGATATAATAACAATAATAAGGCGTGTGCACGCGCGAGAAACGGGAGATTAATTGAAAAGGCATTATTCTCGCACTTTAATGGGCCTCTCTCTCTCCCCTCTCTCTTTTTCTCTTCTGCCTATATAAGCCACGAAAATTGAATGGGAGAAGGCGTGAGATAAACTCTCGATACGATCGCCCGATGATGTTCATCTCCTTTGATCCAAGGAGGAGGAGCAGCAGCAGCAGCCACGGTTCCCAATGATAGCCGCTATATATATATATATATATATACATACATCGAATTATATCGTGCTAGGCGCCCGTTTTCCCTGGAAAAGCTTCGTACACGTCCCGTAACTCACTCATCGCTATTGCGTAGAGTCATAACGTAACGGTATATAGTATATATATATATAGTATCCCCACTTTGCAGCGACGGCGTCGGCGGCGGGGGAGGGTAGCCCTTAGAAAATTCATCGGCTACATCGTTCGGCCATTTGGGCAACGCGCCATCTACCTGCGCTCGCTGGGTCCCCGCGCGCGTTCGATTTATGGTCCGAGACATTAGTGTCCTGGTTATTTCGTGAAAAAGGACGCTGGCGAGCGAGCGACGCCGCTGATCCGGAGGGTCGTCTCTCGTACTTCCTAGCTTCGTCTCTCTCTCTCTCTCTCTCACTTGCTCGCTTGTGCTCGCTTTTTGCGAGGCTCTTTCGTAATCGCTCTGTCCTCGGTCTCTTTCCCGCTCACTCGCGCGCTAGCTCTCGCCTCTATTGAGCTGTTAACTGCGAAATTATTGCGGCACCGCGGCGCGCGGTCGTCCTTTTCCCTGCTCTTGCTTCCCTCTCCCTCTCTCCCTCTCTCTCTTTCTCTCTATGACTTCTCTGTTCGACGCGCTACTATACCGAAAATCGTTTATTGCCTTTTCCTTTAAATATCGAAGGACGGCCGCGTGAGTCTCGTCCATTCAGCTCTATATTAACTTTACAGCGTTAGTTGTAGTTTATGTTCTTTAAAAATAGTCGTATATGAAAGATCTTTGAAAATAGATTTAGGATAACTCTTTATTTTTATGATTAACGGTGTTTGTGAAGTTTTCTATAAATAAACACGTGTCTCGTATAATCTTCAGTCCCTGTGTCTCTCTCTGTGTATCTATACGAAAATATCCGCAATAAAAATGACAAATATATCATAATCTCCAGCATACATCACGCATTAAAAGATTAAAACGCTCCGTTCGTATGTGTTTCTGTTTGTATGTATATCTCGTGGGCCTCGCTAACATCCAAAGCGCTACTATATACGCCATCGAAAATAAAACGCGCACGATACGAGTCTCGCTTGCAGAGAGAGAGAGAGAGAGAGAGAGAATATACGCTATACGTATATACGTATAGCGGGACATACCGCGGGTTATTTCCCCGAAAAAATCGGGGCGTCGACGTGATTCAAATGACGGTGATTTATAATAGCGGCTTCTTCCCCCGCTGTCCACCATCTGATATTTCGCGTATCTCGCGACCTCGTCGTCTCCATCTCTCTCTCTCTCTCTCTCTTACTCATCGATCTCTTCTATCTCTGTCCTGTTCACTCTTACGCGAGAAGGGAGCAAAGCAAACCCGCGGCGATTCTTCGACGCGAAAGACAGCAGAACGCCCGCGCTCATAGAGGGAGATTAACTAAATTGGCCCCTGGCCCGGTGCATCAGCAGCAGTAACAGCAGCAGTGGCGGCAATCCTTATAATTCCTCTCGCTCTTGCACATCCGTGGTGGTGGTGGTGGTGGCGAGGTCTCTAGCTCTCGGCGGGAATATCTGAGCGAGAGAGGAAGGGAGATTCAGTCGCAAAGGAGAGGAGAGAGAGAGAGGATATCAGGCATCCTCTTGGTCGGGGGCCGTCTCATTACCCGGTCCCTGAAGGTACCACGCTGTGCTTGCAAGCCTCCCCATAGTCGCGCGGTCTTCGTCGTATTATTCCTCTTTTGAGAAGAGCGCGCCGAGAGTACACGTGGGACTCGTATAAGAGAGAGAGAGAGAAGCAGAGGATAAGGCTGCCCTCTTGACCGCACACTTCGATCCATGCAAATTGCTGGATATATTGATTCTCGCTTGTTTTTACTTATTTTCCCTGCCGTTCAATGGATGAGATAAGGGTTAGGTAAAAATTAATGTGGGAATTCCAAAAAAATTAATATTTATATTTATAATTCTATTATCAATACCTATATACCCAACTAAACTATATACCTTTTCTACACGCATAGCTCCAGAAGCAAAGGTGCGCGCGTATAAGGCAACGCACCCGTATAGCGGTGGCCTTTGCTCTTCCTCTTTCTCTCTCCCTCATTCTCTTCGTGCCCTTCCAGTTCCTCTCTTTTTCTCTCCTCGAAAAATGATGTATGGCGTGTACACGCACGCGCGCGTTCCCCACCGCGTGCGGATTCGCGTCCTCCACCTCCATTAGGCACTGTGGGCCCCTCTCTCTCTCTACACGTTGGCCGAAAAATAATAACGACGACGTAACAATAAGAACGAGACTAGAGAGACTATTCCTCTCCCTCTCTTTCGCATTCCGCGGTTAGAGGAAAGAGGCGGACCACCCTGGCATAACGCGTGTGTGTGTGTGTGTATCGAGAGATATGAGTCAAGGATCGCGATGAGCAATCGCGTTTTCTGGTAGCCAGATCGTTCGTGTTTTAGAAGGGTTACGGAATTTTTTTTTGCGATGGAAGTAGGATAAGAAATTTTATGAAGAATAATGTGGGAAAATTTTAATATAATTAAGGTGATTGATGAGTGAATTTGTGAATTATTATTCAGATTTATGATGTAAACCTGTTTGCAGCAATTGGTAGTCCCGAAGTTCTCCGAAACAAAGTATTCTAAATTATAAGTTCTTTAGCGCATCGAATTCAAAATTTGCAGTCTCAAAAGTATAGGTCTCATCATGCTTTACTTTCTCAAAATTCAAATTCATACTGTCTTCCCAAATATAATACAAGAACATTGACACAAATGCATTCCTATGCAAATCGTATATATATATATTTTAAAAAAATTGTCTCGATTTAAAATTCAACTATTCCGGTCTACAAAAGTCACCGTATCTCAGGCAAATCGTGCAGACTCCAGCAACCCCGGCACTTTAACACCACAATTAAAATCCCCGAGCCCACGCTCGATAGCTTAACTCCCACCATTCGCTCCTCGGCGGGCGCTTGACCTTCGATCGGTTCGCCCCCGCCGTTATAGCCGCCGATACGTTGCACACGCGTGCTCGCTCCAATAAAGCTCAGATGTGCGGCACGGGGGTGGCCCCAAACGCTATATACCGTCACGGCAGCAGCAGCAGCAGCATCGGCTTATACAGCACACATACACATACAGGCTCCAAGAAAAGCTTGGACCGTGCCCAAAACTCGATGCTTGGAGCGCGTCCAAAAAACGACTAATTAATTGCTTATCCGTGGAAGGAAACAAGCCAAGCTCGTCATTTTCCAGGGCGATACGCGAGCGAGAGAGAGAGAGAGAGAGAGAGAGAGAGAGAGAGAGAGAGTTTGAATTCTCCTCCGCCCTCTATGCCGCCCGAGGCGAGAGACTTCTTATAATCCCTCATTTGGGCATTTTTTTTCGCTTGCTCTCTTCGAGCGTATACTGGCAATATATAGGGGCCAGTCGTATCCGCGTAAATATTCGCGCCTGCCAAGATAAACCTCAACGCTCGGCTAAATGATCATTCGTTTATTACGGTCTCTAGGAGCGAGAGATAGAAAGAGAAAGAGAGTTTATTCCGACGCGTTTATTTTCGCGGAAAGTTGGGTATTGAGATTCTTAAATGTGTCGCGTTATATCGCGTATTAGCCTGTATATACGTGCTTTATAATGGAAATAAATTTAAAATAATCGCAACGTATATATACATATATATACACAAACGATATAATATAAACATTGAAATAAATGTATAAGAACCTAACGCTTTGTGCCCTACCAAGGACAGCAAGCTCAAACTCCCTTTCCACCTCTGTATATATACCTTTGTCCTGACAACGATATCACTGCGCGTACAGAAGAGACAGCGTTTTATACACATATATACCCACCGCGACGCAGAAAACCAAAAAAGGCCCCCCCGTAACGGACCGAAAATAATTGACGCGCGGTCGCGTCCCCGGCGTCCCTAACCTTCGGTCAACCATACATAAATCCCGTGCGCTTCTCTCTTTCTCTCTCTCTTTCTCTCTTACGTGCACACGTGATAAATCCCGCTCTCTGCCCTCGCTCTCTCTCTCAGGGCGTTTTGTTGCACTTGCAGTCCACCTTCTCGTCGTCGTCGTCGTCCCTTCGCGACTTTCTCTCTTCCGTATTATTTATAACTCGACCGCGCAGCGCGACTCTACACGATCACGACAATGGGAGATTCGCCGATATGCAGAAAGAGAGAAAGAACGCGCGCGCGTGTACGTTTATAACGTATATACGTGTGTATATACACATAGGATTTGAATGCCCGAGCGCGTGTGCGCATTTGGGCGAGCCGCGCAACGAGGGTAATTTTAGTCATTTGAATACGGCACGCGCACACGCGCCTGTGTATATATGTATATATACGTATACGTATGGCACGACGACGGTAAGGTATATTATGTACCAACGCGCGCCGAGCGGTAATTATATGTCGATGAAGCAGCGAACACGCGAAAAAGTCGAGTTAAGTGAAAACTCGCGTTATATGAACTCGACATTTTTTTTTTCTTATATATATGTACACCTTTCATTTCCCTCAATTTTCCATATGCAACGAAATATATAGAATTATTCGAATTTGCAAACTCGCGATATAATATATATACGTTTTATGAATAACCATAGCTCGGATCTTTATAACGATCGTTCTGCAAACATGATTACTCCTTGGACAATTACAATAATACCCATTTATACTGCATTTCCTAATTATTGCGTGTAATTGTTTAATGTTCGGAATAATTCGTTAAAGTTCTCGAGCTGTATAATGAAGAACTAACGACGACTCGGTCGTCATCATCATCATCCTCATCATTATCCATACGATTCGTTTCCCTTATCAAATGTTTAATTACGCTAACGGGTGCAATGATACTTTAATCAGCAACAAAGCCGCGAGAGAACATAGTGAGGCACTACGTAAGCATAGGCTACTTCTGTAAAAACGACGCCGCTAGCGCTAATACTGGCGCTTGAAACGCATAAATTTGCATCGAACCCACGTATATACGTATGCACATCGGTTCGCGTGATCCGGTGCGCACGTGTATAATCATATACCTTTAAGCATATTTAACATTCACATACATACATACACACACACATATATATATATGGGTATACGCGAGTAAAGAAGAAAAAAAGAAGCGCGCCCGCGTTGTGTTCCATCGACAGACTTGAGATCGCTCGTTCAGCCCGCGTTCGAGAGACAATTAACGATAATAACACAATGCTGCCGGCATACATTAACACAACATGAATCATAATACCCATCGCACATGCGCGAATACACATCTTCGCTTTCCTCTATACCGACTACTGTGCGTTTGTACACATATATATACGCGTGCACACACAAACCATGCGCACGTTATATAGCATTAAGAAAAACGTTACTCTCCGTCCGCTTATCTATTTACTATATCGTTCGTCCGTTCGCTCTCTTGCATTTTTATGTCTGTATCAACGCGGCAACACACAACGCACCGCAAAGTCGAGAAAACTCTCTCTCTCTCTTTCTCTATATACTTGCCGGTGTATACTTGCGCGTGCGCTCTCTCGTGTAACCGCATCTCCCTCTCTTTCCCTCTGGTTTTTCAATATACGATATCGCCCGGCCATCTCGCGAACGGGAGAAGCGGGCGCAGGAGGTGGAGAGTTTGCATTCATGTGTAAGTCGAGCACGTGTGTGCAAGAGAGAGAAAGAGAGAGAGGGCATATGCGTGGAGAGAGAAAGAGAGAGAGAGAGAGACACGTGAAACGTAACGCAGGCTTGCGCGCGCGCGCGAGCGGCGCGACACGCGAGCGTTGCTCCCGCGTGCTCGTATAAATTATGGCGATTTCTTTCGGACGTTCAGAGGGAGGGAGAGAGAGAAAGCCTACTTTATGGGATTGCGCCCGTAACATTCGCCGTGACATCAAAGGGCTCACACACAGGCGAAACGAACCTACCTACCTCCGCCTCGACGATGACGACGACGGAGGCCAAGAGACCTTCCTCCTTTCGACCCGGTGACGCGGGCTGTGTATACGTTTGTGTATGGAAATAGATGTATGTATGTGTGTGTGTACCATGTTTGGGCTGCGCGGATGCTCGAGTTTGCACAACGTGTACGACTTTGGCTAACAGCGATGGTTTACGTCCTCGCGCCTCCCTTTTGTAATTATTCTCTTTCTCGATTGCTTTTTATAGTCTTCTCTTTTCGTGTTGCGTTAACAAGTTCCATTAAGATATTTTATTCTCTTATGTATTGAAGAAATTCGCTTAATAGTTGTAAAAATTTTATAATAATTTTTAAATACAAATTATATATAAATTATTTTCATATATATGTATAATAACTGCTAATGAGATAAAATAAATGTACCCTTCAACTGTACACGTTATATTTTTTTCTGATTACACCTCGCAAATTCGTTTTCCTTATGCTGTCACCGCGAGTTATTTAAGCATAACCACGTATGAATAATCCTGTAATTCCATACCCTACTCCACTCCAAGATCAGAAACAAAAATCTTATCAGTCCGAGACTTTCGCATTCACTACCGCACCACTATACCGCTAACACACAGATCGCAATAAATAAACGCCGCGATGCTTCTCACGCAGCCGAACCCAAAGAAACCCCGACACCAATAAATAAATCACCTTCATCCACCTAGACCTTCTCCAAAAAAAACCAAAACCTTTAAATTCACTCTTACAACAGAATCGTTCGCAATGAGCGGCGAATTATTTATCGTGCTTGTACCAGACCGCGTGTATATATATCTATATATGTAATTGCGCGGCGCGTATGATTCGCGTCGAGATGATTTGCTATTGCCTTATATCCTCTCGCGCGACTCCCGACTGCCTCGCTACAATGAGATTCGCGCGCGTTTATAATATCGAGGTAGTAGTCTCTGCCCTTAATGGCGAGTTATTATAACGCAGCGAGAGGCGCCCTCGAGGGGGTCACGTACACTATAGAACACGTATAAGTTGCCCTGTATGTGCGCACCGTCGTCGTCGTCGTTGTCGTCGTAGTATCTCGCAAAGAGCGTACAGTAACCTTGTAGTATGCGCAGGAAGTCGCGCGCGCTAGTCGCCCAGTAAATCATACTGAGATGAAGTGTATAAGTCGAATATACACACATATATACATATATATACATATATACACTGTGTAAAAAGCTACCTACGTCAGTGCTCTTTGTGCTTTGCTGCCTTGTTTTTGGATGGATCTCCGTTGTTTTGTTGCTCCGCTTCGTATATTGCGCGAAGTATTCGTATTGTGGCACGTTGGATTTATGGCTCTTGGGTTTATCTTGTAATATTTTATGATATCAATAAGATTTTTTTAACGATATTTTGATTTTGCATATTTTTAAACGTGTATTTTTGTTAAACTATCACAGTATATAAATAAATTTTTGTAAATGTTTCATGATCGAGAGAAAATAATTATTTGTTTACCTTTTGTATCAATGGATACATAAAATTGACAAGATTGCGACACGGTCACTAAAAGACGCATAAAAGGGAAAACAACGCGAAAGCACAGAAAAAAATTGATATAGTACTCATAACTCGTTATACCATCGAGCGAAGAGGGTGAATATAACGCTAAAGGAAGCTATAAGCCTGGAGAAGGTCAGGGATCAGGCGTTGAACGAACAAACGATCGAGGACCCCGACGCTCTCGAGAGTCCGCAATTCCCCCTCTCCTGTTGTGTGTGTGTTTGTATATACGTGATATCGGCCGGAAAAGAGAGAGCACCGCTATTTTACGTTTATGAGCATTAAATTTTTGTCCCGACGACGGAAACTGCGTGTGAAAGTGCGCAAGGGTGATTTTCACTTTTACCAGCGTGCTGGAATCTGATAACGAGTAAACAAGACGAAAAGTGATTTAGAAGAGACGTGGGTGATCAAAGGATATAAACTTTTTTTCGAAGTAATTTAACGAGTAATTGTCAAAGCAATAATAAAATATGCCAAAGGGAGGAGTATGGATATAAGAAGCAGAAAGTATAAATAATGGTAATTAAAGGCGTGAGATAATAATGTGGGGTCAAGACACACGGGAGCGGGCAGAAAAAAACGATGATAAAGCAAAAAAGTAATTATTTTGAAGTAGAAAAGAACCATGAAAATGAGAAATTATGTAAACTCATTTTTTATCTTGTTAGAAGCTGGATGGAATTAAAGCAAAAAAGAAAAATAGAAGCAATTCGCATTGAGAGAAAGGAACAAGGTGAAAATACGCAAAAAAAATCTGCAGTAGGAAAAAATTGCAGCAAGGATAAAGTGTCTGCAATAAAGAACATTTGAATTACGAACGAGGAAGAAGAAACAAATGAGAAAAAGGAATAAAGCAGGTGAAATGCGAGGGTGAGAGAATAATAAGAGAGAGTTGAAGAGTTAGGGAGAAAGGATAAAAATAATACAACGAAACTATAAAAAAGTAAAGTCGACTGCAGATAAAACAAAGAATGAAAAGAAGGAAAAAAAGCAAGTCAAGCGACGTAGGGAAGATAGGCAATGGGGAATGAGAAATGGCTACAAAGAAAAAGAGTTTCTTCAATTCTAATGAATGATTTTATCCAACTACTGTGCACATATATATTCGTTCTACTTGTATTTTAACATTTTAAAAATAAATTATCACAAAATTATACTAAATAAATAATTTAATCTCATTGTAATTCTCAGCAACCCAATAAAGTAAACCACAATATTTTTGAGCCCATTAAATTCATAATAACCAAAAGAACTTTCTCTCTCTCTCTCATTTCATGTACATTCAATCTTACCGAATTAAAAACCCATTTTCGTATATATACCAACCCGCGCACACAGGTATATCATTAAAAAAACAAACACGACGGTAGGTATGTATATACCCGCAAATTTCACAGAACCTCGGCAGACACCGAGTGAGAGTGAACGAGCGAAAAAGACGCAGCGAATAACGTCGAGGAATTAGCGCTCGCTCTCGTACAGCAGCTATACCATGTGCGAGGACGCTTCGCAAGAGTTTTTGGTATGCGTGAGGCAGTGAGAGAGTCGGGATGGCCGGCGTCACGCCACACTCACTTCGGCGAGCCTCTCCCCCGAAAAATTATGGTTACTGCCGTGAGAAGGACGGCCGCCGTGCTGGCGAGCTCATGTGCTGCTATACAGAGTGTGCGACACACGACTAAGAATAATATTGCTCGCCACGCACGCGGACAGCCCAATTTCGTCGCGGATTAGGCGAAAGAGGGAGGAAGGGGAGGGAGACGCTTCGTTAGTATTAATTGCACGCGCGCGCGAGGAATTCACGGGCCAAATTGATTATGGTGAGGGACGAGGAGGCAAAAGACAAGTGCTGATGGTTTTGTAGCGCCAGTTCGGCTAGTGTGTAGTGCACACTATGTTGCAAAATTGAGATTTGCTGGTGAGGAAGTGTTTACGAATGGTGGATAGTTGCGAGGGGAGGTTATAAGTTTGTGCCAACGGATTGGCAGAAGCTTTTGAAGTTTATATATTAATAGAAACGTCGTTGTTAGCATACATTGTCTTCTAAAATTGTTGCAATAACGGTTAGCGAAAATACATTTATCGCCGTTCGCGGAATTCGTACGAGAAACTTAAACTAGAGTCTATTATCCTTTCATCGGAATGAAAATTCGCTCTTGCTCATATAGGCATAAATAAAACTCGTACAAGACAGCTATTGCTTGTTTTAATTTGTAAAATTACACACGCTGCTTCTATATACACACTTCTCGAATTACAATTACGCAACGATTCTGCGGCTGCATTCGCGCGCATTCACTATTATGTATGTTTACCGAGGCAAATATGACGTGTTTATCGCACATTCGTCAATGTCAACAAGCCGTTGTGTCTTCCCGATGAACACGCGTATAGCGCATTACGAACTCTTCTGTTAGAATTCGAGAGGCGCAATAAAGCCGTGTTCGGTAATTGCATTAATTAACTGCACGTACATCGCAATGCTCGCGACCCTGAGAGCCTTGCCAGTCGTTAGATTAAATGACCGGAAGACATTCGGCGAATTCTACTTGTAATCTCCGATCGCCCTGCGCCTGTCTTATTAAGGCGAGAAGGGGGGCGAACCTGCGCGTGTATATATATAATACATACTCTGCACAGGGGCGGGTTATGTATATATATATAAAAAGGGAGAACTAAATGCGAGCGAGACTGCGTACACAACGAGGAACAGACGCTTTTAAGAATGACCGAATGGCCTAATACCGATAAGGCTATACTGGGACAATGCTCTATGGGATGGTACCAGGGAGATAAGAGCTGCGAGGCTTGATATTACTTATTCAACGTGCAATACTAAGTGTCACATTATGCTCTTGATACTTTGCATTATCGCCGTTCGCTGAGTACCATTGGTATTTCCAGTATAATACTTATTCATGTTATTTAATTCAAACCATTATTATACATTGCAGTAATTATCATCGATTTGCTATATGTATAATTATACACTGTTAAAAAATTTTCTGCCGATATTAATGTTTTTGATTGAAGTTTTTTTACAAAGATGTTTTTGAAATTTGAAATATATAAAGCACATTAAATTTAATATAGAAATTTAATAGAAATTATCTAAAATTCAATAGTATTAACTGAAATTTATAAAGCAAAAATATTTTAAATTTTTATTCACACTGCGGTTTTATTAAAATGTATTTAAAAATATAATTGAATTGTGTCTTAAATTTCAAAAAATTTTTAACAATGTAATCATACGCTTCGCGATATACGCAAACGAATAAAAATTTACTGACCTACTTGGAAACTACTGTAGCTATACGCTCGCTAAGTGTAACAACAACATCAGCACGCTCTGTTCACTACACCGCCAACAATTTACACCATTACATCAGCCAACTATATGTATACACCTCCATCGCGCCCATATCCTTATATACCGCGCGGAAGCAAAATACATATATATATACTTATAGATACACGTATATCTCTCTCATTAAGATGTTCATCGCATTTTTCTCATCGTTCGCTTGCTCGCTCACTCCTCGGCAATTCTACAGCCAGCCACACGGCATATATAATGTAAAAGTCGATGGACGTGTGTGTATTCGAAGGTATTTCCCTGGGGAGTCCGCATACTCGCGGCTACCGCCTGCTATTGTTCCGACCTGCGGTACTATAGTAGCAGTAGTACCTAGCATACAGCGCCTTCAGAACGAACGGATGTGTTATAACGCCCGTGTATATAATGCGCGAACAAGCGCGCAATCGTGTTTCTCCCGCTATACGTATACGAAAGCACGTATATATGTATATATATACCCAGTCTCTGGAACACACAACTTGTGGCCTCTACTATACTCTTGCTTGCCGCATGGACATGGTTATCTATATATATATATATATTATATATAGAAATTTCTCGCGGCCTACTTTTTTGTTCGTGCATATTTTTGACGTATTTTATACATATGTTATATGTAGCGAGGTGGTGGTAATCGTTATAGGCACAGGTGACCTTTACAGAGGAGTTTTATAACAGGTATATATGGATGCACCAACGGCACCTCTTGCCAAATTGCTCGTCTTATCTGTCCTGGCTCATCTGTACGGTAGGCTTATTCTGCGGTCGCGTGCAGTGTGACGTCCGTTGTGGTTACACGTTTTTGCCAGTGTGCTATACGACAGGGGCAAATTAGGGCTTGATGTGGAAAAAGTTTTTATTGGGATGCTGCGGAGATCGGGTGGTTTGGGCCGTTAAATTACGCGCGACGATAGTGCAATTGTAAATATTTGTTGAGCTATATACATTCCTTTTATTTTATCCTGCTTTGAATGTACGAACTAACGAGTACTAAGATTTGGTAATATGCAGTGTGATGTGCAATGTTTATATATTTAATACAGTCGCTTAATCTCGAAATCGACCGATAAATCAATGCTATTACTACACATATACTCTTTTATAATTATGCAACAGAAATATGAACAAAAAAAAATCATACATCACCTTTTTAATCTCATTTTATATGCGCGAAGATAAAAAAAAAGGAATATTATAAACTTATGATATAACAGGAAATTTATGGAATTTATCGCGTTATAAATATCGTATAAAGCCTCATTTTAGATTTAATGATCAGATAATTTTGCGATTAAAACATTTATCTTCCCGGTGTAATTAATTTCCCACTACATAATCCAGCGAAATATTATCGGCCAAATAAACCATCCTTTATCAAACCAACAAGTAAAAAAAAAACACGTTACCACCACTACTACCCTCCCAAAATTTGCATAACGAACCGCCCGCGAAAACAAGTTCAATTCCCGCCTAGTCGACGACATAAAAAAAAAACCCTACCTACTTCATATACATATATACATATAACTCATATCCACCGCGTGGCAAAGAGGTCAGTAGTCTGGCGAATTCCTCTAGGCGACCAGGGGCCACTAAATTCGCCCGATGATCGAAGCTCCGAAAAGAGTAGTAGCCAGCCAGCCAGCGTCGACCGTGTCGAGCGCGCGTATATTACGACTACGTCAGTCGGGGCGCGTTAATCGGCCCGGCGCGCCGCACAAGAGAGACAGAGAGAGAGAGAGAGAGAGATCGAGCGTGCAGAAGCCCGCGCTTATATACGAAGCTATGACGCGAGAGTATAGCACGTGGTGAACGCGCGGTATATATATATGTGTTCAAGTGTAAAACAGGCTCGGGTGTGGCTCGAATTGGCGAACGCCACCTGGTAGCCAGACGGTGAAACTTTACAAAGTGGCTTTACCAACAGGACGGTAAGGTAGATTGCACGCGAGCGCACCGTTGTCGGACGGTATACGGAGGGCGCGACTAACCTGCACTGCTTCTATATGTATATATATATGGTAGTAAAAGGGATAGGAGGGGGGAAGAGAGAAGGATAGAACGAGAGAGAGTTGGTAGTATATATATAGGGACGGAGAAACCACCCGGTGATGGGACTTTATTATCACTTTATAAGCGAATAAAGGCGAATCGCTTCATTCCCGGCGTTTTTACGTTATATATACACGTCGTTGCGGTTACCGTGAGCACGGGAGAAAGCGCATAATTTTATATACGCGGGTAGAATTGTCGCACTATGTGCAATGATATAACGCGCGACGATAATCGTCAAGCGTATAATTTCGGCGAGATGAGACGGTGTTTTTGTTCCCTTATAGATGTGGGGAGATGTATATATATAAAAAGAGTCGTGAGCGTGCGCTTATCGCGCTTTTCAATTAAGCGCGAGAGCGCTGATTGTCTCAATAAAACGAGATTTATCGGGCAAGGTCGACCGGTGGCTAAAAGTAATCTTGGAATTTCAGCGCGTGGATGAATGACTCGTATATGAGTAATGGCCAAGGCGAGTTTAAAGTCAGCGAAAATCGTATATACGTATATAAGAGTATATATGTTATACTTTATTTTCTGATGTTTTCATTTCCCTGATAAATGGGCGCTTTGAAAAATTATTTTCTTAATGCCGGTAAAATAAGAAGAATTGTTTAAGATTATACTATTTTTTTTTTAATGAACATATTATCCGAAACTTAAATTACATCTTATAAAAAAATTTACAAATACAATAAGAAAATAAATTTATTTTCAAATAATTAAAATAATTTGTGATTTTTGTATAAATTAATAATGAAATATTTCGGCAACAATAGATTATATGCAATTACCTACCGAAATATCCCCAAGAAATTCCACCCACGATAAACTTCCAAAATCCCCTAGGGCTACTCCCGAAAATTGCAGTCTGACCCTAAAGCAGGTACTATAGCATACTCGTCTCAAAAGAAGACCTCGTAGGGGGAGCAACCAAGAGCGAGCGCTCACGCAAGGGGGATGCTTCTGTTGCGCGCGCGGGGCCTGAGTGAAAGCGAGGGGCAGGACTTAGCAGCTAAGCGAGGACCACCCTAGTGGCCATATTGAAAGCCATTATGGCATCAGCTCTTATAGCGCGCGCTCGCTCGCGCGTTTCTCTAAACGCACACAATGAGGCCCTCGTCCAGATGCGTAATATAAAAAATCAGGGACCGTTGGAATTTTGGCGAGTGAGAGAGAGAGAGAGAAAGAGAGAGCGAGTATGTGTGTAAGCTAGAGGCGAGAAGAAGATAGTCTTGAGCTGACTACGCGTCGAAGGGTCACGAAAATTCGTCGCGGGGAATTTGTTGCGTTTGCATTGTTGTTTTCGCGCTAAAAGTAGCGGGAAAATGTTAGTTTTTCGGTTTGATTTTGTAGAGTATATAGGTGTAGTGAAAATGTTGTGTGTATAGTGTCGTGCTGGATGCTCGTTCCTTTGTTCAGGAAAATGGCTTTCTTTGTTCGGAAGGTGATTTTGATATTCATTTATCAATTTATAATCACTGAATATAGCATTTTTCATTGCAATAAATAAAATAAATAATTAGTATTTAACTGATTTTAATTTATTTTTTCGGAAAAAAATAGTTAATAATATTTAAAGTTCATTAAAACATTAATTAAAAAACATTGTGGCGATAATAAAATTTCTAAATAATTTTAGTGCTTTCTTGAATTATCTTAATAATTTAAAGAATAAGAAATAATATTTCATTAACTAATAACTATTACTTCAATTATTTTTCTTTCTTTACATATCACTTAAAATTATAAAATATTTTCTTCTTTTTTTTTATGAATTGAAATATTCCAATTAATCTAAACAAATTGAAGAAGACTAAAACACAGCTATTAACCGTACTGCTCTACTTTGTACCACCCCGATTTACGCGATGCATCTGCGGTTACTATATATATATCTGTACACCCGGTACACACAATCGCTTGGCGAGGCCTACAGCTGCTGCGTAGTGCGCGCAGGGAGTTTTGGCGAGCGTAAAAAAGGAATCGACGTTTCGATCGGCGCGTTATCAGCGCCTGGTTTGAGGCGATCGCACGCTTGGGAGGTCCGTTATCTAGCCCGGCAACTATATATATACATATACACACACACAGACACACATGGCTATACCACCCCCGCGGCTTCGCAAACAACACGCTAACTAACTAACTGGCATTTACATTGCTAATTGCGCGGCCCCGTGGCAAGTGGTAATGCTGCCTAACGTAGACAATGCCGCTGAAATTAAACACAGCGTTGCTCGTGCGCGCGCGCGCGCGGAGAAAGCCCGGAAAATGTTCGCCTAGCCTCTACCTCTCCTCTACCCCCTCTTTTGTTATCTCTAATATATCTACCCGCACATCTCGCTTTCTCCAGACGAGCATGCGCGCGTGGTGTAAAGGTATATTGGGGTATGTATATATATACGTAAATATTCAGGTGAAAACGAAAAGATATATATATAAATGAGAATGGATTTATGAGAAATTGTTTATTTCGAATTTATGTGATTGCTTTAAGTCTATATTAAGAATTATAAGGTTTTTTTAGAAACATACTGTGGTTGTAGGTATTTGAATTAATTATTAACCAGAAACCGAAGTAGTATACATATAACGCTAGCGATAAATGTATCACACGGACAATTGAGGACAAGGGTTCTCATTTTGTAGCCTCATAATGACTTCCCCTGTTCAGTTTCAAGAATTTCGAAGCCGGTGCGTAATTCCTCTTATAGCGCATAAGAACGGCAGCAGTGTGTCGCGCTACTATAAGGAACAACTCTCAAGTAAGGAGAGAGAGAGAGAGAAGGAGAGAATCGGGAAGTTTATGGGGAACCCGTGAATAACTTGTGTACACCCAAGTTTTACGCAAAACCCTTGCGCACCCTTTCCAAGACAAACAGCCGAAAGGGATAATGTATGTAATCAAAGGGAGGGAAATTTGTGTAATTGAATTCCTTGGAAAATGGAATGAACTTGATTGACCGACATTATATTAAGCTTAATAGATTAACACTCGAGGTTATTTTGATATAACCATATATACTTTTCCTACACCTACTATATTTTTTCTCTCAACCACGTAGTATACTTTGAAAAAAAAACTCACTATATCCGGAGAAAAAAAAACAAAAGAATGTTGAGGAAGACACCCGAGTGCCAGCGTACAAGGGTGTCTCTTGCGGTGAGCGTGTGTCCCTTTATATATATATATATACACACTCATGAGAGACGCATATACCCGTAGTCGCTTTCTCTTCCTTCATCCTCCTTCCTAGACTTCCTCCCTCTTCTTCTTTCTCGGGGCTAAAGGAGCACGACGCTCTCTACATATATATATGTACGCGCGAGGGAGATGCGCGGCAGTAGAGCCGACACCATCGCAGGGGAATAAAACATAGCACCGCCGCAAGCGCGCGTATATTTCTCTTTTTGTCGGTTCTTAGGGCGTGTATAGAGTAAGAGAGAGAGAGAGAAGAGTAAGACCGCAGACGACGGAGAATAGGTATAAGAAGAACGGTTTTGGGTTTGTCGTCTAGGAACGCGGTTGCGTGCGGTCCTTGCAAAAAGTGCGAACGGGGCGAAGCTCTAGATTTACGCGTAAGATGGCGGCGTGATTAATTGCGGAAGGATTGGATCCGTTTCTAGAAGATTTGTTAGGGAGAACTTTAAGTTATAAGATTGTCTTGAGAGTTAAAAAACTCTTGAGTTTAAGTTTGCGATAAATAAAAGTATATATACATGCGGATGACAAATAATTTATGGAACGCGAAAAGAATTGACCTACATGTTGTTGTTATATTGAGGTAAAAACTTTTTCCGACAAATATCGAAGCGATATAGAGTGTATACATGTATACGACTGTCTAAAAATAATGCACTCAACTATGCATGTGGACGGAATAAAACATCGTGTAAACAATTTTCAATGGTCCCCGCGGCAAACATATAAGTATATATAGATAAACACAGGCGCACGCTGCACCTCCGCACACAACTTGCGCAGTAAACTCTCGGAAAACTTTTCGCAACAGTAAAAGCAACATTATCGAGTCGGACGATATAACATCGCTCTTTTACTCTCTCTCTCTCCCTCTCTCAACTCTGGGATTATATCGACGTCGCGTTGCAGCAAAAGTCGTCGTCGTCGTCGTTGCAAAGGGGGACTCGAATGGCTTTCCGCGTGTACACACAAGCCGCTTGCACGAGATCTATTTTTCCCTCCTCTCCCTTTTTCCTATATACAGCGGGCGCATAACGCAAAGCAAACCGTGCTGCGGGACTTTTATGTAGTACCATGCACGCGCGCGTTGAATCTACACATCGTTCTCTCTCTTTCTCAGCGTATAATACACTCCCATGGCAAAACTCCGCCTGCGAAGAGTTTGCTTGCCAAAAATTATATCGATCGCGCGTGTGTGAGTGTATATGGGAACGATGCAAAACCCTGACGTATAGCGTCTGCCGCGCTTTTTCATCGGAGAGGAGACGACGAGGAAGCAGCAGTCGGAGAGTCAACATCGTTTTCCGAGTCGTCGTCGTCGTTCTATCGCGCGAGAAACAAGCTCCATTCAGCCGCGAGGGAAATTTAGAGAGGCGAGGGTTATACGCGTGCACGGCCCAGACGCTCGACGTAATGCGAGCGCACTTTTGCGCCCCGATTTATCGAGGGAGGAAGTCTTTTGTACACGTACGCGCGTATAGGCGATGCCCTCTTTTGGTATATTATTATGCTCTGTGGGTATGCGTGCGTATATATATGTGTATACGCCCCGAGGATTTATTCTTTCGCGACGGTGGTCAAGAATGCAGATCTTTTTTTCCTCAAGGATTTATGATAACGTCTGTGCTCGTTTCATTGAACGTGGACGAACAAAACCTCTCTCTATATTTATTTACTATCAGTTTCTACAAGCACAAAAGACTAATGTTCTCACGAACAAAAAATTTTACGATTATATATAGTTATATATATGTTATCGTCTTAATTTTTTGAACGAAAGGAATTTTAATTACTTCATTTCGCCGGACATTAAATTTGAACTATATATACACACCCCTTTCGTCGTCGTAAAACACTAGGCAGCCGCGCAGTACAGTTACAATTTAATTATCCCGAGGGCAGCATAAACAAGAAAATGCCTCGATTCAATCAGCCACAGTACAACGGGCCCATTGTTCCTTCGCTCTCGGCAACAAGAGGAAGAAAAAAAATAACGTTGCGCAAGTCAGAGATCTAAGCATCAGCTGCCTCGCGTACCCGTCGAGCGTAACGCCTTGATCGTTCTGTCCTCGTAGCACATGTGACGTATATATATGTGTATGTGTGTGCCTGTCGCCCGCGTTGAACTTGAAATAGATATATACAGGGTTCATTTCGCCATTATATTGATCGTACGTCAGCGCGGGCCGTTATCTTTGGCATGCCTAGTTGAGATTTTATAAAGAGACTATATCGTTGCGTTATAATTGACCGCCGACAGCGTACGCACGCCAGTAGCAGCAGCAGTAGTATACGCACGTGGATAAAAACTCTCTATATATGTGGGGGCGCGGGAGGGAAAAACGTGACCGCGCGACAAAACACTGCACGTGCGCAATGCGGAGGGACATTTTCGCGACGGTGGTTGTGGATTTCCGCGTGTGAGTAAACGTATATATATACGAGTGGAATATAGTGAGAGTGTGGAGTTATTTTTGAGAAAGAAACCGCGGGGATAAAAACAATAATCGGACGTGACGGTCGTGCGCTGCGAATGCCGGAAGTGTGTATGTGGCGCAGTGACGCAATTGAACGAGGAGAAACGGCCGAGTAGTCTATTAATAAGGTTTTACCCGATAAATATTTCGTACCTCAGGTCGTTTCGGTTTTTCATAACACGACGTTTTCGTGACTGTAAAATCGACATTTCAGCGAAGGATTGTGTAATGCTGCGACAGTTACACGTGGACTTGGAAAATACTGTTTTCAAAACATTCTTAATAAGTACTTTTAGTAAAAAAACACGGTTGAATGTATTCGAATAAATTTTGTATATTCGATATTTTTACAGATATACATATGTACAAGTGACAAAGATAATAATTCAAAGAAAGTCAATTAAAAATAAATAATATAGTCATTAAAGCAACGTTTCCTCCTACAGCGACCCTCCATCTTGTACCTCCACTCGCAAAAAACCATTATATAAGACACGAAACGAGAAACGAAGGGTGTGCCGCTGTTTCATTGCCGAATCCTGGCGACTCTCTGCCTCTCTCTCTCTCTTCGCATCGAGGAGGAAGGAGAGCAAGAGAGCGAGCGTCTGATTAAGGAGGCAAGGATATCGCAACGTTGCGCGACTTGGGGTGCGGAGCAATTATAGCGCTGAATTAAGGGCGAGGAAAATTTGGTAATTAGGGGGAGATTCAAAAAGGATAAAGCATACATTATGGCGTTTCTTTTCGCACGCCCGCTGTTCCCTCTCTCTCTCTCTCTCTCGCATACACTCGCACACGTCGCTTTATATATACGCGTGAAATTCGCCTACGCGCACTTCACGAGTGCGTCTCTCCTGCTTTGACTTATGGCGGAAAAAGTTTTTAATGGCGTATTATATTTTCTAGTTTACGACGAGGGATGCAGTGTATTAAGAATAATTTGTTGAAGTACTTTTCGAGTCTTATATTCTTAATGGCATGATTCCTGAATGTTTAATGGCCCAAAGACTTATGAATATAATTAAATATTTTTAAAAATAAAAATTTCCTTACAAGTAAATATTTAAAAAAAAAAGGCTTAAACAATTTTTTATTACTTTTTAACACATCAAGAACAACTTGAATAACCATCCTACTGAAACACAACGAGTCGCTGCGCCATGCCAACCGAGTGTGTGTGTGCATCCAACTAAATTCCATCCTCCCCCTGCGCCTCGACAACATAGAGAAAAAAAACTGTGCTTGCAACGAACGGAAGCCGCGTGCAGAGCGCAACTCGCTCTCGCTCCATCGATTCCCGCAGCGAATTCGTCGCTCTAGCGATTCGTCGTTCAATCGCTTGCCCGGAACTGCCTTAAAGTCGCGCTCGCGTTCACCCACACATATAGACATACAGACACACGCAAGCTCGTTTTTCCCGGTCGCTCACGCGGCCGTCGCGCACCGTTTCGTCCCCGATTGATCGTGTCGCCGACAACTGTCGACTACCCTCTCTTGCGTATAAATATAGGCGTGCGCGCATACGTGTATATGTATGTATATATATGTGTGTGTGTACGTAGAGTACACGTATACGTCACAGAGAGGGTTTACGCGCTGACGCGGCGCTGTCCGTCACTATGGGCGCCGTTGCCGGTGCGCGTCGCTTCGATGCGCGAGTAGGGTGAGGGGGGGGGGGGGGTTTCACCGAGCGCGAGCGAATATATATCTCCGTTTGGATTACATTGGACTGCGGCAATGGGACACGACCGCGTCGCCGGGTAAGCGAGCGATGGTGTAGCTTGTGTGGCGTTTGTATATATGTATATATACGTTGTAGCAAGAGAGAGAGAGAGAGAGAGGGAGAGGGAGAAAGGTGAAGGATAAATGGAGCGCCGGAGAGAATATCGGGGGCAGGACGATATATTTATTAAACGCCTCGAGAAGCCGAGAATGGCTTTTAGGGGGTGTATCGCACGGGCCTCGCCGGTAATTGCTATGGATTTTAGGCAGATTGAGTTGCGGACTTAATTTTTTTTTCTTCCTGCGTCTTTTTACTTCCTTCGCTGGTAAGATTTATGGCACTCGAGTCACGCGTATAATAACGTGAATTGAGTTTTGTAAAATTCTCTAGTTGATGTATCAAGCTGAATTGGTATATCTTTAATACTATTACATGATCTTTTTTTTATATTTGTACATAGAAAAATATATATTAAGAACAAAATACTGGGGCTCGGGAGTGTCAATACATCAGCGGCTCCGAAAAAAATTTACGCCCCAAAACCAAGAGCGCCTGCAATACATTCTCACCTTGCGTAACTCAAAAAGCTCTCGCTCTTTCTCTCTTTCACCCGCACACACGCACGCATGAGGCACAGAGCGCGAAACACACCCGTCAAATATTTCACGCTCTCTCAGAAAGCTTTTCGATTTTTCGTAGGAATTCGATTCCAGCAGCAGTAGCAGTGGCGATACGTATATATATAGCTACCGCCATCGCGCGTCGGACAAAGCAAACGTTCTCTCTCTCTCGCTCGCGTACAGAGAGAGAGCGAGAGAATTACTAGCGGGAGCTCGCACAGCGCCCGGCATTGCGATCCGTCAGAGCGAGTAAACCAAAGGCATAAATTTAATAGGTCCTCTCTCTCTCTCTCTCTCCCTCTCTCTCACCCCTTCCCTTTCGCGAGCTTTATGGCGCCAGCGCGAATTTCCCATTAAATAAACAAGCTCCCGTGTTCATTATACCCTGGGCCGACGGTGCCGCCGCCGCCGCCGCGCTACACTACTACACCCTCCTCCCCCGCATGGACGCCTATCGCCTCGTGCCTCTTTCTCCACGTATACGCAGCAGCAGCAGCAACAACGATGCAGCAGCAGCAGCAACAACACGCCCGGATGCATCTAGGGGCTTAGACCGCCGCCGCCGCCGCTGCGGTTGCGGCCGCCTTGCGAGTAGGTGCACAGCGTAGAGTAATCGTCGAACGCGTATAGTGGGTGTATATGTATATGTATATGTAGAGAAGAGAGGGGGCGCGACTGCTGCTGTGTGTGAGCTACTGGCGCATGCGAAATTAAACATCGCACCCGGCAAGAGGCTCATGCTCCTGCGCTGCTGAACGTGGAATTCTCTGAGCCGGACGCCGCTGCTGTGTGTATGTATAAGTACAGCGGTTGCAAGGTAACCTGATGTACTGCGTGGTTTGCTTGAGGAAGGGATGAACGCAGAGGAGGGGAAGGATCGTTGAGTTTTTTTTCCTTTGTATAGATGTTTTATGTAAATTTGGAGAAAGGGTTTGTTCAAGTAGTTGTTGGTACAAGAAGAGAGAAAGAGGGAGATTACAATGGAACGTTTGTGTCGGTGTGCTTAATGTTCGTTTGGTTTTTCAGGATGTAATGTGAAATGTTTTATACTATGACGTAATTTTCAATTACAGCAGCACCAAATCGGGTATTATAATATACGAAACCAATTATCATATTAGGGCCAATTAACAAAGTTATAGCATAAATTAGGTATAACTATAAAATTATTTGCACTCGAAACTTTCAAACGTCTTAATATGACTTTATACGGCGCACGGTCATTCTAATTAAGCTCGCAATTAATTAAAACCCCTTGTATATCGCCATGATAATTATCCAAAGAGCCTCGTTTGATCCGCGACGCATGTCATTTAAAGTAAATCACTGTCGGTATATGTATACGCCGTTATCTCATTCCCCTCGCGTTCTTATTTAAAGATTCCGCACTGAATTTTTCCAAACTACCACAAACTCCTTCTGCATATCCCTTTCGCTGTGTCTCTCCTTCTTCCCTCCTGCGTTTCTTTCTTTCTCCGTTTCTGTCTCTGTCTCTCTCTCTCTCTCTCTTTCTCTCCGAAAAACCGAAAAGAAACTTCCGCGGCGTGCAGCGGCGCACGAAAAAGAGCGGAGCTGAAATTATCGCCCGGCAATTAACGTTTTCCGCGAATTCATCAACATAAAACGTTTCGCTCGTTAGCTTGCTCCGGCTACCGTGCGCATAAAGCCGTGTGCGCTCTCTCTTTCTCTCTCTCGCTCTCGCGGCACAAAAACGTCACTTAATTCAAATGCGCGTATAGTAGTAGTAGCAAGCAGCAGTGGTAGCGGTAGTCGCGCAGTATACACTGCGACGCACAACGAGTCCCTTTTTATTCCCATTCATTAGCGATAATGTTATAATAAACTCTTTCATCGCCCGGCGCAAAAGACTCGACGATGTGGCCCATTTCCCGCATATATACTCGAGGTTATATATACATACATTATACATATACATGTATACACACACACACACACACATAACACAGCTCTTTGCACACATACATATACATACACACACCCATACGTGTGCGCGCTTTCGTCCAGCCGACCGGCGGGGCCCCGAAACACTGTAACTCCTGCTTGCTGATAATTAGCGCATCCATCAGCCGCAGCAAGCCGCCAGCTAATGCCGATCGTACGTTATCGTTATCACGGCCTCTCCATTTTGCCCCTCTCTCTCTCTCGCCCTCTCCGATCCTGCCTCTCCATCCTCCCCCCTCCTTCTCTCTGGTAAGCGGCGTCGCGACGCCGCAACTCTCGCTCGCGACTCGCCCCCCGTTCCCCTCCCCGCGTGCGATCACGGTGCTGCAGGTATCAGAGCGCAACGGCCAGCAGCTCTCGTGCCCCTGTCGATACGCGGCCAATAATCTAATAACCAGTCACCGCCAATGCCTCGTAAGTCATCCGTACCGGTGGTCCTGCAGATTTTCCGCGACGCTTGCAACTCCCTCACACACACACACTCTCTCTCTCTCTCTCTCTCTCTCTCTCTCTCTCTCTCTCTCTCTCTCTCTCGTTCAGCAATACCAACCCTCCTCGGCTGTCGTCCGGAACCAATAAACGCGCGGGCTGCTCATCGTGGATTCATATGTTATATAACGTTCACGAGAATTGACGGAGATGTTTGTAGCGACGTTGAAATATTTTTATCGAGCTGTTTACGAAAGTATATATTATATTACGAGGAATTTAAATGTGAAATTTCTGAGAATATAATTTCAAACTGTTTCCTTAATACAAGTTAACCGCTTATCTTATAAATATTATTATATTCGTATATGTATACATTATAATCGCATATTCGCACGTAATTTACTTTTTTCACAATCGATCAGAGATTATATACGTGCGTGAGTATGACGTCAATGGCTACGGTAGACTGACTCGTATATCTGATTCTTTGTATATAGCCGTGGCGCTCATTATCGCGATGCAAAAAATATATTCGGCCGAAAGGTGATCGCGCATGGGGCTTGCTTTTTTTACGCGTTACAGATGTCGGCCAAGTGAACGAAACGTATCGCACGAGTTGAGTATTTCGCTCGAGGGCTGCACGTGCTCGCATCCGTGTATATATAAGGTACATCTACTTATATGGGCTCGATTGCTATCTGGGCGGCGTACAAAGGGGGCGGGAAAGCGAGCAAGTGGGTGGGGAGATGAAAAAAAAATTGAGATATCCGCAATGGAGGTTGTAGGGCAGTTGTTTGGTCTGATTTTCGGGAAAATAAGGGATAGTAAATACATATATGCATTACGTTGATTGTTTTATACGTACATTAGGTTTTATTAAATTTAAATTAAAGAAAAATATCATGAACAACAACAATTTCTCGGTTAATAAAATTTTTGAAAACAGCTTAAAAAGAACTTATATAATCTTTCTCGGCCGTACTATACGCTAAAAATGCAAAAGCAAACTCCGCCGGGGCAGCAAACACCAAAATAATTACTCTCCCGGCATTCCACGCTTTACCCCCTTGCACCATCCCATATACATATATATACATACACATAGGGAAGGCCGCCATTATTTGTCTTAAAATTCGCCTACGCACGCGTAGAGCCTCGCTGCGGATCCCTCCCCCCTTCTAGCCCCCAGTAAACAATCCAAGCGAGAGAGAGAGAGAAGGCTAGAGAGGATCAGAGAGGGCTCAGAGCGCGCGCACGCGTATTTGACCACGGCGGCAGCGGCAGCGTTGCACACTACGCGCTGATATAGAACTACTAAACAGGCCGTAGATCAGCCGGGTTAGTTATAGCCTGCGACCCTCGGCTCTCTCTCTCTATATATATATAGCTATATAGCACAACCTGGACTAGCTAGCTACCTCGCTCGCTCCATTGCCGAACCAATTCCCACCGGTGTTCTGGATCATTTGCCGGCCCGCGGCCGTCCACGTGCATGTGTGTGTGTGTATGTGTATGTGTGCAAACGCTATCGATGCAGCACGGGGGATGGCATTGGCGCGCGAGATAAAGCCCCCTGATTTTCGCTGGCTATCGGCTGAACGCGCGGCGAGAGGCAACAGAGTCCGCTTGCTTTTTGGACTACTTTTCGTGTACGATGCGAAGGGTTAATGAATCTTTTATAAAAGGAGAGCTGGAAGAGGATTAGTAATTGGGATGGAAAAATTGAGTAAATTTGAGAAGCTTTTTGTGTGTGGATGGTAGATTTTGTTTAAGGGAATTGTTTGTATGTAATTATATATATTTGGTTGGTGTAATAGGGTGAATTTACGAGAAATTAGATAACGTTCTAAACAAAGTTAATTGCTGTTACGCGATTATATGATTTCGCTTGATAATAATGGCAAATTATATATATATTGAACTTTATACGCAGATATAGTTGTACGTAAATTTAACATCGTTAACATTAAAAGCTTTTCTATTTTCTTATTAAATCGATTCTCATACTTATCTGAAGTTCCGCTTCGCGAATTCACGTATTAAAGCAAGACATCACCTCTAAAGGAAGTTGAATTTCTCCAGCGAGATAAAGTTAAACTTCAACGGCCAGCTCTACGTGGAAAATTTATTGCGCAAAATCTCCGCTGATATATCGCGCCAATACATTTTGTAATGGAACATTTATTTATAGTAGGTGGAAATCCGATTGAACGCCTGTATGTATATATACACATACACTTTGTCCACTGCCGGAATAGAAACACGCAACTCCATACACACATACACATACATTTATACATCTACGTCACTCCGAACTACGAAGTTCGCGTGCATGGTGTGGTATATAATCTCGGGGGACTTGAGGCTTTGCGCGAGAGGATAGAAGATTAAACATTCAACGTGTATCGCACGCTCGCGCGCGCGCGCTTACCAGAGGCCATTTCCAATATTTTGCACCGTGCGGCGCTTTGACTGGCCTACGGCGCGATACAACAAAAACGATTTATCGCGCAATGAAAACGAAAAGTCGCGAGAGAGAGAGAGAGAGAGAGAGTGCTGGTCGACTCCCCCCTACGCTCGAATAAAATATTTTACGGTCGAGCGTATAAATTTCGAATTAAATATCGCGATTTGATACGCTTTTTCTCGTTGCACTGCAGCGCACAGAGCACGCGTTATCGTCGGAGCGTGAAAAATCATTAAATAATCGAATCGATGCTTTCATAAAAATGCATCATTACGCATTATTCCGAGTATTTTTATCGAAGTCGAATGACGATCGACCATTTGTTTAATTTTACATTATACTTTTATGTATTTTTAAAATTCTTTAAATTTATACTATAACAAAGATTGTATATATGCACCGATCATTTAAATGACATCTCAATTTCTGTTTCAGGTAAGGATGATATGGCTAAGCCGCATTGGACCTGGTTGCAAGGTGAGTTGTGCTTTTTTCGTTGAACCCGACTAAAAAAAAAATACAAACCTATCCTCTCCTCTCTTACTCCATATATACCAACCCCTCGAAATCCTGTCATATGGCAAAGGCTGTCCAGCTCGCGTGAGTGCAAAACTTTCTATCTATATATATCTTTCTCTGTCGAACCGCTTAATGTAACTTTAATCTCGAGCTCCGAGGCGAATGACAATTTATAGCTTTTTTTCCCCGAATAACATAGAGACTCTCGCGTTCCATACCTCGGGCTACCGATCCACGCAGCGTACAATATGTTTAGAAAGGGAAAAACCAACGCGATCGCGGAGAGAGAGAGAGAGAGAGGGAAGATGAAAAAACTGAGCACGCGGGGAAAATTCATTCTTGCGCACAAAAGGGACAGATTTCACCCTATTTTCTCCCTGCAGCTTTCTCTCTCTCTCGCTCGCGGAAAAACGAGATCGAACAGCTGCCGCGCCAATGATTTCGCCATCCGCTTTGCTCTCCCTCCATCTTTCTCCCTCTCGCCTCGTTTTTTGACTTTTTATATATATATACACGTATACGCATATGGATATATATATACACACACACACATACGTATATAGAGATCGCGAACGGCGCGGAGAACAGCCGCGCGCGCGCGTGTGCCTTCGGGGGGTGATCAATAAATATTGGTTCTCGGGGGTGAAATTGGGGTGGCGGGAGGACAGTCGTGCTGCTGCGGTTGCCGCCCCCCTTTGAACCCCACCCCCCACCTCCTACCCTCCGGCATCGCGTACAAACCCAGACATACACGAGCCTTGCAAACGTTACACGGCAAATATAACCACTTCTGGCGTAGATATAACCGATGGAAAATCGCTCTCTCGTCTATGTATGTGTGTTCTCCTTTCGCGAGTGCGGCCTGCTGCGATGTCCTAGCCCGGTCGATGTGCATGTACGAGGTATATAACGTATGCGTATGTACTATATGTATGTACGTGTGCTGCCTTATGGCGGCCGTTCGGATCGATCAGCACATGTCGCTTTCTTATTTCGCGGACCGCCCCGTGTTGACAGCAGCGACTGGCCCTGTTTTCGCGCCCGCTCACTCTCTCGAGTATACCGTGTGTGTGTCTGTCGGTTCGCCGCTGTTTCTGCATGCGGTATGTCGATCAGATAACGCGAGCTGTACGCGTGTGTGCGGCCATTCCAATGCTAAAACTTTTCTGTTAATTAATATATATAAGTTCGTTCGATCGATTGAAAGATTAAATGTTAATTAGGAATTTTTAAGTATATCATATATAGCGAGAAAATTAAAGCCATTAATTGTTGTTTGAAGTATATTAATTGAATCGAGTATGT
>JAWWEQ010000045.1:9919293-9953068 GCA_035583055.1 Torymus tubicola | reverse complement strand
TGTATATGAAACGGAACAAATGTGGATAATTTTTAAATTTATAAACTCGCCGAAGGTTACTATACTATAGGATACTTGAGTGAAACTATATCAGTCTATATAATTAACATTTCACTGCGTGTAATTTATATGAAAAATTAACGGAGATGAAGACATAACCGTATACGCAGATAGCCAACATATCGAAAAACATGAAATTACATCTTTAATCAGTCCAGAACGCCATCGCGCGCGTATCAAACTCTCCCGCCCATACGCTCTCAAAACATAGAGATTCCCCACTGGCTTTTTCATGCTCGGAAAAGTTGGAAAAATTGCTAGAGCGATTCGAAAGTTCGAGAGAGAGAGAAAGAGAGCTCACCCACGGGACCCCATACCTTCTCCTGCTGCTGCTGCTACTACTGTGCGCGTGAGGCGAGCATCGCGTCGCGCCTCTCGGAGCGTGAAATGGCCGAGTTAAGCATCTGCACGCCCCACGTACGAGCGCTCGCGCGGTTCGCTGATCCGTGTAAACGGTCTACCAAAAATCGTTTATTCCCTACTACGTCCTCTCTCTCTCTCCCTGGCTCGACTCTGCGCGACACCGAAATAAAGGGATTATCTTGCACGCGGCCATTTCCCAAAAACATACACCCTCCTCTTTGATGCTCCTATACGACGATGCTATATACTGTTACACCCGTTTCTTGCCACGCGGTAAATAGAAATTCCCGAGCGCGTTGTAGATATATATGAGCTGCGTTTCATGACTTATGGCGGGGTAGAAGAAGGGCGAGAGGGGGGAATGCGCGAGATGAAGGGTCGCGTGGTGGACGAGGGTTTGATGAGCATTCGAAGGAGAGATCGGTATTTCTCGTCGTCTCGTGCTTCTTTTTTTTGCTGGAGAGAGCAGAGCAGAGCTCTTGGGAGGCATAAATCCTGGCAACGAGAGCAAGAGAGAGAGAGAGAGTATAGTGAGCAGGAGAAGAGCCCGTTGTTCATTTTAAAATACTTTTGCGTCGCGTCGTAAAAATATTTGTACGAAGGGTGTAGGGAGGATGAGGGAATCTTTTATGGAATAGGATTAGGAAAATTAAAATCCAATGAGATCGTTTTTGTCTTCAAATGGCGATTTGAGGATTAGGTGAAACATCGTGATGGCGCCCGTAATGTCCTAAATTTATCAGGGCGAATGGCGTCGTTGACGTTATTGAACATTCGCCTGATGTTTATTGCTCTATTAGATCTAAAAAATATTCCAAAGCCGGCAAAATGTCCCGAAAATCATTTATAACCAAATGAGAAGATGGAAATTTACGTGAATAAAGATAATAGCATTTGTTAATTTTTTATTCATGTTAAAATATTAAAAATTTAAAAAAAAAATATAAATTATCTGACAGACCATCGGGAAACACAGCTGCACCTTCGTACAACGAAAAGAACCATCGGAGAGTGGCAAGAGAAAAACCCCGCGTGGTCTTGGCACAGGCGCGAATCTCGCGCGAGGGGTGGTATATAGTGGTGGTGCGCAGCCAGGGTTCGCTTGCTCGCGCCCAAGAAGAGGATTCGGTTAGAATTCCAATGAGGCAGTGGCTCTCGTGCATACATACATACACACACACGTAGTCACTGCAGGGGGTACGAGAGAGAGAGAAAGAGAGACAGAGAAAGATGCTTCTCGAGGCGTGAAATGGCTGCGTTAACCACTTGCGCGCGAAGCGGGGCGGGTGCTGCACATACACACACACACTCGCGCGTTCCGTTCTCTACGACTCCCCGGCTCGTTCCGAATGTTTGGAGGCACAACGTTTTCTCGTAATATCGTCCTGGATCTCTCTCTCTCTCTTTCTCTCTTCTTTCTCTCCCTTCGCGAAGATCTCGCAGAGGTAAGATAAAAGTTATGCGCTCCGCTATGCGCGGGGGAGTCGTACATCAGCCACGTCGGACGTCTGCGGGGACGTGAGCTCTTCTCTCCCTCCCTCTCTCTCTTATAGCAGACACGAGCGCGTGCGAGGGAGAGAGAAAGAGAGAGAGAGTTATATCTATATACATTGTACACGCGGATATATATACCGACATAAATACGCCGGGCGTGCGTTTCGCGCGCGAGCGCAAAAGGGAGAGAAGAGAGAGAGAGAGAGACCTGCGCAGCGCTCCGTTTTCATCCCGAAAAGCGGCGTGTGCGCGTATCTCGGCGCTATCTCAAAGCTCCAGGCTACGTCGCGCGTGAGTCTCTCTCTCTCTCTCTCTTTCTCTCTCTCGCCCCCGCGTATAAATATATTCGCCCGGTATATCATCGGGGATCGCGCGAGGAAGAAAAGAAGGAGGCGCGAGGCTGCTGGAGTAGGCTGTGCGGAAAAAAACTTTCGTTCCCGCGTGCGTTCGCCTTTTGTATATACGCGCGTGCCGCACGCGGGCACGACTGAAGTATGACTTGGACTGTAAGAGTTGTGTGCAGTTCAGCGTATTTACTTTGACGGTAGTAAAAAGTTTTCTCATATAGCAGCTGCAAATATAATTTTGAAGATGCTTTTTTATACTTTTAACATAATAATTGCGAGTATTGTAAAAATATAGAATTGACTTTTTACTATATAACTGGGTACTTTATTTACGATCAAAATTAATAAACCAATCCTGCACCCACATCGACAATATATAGTGTAATCGCTTTTATATCTCATAAACGTCAATTTTTTTTGTCAATAATGCGATCCGCAACGTGCCACTGTCGCACCATTGCTAAGCTCGCTCTCATTCTCCCTCTCTTTCTTTCCTTCTCTATCCCAGCTCATATATGTAATACTCACAATAACAGGGCGTGGCGTGCGTCGAATGCATTATTATCTTTTTCTTTCTGTCTCTCTCTTGCTCCCTACTTGTATACGCGCGTGTGTACGCGCAGAAGACGTCCGGCTCTACACGGGCGCACACGAGAAAACGAGGCCTTCGTCTCGCTCTTCGAGCGAAATTGCTTGGGAGATCGAGACAATGATAGGTCGGCTGACGTATGGCACTATATATATACACACCATCGCTTGACGATTTGCAAATTTCGCGAGCTCTATAGCGTACACATGAGCGCGCGTGCGCGCCCTTTCATTGCTCCTCGAGTGGGCGTCGTCGCGTTGTAGGAGAATTGCAAAGAGAGGGCTTTTATAAGCAGCGGCGGCGGCGTTGATTGTATGGGAGTATTATGAAAATGGATGAAGTTTGCCGGGGTGTGCGTTTTTTTCTTGTCGGTAGTAATGTATATGTGTAACGCGTGGAAAGACAATGGCCGTTTGAGTTGGTCTGAGTTACTGCTACTGGGACAGTTGCGACTATATGTTGCTGTATATATTTGCACAGACCTTTGTAAAGGGAATTTTAGTTTGCAAAGAAAAAAAAATTAATGATATTGCGGTTGCTGTATACACGCGGCTGCTGCATAATCATATGTATTACATATTATATTATCATAATTACATATACGTCTGGATGTTTTAAAATTTTTTGCCGCATTATATTCCATGCGTTAATTATGGCGCGCTTTGTAATTTTACTGGAGGAAAGATAGAATCGAGCGGCGATCGTAAGAAACGATAGTATATCGCGGCAGTGAAATAACAACGTTTGGTGCTGCTGAAGCTAGTGATTTTCACCGTCTCGAACACGCACTAAAAAACTACGTTAATTGAATTAAACACACTAGTAATAGCTAGCTTCTCAATACCTTAATTAGAGATTAAACATGACGAAATGGCCACGATTGTCGCGATTCACCGTTCCTATATAAATCAGAATGGCGCGCGAACGTTGAACAAAAAGTCAAAGAGAGTGCACTCGGATCGCGCGCGTACGAAATCCGTCAAACGACAGTAGTAGACACAACTTGGAGAACTAGCTTCTCGCACGTCGCACACTCGCTAGCTCTCGCGCTTTTTTTTGTCTTTTATCTGAGAAGGGGAAAGTGCTGAATTTCCAACTCTGAAGGGCCATAAATCCAGTGGAGATTACGCGAGGATTTACAGTCGCCTCCTGCAGTCCTTCTCCGACTGGGAGGGCGAATTCGCTCGCGCGAGAAAGAGAGAGAGAGAGAACGATTCGAGCCAATAAAAATACATCACGGATTATTGCGATCGCTATAGAGCGCACGCGCGTACACCGGGGCTATATTGCCAATTGAAGATCCGTCTTTCTCTCTTTTTCTCTCTCTCTCACACTCACACACGCGTATAGAGCTAGTGGCGGCCGAAAGGCGATTTCGCGAAAAATGACTTTCTTCTTGATTTGATTTTGATCCGGTCGTTACAGCGCACGCACGCACGCACGTATTCTGGAGATATATATATACGCACATAGGAGAGCGTGTGCGAGCGTCGATACAGGCGCAATTCATCGGGATGAGAGAGAGAGAGAGAGAGAGAAGCCATGGCCGCCGCTACTGCAGTATTCTCGCGTCGAACCAAAGGGGTTGGAGGATAACCCCCAGACGTATTATAAACGCACACATAAACATCCCTTGGCGTTATCAGTTGTCGGACGCCGGGGCGCCGGATATTGTCGCATCCTCCGTTTGTCTCTCTCTCTCTCTCTCTCGCTTGCTCACTACACCCACACCCCCTCGTACGCTCTCTCTCTCTCTATATATATACACACACAAGCGTCGGCTTTTGGTCCTCTCTGTTTCTCTCTCGCGTATATATACGCGCGCGTGAGTTTTGCCGCTGGAAAGAGATGGCGAATTATAGAGCGCGCACGCGAGAGAGATGGAAAGCTCGAGAGAAATTCCAGGGAGAGAGAGAAAAAGGAACGGCGCCGCGGAAGGAAAAAATTGCCTTCCGCCTCGTCGCACTTCGTTTATCTCTGCTTTGTGATTTTAGTCCCCCTCTTATTTTTTCGTACGCGCGACGGACTGTTTTATTTTTTCTCGCTCTTTCTTTCACTTTGGATTGGCATGAGAGTGTCTGCCTCTGTATGGGGAGGTATAGTCCCATTTGCCCCCATCGTATTACGAGTGCGAGTGGTGGGCTATCTTTCTCGATTTCAATCTTTCTCGTATCATTTTCGTGATTTGTTCCTATATGGATATATATTTCCGTTATTTATTCGCGCATTATAAACGCATAAAGAGGCGTGATAAGAATTTTTTATGTATACGTCCGAACGATGAGATAAATTTTTTCAATGCGAAAATATTCATGAACTTCGAAGATTTACGATTTCCATTATGGCAAACGAGTGTGATAATGACAATTTTACTTTTTTAAGTGTGCAATTGATAAATTACCGTGAGGAAGGATGACAAAATTTGGTCGTTTGTAATATTTATGAAAAATGTTTAATACCGTAGTTTACAACGTTGTGAAAAAAAGAAAAAAAAAGTAACGGAAAAAATCTATATAGTAGCAGGTACCCAAGCCCCAAAAGTCCCTCTACATTTCTGACCTAAATCCGGAGTCCCAAAAAGTCACTTGGCCGAAAAGTCGTTCACTTGCAGCAACGTAGCGGTACATGACACTGTTTGGGTAAACTTAGCCACCATCTCTAACGCCTGACTCGCGCGAAATGTGTTTCCCATCTCGGGAAATCTCAATATTTGCGTGCAGGTATAAAGGCACGCGCGGCTCTCTCTTACGCCAGCAGGTAGAAGCCATATGCGTATAGCGATATAACGACAGCGCATAGCAGACGTAAGGTTTTACAACCCCGAACCGTTCGCTCGCTCGCTCGCTCGCTTTCTTTCTTTCTTTCTTTCTTTTTTTACGACTCACGCCACCGCAATTCCGTTGGACGCTCGACGGGGTGTCGTCTTCGATTTTCCTACGGTACTTTCTATTTTTCTTTTTTTTACGTCGGGATTCCTCTCTAATAGGTTCGGGGGTAGTGGGACACGTCGGTCTCGTGGAAATCGGTGAAAGTCGATCGCGACGCACCCGTAGAGTCACATAAAAAAAGCGCTTAGGGTCGATAGAAGGAAGCAGAGAAAGTCACTCGAAGGAGGATTTTTTTTACACGCGCTTTGTGCGCGCGCGACATACCGGAAACTTTCTCTAAAAAAAAAAAATACGAAGAGTAAGAGAGAGAGAAAGATAGACGCTGAGGATACATTCGGCGAGGTGGAGACGATGCAGTCAGCAGTCGTCTCTTGAAAACGCGAACGCGCGGAAGTGTAATGAGCTACTGGCCGAGAGCGAAACGTTATTACGTGAGAAACTACTCGTGTAGTTTTCCAGGTCGTGTGAGGATCGGGTTGAGGAACTCGTGTAAGCACGTGCGTATTATGTATTAAGTCGGAGAACGCGGAGTGATTATTCGATTTACGTCGGCGTGCGAATGAAGTGAAAGTGCGCTGGTGTTGTCTATATACTGCTACTGCTTTTGATTGCAGCATAAGTGTGTGTGTGTGTGTGTGATTAGTGCCACAGTGCTCGATTTTTCCATTGCGCAATGCGCAGATTTCGCGTAGCTATGTATACGGTTGCGTCATTGAAGAGTAGTAGTTATTGCGCTTTAATTATTGCGCTCAAAGTGAGGCACATATAGTTATTTAATCAAGGTCAAAATTAGACGAACAAAAATTTATTGCAACGTCATCTATATAGCGTTGATAAAATTAGTTAAATATCTGACTTGAAATTAGTTGTCATACGTTTGGATTTTGTACGTGTTCAATAAGAAAATAACGAAATAACAAATGGTAATTCAAATTAACTCTCAGCGGATATATACAACTGGAAACTTCGACCCGCGTATAGCGATAAATCCCGCGTAATTGTAAGCGCAATTCGTCTTTTTGATATATCGTCATAAATAAATAACCTCGTTAATAGGATTTTCCAAGCGCCCGCTCTTCGCGTTCGCGTATATGTATATACGACGGCTAAACGAGAGAGACGGAGAGAAAAAAAAATTCCGGCAGCAGCTACGCGCTCTTTCTCTCTCTTTCTCTCTCTTTCGTCCAATGATATACACCAGTTACATGCACATTAACATATTATTTCGGTAAAAAAGCCCGTATATCTGAAGCGTATAAAAGAAGTACATTATCCGCGAAGAAGCCATTTTCGTATCCATTTTTCTCTTATGGTCCCTGGAGTGCCCACACACAGCTCGCGTGCGTCTATATATATATATATATATATATATATGTACATATATAGACGTATACATGCGCATACACATCTATCTACCTCTCTATCTCTCTTTCTCTCTTACTCGGGGGTTTGTACAGAGCGAGCGAAAACTTCAAACGAGCGCCTAGGGCCTAGCCCGATAACATAAATCATGGCGCCCACCGCCGCCACTGTATAGCCCGCGGAATGGAAGTTCGGTTCTAGTAGTCGCGCGTATATGTATACTAAAACACACGATTGCGCGCTTGCACTCGCGGTTCGAGATCGTCGACAATCTGCATCCGTATAAACTCGATCGAGTGCGCGCGCGCGCGCTTGGTAAATAGTTTCGTCGAGCCGTGCGTATATATGTGCATTCCATCAGGTTTTGACGGTATAGAGTAGTACTCGAGCGTGGGTGGGTGATGGGTGGAATGAATGAGAGACACGGATGCACACGCGAATCGTCTGACGTCATGAGCAGGACGGTTATCGTCGGATACTTGAAGAGAGAAAATATATGCGACGAGTTGTTGTGTGCGAAGGGATATTTGCATACAGCGAACTTTCGCTGTACTGGTGATTAATAATTCTTAGTCGGCGGATAAAAAAAAAGTATGACAACAATCGATAATGTTTTATTAAGTTGTTGCGGGAATATATACGTGAGAACGTTGGAATATGAAGAGAATGGTTTTTTATACGTTTCTGATAGTTTATTATGTGCTGGCAAGGTTAAGTATAGCGCGGTATCTTAAGCGAATTTATAGCCGAGAATTACAGCTTTTCAAAATTATATAATGTAGTAGTTTTTTTTTCATCTAATCTATCTACTTTCAATGGCTGGCCTTATTTATAACCGTTAGTTATCTGTTTATTACTATATACACGTGTAATACCAACGATTATTGCGCGATCGCGTTAAAACATTCCCGTTCTCGAATCCGAAAAATCTTTTTACCCAATGTAACTTTCGGTCGCCACATCATTAAAATACTTTTAACAACCAAGCCGCAATTAACGAAATACTACACGCCGCGGTCATAAACAACGTTCCAAAAAGTTCCGAGAAAATTCCGTGATACCCGCACGCACCACTGCACCTTTAATTGAGACTTCGTTAAAAAAAATTGAGATGAAGAATCGCTGCCGGCGCACGTACAGCAATTTATGTGTGACACACGACGACTCTTCTCCTCTCCTCCCTCTCCAAAAAAAAAGAAACATTAAAAAACTTCCTTATATACGCACAGCCACCTTATTCGGCCATTGCGGTTCCTTCGCATACACCGTTATCGGCTACATATATCCCTTTTACACAGACGCATATACATGCGTATACCTACGTGTGAGCCTCTCATCCTCCGTCGCTATGCAGTAACTGCAGCGCGACAAAAAGCGATCAGCAAAAGAGAAGAGAACGCGTACGCGGCGAGTCCTTAATACAGTCACGAGGGGCGTTCGATTTTCAGGAGGAATTCGGCTCAGTTATCTCCGTCCGATCGTAATTAGAGCCCGGCCGGCGTGCAAAGTCTACTTTCGCGAATCACCGGCGGCGGCGGCGGCAGCGAGCTCGTTCGAGCGGCAATATTACCGTCGACTGTAAAAGATATTACCCGGGTAGCGAGAGAGAGAGAGAGAGAGAGCTAGCACGAGGTCGAGGGGCGCCAGTAGAGAGAGAGAGCGAGTCGAAAGAGTTAAATTGAGGGTGGGAGGTGGAGGAGGAGGGCGGCCAGCGACGAGCAAATAATCGAGTTTAATTGCAAAACCGTCGGCATGATTTAATTACGCGACGCGCCAGTGAGAGAGAGCGAGAGCAAAGCTCGCCGCCGCTGCTGCAGCGCGTATAAATTCTACTGTAGCCGAACAGCTGAGTAAGTGCCGTGACGCCGCGCTGTGCGCGCGAACCAAGCGAGAGGGGAAAAGAGAGAGAAAAAATATATAACGTTGGCTGGGCGCAAGCGCGTTAATTCGCGTGTGCTTTTTTTCGCGTTATTTTCGATCTCCGAGATGCGCACCGCACAAGTGAGTTGCTATATATGTAGATATATATATATATATATATATATATATATATATATATATATATCGTGGGGGTCGCTGCGCTGGTTTATTGCGGTTATTATACGTTTACGGCATTGACGTCGTTATTACGTTTTCGGCGACGGCGCAATTAAAATATTGCAAATGAAGACGTTGGCTTTTTGGTCGAGCTGTGTGTCTGTACGTGTACGGATAGTTTATGGTGCGAGCTTTTACACGATTTGGCTCTTCGTTGATTTTTCTTTTTTAGGTCGACGGATCCGGTGTTTATTCGCTAGATGATCGATCTCTTACTTACCAGGGCTTCTCTCTCTTTCTTTCTCTCTCTTCTTGATGAAATTATTACGTAATAACAGTGCTTTTGCACGGCGCGGATGTAAATTGGTGGGTCGGCTGTGCAAGAAATAACGTGTGTGCGCCAGCGCGCGCGAGTACACCGACACTGTGCCGCCGCCGCCGCCACTCATGAGAAATGCATTATTCATATTCCTCTCTTACGTCCCAACCGTGAATTTTAAATTGCTATACATTCGCAAATATAAAGCGTTTCGCTCAGAAAAGCTCTGTAGGCATTAAAAATTATTTCATATATATTTATGTTTATGTTTAACAATACAAAATTCAAAATTGTAAACAGTTTATATAGTAGATTACAAAAAACACCGCGCGTACACTGTTATATACCTTCAACTGCAATCTTTTAATTATCTCAGCAGAAAAATACTCAGGCGGCGCACCTACAGAAAAAGCTTCGCGAAAGCAATAAGAAACAATTAAATAAGTATTCCCGGAGTGCGGCCGCGTGTCGCATAATAAACTGCATTTCTCTCCCCTCCTCTTTCTCTCTCATTCTCCCTCGTCGTCGTTTTCTGCTGCCCAAGCGCGCTCTCCGACTATCCGCCGAATAATTAGAGCTAATAAAATCTTCTTGCCCTGCTCTTTCCCTCTCTCTCTCGCTCTCTCTCTCTCTCTTCCTTACGCGCGTGGTTCAAACTCTCCGGCAGCATAAATTCTTCCGCTCGAAAGAACCTCCCCGTGCGCGCTTGTGCTCGCGTTTCTTCCATTCTTCGCGTAAGTAGCGAGTGCAGCGTTCGCGAACGGGCGCGAGAGCGTATAGAAATCGCGGTAAGTTTCTTCGAGTGGACTCGTTTTCTCCTGCGACGGTATATATATAAGAACCTCGAGAGAGCCCTTATCTCTCTCTCTCTCTTTCTCTCTCCTTCTCCTTTGCCGCGTGCTTTTTGCGTCCTATACCTCTTTGCACGCGGCCGCGGCATAGCTAGCACGCAAAGTCCGCGCGCGACAGCGGAGATTCTTCCCCGCTGATATCCTAACTACGCGGGCACGCGAACTTAAACTCGCGAGAAAGAGAGAGAGAGAGGTAGAAGGCTTAGATCAATACGGAACGATTCGCGTATAAGCCGGTATGTATGTATGTATATATAACATTTGCCTATAGCGAATGTAAGTATAAGAAGCCGAGCGAGTGTACAAGCAAAGGTTTTTTACTTGCGCTATATATATACAGCAACTGCGCGGTCTTATAACGTCCGTTTTTTCCATTACGACCCTTTGCATTTAACGCTCTTGCTTACGAGCGACCAGCTTAACTCTGCTATATACTCGTATACTTCACTGCTTCATGTTTAATGCAACTCAGTGTGTGTGTGTGTGTGTGTGTGTGTGTGCGTATCGGGATGATTTCAGTAAGAGGGAGAGAGTGTAAATGGCATAACGTGGGAATCTTTGGCGATTTCTGTTGTTACAGCTCGATGAAAAACGAATATATCGTGAACAAGAGAAAGAGGAAAGTCCTCAATTTTTTTTAACTACCGCTGTAGTTGCGTCGCCGTGGTATATAATTCTTCTTTTTAGGCGAACGCGCGCACGCGCTTTGCATGCGGTCGCGCCCCCGTAGAGAGAGAGAGACCTCGGGCTTTATTCGAGCCTCGTTTTGATGCGATCCTTATAGCCATTTTTGTCACGCGTTTGTGTGTGCACAAGGAGAGAGAGAGGGAAGAAGTAGAAGGGGAACACGACACTGTATATACGCAAGAAAGTTTTTATTTATCACCGAGTATCCGCGTGCACGAGAGAGAGGGAGCTGGATGAAGTCCAAGTTCCTGCGAAGGAAAAAACCGTGGCAGGAACAAGCGTCGTTCTTCATTTTTTCGAATTCCTTTGCTAAAATCGTTTATTTTCACGACTATACAGGAATTCGCATATTCGAGTATCTCTTTAGTTCTTTTCAGCTTAGCGCCTTTCCAAATGCATTTGAAATATATATTAAGTACACAGTAAAATTACAACAATCGTTTTTTTTTCTCTCTAAACGATAATAGAAGCACAAGAAGCCACGAAAAATGTAAAATAATTCAACGTAATAGCGAAAGATGAAAACAAACCGATACAATAAAATTCAAATTCGGCAGAAAACCGCTTAAAAATAAAAGCGCCCTTACATCCCCCCCCCCCCCCCCGGTAATCTTTTTCTCTGTCCCTCGGCAGTAGTCCCTTATCCCGCGACGCATGTAAATTCGTCCACAAATCGTTCTCACAGCCTATATGCTCTCTCTCTCCTACATCAACCCGCCACCATATATACACACACAGCATCGAGTATATATATACAGTACACACTCTTTTCGCCTCCCTTCTCTCTACAACAGCAGCAGGAGGTCAATGTCTCTCTCTCTTACTCTCTCTCTCTTGCATCCTCTCCTTAAAATACAACGCGCTATACAAATGCTACACACTCTCCCTCTCTCTCTCTCTGTACTATATACTCTTCCCCACCAGCATCACCACACGCGGAATATAAATCGAATCCCTCGCGCGCTTGCGACCACACGCGCCTGTAAATCAGCGAACGAGAATCCGCGTCGAGCGCATTTATTATTGCGCTCGCTAGCTCGTGCCGCTATGTGAAGTTTGATAGCGGAGGGGGCGCAAAGCTCGCGAAAGCTCGCTTTGGGTGCAGTATGTGTATATAGGTGGGTGGGGCGCGCCAGGCGTACGCGCGCGCGCGAGCGGGCGATACGAGAGAAGGGAGGTAGAGAAGGGGGTGAACGCGGGGCGCGCGCGCGCCTGCACCTCATAAACTTAAACCCTAATTAACCGGCGCTACGGCTACTGTTGCGCCAATGCTGTACGTGCGTATGCTTCGCGTTCGCGTGTGTGTATATATATATACATATACACACGAACGCACTTTGCGTCTCGTTTTCTCGCCAGTGACTCTCTGTGTGTATGTGTGTATATATACGCGTGCGTGTATGGTATACGTGAACGTTAACGCAGGTCTGTTGCTTTATTTCTCGCGAGTGAAAGAGAGAGAGAGAGGGAGGTAGGGAGGGAGCGGAGTGGAGAGGTTCATTTTCAGCGTGTATGCGCGTTCTATGTATGTATATATAGGTGTATATGTACGGCGAGAGGTCGACGCGTGTTTTTACGTTGGTGAACGATTATTCTGTGATTCTTACACAAGTGGCCATTGTGTTGCTCGAAATTATCTGAGATACGGATCGAGGATTTTTTTTGGACCTATCAGGAAGGATTCGAAGCTGTTTTTTGTTTACTTCGTTATAATTACATTTTCGTCATCATAAAAGAATAAGCATCACTAAATTCAATTGAAACGCGTACATTATACTTTTCTCCCATAACGATTGTACAAATTCCAACTTCAAACAACGAAAGAATTATTCGTCGCAATCACAGCCAGTAGTACACTCCCACCTCTTTCTTTCTCCCACCGCCCCGATTGACTCAATCGTCTAGGGTGCAATCACCCGTTTGTGCTATACATCCTGGAATCTTCGGAGCTTTCCTCTCCCTCTCTGTCTTGCTACTAGTATAGCAGCCTGCAAACGAAGCCTCGCGGCCCCGCGCGGTACTCGCTTGTTTATTACCGGACTTGGCGTAAATTAGCCCCTCGGCCGCGAAACTATCCAACGCTGTAGCGCAGCTCCGTGGAGCTTCTTCTTCTCTCTCTCTCTCTTGCCATAGTGTTTCGGCCGAAACGAGACGCGGAGCTCCAGGGATTCTCTCGTGTACACGCAAAGCCCTACGCCCAGCCCGCGCTTATGCGTACCAAGTCGCGTGGGATTAGGAAAGTTGATTGTGTGCCGCTGTTTTCTCTCTCTCTCTTCTGCGTATGTGTGAGGGTGCCTCGAGGCTCCAAGTCGGATCAGTTCTTGCCGAGTTTAATGTGCTGTGTGTCGCGTCGGATGTGTTCAGGGTAACGGGCTAATCTTCTAATCTTCGTGACTTTTGCAAGTAGAAAGAGAGAGAGGAAGAGAGAGAAGTATGGCGTTGGGAATGTGCCGGATGACCACTTATTAGATGTGACAAGTTTTGCGAGATTTGAAGTTGGGATAAAAGTAGTTTTTGAATATTCAATATAAAAGAGAATTATAGGTATTTATTGTGTAGAATATCGGAAAGCGATTTTATTATATTAAAATAAAATTTAGTTCTAACAATCTTACTTATGATGAGTTAATGCATCGGAAAGATGGATATAAGGATTTTCTAAAACCTTTAAAAGAAAAATCGATAGTCGAGCTTATATTTATTCTACGAAGCGTCTGTAGTTAGAAAAGATTTACGATACATTTTTAGAACTTGTGTATTTTGTGAAAGAACTGAACAAAATATCATAGATATAATATTAAATGTTTTCTACAAAATGATCAACTATACAATTTTCAATCTTTCGCACTTTCATTCACAAAGAACAACATCACATAAATACGCGTATTAATCGCAAAATTTAGCCTGTCAGCCAGTATAGCTTTTCCACCATTGATTCATTCACCCAATAAATACTACGCATCCGCAAAGCTGCTTACAGCCATCGTCCATAATCATTTCTTGTCAAATCCCAAATAAAACTCGCTAGACCAATCCCAACGAACGATGGTGTGTGTGTATGTGTGTGTCCGACAATTACGAGCCTATACTATATACACTCAACCGTTGCCGCGGGACTTAGTACGCGAAACTGCACGCGCCAGCAGAGACAACTCTCGCGATCTTTATCGGAGGAAGTCAGTCGCGCTGCAGAGACAGAGCCACATTTCGGAAGGATAAAGCCGCGACTACGGGGATTTACGATTCCCCGCTCGTCCTCGCGTGTCTCGCAAGTGTCAGGTCTATGCTGTACATGAGAAAAGACTGGCCAGAGGGCACACGTACATATACATATACGCAGAGACTTGCACACAGATAGATACACGCACATAGACATACACACACACACAAGAGCGCGAGCCCGCGGAGAGCAGCAGCGCAACGCGGAGAGAATATTTATGACCCCTGGAGCCGAGCTCATACCGCGCGCCCGTCTCGTATATAGGAGCGAGAGAGAGAGAGAGAGAGAGAGAACCGCGGACGATCGATTCTCGGGAAGATCTTGCGCGATACTATACCAGCCCTCGCGCGCCGTGTCGTCCGCGAGGAATTCGAGGGAAAAAAAGGCGAGAGTGAAGAAGAGAAGAAGGAGGTATATATATATATATATGTAGGAGGAGACTGAGCCCCGGGAGACTAGGATTTTTTTTATATATCTGTATTTTCCTATATACCCGTTGCACACGGGAGATCGAGAAATCAAAAGAATATATATAATACAAAACGATCGAGAGGAATCGCGTATTATTGCAGTGTCTGATGTGTCTTGCAAACGCGCGAGGGAAGGTCGCGAGAGGTTCTCGGTCGCTTCCTAATATCAACGAAAATGCTTTTAGCATTTATCTTGGGAGCCATTAATCCGTGTCGTCCACGCGTGCGCGTGAACGAGCGTCCGCCTCTGTATGTATATATATATATGTGTGTATACCTATATAACCATTGGCTGACGACGCGCGGTATTTATAACTTTGGAACGCGTGCGTGTGAGAGTATATATACGGTGCCTTAAACAGTTTCCTCATTATCGCCGGGCGTTTCCGACGTTTCTCGTTGCCGAATGCGAGTCTTGTTATTATCGGAAAAATTCCTTAGCTTATACATATATATATACTAAATTCATCTATATGCTGTCGAAAGGTTGCTCATGATTTGTTAGATTTTTGGAATTTTAATGGGACCACATAATGACGCGTGAATTATTTATTGAGATGTGGAAAATTTACAGGAGTTTTATATTTGTCGATAAATTATGATCATCCCAATGATATACAATCTATTGTATTCTTATAATGTACTTACCAGCATATATGCGTCTTGCAAATTCATTCAAACATTCAAAGCGATTTCTACCTACGCCTCTATAATATACTTGTTAATGTAACTACGTGGATTTTTTTTTTTTTTAAGAAAGTAATTTATTATATACGTGGCATGTTCATCTTGCGATGTTGTGATTAATAGGTATTAGCTTCGCAATTTTTACAATTTATGCTAAATGAGTTGTCTTGTATTAATATAATAGGTTAATTCATTTGGACTTGACTTCCAAGATAGCTTAATCTTTAGTACGTGTGCACGATTATCTCCGCCATTAATACATCAGCGCATACGTTACTTATTCTGCATAGAGTATACGTGTTTAACATGGGGTTAGTTTTATTAGTTGAATTTTCATTTGTAACTTTCATCCAAGCGTGATTCCTTTTAATGCAGATCTGTGACGTAAATGCAAGTGACTGAAGAAATTTTTGTCTACTTTTTTTTTTATTAATTTAATTAAATAAAATGTTTGTAATACATATAATTAAACACGGTACATATCTGCTTGTAATTTAGCTAATGACGTTACGATTCAAGATATCTGAAAATTTAAATTTGAATGAGCGGATTTAATTTCAATATAGATATATAATAAAATACAATTACAATGGTAATACAATTAAGAATAAAAAAAATTGATGCCGAAGCGCTTTATTTATTTTAAAAAGGAATAATATACAACAAGCTAAATACAATAAATTGATCAAATGTACAGTTTCAACGACTACACAGGATTATTTACAACGAAATACTTTCATCCATCTCTACGATTGAAACATTCAGTCTATTCCAAACTATTTGTTGCAACAACATTCTGCGTACACCAGCTACTTGCGTCAACGGCGACGAAGCCGACGATGACAAAATGCGAATTCCGGCAGTTATCACTATACAACTTTTTCCGTCATCGTCTCCTATGTAATGTCGGATGAAATCCACGCACGCGCACATCCGCCGTCGCCGCTGTCGGCACAGTAGAGTACACGCACGTACACACGTGTATTACACGTATAGCCTGCTAGATAAAGACCGAGCAAGAGCATACATATATAGAAAATACAGAGAAAAAAGACGTCCCAAGAGAGATCAAAGATCCAGCAACGGAAAGAAAGACGAAGCGAGAGAAAGAGAGAGAAAGAGCGAGCGGATGCAGTGTCGTATCGCGTTGCACGCACTTGCAGGTGCATAGTACATTATACTTGCGCGCCCGTGAAATCGTTCCTTCCTTCCTCCATACTCAACGCACAGTACAAAAAAAACTGCTCAAGGCTATCATCGTCACTCGCGCAACAATCGCCCGGCTGGATCTATTCGCGTCGGCAAAAAGCCTGGACCTTGGCAGTGCGTATATATACACACAACATACGTTTCTGACTCGCAGCTATATACACACACTCGCCGCCATTACGCTTCTCTCCCTTTCTCTCACATATATACGAAAAGACCAACGCAACTCTCTACATACAATTCTACTCTCTTACCGTGCGTCACATACCTACGCTCTTTCACTCTCTCTCGCATCAAGCTTCAAATTTCCCGGCTTATCTATCCCGCAAAATTCTTCTCTTATAAGCACACACAGACACTCGGCCGTCGGCTGGCTGCTGTCGACATTTTTCTCTCCTGCGCGCGCGCGCGCCTGTAGGCGTCCCAAGGCGGCGCCGGGCGCCCCTGCGCATAGCCAGCACTGTGCGCTCGCGCAACATGGCTACCCACATATACTCCTATATACGTGAGCGCGACGAGGATAGCGCGCGAAGGAGAGGGAAGGACGGTGGTATATATGTATATAATGAAAAACCGGTCGATGCCGTGTGTGCGCGCGCAGCTGGGCTTATATACGTACGCGGGTGGGGCGCCGGCAGCAGCAGCAGCAGCAGCAACCAGCAGCGCAGCTCCTGCGCGCAGGCAAACTAACATGGCCGACGCTGCCGTGGCGTCGTCGTCGCGCGCGCCGCCAACCGTGTGTTTCTTTTGCTGATACGCGACACGGTTTTTTTAAGCGTGAGTTTCGTCGTGAAGATGATGCACCGCGTCGTCGATGATATGGTTATACGCGTGTCGAGGATGATGGAAAGACGCAGGTGGAGCTGTTATCGTGCTAGGAAACGCCGCCGTCGCTGTCGAGCGGCTGCCATCTTAGGAACGAAGCTGCTGCTGCTGCTGTCTGCACGTGTGCGCGCACACACATGCGTGCTGGTGCGTTCGTTCTCTACTCTTGCTCCTGATTGTTTATGCATATATTTGTGTATTTTTATAAACGTGGTTAATGCGATCAGTGTCTTAGAATATTCTGCTTCGTTTTTCGGTTCATTTTTTTGTTCCTAGTTTCTTGTTGTCGGATTATTTTTTTAGGGACGAGCGCGAGCGGCTGTTACTACTTGCAGAGGCGCTGAGTTCTGGCTGAATGTTGTTGTTGCAAAAATACTTGTGGAAGGAGATTTTTGTTTCGTTCTTGATTATGGAGCGCTGGAATATATTTTATTTTTGTTGCTTTAGAAAATATGGCTGGTATATTAGTTGGCGATTCTGTGTAGTGGCTGTTATAGAGACTAGTTTATTATAAGTATACGACGACGATGAAGTTTATTTATTTTGCATGACGAGGAATTGTATTATTGCATTGATGCGCAGAGAAACGAGGCTATTTATATATTTTTTTAATTTTATATACTAAAAGAAGTAGATTTGTATCGCGACGCGTACATGCGCCCGCGTTGTATTACTTTCTGTGCTTATAGAGAAAGAGAGCGTTGTGTTATTATTTTTATGTTAATTAGAACAACTTGATGAATTATGCTCTGTTTATAACTATGAATCGCGATGAATTCGTGCCGCCACATTATTTAGACCGACGTTTCATTACAAAATAAAGCCGTTGCCGCGAGCGCACGCCGCCGGCCGCGGTTGCAGCGTGCGGATTTTTTATAGCGTGCCAACACCGCAGTTATCGTTTGTTTGAATGGATTGTTTAAGCGAGGCAAACACGTAATAAAGCAGGTACTCATTATTCTAACCCATTAGTTAGAACTTGAAAGTTGCTATTATTATGAAGCGAAGCCGGGAATTAGAATTGCCGCGCGAAACGTTACTTTGGTTCTATATGTATATATATATATATATATACATGTTCCTTTGTGAATGATGCAATTTATTTATCCTCTGTGATGATGATGAGTATGCTCTCGGTGAAAAATAGAATTTATTAGCCGAAACATTAATTAAGCATTAATAATAATAATAATATAATTAAAAAATATAATATATAAATATGAGAGTTAGAAATATGAAGAAAAAAATGTTAATTCTTTTTATTCCTGTTATATATATATAGAAAGTGTATAACTGACGCATGGAACTGTTATATTTATAGTTGTTTTCATATATGCTGAATAAACAATTGAAACTTCAAACTCCATTCTGATTAACACATTCATTTCCCACCTTCGCCCAACCCAACAGCAGCAGCAGCAGCAACAACGCAAAACTGCTCCCTGACACGACAATGCATGAGCTCGCGCCGAAATCCATCTATATCAGCACCCTCCTCGATATTCCTTCGCCTTCGCTATACGACAGCACCTTACCTATACATATATATACGTACACCCACACGACACTCCCGAGCAATCTTCTCGCGCATCCGGCGTGTCGTCGTACGTGTCTCTGTCCGCTCTGAACTCTATACACAGCTTGAAAAAAAAGAAATATCCCCATTGTATAATTGCCCAAGCGCAGTAAATAAACTTTGCGCTCGTGCCACCACCATCACCACCGCTTCGTATAATTGTACAGTGTGGAAAACAAAACGCGAGTCGCGTGCCGGAGCGCTGAGTAAGATCGCGGACATATTTATTGCGACGCAAATAGGTATAATGCTCCTCCCTTTCTCTCTATCAGCGTGAGCTCCGTTTGTATGTGTGTGTGTACGTATGCCGTATAGAGAGCGGAGCTCGCGTGATACGGAACAGTGTCCTGGAATCTACACGTAACAATCGGCCGCGCGCTCGTGCGTGAACGACGCTAGCTGCGGATTCTAACCGCACTGAGCGAGTTCTTCTATATACGTGTATATATGTATGTATATATAGAGTTGTGTGTATAGGATATATATATATATAGCTGATATTTCATTACCGCGCAGCTCTCGTCGCTCGTTATTAGACAACGCAGAGTTCTGATTTTTGCTTGCGATCGTAAAGTTGCAAAGGGGAGAGACTATACGACTCCGCCTTTCGGGCCGTGTTTTCTATGTCTGTATGTATATATATACAGGGGCGAGGTGATAATTGCTCTATTTCGTATGGGTATATAAGTATAGACACGATGGTGGGAGATCGATATTCGTGTGTATATGTGTGTCGATATAGGCTTCACGTGCTACGCGAGAATAAAGTCGTTCGACTTTTATGGCCGTTGTAAATTGTGTATAAACAATGATATGGGCTTATGCCGCGTGGTTCAATGAGGCGGGATAAAGACATTTTCTTTATATTTATGACTTTTTTGCGCAAATAAGATTGTATATCATGAGCTGGATGACAGAATAATTTAGGTGTACGATAAACAAACAGATGTCGATTGAAATTTTTGAAAAAATATTGTATTGTGCGCTCGTGTTGGTGTTAGAAAGTCGCACTTTTGGCTTCTGACACCGCTTCGACCACGTTCTCTTCGGCTATCCGACGGGCGCCGTATTGGTCGATGCTATGCGCGTGCGTAGAACGCGCAGCTGCTCTGTGCTGCCTTGTGACTTTTGAATCATCGTGTGTATTTTTTTATCTGATTCGGTGATTCAGCCTGTAAAAATGCAAAATTTGGAAATTATTATTTTTTAATAAAGTAAAAAAAATTGTAATAATATAAATCGAATTTTAAAAACATCATTGTTTCAAATATTATTTTAAACAGTATATATTAAATGTAAATAGAAGAATAACAATAGTATTTCGTATTTTTTATTTACCAAATAACTCAAAAATAACATCAATGCAACGTTATTAAGTAATTTAATATAACGTTAACTTTTTCGATACGTTTTATGTGAAAAAAAGTATAATCGAGTCATATAATGGCAACCTTTAACGCGCAATGTTGTTGCGTTTATTGGTCGTTTAAATAAAATTGCATTACTTATTCGCAAATCTCATTTTATGTAATACGCTTAAACGGTCAGAGTCACTCTGCAGATTGCGGCCGAGCAGTGAAATGCTTCAGGTACCCCGTAGAGAGCGAGAAAGAGAGGCTCGGTTAAGTCATTAAAGCAATAATGAAGGGTTTATTGCCTGGGATTATGGGTCCTTTCCTACCGAAACTCGTTACGAGCCTGGTAGAGTGACCTTAGAGTTCATCAAAGAGTAGGGGGTTCACTGCGCATCATGACTTTCAATACCCAAACCTGCTTTTATATGTACTTTCTTTGTTATTCTTTCTTCCTCTTTACTGTACCTTCTTGCGGGATTAAACATTTTGAATTTCTTTTTGATATTTGAGATTGGTTTTTTCCATTATAAAAAAATATAATTGTAAATTAATCATTTCAGAAAATTAATTGATAATTGTTAAAAAAGAAATTAAATCAATATTTAATTAACTTTCATTACCCATTTTTTAAGATATCTCAGAAATTCTCTATACTATTCTCGTCCTGAACAATTAATGAAATGCATTGAAACTTCCAATTAAAACAATTATTCTAAGAATAAACATCGTGCAGCCTTATTACTCACGCGTTACTTAACATCTCCAGCGCACAACCTTAATTGAAATTCTCAAAAGCAATCAAGCGTCCAATTAATACGCATCTAACACAAATATCCCTCGACAAAGCTGATCCGATCTCTCTGTACACCACTTTATACACGCACATACTAGCATTTCTCATATATATATACTCTTCAACAGCCAACCATCACATATAGGAGAGAAAAAATCCAAACGCGAATCTCCGCGACTCGTCCATCGCTGCCTGTCCATTTATGCGTGCACAGAGAGCTCACAAGCCAAGTGCCTTGCACGCTGCGAAGCGTATCGCAGCCCCCATAAATCCACACCTAATTGAAAGATTGATCCGCGCTCGCGCGCGCTGTGGTGTAGTAGCGGAACTAAAAGTGCTCGCTTCGAGAGTTTTGCCCCGCGCCGTCGCCGTTGCTGCCACATCAGTATACTGGAGATATATACAATTTCGTATCGCGAGGCTCACGAGAGAAACTCACTTAAAACTCGTTAGAGAGAGAGAGAGAGAGAGAGAGAGAGAAAGAGAGAAGAGAGATAGAAGCAGGAGCAGCGTATAATGGATAAAAGCGGATACTTCGGTGGAGCCGAGAGAAAGAGGGACGCGTGAGGCTCGAGATAAGGGCTTTTCTACTCCTAAGGAAGAGGGAGGGTGGAGGACTGAGAATATCCGTCTGAGAAAGGACCTCGAAATCAATTTAGGAAGCCGCCTGAGCCTTCCTGTATAGTCGAAGACATATATACACAGAGAGTCCTTCCTGCACCCACGCACATACACACACATGTACGGACGTTTCGATCGATTATATACGCTGTTATTCTTTTACCGTTGTTTTTCCTTCCACGTGTATCTATAGGGAAAAGAAATTGAATGCTCGTCGCGACGTGATTGGCTCTTTAGGGGTGTCCTCTATATCTCTCTCCACCGCAATGATCATATATACACTTATGTATATATATATGTGAGAGTATGAGGATATATATACACACCACAAAGGTGCGTCCAGGTAAAAATTTATTGCGCGTTAAATTATAGTTTCAACACCTACACGTATACGTGAGAGGTGCGTTCGCGCGGGCGCGCAAGAGCCTATCGCGATTTACCGGCGATGTGTAATTAAATTCTATAATGAACTCTTCGTTCGCTCTCTCTCTCTCTCTCTCTCTCTAGTGAGCTTTTTCTCTGCCGAATGAACGTGTCCGCTCGCAAAGCTTTATTATTATAACGTATACATACACGCACGCACGCGAAGTGTATTATACACGTAGAGGAAAATTACTAACGTTGCTGAGGGAGCGAGTAGTGGAAAAACTGCTATATATACATATATATCTGAACAGTAAAATGTGTAACGCGCTTGCGATGCCCTCGCCGATGTGAAATTATGCACCGTTGACTTATCGCCTCGGCGATATCACGATTTGCGTTCTCTTTTTTTTTTAAATTAAAGGGTGCAAGAGAGCGCGAGAACGAGTGCTTTGAGTGATACACAGCTTAATTGCGCTTCTCGCGGTCTTTTATGCATTCGTTCGTTCGAATATAAAGCATTAATGGCGTGTGGCGTGCTCACTCGTCGTTAAAGTATTCAATTTAGATAATTATGAAAGTCATTATTTAGGTGGATATCTATATTTATTTATGGAATCCGAGTGTTATTGTGCGCTAAAGTCTCCCTTCTATATCGTGACTACGTAGCCATGAAAGTGAATACTTAAGTGTGGGGAGGAAAAAAATATAAAAGATTCATTTCACATATACCGACGTATTTTTCCAAGGCTCGATTTCACCTCAAAACTATATATATATGTATATGACAACAATAGCGTTTATATACACGCAGAATTATATATCTCTCTCGCGACCACAAGCAATTTAACTATAAATATTTGCTTTAGCCACAACTCTCCGACCTTAAATCACGCAGATCGTCTCCCATAAATATCGCTTTTCATTACACTCCCTCAAAAATCAACCCCCTAGCCTTATATACTATATTATTTACAACGCACGCGCGCGCACACGCCGCAAGCCAAGTATATCGAGGTCATTACGAATCCGGCCCGCCGCTCGCGATTACCTAATTGCTCCGAGGGCGCGCGCGCGCTCGCCATTATCGCATTATCGTTCATAACTGCACACACGATCGCAGAAGAGAGAAAGAGAGTCGAAGACTAACGTCTTCCCGGACGAATCGCTCATATACTTGCGGGCTTGTACATATACACACACACACATCTATATATATATATAGCAGCTATCGTCGACCATCGTCAGGATTTCGCGTGGGCGCTTATATAGAGAAATATGTATATAGATATATGTTATATATACACGTTATATACAGGCGACGGCGCTGCTGCATGAAATGTGAATGAGCTTCGGTGCAGCTATACAGAGAGATAGAAAGAGGAAGAAGAACAATGTACACGTCTCTTTCTCTCTTTTTCAAAGACCGCGCTCCAGCTCGCGACAAGGATAGAGAGATCAGAGAGGAGGCGGAAGAGAGAAAGAGCGAGAGAGAGAGAGCTTCGGACTGTAGCTCAGCGTACATATACTCTCTCCTTTTCGCGAAAAAAATCTCGCGAGAGAGAGGGAGGAATGAATCGCGAAGCGAAGAGAAGAGAGAGAGAGAGAGAGAAGAGAGTACACGCGGCGAGCCCTCGGGGCCGCTTGCATTGAGTTGTAAAAGCGTTCGGTGTGGAGCTGAGGCTCAGCGAAGCGCAACCGCCGCCGCCGCCGCCGGGCGGCACGGGGCCGCTTATGTAAAGGAGGCTACACGCCGCGTGATGAGTGGATGCTGTTCCAGCGTTCCTCTTTCTCCTTTGCACTCGCCTCCGTCCCTCTCTTTCTCCCTCTACCTTCGTCCCGGTAATGCATGCGTGTTCGTGCGAGTACTTACTCGAGATCGCGAGCCTCTCTTACCCTTCCTTCTCTTTGCGCGCGAATGTTTTTTCTACCGCAAGGAGAGAAAGAGAGAACTGCGTGCAGTGCGCGCGCGAAGGCGTTTCAAAGACCCGCTCGCGCACACACACACATGTCGCCGAGGTTGCAAAAGAGGAATGTCACACACGCGAATGCACGCACGGGCCGGTTTTAGCGTATAGGACACGCGGAGGCTCTTGGATGTAGCAGTGATTCAGAGAATCATCGCGCGCGAGAGAGTTATTCTTGCAAGGGGGCGGAATTCATCTTTTTCCGTATATTTTTCCATCCACGTTGTCGTCGTAGCGAGGACTTTACTCTCTCTCTTTATCGTTTTCCTCTTCGATCGGCTGATGAGGAATGTCGTCGTTGTATGAGTATATATATATACGCATTGTAGTGGCAAAAGGAACGAGATGACGAATGCGAGAAATCTCGCGATCTTGCGTCTTGAAAAATCCACTCACGAGAGAGAGAGAGAAAGAAAGAGGATTCCATGCGAGTTTTTGCTACTCGTGTTGTTCGCGAATGAGGCACGTAGAGAAGCTGCTTGATTGGCCAATCCATGAGTAACGCTCGACTCCTGCAGTATTATTTACAGCAACGACACGTCTTGAAAATTAAGCCATATCCTCGAGAGATAGAACTACTTCGTATCACGGTATAGCTGATAAATAGCTGTCTCGCTCGTTTCTGCGTATATATACAGACATGTGTGTTCTTATATACATATATAGTATTATACTATACCTTGGGGGCGAGCGAAAAAACAAAAATCGAAATAAATTCGAGATTTCTTCGACGCGCAGTTCGTCTTCTCTTTCTCCTGGCTTCAGAAAAAAAGTGAAACGCTCACGCGCTTTGGCGGCAGCGGCTTCGGAGGACAAAAAAGTCCTTGAGGTCTCTATACAAAAACGTCGCGCCGCTGCGAATATCATTTCGAATTCGCTCTCAAAATTTATCTTCCCCGATGTCTAAGAAAAAAGAAGAATATATAAGAAGAAGAGTAAAGAACCGAAAGGGCTTCTCTTGTCGAATCGAGAAAAAAAAAAAGAAGAAACGATGCGTATTCTCTCTCCTTCTCTTTCGCAAACTCACGCGTATATATGCATATGTATAACAAGTAGATCGAGTCCGGCAGAAGCCAGACGAAGAAAGAGAACCATATAGCGAGGGCTCGAGTATCGGATTTACGGCCTTAGCTGCTGTTGCTGCTGCTGCTGCTGCCGAGCGGCGATTATCGGAGTAATTACGAAAAAGCGATATCTCTTTCGGCACTTTAATGGAGCATTAAATGTATGAACTCGATCTCCGGACGGACGTAGTTGCTATACGGGAGAGAAAGAGAGTGAAAGAGCGAAGAGACACCAACGCGCTCTCGCTTTTATACTATAAGAAACCCCGTGTATATATATATATGTACACCGACGCGCGGACGACGGCATTAACATTTAATTATCCTCGCAGGAGACCGCGGTGCGCGCGCGGCACACAGGCTGTTATCACGAACGTGTTCATTGAGCACTACGCGCGCGAGAGCGCCAGGCATATAATAATGTCTTGCCGATTACTTTAGAGCGTCTAGACGCGCTGCGGTGGCTAATTTTCGCGCACAGCGTAAGTAGTATGTACAAGCGGAAAAACGACAGCGACGATTAATCACCTGTACACTTATACATCACATGGTGGTTGCACGTTTATTTGTTTTATAAATTTATTCGCCTGGTATAAAATATAGTAAGAAACGGACGATCATACGGTACCTGCACAAACACATTATTGGGACAGGAGTCGAAAAATCCTGAAATTTTCGAGTTAAGAGCGTTTAAACCGTACCACTCAGTATAGGTGTCAATTTACGCGCGGTCTCGAGCGAGAAAAGAGTGAAACAAGTAGCAGAGAGCTACTTCCATGGCAATCAGAGCCGCGCACGCGAGATTCATTCCCTCGGATAATATAGCTCGGCAAGCGTCTCCCACACCCCCTCCTCTTTCTTCTCAGATTACGTGTCCGCTTTAACGAAAGAGAGATATACAATGCAAATGCGATCAATTATGCAAAGTATATACGCTGCTGCTGCTGCTGCTGCTGTGCACACGCGTAGCGGAGAAGAAGCTATAATAACGCGCGTGTCTGTATATATATGTATATACACGCGCAGGCAATCGAATGAAAAACCCCGAGCGAGTTTTTAATGGATCCGGCGTGGCGGTAGTGGCTGACTAATCAAGACGCGCGCCGCTGCCATCCCGATTGATCTATAAGCGTTCGTGCAATCGCAAAGTCTTCCTCCGAATTCCTTAGAGAAAGAGAGATGTATCCCGGAGGCTGCGTGAGTATAGCGACGGCGGTCGGACTGGGCGTCGAAAATTAAAGGATGTGCTGCTGTTGCTGTGGCTGCGGTTGTGGTGGTATGAGGTGTGCCGCTGCGGTGCCTTGCGTGATCGCAATGAGCGCGCGTATAGGGCGGTACGACGGCTTTATTTATTTCGAAAATTACGCGCGTGCGGATCGCGCGTGCAGCTTCTTCGGTTGTTGGGTGTGGATAAAGTTTTTTTTAATCGGTTGAGAGTATATAAATGGAGATTTGATTTGCACGGATGATTTTAAATTAGTTCGATCGAGAAAACTAATATTACGATATGGCGTTTGAGCTCTTTGAGAACGTTATTAAGAAAATGAAAGCCAAATGGTATGCGGTTGTTTTTTATTTGAAAGAAGAGGTGTATAGATAAAGTTGAGGTTTTGTTTGTCGTTTTATGTAAAAAAAAGTATTATTTTGCGTTCTGTACTCATATTTATTCATATATACTAATTTTAATTTGTTAAAATTGATATATATCACATAATATAAATTAGATTTAATAAAATTAAATTGACAAGAAACTATTGTAACCAATTAAAAAAAGAAATTCCAAAATAAAACGAAAATTCAGATAATTATCAAGTTCTGAAAGTTAACGAAATTTTGCGCATAAATTTTAGTAACACCCAATTCGGAGCTCGCGAATGCACGCCATTAAACGCATAAAAGCCGCATGCACGCGGGCCGAAAAATTTAAACGAGGTCCTTGCACTTGTGCCGTCGCACGCTCGTGGGCCATGTATCAAAAAAATGCGCGTCCCGCCGAAAGAAGGGGGACCCCAGGTACACATACACACACACTCGTTTCTCTTGGTGGGGGCGCGATGACGAAAAGGATAAAGAAGAGAGCGAGAAACCGGTTATGGGCGAGGCCCTTTGCTTCTCTTTCTTTCTCCTTCTCCTCTCGTTCTTCTTATTATCCTCGAGACTCGACTGAGAAGTGGCCTCAGCAAAAGAAGGAGAAGGGGAGGAGGACCAAGGAGGGGAAGCTTGGCTTATACCAAGTATGGTGGCAAAGAGGATGATGGGGCGCAAGCGAAAGAGGGCACGTCGCGCGAGTGCGCGAGCGGAGGAAGAGAGGAAAAAGAGGCCGCGAGGAATCGACGCGCGGGAAAAAAGAACGGGCGCGATCGGGAGTAAGAGAGAGAGAGAGTGCGCATACGAAGAAACCTCGAGGGACCAGGGCGAAAGAGAGAGAGAGGAGAGATAAAAAAGAAAATGGTATGGAGAGAAGGAGAGAGAGAGAGAGAGGAGGCAAGGAGAAGGGGGAGGCAAAGAAGCTGAGAAAAAAGGAAAGGGGGAAAGAGAGTCGAGAGCGCGCGCGGTATGGGATGAGGAATTCTCGTTGGCTTCGCCTCGATGTCTTTATACGCGCTCGCTCGCTCGCTCGCTCTTGTATGGCCGTGGGACATATATCTGTCCCAAGCGAGCACGAGCGAGAGGGAACGAGTGAGCTCTCTCTCTCTCTCTCCCTCTCCAGAACGCGGCGGCGCGCCGCCAAAAAATCAGATCGAGTGTAAAAATCGCATAAACTCGTCCTGGCAGGCTCGGGAGAGCTATGTCCGCCTGCTTCTCTCTCTCTCTTTCTCCTTCTTTGTTGCACACGCTCGGTTCGCTTCTCCGCGATGCATGACTCCACCTCGAAGAGAGGGAGAGAGCGAGAGAGAGAGGCCGATCACCTCCCATATTTTCTCGTATTCCGCTTGTCTGCGGCAGCAGCAGCAGCAACGGCGGTCGAGTTATATGCGCCCAGGCGTTTATGAAGGATCCAGCGAGACCGAGCTGTGCGCTTATCGGCTACTACTATACGCCACACACTATACTACGAGGCACACAAGCGTGAAAAATATCGTCGTTTGGCCTATCTGTACCGATATGACATGCGGTCTCGCGTATTGCTGAGAGAGAGAGAGAGACCGCCCGCTGGCGATTATATGCTTGCGACCGCTCTTGTTTCGTGTGCAACTCGCTTGTGCGCGCCGCAGGAGCCGTATCTGACATTAATGAAGAGATCAAGATTAATAAAGGAAAAGGCGGCCGCTTGCCTCTCTCTCTCTCTCTGTGTATATGTATATGCACGCGCGAAAGGGAGAGAGAGTGAGAGAACGTGTTCCACGTGCACACGTGCGAGTTGCGATCACGGCTTCGATGGATCATTCACCAGAGAGTATATAGTGTATACGTTGGCTCGTTTGTGTGTGGGTAGAGAGGTATGTATATGGGTATAGGTAGGTATATAGAGAGAGTCACGAGATCGTGAGATCCGCGGGCTTGATCGTAAATTTTAGCTCCACGCGCGCGAGCGCGCGCTTTTCGCTGGAATGGATGGATTTCGGAGTAGACGCGAGAGAGCAAGGGAGCGTGCAACACACGTGAGAATTAAGAGAGAAGAGCGTGTATGTTTTCTCTCTCTCTCTCTCTCTCGCTCTTTCAAGCACCTGTTGAGGTCATTTCGCGAATGGGTTTCCTCTCGTTTGCCCCGCATAATCGCGCGGTAATGATCATCGGGATGAGACGAGGACGCTCTTAACTCTCGTACTTTATGCATGATATGTGCACGGATTGCAGAACGAACGTACTTGTATACACGTGTGTGTATATATATACGTGTTATGCGTATGTGTTTTTAAGTTTGCGACTCGAACTACCATGTCGCGAGAGAACGTGACACGAAAAGTAAAGTCTCTCGCGGTTATAAAGAGAAAATAAAAAGAGAGTGAGAGGGAGGGAGTATAGTCGTTACAAACGATAAAGAGTACGTTTATGCCTATAAGCTCAGACTGCTTTACTACTCATAACTCAGAATTTATTACTCCGACGCTCGTAAAGATCGAGTGGATGGATGATCAGATACATTTCCTGATGAGTAGCTGATTCGTTATTTTTGCACCTGTATCTAATGTATTGATTAGGCGTGTTTATGGCCGCTATATCGCAGGGCATTAGGACGCTTTTTACGACTCGGGGTTATAATTTACCGGTGGGGGGATTCCGCGCGCCATTATCCGTCCGGAGTTGTGTTGATAGAGAAGACGTTAACGTGCCTTTTTTTTTTAATTCTGCGCTTCTTCTCTCTTCTTCTTCTTCTTTGCGAGAGCACGTGCACCGTCAGAAACCACTTAACTTGATTTTTATTCCCACTCTGATTGTCGCTTTGATGATTTATTTTCGTCTATTTTTGGAGAGAGAGAAAAAAAGCAGCATTGTGTAAATAAGTGGTTTTTATATTTGCGATGTGGAACACGAGATGCGTTTCTCGTGTTTATAGCTATGTGTATACCGGACTGATGTCTTAATAGCGATGTATCTCGAAAACACGATATCTGATTATAATTCGAGAATTATTCATGCTCTAGAGAACATAAAGTTGTAATAAAATCTCTATCCTGTTAACGGTTTCACAGATGTTTCATCACAACAATTACCGTATAACTTTAATCTTTACGATTTAAAATATTTTTTTTTAAAATAAATCATAAATTTAACAACTTTACAAAATTTATTTATAACAAAAGTTAGAATTTTTTAAATAAATAAATCTGGCAACCATATAGTAAAAATTATCTCGTACAGAAAGAAATCCTTTTCAAACCACTTCCCTATCCACAAACCTTCATTTATATACTCGTCATTATTTTAATATAGAAAGTACATAGAATTTTCTCTGAATAATTCAACGAAAATTTAGCAAAGCGTATACACCTTAGCAAATCCTCCAGCAGCAGCTGTTGCTCCCGCTTCTGCTGCAGCTCGGCCCGCAGGATCGCTTCATAAAATCATGGCGTATAGTCGTACCATACACGGACTCATCTACTTAACGATGCGGCCATTGTTCACTCGCCGCACGTTCGACAGCAGCCCCCTCCCCCCTCCATGTATTATTTATCCACGAGCCCGAAAAAACGCCGCTCTTGAAATCGATTCGCGGCGAGCCTTCGCGAAATAATTAGCGCTGCGCTGCGCTAAATAAATCAACATTCAGCAGTTTTTTTTCCGCAGCCCTCGCTCTCGAGTGTAAGAGAGAGAGAAAAGAAACTTTCACCGCGAGTCTCGCGTACAATCGCGAGTACACGCGCGCGAACCACTTATATGGAATTTCGTCGCGCTGAGGTTGCTGCTCGCGTTTCCTCGCCTCCCCAAAAGAGAAAACGCTAAAGATTCGTTAACGATTTCGCGTGTTTTCGCGCAAAAACTCGAGAACCTCTTCTCTTTTCTTTGTCTCTCTCTCTCTCTCTCTCTCTCGTTCTCCAAAAAGAATCGCGAGCTTATCGTGCGCGCCTACGGCCGCTCTTCTCTTTCTCTCTCACTCGCTTTCCGGGTTCGATGCGACGAAGATACGTTCCTTCTCTCTCTCTCTTTTACTCTCTCGTGTGCTGAGAGAAGCCTGGAGGCAAGCCCCAGACTACGGGGAGTCGCCGAGGCAATTATCCCGCTCCCGTGGCCACTCACAGCACAGAGAGAGGCCCAAACACATACTCGCATACACACACACACGTATACTCGGCCGAGTAGTCGCCGAGTCACTTCGCCGAGCAGGATGTGCGATCTCGCGTACACTTGAGAGGAAGAGAGAGAGAGAGAAACTGCAAAGAGCACAGCAGAAGCAGTAGGAGCAAGAGAAGCAGCAGTCGTTGCGATGCACCTCCTAACGAGCTCGCTTTGTTTTGCAGCAGCAGCAGCAGCAGTGCGCGCACGGGGCATGCAAGCGCGCGAGCTACATGCGCGCGTTCAAAGTATATATAGGTATAGAGTAAGAGAGAGCGTTACACGCGCGGATAGCGATATAAGGTGGTCGTTTAAAACGGCATCGCATACGGGAGCAGCAGCAGCAGCTGATCGTCGAGGCTCTAGTGAGAGCAACGAGGGTCACCTAAAATCCCCCTCCTCGCTCAACAGTGCTGCTGCTGCTGTAACGAGCTTTGATGTCGCGTGCGCGGGTAGAAAGAGAAAGAGAGAGAGAGAGAAATTCCGCGAGCCGATAAATCGCTCTGTGTGAGCTGCTACCGCGGCCGTGGACTGCTTCTCTCTTGTCGATATAATGATGGATATTTTTGCCGCGCGTTGTTAGTCGCGAGCTTTTAAGGTTTCTTTGAAGAATTGAAAATCAATGAGGGGAATTATTAGAGAAGAGATTTTTTCGCTATATACGTTTTATCTGTGCGTGTGTGTGCACGGGCAAAGAAAATTCAGAATAAATTTCACCTCGAGTCGACTTGCACGCGGCTTTCCAGTTTTGAAGTTGATATTTTTTGCAATTAATTTGTACTGAAACTATGGCGTATACAGTATGCTATAAATTACGATACATGTATATATATATACAATCTTATCGATTTACTAAAGAGCAGCATCATGAATAAATTTGAAATTTATAAAGTAACCCGCGCGATATTTATCGAATGAATTCAATAATCACTCGACATGCCATAAAAACGGAGCATAAAACAAACACAGCTGCGGCCCGAACTTTGTAATTTTTTCAATATCCCTGGAGCGCATGACCATCCACCGACCGCGCCTCTCGAAAATTATCCGACTCTTGCATAAAATTTTATTGCCCGCCAATTAACGAATGCCGCTCGTACGCCGCAGCTTTCTTTCATTATAAACTTCCCCTCAGTTCCAAATTGGCGGCAAACGATTCGAATTTAAAAACAAACAAGGTAAATCGCCGCTCGTATGATTACCGCGTGTGTATATAATGCCGGGTCTGTGTGTATATACATTGCACATTGCCGAATCGACCGCAGTTATTTCACATGTGAATAACCCGCGAAATGAGGAACGGAACGAACGTTCGCGCGAGGCAAAAACGCGCTGCATACGTACACGTGTGTGCGCGGTCAAGTTCGTTGTGCGAGGATCTTGCACGCGGGAGAAGAAAAAAATTCCCAAGCGTAATTCTGATGCTCGCACGTCGAATCATCCCGTTGCACATAATAACACTGCACGCGGTCTCGTCCAGTAAACGTGCGTGTTCGAAAAAATACGCGGTCGGCCCGTCGAGAATAAATCAGGCGACGCAGCGTGTATAACGAGTCTGATCCTCGCGCGGTCATCACGAAAAATCCCGCACACTCGAGGCGGCAAAAAAAATTCCATCGTTCGCTGCGTCGATATAATTTCGAAGTAACAGGGCAAGAGACGTGGCCGCTCGTCACCCCTATATATATACATATACAGACACATAACCCACATGAGCTCGGATTTTGCACGTGAGAGCGTGAGAAACTGTCCCTCTCTCTTTCTTACTCTTAGTGCGGGACCCGACGACACCCGGTATATATGCTACGGTATAGAAGCAGCGCAGCAACAGCAGCGTATATGCGCTCTCTCTCTCTGTGTAGAGATAGGGGATAGGGGGACCGGTTCCATACATGGCTACCGAAGGCTCTCTCTCTCTCCCTCGTTTTCTCTCTCCGCCTTCTCTTCTTGCACGCCGAGAGCGAAAGAGTAAGAAAGAGAGAGAGAGAGAGAGAGAAGCTCTCTAAGACGACCCGCGAGACAAGCATCAGCTGCCGCCGTTTCCCTCCGCTAATGAGATGGAATTGGAGACGTGGCCGAGATTTTTCTAGAGGACGAGGGGGGGAGGAAGAGGAGGAGGAGGAGGAGGAAGAGAGAAGGACTTCCCCCGGTCGGCTAGTTCGCGACATTCCCGCGAGCACACGAGCGGCGATTCCCTTTGATACGAATCGTTTAATTGCGTCCCATTAGCCCCGGTTGAGGCCCGTTCTTCTTTCTCCCTCACTCCTCTCCCTCTCCCTCTCTCTATCTACTAGCGGCACGAAAAAGGGGATCCACCTTCTCTCTCTCTCGTTCTCTTTTGCTCCTGTCTTTTCACTTACCCTTCAAGCTGCTCTCCTCTCTTTCCTCTCCCTCATCGATTCCGCTCTCGTCGTCGTCCAACTTTTTCTCGCCGACTTCGTTATACACTCTGCCTCCGTTGCCGCCATCGCTCGCTCTCTTTTTGCCCTCCGCGCTCCCTTTCGCGTGACACACGTGAGACGCGTTGCAATGGCCGCGCGCTCGCTCGCGTCCACTTTTTCCCCTTGATGCTTGCGTACGCGCGCGCGCGCGTGCGCTGTCCAAAAACGCGAGCGCGCGCAGTTGATTGGAACCGGTGGTGTGTGTCCCTTTTACTTTATAATCGTCCCTCCTATCACTCCTCGTTCTCTCTTTTCGCGCTTGTGTTTATATACGCGAAGGAGATTGACGAGAAAGATCGCGACGACGGCGGCGGCAGAAGCGCGTCGTTCCTCAAATGGCCGCGGATGCAATTCCTTTGCGACGATCCTTTGCCAAAGGCTCTCCAATTCGCAACACGTAGCTCGTCTTTTCTTGCGCCCTGAGTGCAAGCGCGTATTATTATAAAGGGGGGGGGGGGGGGGGGGGCGGCGA
>JAWWEQ010000045.1:9851328-9919193 GCA_035583055.1 Torymus tubicola | reverse complement strand
AGGAGAAGGCCCGCCTCGAAAGTTCGCGCGCCCCGATGAAAAAACGCATTGCGTGCCTGACGCACTGCGGCCAAATTACGCGAGCTCGAGGAATTTGAGGACCGATGGGGGGAGAGCGAGAGAGATGAACGGGGTGCGGGAGACGAGATGAGGGTTTGCGGTCTGACGTATTTTGCTGCACTTTCGGCACCTTTCGTGGCTTTGACTATATATATACGTAGCGTTAAATGAAAAGTATTTCTTATTATGGATATTTATCACTGCGTGAAAAAAAGTCCTTGTTTATACGTATTCGCCGTACTATTGCCACTCGTTCTTTCTTCTTCTTGGTATTTTTTGGAAAGTACACAAACTGTATAAGCTTTATGTCCAGTATTGCAGTAGTTCTGCTTCGCTAAATTTGATGAGCACTTGTCTTTATTTTTTAATTTTATATAAAAATGCTTTTTATAATTATTTTATGCGATTAATTTGGTTATCTGACTTTGTCTATACATTTACACATATATAGATATACTGCCGTATTTGCCATTTCCTTTATCCTATGCTTTGCCTATACTTTTATTTTACGCTGCTTACATTTATTTTTGCACATTAATATATTTCTCTCTTGCGGCGTTAATTTTCACGATTATGTTTTATTTTTTGTTTCAGGTAAGGACGACATTTGTTTAAAATAATATTATCTTGTGAGGTACTCGATTCCACCAGGAGCGTAAGTAATTAAAATCTTTGCAAGTAGTAGACGAAGTAGTGGTTTGAAAAACCGTTTCAGAAAGAATTGATTAGACATATTTATTTTATTAAATTAAAAAATTTTTGAAAATACCAGACAATTAAAAATTTAAATAACATATAATATCTCAATTCCTTACATTTTATTAAGTGATAGAAATTTGAAATTCCATCTTTCTTAATTTACACAACGTTACCCTGGTATTTTCAAAAAAAAAAACCATATTCACGGCACAATTTTAGTAGTAAATTATACCACTATATATATATATAGACACCTTGACACGCGATTCGTTAAAACCTTCCACCGAAAAAAATTACACCGCACACAACTTCGAGTATATAGCCCCTCCAAAAAAAATACCTCTCAACCACTAATTTATGAATTGCAAATCGAGCGCGATAACCAAATCGAAGCATCAAACGTCTCTCCTCCTCCCTAACAAGCGAGTAAGGAGGGAGTAGTAGTAGCTCTCTCGCTCTCTCTCTTTCTCTCTCCCATGCTTCGCGGAATCTCCTTACAAGCGCTCCGCCATTATACCCTACCTATACCCCGTTACGAATCGATCATTAGAGGAGGGCACGGTCTCGTAAATCGTCGACCCTGGCAGCGATCCAGCAGAGAGCTGAACCAAGCAAGCGCGCGAGTCCGAATCCAAATGCGAATCTCCGTACAGTAGCAGCAGCAGCAGCATTTGCTCTCTCAGCTCCTAGAGAGAGAGTGAGAGAGTAGAGGTCCTCCTAATGGAGCTCCCTAGCTTCTGCTACTACTACTACTACTACTGCTACACGGCGAGCGTGACGTCGTCGCGCGGCTAGTGAGGATTTATGCTCCCTTCGGCGTACATGCGCGGATTAACATCGGGCACTAGCTAGCTATATAGCGAGAGCTCCTTGTATCTCGCGTGTGCGAGAGAGCGAGAGAGAGAGAGAGATGTATACCTATAGATAGAGAGTCGCTCTCTTGCTTCTCTAGCTTAGTCTTTTCTTCAGGTGTGTGTGTGTGTCTGTATATGTGTATATAGGTATATATAGTAAGAGAAGGGAATCGTGCGGCGCATGAGTTCCGTGACGCTCGTTGTGTGCAGCAGCGGGACCAACCCTCGCGAGCAGCCCCGTGACTGCCGGCTATTTCAGCTCCTTTATTTCGCGAGGGAGCTGCAGCTCGATTCCGGGAAGCTTCGCGCTCGCGCGTGTGCACGCGAGCTTGAACCGTTTTCTGTAAATATCGCGGGATTTTTCTATGCTTTTTTTTTGGTTCTCTTACGCTGCTCCCTCGCACGGAGTATATATATATATATATACTCGAGAGCGTGGGCAAAGTTAGCTGCGAGGCTTCCGGTTCGCGGTTTATCTTGCCCTCGCGAGCGGCGGTCTGGTGCACGCGGGATTATATTGGTTTCTCGGGCACGAATGAAAAGTTTAGTGGGTGCGGTAAACGAGGGAGGCCGAGATTTGTTACGGATTTTTTTTTTGAAATGTTTCGTTTTAGTATAGAAGAATTAATAATAATTTATAGTACATATTATATATGGTTACGTTTTATTTGATGTTTATAATTGTCGTAGATAATACACGTTTAGCTTCAGCATCGATATCATACACTTCCCACTCAATGCGTGGCCGGCTATTGACGAATTTTCCCAGTGTAAAAAACAAAAACATAACCGCGACCTTACATAAACTACCTCGCTGATTTAATTGCCCTCGCCCTATACGTGCACACACATATACCTCCATTCACTCGCTCTCTCTCTCTCTCTGTCTCGTATAGCCGCGCGTACATAATTCACAACCCCACGAATAACCCACGGCGTGTACGTATACGTATAGGTACTTATATATATATACGCGAATAGAGCCGACGCACGTATAAGAACACAGTCTCTCGCCGCATGAGGCGAGCAAGCGTGTCTTGTACCTCCTCCTCCTCCTCCTCCTCCTCCATGCCCGCCATTTTTCATACGTCAATATAGATCTTGAGCATGTTGATCACGTACTCTCCGTCGAGGTTTTCATTTACCCTTTTTTTATTTTTCCCCCCATCGCGTCTCTCTCTCTCTCTCTTGAGCGAGTACACACTACAGAAACTCGTTTCGCGACACGATCGCCTTATCCGCGTGCGCGCTCGAAGATGATGGAGAGCTACAGCAGCAGCACCAAGAGGGAGTATATATACGCGTTCGAAGAACCCAAGAAAGACCCGCTCACGCGCGTGTGCACATATATACATATATGTGAGGGTAACGTGTGCACATATATATATATATATACACACGTACGTAAAACTGGCCCTCTCTCGCTTAATAAAGTCATTTTCGCGGGGGCCCTATACCCTGGGCTTTAATTAATGCCGAGGCTATCTCACTCTCTTGCAGCGACGGTGCGGCGGCGGCGGCTACGGCGCAATATATAAATAATAATAATTCAGCCGAAAAAATGCCGGAACATCCCTCGGCCCCCGATGATTATCTGATCGTAAATCCCCGCATAAAGATATCGCGCGGAGTAAATTGCGAGAGCGCGCCGCGGTCATCCAGCGTGTGTCTATATTTATGTACACACATATATACATATATATATATATATACACGTATGCGAGAAAGAGGGAATACGCGAGAGAGAAAGAGAGAGAGAGAGCAAAGTCAAAAGGGACGGTGCGATCGAAACTCGCCCGCGTGTACTTTGGGGTGCACACGTACACATATGCATATATAGGTATGTATATATACGAATATATCCATAAGAGAGCGAGCGAACGGGGCGGCAACAGACCAATCGCACGCCGGCTACTAATTTGCCGGCTCAAACAGCTGCCGTTCCGCCGCCTCTCTCTCTCGGTATATAGATCCGCGTGTATAGTGCACGCAGCATATACGCGCGTATATGTATACATGCGCTTTATAAAAGCCCCCCTTCGATATCTCGCCGCGATCCTTAACCGAGTGCAGAGCATTTTCGCAGGATAACTCTTGCGCGGCTCATACCGAGATTCTTATTTTTAGTTCTCTCTCTCTCTCTCTACGTCGCCAGCGTAGCAGCAGCAGCAGCAGCAGCAGCAACAGCCGCCCCTTTTGTGTCTTCACAGGGCTTCTTTTTCTCTCTCTCTCTCTCTCGTTCTCTCTCGATTTCAGAGTCGCCTTGCGCGCGCGCGTTTCTTCGTTTTTCTCTCCCTTGGCCAGCCGACCGGGCTGCTTCTTCTTCGCCGCGAGCGAAGGCGCGCGCGCGCGCGCACAACGGACAAAACATTTCTTAATTGGGTTTCTCGACTCGCCGCGTGCGCGCAAAGTCTCCTCGCACAGGCTTTCTTTATTCGTGGCGGCTCCCTCGTGTGTCTTTTTTTACCTTGGTATAAGGAGAGGGAGAGAGAGAGAGAGAGAGAAGGAGATGCGAACCGGTATACGACGACGACGACGACGAATCCTACGAATTTTTAAGTGCTAATGAGAGAAGGTATAGCGCGACCAGGGCGGCTGCTTATTTACGCGGGCCGATGGCCGCTGATGCTTTTGGGATCCCTCGTTGCTTACTTGTGTGTGTCTCTGTGTTACATTAAACGGACAAATGAGTCGCAGTTAAGCTGCATGAGAGAGAGAGAGCGGCGAAATCATTTGTTGAAACATAACGTTAATTGCCATTTCTTTCGGCACGATGCAAATTTCTCGGGTGCTATTTATTTTCCCATAAAAATAAATACCCGCGCCGATTGCATCGGCTCTCGCTTCGCGAAACTTATATCCCTATCGGCGAGCCTTTCAAGTCGGTTGCTTCTTCTTCTTCCCTCTCCTCAAACAGCACTGAGGATATACTTGGAGATTTCAAGAAAGGACTAATGCACCCTCCATACTCGCATGCACATCACACACACACACACAAATTTTCCCTTTTTAGAAAGTTGCGTCAACGATCACGCTTTCCCTGCGCGACAAGGAAGCTTTCACCTTCCTCGTGGTCTCGTCGGCTGTTGTTGTTGCTTTTTTCTTCCTTCCTTTCTCTTTCTTTTCTTTTTTAACAGTCCCTTTTTTAGCTCTCAGCCCCTATATACGCGAGCCGCGCGCACGCATTGTTTTGACCAACTTTCACCGGGGGCTTTTAACTCGCCTCGTTTTATGCAGTGTTCTCGGCTGCTTCGCTCTCTCGTTCTCTGCGCGTCTCGCATAGGGAGTGTATATGGTGTATAGGGAAGAGAGGATAGAGGGGAAAAAGAGGCGAGAAAAAAATATAGGTGAGGAAAAATTTATGAGGGTTCGAAAGCGACCACTGACCGCGCTCGAATCTTATACGCGCGGAGTGAGAGAGCGAGGTCTATATAGCTTCACGAGCAGTGTGTTGTATACGTCTAATGCCTATAATCTTCGTAGATTATGCTTATACGCAAGGTGGAAATTTTTGGCGATAGAGCAATTTTTGGGGGAGCAACGATGATGATAGTTACTTGATGATTTTATCCAGTTCGGATTATAAATATCTATAAAGATATTCTTTCGCTATACAGTGAATATATATCTAAAATTACAATAATGTATAACGTGCAATCGTATGTAGTAAAGTTACCGGCTAATTATTCATTGTGGAAACATTCACGAATTTAATAACATCAATACGCGATACAATGATAATACTTTCGAGCACGCAATAATTTCCAACTAGCCCATAAACTACAAATTAATCCGCGAACTACACACCGGCCAATAGCTCACGTGGCGAGCCCTGCACTGTGCGCACACATACACACATACGTACTATACACACTATAATACAAATGGAGCATTGAATGCGCCGCAGCGAAAGTTTTGTATACGCAGCAGCCGAAGAGCGAGGGACGAGCAATATAAACTGTCACGAATCGGCCTTCTATTACATTTACGGGAAGTCGAATAATTTAACGGCGCCCGGGCGGCACGTTACGCGCATAGCAGGTCAATGGCCGGTTTGGATAATCACTGTATAGATATATATATATACACACACACAGTGTGTGCCCGGCGGCCGGTGTCTCTTTATTGGACAATAGATCACGGTTTCGGGCTCTTCATTTGCTCTCTCGCTCCTTGCCCCCCTCCTTGGACTCACTGGAAGCTGTGTCGCAGAAGAATAGAGAGCGAACGCGTGCGCCGAGGATCTTACCTTAATCACAATGGCGTTAAGAAACATCTGGAAATTAACCCAGGGGTGCAGTAGTCCCGGAGATATATATACCAAAAGCGACCGAAGGGTCGACAACGATGCTTGTAATTATTATTCGGCTACTGTGTTGTTGGATTTCGTGCTGTGTGCGTGCCTGTTTCCAATTAGTATTCTTGTTACATTTTTCTCTCGATTTTAATTTGATCGAATAAAGAGTATATCGCGCGCGTCTTTTATTCAACCCAAAAAGGATGTACCCTGAATTTGTTGAACTGCGAGAATGAAAAAGCGTTTACCTTAATGGAATCTATTATCAACCATTCACTTGCTCGAGAACCTACCACCGATTTCAAATAAACTCCCGTTTTGGCAACCCCTCCGAATATATATATATACAGCACCCATCGTTTCGCGAACGAGCATTTATTTATCCCAAGGCGTATGAAGCCGTATAGCCTCCGCCTCTCCCGCGCATTTACCCGACGACCTATAAGGCGCGTCGCGCACCATACCGCCATTACCGGGCGAAAAATCGAACCTTGCGCGCCTCTTACTCGTTTAGCGCGATTCGACCTTTCTTTTTTCTCGCTCTCGCTCTCCTTCTCTAAATTATAGCCAATTTCGAAAATGCCCGTCCCGATTTTAGAGCCAACAGTGTATGTATACAGGAACAGCTCACCACCCTGAATATATATATACACACATACACCCTCCAATCGATGAGCCGTGTACGCGTAATACCGCCTCGCCGCGCTATGCAAATCAATCCCGCTTTCCGAATGATTTATCCTCCGGGTGCAATTCGTTTAAGTGTATCCCGATTCTGGTACGAAGTGAGAGAGAGAGAAAGCTCTATATATACGTATGTATGTGCGCCCAGACGGCACACAGCCACTTACGCTCAGTTGCGAATGCATGGAATAGGTATTAAGCATCCCGCGTATTCGCATCTCTTTCTCTCTGTGTTTCGCGCGAGAAGGAGAGGATGAATAAGGGAAAAAAAGAGTATACGCGAGGCGCTGGCATATACGCCCCTTTCGGCGCAAATTTAAATATAAGTAAAAGGTCTGCCTTACTGCAGTGGGAGAGAGAGAGAGAGCTGGCACACGCACACACAATCTCGGAATAGCGCTCGCCCGGCTGCTCGCCTTCTGCAGCTTGATTTGCCTTGCATGAAGCTTAGAAGAAGAAGAAGAAGAAGCGGCGCGGCAGCAACCAACGTTAGTATAGAGAGAATGCCGATCCACACTCCTCTCCCTCTGCTCAAGCGTTCGCGTGTATATATATATGCACGGGCAGGTCTCCACACCCGTCGTCGTTCTCCTTTTTTTCCCTCTTCCCGCTTTATATTTCGTGCAGCTTCTTCTTTCTCTCTTCCTCGGAAGAACGCGCATCTCTTCTTTTTTTTTCTCTCTCTCTCCCCCTGAAGACGCCGATAGAGTTCCGCTCGAGCCTAGAGGCGCCGCGACGCCGCCGCCGCCGCGCCCTCGTCGGCTTTTTCCTGTTTTCTCTCTCTCTCTCTCTCTCCTCGAAACCGCCCCCGTATCTAAACACACTCCGACCGCCCACCCTCCTCTTTTTCGCTCGCTCTATCTCCGTCGGCAGCCGCGACGTTTTTCTTTCCCTCCTCCATCTCCTCTCCGCCCCCGCGCGAGAGCTTTTCCTTTTGTGCGAGCGAGCGTGCGCGCCTCCTATCTCGATTGTGTTTGCCGACGCGGTATATATATACATACGTCTTCTTATTTATACAAACGCCGCTAGCGCATAATTCTCGTTCATCGAGCCGCGGCCAACGTATATAGGGGCGAGAGGGGGAAGAAAAAAAATTGTACTGCCAGCGTAAGTCTTTCGTGCCGTCGAGTCATTAATAAATCTTCGTCCGTGAAACACACGCACTATACGTTCTGTCGCTTTTGTTTGGGAAAGAAATGCGTTATGAGAGTAGATATATATATACAGTGCCGACGACACTCTACGAAAATGTTGTTTTTCTCGCTATATTTGGTTTATAACGTCGGTCGAGAAACTTCGGTCGTTGTTACGGCGATAAAACTTTTATCGGGGTAACATGGTGCGTATTATAAAATAATTATTCGAGCGTTCCTGAAGAGCAGAAAATGCGTCCGTCGATAATTAATAATAATTTCGGACGATAAATTATACCAAAGCTCCGCCTACTTATAATATTATGTAAAAGCTGTTTTTAAAATAATTGCACTCTGTGGCTGCGCGTAATCAAGTACAATTATTTTTAATAATTACAAGTCTGAAAGTCCCGGTCAAGTGCATTATAAGCGGTCAGTTGCTAAAAAATAATAACTGGTCTGATTATAAAATTTTTTTTGTCCGGTGGTTATACTGAAAAACTGTCTTCTGCTGTAAACCATTAAAAAGGGCACGTTCTTTACCAACTTCTTATTTGTACTATCCGAATATAATTAACCCTTTATTTTTTGGCATTTAATATTTTCCATTAACTTCAAAATTTTTATACTTCAACTTCATTTCCACCAGAATAAACATCACCGCTGTACATTACTTTAACCGATTTGCAATTTGTTACCCATTAAAACAGCTGAACCAAAGGATCCCACCCATCCGCGCTTGCTCTTTTCAACTGTTAAATTCAAACCCCGATCACGAAATCCATGTTTACTGCGAGCGCTTAGCATACACGCAACTCCGTTACTCCTAATTAAGTTATTAAAATCCCCAATAACAGCGCGCGATCGCGAAACATAAGAACCCGCACTGTTCGTTTCTCTACCTGCGAGGAGCCTCTCTCATAAACCCTCCGCTTAATATCTCCCCGAAACTGCAGATATCCTCTCTTTCTTCTCTCCTATATATATATATATATATACCGTATTACAAGTATCGACAAAGACTCTCGAGCGAAGACGATTTTCATCCCATGCGCGGCTCTCTTCGTAATCGGTCCGAATCCGTGTTTCATGCTACTTCAATGGCCACTTGCCGCGCGCGTGGCGCGCAAGAAACGTGCAAGAGAGAGAAGAAGTAGAAGGAGCCCGCAAGTCCCACCTCTACCCGCCTTCTCGAGCAGTCCCGCCGGTAATTGGAACGACCCCGTCTGACCGCGATAATGGCAAAGAGCTGCTGCTGCGGCTGTTGCTGTCGTTGTTGTTGTTGTTGTTGCTGAAGGCGATCTAAAGTAGCTGTGTGCGCGCGCTTATACTCGCTTGCTTCTTGATCTAGCTTTAACGATGCAAGAGACTTTAAGGCGAGGAAGCCAAGAGTCGTCCGACCGGGGAGATTCTAGTTGTGTGTACTGGAGAGCGAGTGAGGCTCTATACTGCTGTTGTTTTGATGTTGTCGAAGAAGAGATAATTGCCGGAATTAGAAGTTTAACTCGCAGTAACGCTAAGTGACGCTCGCGGAATGAACTTTCCAATTAGATAATTGAGCTTTATTTAATTTAATTAGCGAAAAATGTCTTGGAGTCGGTTTCTTATACATACAGAAAGTAATCTGTAATACTGAAGAGCCGGTTATAATGTTATTCCTTGTATGAAACATGAATATATTACGAGGAAAAATTTCAAAAGAGAGTTAAAGAACGAGTGAGACCTATTTCTTCCTTCGAGCGATATCATCAAGATCCCATATTTTAATCGTCACGTAGATCGACGATACCAAAGTTTCCTTATATATATCCCATCCCACAGTTCTCCACACAAAACCATCCACTTGCACCGTTCGCAGAGCGCCGAGTCGCGCTGCGCAAGGTGTATGATTTCCGCACATGCGGGAGTCATCTGACTTCGGCCCGTCAACATTGTTGTTCTTGCCTCAATTTATCAAGATCCTTCCCATATAGCCTCGTGCACACAAACTCACACACACACACATATATATATACATATATATATATATATACGCAAACGGTCTCTGCTTGCGAGCTCCTTTCATATATTTACGAGCGGCGTCCGGCACACAGGAAGGTTTCCCTCTCCTATGCTTGCTTGCTTGCTTGCTCGCGGCCACAGTCAGTTCGTAAATCTTGTCATTGTGTTACGTAAAACGTGGAATCGCGAGGAGGGAACCGTCCGGCAGCGTGATTTCTAAATCTACCGAGGAGTAGAATGAGAGAGAGAGAGAAGGGGAGAGAGAAGTCAGCTTTACTGTGTGAGGGGAAGCGAATCAGTCACCCGCCGGCGGACGTCTCGCGTCGATCCCTCGCCGAGATATCAATAAACAGTATTCAGGAGAGGAGGAGGAGGAGGAAGGAGAGTTGGATTATCTCGTGGCTTTGACCGCGAGCGGGGAAGGAAGCGCGCATTATTTTCAGGCCGATATCTCGGTAATTGACACGCGCGCGCGAACGCGAGCCTGCGCCGCGACTTGCAATGCGGGAGGGAGAAAGCGAAGGTTGTTGATTAAATTGGAATTTTCGAGGCTTTAATGGCTAAGAGTATAGAAGCTGTTTGGATAGGATGTTTCAACTCTCTATCGATGAGTGTACAACCGAATGGGATTTTTATCATTTTTCGTGAGAGTGAGACAAGCGGCGAGCTCTTTATGCGTATAGCGGCTGCATAAAAAATTCACGGGGAATTAAAAAGCCGAGTTTTTGATTTGCTTAATTGGGGATACTGGCAATTTTCGAATGATAAAATAGCCATTTGGTGAAATTTGTATAATATAATTGGCTGATATCGGTCTTAAATAACTTGTTTAAATTTTTTACGGGAGAACGTGTCATTCTGTAACTTTAAAATAATATAACAGTTTCAAAAAGAAACCATTCAAATTGTTTCCTATGAAAATAATTTTTCGTAAATAATAATTGTAATTGACTGCACACTATTCGAGTTGCTCGCATATATATCGATCGAAAAACTTTTATTACTGTCAAATGCCCTAACGGTCAAGTTACAAGATACTCAAACTATGTATTCTCAAAAGCGCGTCCTTTTCATTCGCCACTCCATATATCATCTCCTCCGTTTCTATATATACGATCGCCCATAAAAATCCCCCACTTTCATCGGCCATCCTCCATACGAAACAGACGCAAAAGCCCCCAATTTTATCGACGAAACATTCCGGCACGCGAAAGCGCGCTTGCATCGCTCGTCAAAAAATTTGCCAACCATATGGCACTGCGTATATATATATATACACTCTCCTCTTCTTCCTTTTGCTTCTACCCCTCGGTGTATATCGAACTCTGTAATTGGAGAGGCCACTCTCAATCGAGTAAGATAATACAGACAACACACGTGCCCACCACACTCATACATACACAGTTGTCTATATATACATAAAATAAAAAAAAAAAGAAGTATCCACCAGCCAAAAGTGTCGCAGTCGCGCGACAACGACCTATGCGAATCCACGTCCCCCTTATACACCATATACGCGCGCAGATGCACGCGTCGCGTACAAAGAGAGGAAAAAGTCAGTAGTATAGCAGCAGCAGCAGCAGTTTCCGCGGAGAGCAGAGTGTGCGCACGGGGCTGCTCGCAGGTGATCGCAGCCACGAACGCACATTTATTATCGGCAATTTAACTACTTCAACATCGCGCGGTCGCTCGTAAATATCGGGCTACCGTGCAGCAGCAGCTAAGCGGGAGCGAGAGGGAACGATCGTTGTCGCGATAGGGATGCACTAGATCGCAGTTGCACGACTCTCCAAGCTGTGCCTCGTGTGCGCGCGTGCATCGAGAGAGAGAGAGAGAGAGAGAGAGAGGAAGCGAGAGACAAAGAGAGGATAGGGTAGAGAGAGAGGGTGAGAACCGCTGGACCATACTATCGGTTTCAAAAAGGTTATTTCTGCGACTTTAACTCTTAAAATATGGCGCTTGATACGCTTTTATTTATTTATCGAAGCGTGATTTTTTTATACGGCCGAGGGGTCGCCCCGGCACGCTGGATGAATCTTTGCACGCACGGGGAGGGAGAGAGAGAGGTATTAAAAGGTTATGAATCTCGGAATTATTAAACGAAAATTTTTTCGCTTTTTTCGGATTAATTCGGAGTTACGATTTCCATTTTCACGCTTGATAAATGACGGCAAAGGGCATTCGTTATTTTTGATGAAATTGTTGTTCTGATGCCGACACTTTTGTCCGATACTAAACTCGCTTTGCTTATTGTATATATGATTTTGATAAGTAGTGTTACAAGTGTACATCATACTGATCAATCAAATGATTATAATGATACTAAAGCTGTAAAAAAAATTTTTAAACAGTGCAAAATCCTTTGGTCTTTCAATTACTTAAACATAATTCTACCCCTTATCACCGCATGTACCACTAAATTAAAAACACCTTTGCTATATTTTCACGCTCTCATTGTATCCATATAGACTGTAATCCGGCCCGAGGGCCGTCGAGTATACCGAAAGTCAAGTGGCCGCGTTAAAAACTGCATTAACCCTCCGGCTGTTTAAATTTTCCAAAGCCAGCCGTAGCGTGCGGGCCGCTGCATCTCGTGACGTTTCGAAGCCAGCGTATAGTGCGGGGGCGGCTGCAGTAGCAGCAGCAGCCGCTATGCGTTCTCCCCTCGCTTGCGAGACACCCACACAGAGGTGCATGGCGTGCGCCATGGTGCGGCAGTAACTCCGGAATCCAGGGGGCTTAAGCCCGTGCGCGCGTCGAGGATCAGTGGGAAACTTCCCGCCGCGGCTTAAAGGCTTGGTGGTTGCTGCTGCCGCCGACGCTGCCGCCATCGCTTCAGGGCCGCCAACTTTTCGCCTCCCTCTCTCTCTCATTCGAACTCTCTCTCTCTCTCTCTCTCTCATTCCCGCTATCTACCTCGCGCTTTATCTATATCTATCTCGCGCCCTCTCCTGCTAAGCGGTTATCGCGCGAATTTCGACACGCGTCGGTCTTGAGAGAGAGAGAGAGAAAAGTACGCTCGCGCGCGTACGTGTTACTTTATGCGCAAAAGGCCGGCGGCGGCGGAGCGCGCGTGCCTTTTACTCGGCCCGAGCCTTTTATCATCGGCGCGAATCGTATACGGCAAGCGTGCACAAGCGAAAGAGAGAAAGAACACCTGACGTGTCCCGTCGTATATTTTCTGGACGATAGAATCAAACGCGCGCGCGCACACACACTGCAGAGTCATACCAATTAAGAGACCAGCAAAGAGAGAGAGAGAGAGAGAGAGAGAGAGAAAGAGAATACTGCACGCTGGCGCGCGAAGTTCTCTTCGTTCCGTTGCTCTTTTTTTCTCTTGGCGACTGTGCGCAGTGTGGGTATGCGTCGACGAGTTAGCAGGAGAGTGAGAGAGTGTATAGCCTTTTTAGATGGATTTCACTCGTTTGAAAGAGTTTGTAATGCTTAAAATAACAATTGAGTAGAAAAGAATTCTGGTAGTTGACGTCAAGGTTTGTTAAATTTAAAAGAATGGTTGGCTTGCGAATCTCAAATTTCTATGAGAAATTCGTTAGTATAATAGAAAACATTCAAGAATATACCTTTTGCACATATACAGAAAATCTGCTTTTGACATTTTCTACGTTCAAGTCAAATAATTGTATTCACGATAGTCGTTATTTAAACTGCAGCAACAATAAAGTACCTTCTGTACCGTTACTGTAAAACGTAATTGTTTCCTTTTATACAAAAAGATACAGACTCAACCGTCACCTGATTTTAAGTTTCCACTTAAAATAGCTCCCCATGTGTAATCCTCTCCTCTACGCTAAAAAGTGTAACATGCAGCCTGCCTCGCATATGAAAACGGCGCTCTAGGCTCTCCTCTCTACGCGTCTTCGCGTAATTCTAGTCGCAAGAGCGGTAAATTATCACCACCGTCGTATATATCTCGGTATATACCTAACCGTATAAACATCTACGCGTACGTATATATATATATATATATATATATATATATATATATACGCACATACATACACACTCGCATCGTGTACACGCGTAGGTTCAACCGCGACACGCTGATTCCGGGCGATTTCATTTGCATCTGCTTAATTTACGGATTTACGGTACGAAAGTTCATTTGTACCTTTCATTACGCCGCCACCACTACTGCCGCCTCGGTTTGCGATTTATCAGTTGCTGTGTATAAAGTTACCGCGCGCGCTATCGAGGTCAGATCCGAATCCGGTTCCAAGTTCTCTCTCTCTCTCGTAGGTTTTTCCATCTCGATTCTCGCATCTCCGGCACCATCTTTTTTTTCCTCCCCCGCGTACCGAATGAAAGAGTCTACCGAATGAAGGGACGACTCTGATAGAGGAAATTGCGAAGTGAGAGAAAGAGAGAAAGAAAAGCGAGTGGATCGCGATAATTCTCAATCGGCGCGCGGTTAGTTTCAATCGCGCACGCGCGAGCTCACGAGGGCGCTAGAGATAAGAGCCACAGGGTGACCACTCGTCGATGGGGGCTATCGATATAGACGCGCCCTTCTCTAACTCCCCTCTTGGCGATCGAGGAATGCATCGTCCGTGAATTTTCTCCCCGCCCACGTATACTAGTCACGACTCCACGACGAATGAGACTTGACCAATCGGTGGTGGCAAGGTAATCTAGTGGGTTGGATGGCCACCGTTATCTATTACTTTTGTTAATTGTTTCAGGAAAAATTGCTAAAAAGTAATTAAAAGTTTGTTTTTTTTTTAAATAATCGTTACAACGTAAAAACATTCCGCCGAAGAAAACAGATCCCTGCGTGATGTACATATATATAATCGACGCACTTCAAAAGCAACGTTACGCCAGCGATTTATAGAAAGCATATAAAATAAATCACGTGAAAAAGGCGTTATATGCGCACGGCCGTCTTGTAGCACACCGACGTTCACCTTCAAAAAGTAAATTTCCCGACGGCCGCGCGTTCGCTCGCTCGCGAGTTACGACTCATAACACGAAGTGTTGCGCACGCGGTCGAACCGACAGGCAGCACGAAATATTGTATATTAGATACGAAATCGAGGAAAAAAAAAACATTCCGTGTATATAGCAGCAACAGCAGCAACGGCGGCGGCGCGAAAAAATGATTTTGAAACGGGGAACATTCCCAGCGGCGTTACTCACGCCGCTTTCAGCGAGCAGGAGCCCAAGAGGCCAACCAACAGAGTGAGAGAGAGAGAAAGAGCGCGAGAGGGATACCCCTAATAAAGACATTAATATCGACGTCAGGCGCGCGCGTATATATCTAGATGTAGCTCAGGAAAGCGCACGAGAGTGGATATGAGCACGATAGCGAGAAATAAAGAGAGAGAGAGAGAGAGGAAAAGGGCCGCGCGGAATCACGTTTGGGAATAGATTAGACGGTCACGACTGAAAAAGAGAGAGAGAGAGAGAGAGTTGGTGTGCTGCAGCACGGAAAAGATCATCAATATTTATAGCGGCGCGCTTTGCATGCACGCCGCGCGCTGCAGTACAGCCGTACGGTATAACAGTGACTTTTATAATGAATAATATATTCATTTAGATAGGCATCTATACCTGTCAGGCTCTATAACCTCGTTCTGCGCCCGCGACTTTTCCTCGTGAGGGAAACGCGATGTATATATAGAGAGAGAGGGGAGAAAAGTCGCGCAGCACATACGGTAGCCGAAAACGTTCACGAATCGAGGGCTTGGCTCGTATCCTTTATGGAACGTTTCACTTTACCGGGAATATAGATATTTTATGTAAGTGTTGTGCCAATGCGTCGCGCATTTTCAGAGCTGGAAAGTTGGGTTAACGCGATGCTTTACATTGCAGATGCTGAACTGTTAAATGATGGTTATTGACTTGCGACGACGACGCGCGCGGTGTGAGAAACTTTTCATCGGAAAAAAATTGGATTTCGCGCGTGGAATGTGTATCGACACTGTATTGTGTGTATATGTATATTATGCAATGAGGCGCGTCGTTTGTTCGATCGTTATATGTTTATGAGAATACGCTTTCTATGGCGATTTCTTCGGGAATACGCACCGAAGTAGCAGTGTAAAAGAGCGGAGAAGCTTCTATAATAAGATACTTGAATTAATTGAAGGTGTAATAAAATATAAGAATAAAAGTATAAAGCGATTTAATTAATTCTATAATCACTGCAATGAGTTTTAGTAGCTATATCGTTAATGAAAAAGCATTAAACGTCTTAATAATGTCACTCAACGAATTAATATTACTGACACCTCTACCATAAATATAATACAGTTAGCAAATTGATTGGACGAATCCGTAAATGTTAGTCCAATTGAAAAGCTCCCGAACTGCCATATACAGAATTGATTCGAGTGTTCGAAAAGCCATATCGTCACATCCCATTCACTATACCGTATATAAGCAAACATTCTCTCCTCTTCCGAGTAGTCAACCCCAAATGAAAACATTACTATCGATTAGACCAACCATAAATACACAAACTACTCCCGCGTACGCGCGTCTCCTGATCAAACGACCAGGAAAATTCGTTCGCTATCGCGTCGCTAATTGAAGACAGCGTCAACTACTGCCATTATTATAACAAGCGCGGCCATTGAGATCGGCCATTGATCGATCGAGAGCATAGACGTACCACAGGGGAAGGGCTTTGGGTATACATACATATATATCTACGAGGGAAAAACGCACATACACGGTCAAATTAAATTTTTTCCAGCAGAGTAGCAGTAGCACCCGCCGATTTTCGCTCTATATATATATACGGCAATAACTCACTCCCTGGCGCACCCTCCTCTCCACCCCGCTTCTAATTATACTCGGCCGGCGCGTGGCTTTCCACGGAACTTTCCATTTTCGGTCTCTCTCTCTCTCTCCTCTTCCCTCCCCCTCGAACTTTCCACGGATTCCTTTTTCGTTAACGAAGAAGCGTTGGAAAAAGGGAGAGAGAAGGGCGCTTCCAATTGTATATAACGGTGTGGCGCAGCGGCATCCTCCTTCAAAATGAACGACAGATGTTGAGCTCGTGTCGGCGCCATCCCGAGAGAGTGAGTGAAAAGAGAGGGGTTGTGCACAGCCTGCGCGAGGTATAACACCCCTCGATATTCCGCGCTTTCGCTCGATTCGTTCTCCCGTGGCGCTTAGGATTCCTCGTTTTCTTTTTTTTTTGGTATAGAAAAGGAGAAGTAGCCGTATTGGGTTACCTATATAGATAATTTTCTTCGGTTACGGCTAGTTGCTACTGCTGGGTGTAGTATCTCTACTACGCGTGTACGTACGCAATGAACGTCGTATACGCCTACGTATGTATGTATATATCCACACGCAACTAACCTCCTGATTAGCTTTTGCTGCTTTGCTTTAGCTCTTCTCCTCTCTCTACATGGATATATCTCTATCTCTCTTTTACACGGAGGCTGTAGCTTACGATTTGCCAATTTACCCCAAAAACTCGTAAAGTATCGGCTGTCATCGCGCTCGCGCTCTAATACAAAGAGCCGCGCGCGCACTGGAGTATCGAGTTTGCGCGCATCCATATACACGCACATGGCGCGTTACCTTACCCGCGGCGCGGCCAATGTACTTTCCTATCGGCATCCTTGCATGTATGTGTATGTACGTGCGTGCCATATGTGCGCCCGCGCACTCTATCTCCCTCTCTCTCTCTCTCTCTGGCCTGCACTTTCATCCCTAATGGCTGCTGTTGTTCGCTCGCTCTCTCTCTCGTATACTGGGCTGTACTGCATGCGCACCTCCTCTTTTGTCATTGGCTGTCTATTCATACGCAAACACACAAGCGCGCGCGAGCGCGATTGCAATTCCGTAACCAAATTAATCTGTTCCTAGGCCATCAATAATCCGCGTTAATTTGCTGCCCGAGCGTTGAAAGCAAGCTCGCGTTCATGTGCGTGTTCTATCTGTGTGTGTATATATATGTACTATATATGTACGTGCACGCAGAGATTGCACGTACATCAACTTTCCGCAGGGCTCGCGCGTTATTTTTTCGAGAGCGACGCGAACGATGATCGCCAAGATTCAAACGCTTATACGCAGACATTTTAGCCGCAAGAACTGTATGTGTGTGTGTGTGCACTCGAAAAGTATGTATATTCAGTTAATTTGAATAAGTTTAATTTTATGTTGCCCACGACTGAGGTGCAGAGAAGTGGAAATCGCGCCCGGCCGCCGCGTGCTGCTCAACTGATTCACGAGGTTATAAAGCTTTAATTACGTAAAGCTAATAACATTAATTTTCGAAACGTCGTCGTTATTTCTGGTTATATGATTTGCGAAGATTGCCCGTTGCGAATCGGAATTCAAGTTCTGTTGATTCAGCGATGCGGTTTAATAGTATTATAACGTTTAATTAAAGGACCGATAAAAAAATCCTCCGAGCACATTTTTACAAGTCGCAAGGCCTAATTAATACGAATAACATCGTCCCTTAAACTTCCCGAGCAACTTCTCTTCTTAACGGCCATTTAAACAACGCCTCGCGAAGTAACGGCAAAGTATATAGCAGTAATACACCAGCCAAAAAATTCAACCCTATTATCTCTTCGAATCCGAAAATTCCACAAGAATGCCGCACTGAAAACTTCCCGAAGTATAACTATACGTAACCATCTCCACCTCCATCCGCATATCCCGCTAAACGAATTTCAGTATTCGCTATAGTCGCCATTATCGAAGTTTTTGCGCGGACAAACTCGGCGCGACTGCGGAAAAGGCGTGTGTTTGCCGACGACGACGACGGCGTGCTTATATAACCGAGTGCGCGTTGGCCGCGGTGCGCTTGGTGTGCCATCGATTACGTGCCACCACCGCCTTATCTTTCCCTTACACGCACGCGTGCTGCGGGGATCGAAATCCTCCTCTTCCTCTTCCTTCTACTGCTTCCAAATATTCTCTCTCTCTCTCACTCTTGTGCTCCCGTACATCCCCGAAATTAATATCTGTTAGCTCAATATCATCTATCGTCAGCGTTGCGCGCGTCGTCTTATATATATATAAAAGCGGTGGGTATCTCTGTGTGTACAAGAAGAGAGAGAGAGCAACCCTCCTTTCTCGCTCCTCGTTCTCGGGACATTACGCGCCCGGGGAAATGTACAAAGGAACAAATTACTCGCGCGTATACGCAGCTTTATTAGACGACGTGACTCGAATGCGCCGTTCTCTCCCCCGTGCGGGCGCACGACGCTACCGTTTGCAACTTATACGTGACTTTATTCGAGAGGTTTCGCGCGCGCGCGCGCGCACGCCTGGCCGTGCTATCTTCTCGCCATCGGCGACGTGTGGCATTACAAAATATTAGAAATCTTGCGCGCGTTGTGTACGGCGAGGGGAGACTTATTGCCTGGTAGTTTCGTATATAGTGTTTATGAAAATTCATCTAAATTATTCTCAATAATATAACTTTAAATAGTGTACAGACAAAAGGATATTGATAGTGAGTTTACTTTGGCAATTGAAAAGATAAAAGCTCCGAGGTTGATTACCAAATTCAATACATTGGTTGCACTTTACAGTATAACTCTAGAATAAGCGCTAAATTCAAAAGTATATACCATACCAGCATCGTCGGCCCTTTTCCTTAAAATTCATTATACGCTATATATACGGTACAAGATCCTCGCCCTCTATATGCCCCTTCTCGCACAATATAATAAAATGCAATCGTGGCTAAAATTCGCTACCTCCATACCCCTGGCCAACGTTCGCGTGTGCCAAGCGCGTATATACCAATCCATATATATATATACACACAGCGGATGCGCGCGGAGAGGACGATGGATGTCGTGCTGAGCGTTGCACACATTCCGCCACGCGAGCGCGTGCGCGCACGATTTCAATTTCCCGAACGAGCTACATTATTATATATCCTACCCCCTTCAGACCTTTTTAATCCCTCGTTGCAATTTGTTTCTTCGCCTCGTGGCCTCATAATTCGGCCATCGGCTTTGCGATTTCTTCCTCCTCGCGAGATTCGACTTTTTCTTATTCTCTTTGGTCCATTGAGCGACGCAGTAGCAGCTGCTCTGCTACTGAGGCAGAAGAAGAATAAGAAGGAGAAAAAGATCTTTTGCAATTCATCAGTCGAAGCTGGGCCTGCGAAAGGGCCGAGCGTGTGTGTCTCCCGAACGTTTAATACTGCGTGGGTTTGCGTGTATATATATAGATGCGTGTGTGTGTGTGCGTATTCGGCTCACGGATGACGCCGCGAGTACGATGATGATCCGCCATCTCGCCGCAACTTGGGAGGTCCGCTCTTGATATCCCTCTCCTCCCTCTGCCCACCTCACCTGGTCGTCCAACCGTTTCTTCTTGTACACGCTCTCTCCTCTCTCCCTCTTCCTCCTCTCTTTCATCATCCTCCGTCCTGCTCGCTCCCTCTGTTCTTTCTCCTCTGCGGCGACGTACTCGAGACCAACCCTCTATATCTCTCGTCTTCGTCTCTTTCTCCTCTCTCACTCGCTCTTACTCTTCGTTCCTTCAAGCGCACGATCTCTTTCTCTCTGCCTCTCTCGCGCTCGTTTCTTCGCTGGCAGGTAGTGTCTTTATCCTTCTCTCTCTCTCTCTCTTGCTTCTTCTCTCTTGCTTGCCGACGTTTTCTTTTGCTCGAGCTCGAGACATGCCCATGGGAGTTTCGAGTCCCGCAATCATATTTTTTGCATCGGGCGGCCCCGGCGTATAGAAAATAACTGCAACGAAAGTTGTAGCGAGAAAGAGAGAGAGAGAGAGAGAGCACCGATCTGTTGGTCTCCTTCTCTCGCCAGTAATGCGAAGCTCTCGAGATAATATCGAATACGTGATGGAAGCCAGATAAATAGACACGTCGTATAAAATTCTCGTTCGCGTATGGTATTCATTATGGCGGGAACGAGAGAATGACGTGACTCTGGCTGGCGTGATGAGAGGGAGTGAGAAAGAGAGAGACCTTTTAAAATTATTGCCGCGCTCATGTCTGTTATTTTCTACTGGCTCAAAGTTTCGCGAATTAATTCCGCAAATATTCCCTCTTTATTCGCTGAGATGCAATCAAGTCTCGTGGAGCTTTTGTTTGTTCAGCATGAGGCCACTTAACGCGCGTAATTCTCGCGTTTTACTCGCTCTCTTGTTGAGTATACTTCGCGGCTTGCCTTATAGGTACGATTAAATGACACGTTTCGTTCATGTCATTTGGAAATATGACGTTATGCAAATTCGATCGCATCGACTTGTACCGCTCCGATCGATTTAATCGTTCGAGTTTTGTAGAAAAATGCATCGGATATAAACTGTTTCATTAAGCGTAAATGACATTTGACAAAAAGTCTTCCATCTCGCTAAAATCGCGCGTGTTTTTTTCATGCCTTAAGCAAATGTCCATTTCAATCGATAAACTATTTGTCGTATATATATACATTCACAACTCACAACATCCCCTGAAACCTTTACCAAACCACATCAACCGCTATTATCATAAACACACTCATAACAAAAGCACCAAAATGTGCCCAACAGCACTTTTCCTCAGCCTATTCTCTCGCAACTTTTCATCTCTCCTCAACGATCAACCCTCCTCACAACACACGCGCGACATGTCGAGCTCGTACATATATAATAAAACTCCTCCGGCCACTATACACACACACACACACACATATACCCGAGCGCGTATATATATACAGACACGTTCTAGCGCGTGCCAGGCGCGCGCAGCCTGCAATTTATTTACTATTACGAATCGATCTCCCGCAACCTCCTCCTCCTCCTCCTCCTCTTCGCGTATGCATAAAACGCCATGCTCGCGTGTGTGTCTCTCTTTCTCTCTCTTTTTCCCTCAACTCGCGCAGGCGCACTGCACACGTGCACATAGCCGCGAGTGAGTTAACCGGGGCGGAGTGTACACTTCTCTTTCTCTCTCAAGAGTCCTCGCTCTTGCAATAGCCATGCACACGCGGCCGCCGCCGCCGTGCGATAAACGCGCGAGAGCCTCGTCGTCCGCGTAATAACCGGCAATTTGCGTGGAAGACTTTTAGTTAGGTCGACTCTCTTTTACTGGAGCTGAAGCTGTGCGCGCATACACAGCAAGCCGGTGATGGTAATTGCGGGTATGACGAGAGCGCCGGCATTTTGTCTGTGCAATGCTGCGGTATCGCAGAGTCGCGCTATTAACGCGCGCGAGAGAAAGAGAACGATCGAAGGGCAAAATTAGGAAAGTAATTATGCGCGTCTGTAAAAAGCCGATCGATCACGGAACAAGTGTCTCTCTTTTTCGAAGCATGTATATATATATATATATATACATACGAGAATCCGTGCCGTGCGGTTATGTTTGTTCTTTTCGATCTCGGTTTTAATGACACGATCGAGTTTCTTTAGCGCAGGTGCAGGCTTTAACGACTGGATAATGATCTAGCGACATGTAGGCAGTTCCGCGGAATCTCTTTATAAATCCTGCCGCTCAGTATATATAGAGTTTGTGTATATATACGACGTTGCTACCGCCACATATATAGCGAACTACGCATTTCCCACTGACGCCTGAACGAATTAAGGTGAACTACTCGACTTTCGTGCACGTAGGGTAAAAAAAGCTGTCTGCGCACCGCGCAGACGTACATAATCGTGCAACAATGGCGTCGGCGTTAATTAGACCTCTTAACCCGTCCGCACGCACTCCGTCTTCATCCGAAACGGAAAAACGCGCAGCTATGCAGCGTGCTTACCTCTCTCTCTCTCTCTCAAGGCGGAAAAACAGTACAGAGCGATATAAACAATCCCCGGGTAAAGCGACCAGTCTACAGACGCGTGTGCTAGGTAATAGCGTCAGGTTTCGCTTTTGCGGCGTCGTTAAATGCTTACTGTATATACATACATATATATATCTATAATATAAACTATACTTTACACTCGCACGCACGCACACATGGCCATCGGTGCAAATCGGCAAAAAGGTATACCGTATCAAGATTAGCGGGCGCTGCATGCGTGACGTGTTATAGCGTTTTCAACATCTCTTATAGGGGGGGAAAATATATAAACACTAAGAAGAGTATGAAGAAGCTGTGCGTATGAATTAACAAACGAAGAAAGGGCTCGCGTGACGTATATCTATATAGAGAATCTTTGTGCAAAGTATAATATGCAGAGAAGGATTCACGAACTCGGAACGAGATCAAAGCTCGGCGACTGTTGTACCGCGCGCAGGGCTGCTGCTGCTGTTGCTGCTGCTGCTACTCTTGGCGAAGTATATATACGTATACAGCAAGAGCAAACGATACGAGAGTCGCGGTAAAAGAGAGGATAGAACGAAAAGAGGGAGGGAGACTCGTATAATGAATTATTGATTCCACGTGCGCGCGCACGACTCGCGTCGCGGCGCGCATTTGCATTGCTTTATTAAATTCAGATGGGCTTTCTTTCGTATTATTTACTCGGCTGATCGCTCGAATAAGCTGGCTTTTGCGGAATTTCACGTGCGTTTTATTCCTTTTACGAGCTGTCGCGTTTTATTGTATCTGCTTTTCTTCTTTTTTTTTTGTACTCGTATAAGAGTAGTAGTAGTGTGAATTCTTTAGATTCTTTTATCGCGATGGTTCATAAAGCTTTTATTTATTTAGACTTTTATAGCGCAAAAATGAAGATGTAGAAAGGAGAGTATATCTAATGCATAATAAAGTACTTTTGCACGTGCTAAATAAAGTTCTTTAACAGGTGATTGACCATAAAGATAAATGAATCTGGTATGAGGTAGTAAAATTTTAATTACCTCATGTTTTCGTAATGTTGTTTTTTTAGATTTCAAATATCTCCTTCAGTTATCGAAGAATAAGTGCGTTAAATTAAGTTGTACGTGTAAAAGTTATCGGATTTAATACAAAGTTCATGAGGATATAACTAGTAAAATAATAATCGCATGTACATTGTGAGAGCTTTAAAATTAAACTTAAATAAATGTATAACGAAATAATTAAAAAGTTTATCTTCGATCGAGGAGGCCTGAAATATCTTTATAAGGTGCAGTGCTAAATGTACTGGGCGTGGATAATATAATGACTACCTACTATAAGATTCTCTCTGCCCTATACGCATACTACTGTTTCTTGCGAGATAAATCTTTTGCCGTACCTTTAACGTCTCGATCGCATATATTAAAATGCTTTTAAGAAAAACCTTCAAGATTGATATTTTATAGTAGCATTAAAATACAAGTTTAACAATGAATCTTCACTTAAGAAAATTGTAAAATATTTAAAGTTTTCAAAGGCGAAATTTCATAAACGACAGTTGTTACAAGTCGCAATATTTCTTTGTCAAATATTTTGTTTTAACGCGTTTACGGGGGCCATAAAATTCACAGTGTAAAACCTCCAATATTTGTCTATACGTTTTTTTTTCAACGAAGATGAGTAGTTTCTGCGGCAATAAAACGCACGCCTATCTAATCAAACGGTAGAATTGATGGCGTGACATTATCGCGTGTACGATCCCCACGAATCGATCAATCGAAATTCGGGAGCTAGAAAAAATACATTCGCATATAAATCCTGACTTTATCGACCTAAAAATCTGCCACGAGAAGCTTCGTTCGGATAAAAAAAACACGTTATTCTTTTTCAAAAGAAGCTTTATATTTTATTTTTCAAATCTATAAATTAAATATTTTTTAAAAGTAACGAAGAATTAAAGTGACAATATTACAGTTATTGCCTCGAACAATTATGTATAATTTTGATTTGATTGCTAGGTTATAGGGTTAACAACATTTTAAGTAGTTCATCAAAAAGCATCCTTATGAAAAGAAAGTATAACTACATCGAATTCAAGTGAGCAAATAAACTACTTCTTCGCTCTGGCAACTAATGAAGTATCATTAAAAATATAGACCGTAGATCGTTAGAGAATTCTTCGAACGCCTTCAACGGTGTATTTCAAAATGGCGTCGTCGAAAAAAGGTCCACGAAAAAATGAAGCGTGGAGGCGAGAGAGAGAAAGAGAGCAAGAGAGAGAGAGAGAGAGAGAGAGAGAGAGAGGAGGCGAGCTCGTCACGGCAGCCGGTCTACGGGGAGTAATTTTTATTTCTCCTTTTTTCCCGCGTAAGTGCTCCGCGTCCACCTATTTCTCATAAATTTGAATGAATTTACATGAATTTGAATTTAATGCACCGCCATGCTTTATCGACGCAATTAAGCTTTTAAGCTCGCATTTGCATTAATCCAATGTTTACAATTACGGCGCGTAGACTTCGGAGTAGCTAACTTCTCTCTCCCTCTCGCTCTTTTTCTCCCGGTCCCTTTCTCTCTGTCCTTCTTTCTCTCTAACCCTTCCTCCTCGTCCTCGCTCTCTCTCTCTCTCTCTCTCTCGTTTTCTCCCTCGCGGTTGTAGGTCTTTTTTGTCCAATTAACCTACGCCAGTCTACAAATTTGAACTTTCTTTACGACAACGTTAATTCATGAAACTATGTTGTTGGCGGTGCGCGCAATGTTTAACCTCGCGTGCTCGCAATAAATATCGCTGAAAAACGTGTGAATTATCCTCAACACACAGTCTGTGTACTCGTTCTCTTGCATTTGCGAAAACTTAAAATGCCTTTTACGGCGATACCTGTATGTATATATAGGTACGATATAGCTCCGTGATCGGCTTTTTGTACGTCTGATATACACTTGGAATTTCTTTTGGCCGATACTAATTAGGTTTACACACGTGAATTGTCTTTCGTTTCGGATTTTCGCAAGCAAGAAACAAACATTCTTGCTTTATCAGAAAAAGTATTTTGATTGGGAAAATCAATTTATTCAACGTTTAATTAAAAGAGAGTATATCTAAAAGTAAAATTATATACACAGAACCTTAAAGAATTTCCGTTGAGGTCAATGCTTCATATTATACCTATAGGGATTTCGCGCAGTAAACAAAAATCTCGCCTTTATATCTCCCTTATATATATTTATATCCCACCTTTGTTCCCTAACTTATGAAAAATTCTCCAGACCCCCAAAACTCTCCGTTCCGCAAAAAAAAAAATAAACAATACATATCTCGCGTGTGCCTCATTATAAACGACCGTGTGTGTGTGTGTGTCGCGGTAGATAGATCTCGTACTCGCGCGTCCGAAATCTCGGTAGGCTTCGAGAGAATTTATGGGGGTGTTCCTTTTCAAAAGCGCTCACTGTTGCTGCTGCTTGCTGGGGAGAGAGAGAGTGAGAGGAAAAAAGAAGGGAAGAGTGGAAAGGGACGCGGGGCAAAATAATAAGGTGCGCGCATGCGGATATCTATGCCACAATCGTCGAAGGTCAGCGGCTTCTCTCCTCCCTTGTACTCTGTATATAACACACGAGGGCGGAGGGGTCAAGTGGAGTATATGTTCCTCGTACACGAGTGAGAGAGGGGAAGAGATACCTCGTCTTTCTCTCTCTCTCCTACTCGTTCGATTCTGCGCTCTTTACACTTCGAAAGCTCCCGTCAATAACCCCGCCATTAAACCGTTCGCTCGTGCGGGCGCGCTCGATGTTATGTATCGGCTTAATTAAACTTCACTCGATCTTCCGGCGTAATTGGCTTCCCTCTCTCCTGCTCTTTCTTTCTCTCTCTCCCTCTCGATCGTCGTCGCACGTATATGCCCCCCCTCGCGAGAGAAGGAGAATCGGGGGTTCCGCGTGCTGCAATCGCTCGCTCGCGAGATAAACGCGCAGCGAGTGTATATATACGCGGCGATAGTCTTACCGTTGCTGCTCTACGCGACTCCCATACCGCGGGGATCGATGATAAGACCGAGAGGGAATTAAGGAACGAACGGCTGCTCCTGCTGCTGCCTCTGCAGCGTCGTCGTCGTCGTCGATCGATTGATCGATTTGCGCGCGGGGCTTTTAACGAGTGCGCGGTGCGGTCGCTTATATACAAGCAAGCGTGGGAGCGAGAATAGAATCGTTATCGCGAATTTATGCGTGACATCGCTATTCATTCGATTAGCAAGCGCGTATCCTCTATATGTATATATATACATACAGCGAAACGCGAACTCCTCATATACGCCAGGCGGTGTATAATCGCACGAGATTCTCTATCTTCGTCGCTCAGGCGCTCGTCGTCGTTTCGCTTTGGGGGTAGGGATAACGACTTTGCGCACGGCTTGCTTGCTTGCTTGCTTTCTCTCTCTCTCTCTACCCCGCGGTGTATATGTATAAGCTCGGTGTGCGCGCACGACGACGGCCGTGTAAAAAGGCAATGAGGTTCGGTGGGTGGTCGATCATCGGTATTACCACTACTAGTTACCAGCCGCGTCGAGCAAGCGGCGCGCGTTTAAATCTTTATTTTAAGCGGTAGTATTATAAATAATCCTGTCGACGTACACGCGCGCAATTAAGATATTTTTAGCATAATGATTATCGTAGCCTTAAAAAAAAAAATAAAAAATAAGAATCAACAACCCCGGTTAATAGATTCTTCTAACGCGAATAAACCAACGAACAAACAAAAAGAGAGAACGTTGTCTGACGGAATCCACGCCTCTTTCCCTTGTCCGCGTGCACTTTTCGCGCGAAACATTTTTATAGTCGATCTGCGATTTCACCTTGACGCGAATTAAAATACCATAGCACCGATTAAATATCTCGCACCAATGTATACCATCGTCATATAATTAAAACAACTGCGGCTTTCGACACCTGCGCATAGCATATATAGCAAAACCTCGATTCGTTGAAACATTCCAAACTCGCGCACAGGCGCTTTTAACTCGCGGAAACAGAATTCGCGCGGGTCAATATATAGCGAGCTGCGCACGTTGAAAGCGAGAAACCTACAGCCGCAGCTATAACACACAGAAATCGCGCATGAAAACTCGCGGTACCGCCCTACTCTACACGCCTGCCGGTAATTAAAGTAGCGAGTCCGCAATCCGTTCCTCTACACTCACACATCTCTCTACTCTCTTACATACACGTATGTACATATATATATATACACAGGCCTGGGGGCGACGTTCGATCGAATCCTTTAAAGTACGCTATATATACGGTGGTAGCTCGCTTCCTCGAGAGTTGCGAATCCGCGGCGGCGGCCCTCTAAGCCCCCCTCGGCCTGTATAGCGTGCTGGGGCATTGTCGGTATGATTTATGCTGATTAAGACTCCGCGTGCTTTCTCTCTCTCTCTCTCTTGCTCTCACCGCGTGCGTTATCGTTTACCTGTGAGCCATACCACCTCTCCCTCTCTCTCTCTGTCTCTCCTACTCTACGCTAGAGACTTTCCATAGCGAGCTTTCGCACCTAGAGAAGACAGAGGAGAAAAGCGCTTAATTTACCGGCTTCGTACTCGTGCTACGTGAGCTTACGAGCCCTGGTCACCACCACCTCGTCTGTATGTATATATACGTATATATATGTATATGCAGAAAGCGAGGAAGGTCTATATAGGTATGCGTATATGCGTATAATATAGGGAGCCAAGAGGCTGCGTTGCGCGGTGGTGTGCCCTATTCAAAGCGGATGATTCAGTGGCCGTGCCGACGCTGCAGCAGCCACGGCAGCAGCAGCAGCAGCAGCCCTGGATAAGATCTCGCGGCGCGCCGCCTCGTTCGTCTTCTCTCTCCCTCTTACTCGGTTGTGCGCGAACGCGAACGCACTACTAGCAACCTGTAACTACGTAACAAACCCGCGGTTTCTCGCGAATTCGCTTGCTGCTCGCGCACCTTTCGTTCCCTCATTCTAGGTGTGTGCGTGTGTGTATATATATGTGTGTTCATGCAACGAGTGAGAGAGAAAGAGCAGACTTTTGCGCGAGCGTAATCTGGTTCAGCCGCTGTGTGTGTGTATATAGCTGCTGTAGCGGCGGATTCTTCTTCTTTCGAGAAGAGAGAGAGAGAAGAGTTCCCCTTTACGTACGGCGTGCCTTCTTCTTCTGTTCGGCGGCGGCAGGTACAGGTTGTTTTCTCTTGGGGTTTGTGTGTGTGTATCTTGAACGTCAGGTCTTTCAATGGATGTATATACGTGCTGTTTCTCGCGCTGTTTACCTCGCCGCGCGATTCGCTTCGAGCATGTGTTTGATTTAAATAGAGAGCGGGTGGAGATAGAGGCTTGCTTGGTAAGGAAATAAATAGTGGTATACTTCTGTAGCGGGAAAAAAGTGGAAAATTGTGAATATTCAATAATTTTCAATTTCAATCGAAGTGTAGTTTTTTATTCCTTTGTGATGACGGCAAGTTTTACCGTTTTGTATTGTGATTCGTGCAAGATCTTGCATCTCTCTGACGTCATATAGTCTAAATTTAAAAAAGTGACGAATTTATTCCGGAGGAGCATTTCGTTCAATTTACTGTTACTTCCGTGAACTCAATTTTAAAATTCAAGGATTCAAGAAACGTACACACGCATACACATACATACGTAAAGCATTGCCGTATAAATTCGTTCATGTATACGTTGAGACACGCAACATTAACACGCCGTAAAAACAAAAACACCAAAACATTGAGGGTAATTAACAATGATCGACCGCAACGCTACGCACGTATATCGCGATCGTATATATATAAAATCGGCCTTCAATAGCTCATTGCTATATCCACTGAAAAAGTCATAATCACGCGAGTCACGTAGTTATCGTCGACGCTTCGTGAATATATATATAATCATCACACGCGCGCAAAGAGCGATGAGAGGAAAAAAAGAAGAAGGCGGACGAGTTTGACGCCATTCGAAATGGCGACGCCCGAAGAATTTATCGCTAGCGGAAGGATTTAATATGCCAGAAAAGTTGCGGCGCGCGCAGAACATTTTTGGCAGTATACACAGAGGATAGAAGAGAGAGAAAGAGAAAGAGAGGAAGAGGGAGAGAGAGAAGCGTATCGCACCCGCGGATCGCTGAATGGAGTAGCTGCGGAACTAGTTTGCCTCGAACTTTTCTGATTTATGCGAGTTCATTATTATTTTCGCGCGCTCGCTCGCGCATTCGCGGAATAATCGTTCCGCGGCGCTGCTCACCGCCCTGAGTAATGGAGAGCCGATTCTAATTTCTTCGTCTCTCGCGCGCGCGGGAGAAAAATGTGTATAAGAGAAAAGGCGGATATAATTCGTATATTTAAGGGTGTGAATTTTAAGACTCGTTTCCGACACTTCGACTCATGCTGGTTCGATTAATCAATCGCTGTGCATTATTGAGCTTGTGTTCGAGTGATACAATCTTTTCACATGCTGATTTTCCATCGGGACGCAGAAAAAAAAATTCACGGTAATGCTTGATTCACGATGCAGCTTCGAAGATCGATAATAAAGATTCTCGTGAGTTATTATGTCTGAATAGGATATGAATGCGGGAAAATTATGATAATTTCATACGGCAAAATGTATACTTAATCACCTCGAAATCCTCCAAAGGGTACGAAAATAAAAAATGAACAATAATTATTTCGTTATCAGTACATGCACCAATCTCCACACCCCCTAGCATTAATTACGAAATAAAAATCACGATTCTCATCATAATATAGCCGGTCTACACACGGTCGAAGTTTCGGGGCGCAACCCGGAACCCCGTGATTAATTCCCGGGTCAATTATGCCATCAGATCCGGCGCAATCCAGCCGCCGCGGCAACGTTTCAATTCAGCCCTCGAATCTGCCTCGCCGAAAAGCCTCGTCGACCTGGCATCGCACAAACCTCATCCGCACTTAATGATCGGTCATTATTATCGTTATCCCCCCACCCTTTAGCAGCGTGGTGAAGATTTTTGAAAAAAAGGGGGGAAGCCCCCGCCCGTAATCACATAGTTCCCGCGGTGCGCGTGATGGCGTCGTCGTCGTCGTCGTTGTCGGGCCCCGAACCGGCTCTCCCCACTACTACTACTATACCAGGGGGCCCCCCGGGGCTCACGCGGCGTACACCATCTTGGGCCTGCCCTTCTCTCTTTCTTTCCTTTTTGCTGCAGTGCGCCGTGCAGTACGCTGTGCTCTTTATTTTTAATATCTCTCTTTATCTTGCTCTCGTCTCTTGCTTGGCTTGCGCGCGCTCCTTTTCTCTCTTAATTTTCTCGTACACGAGTGCTCTATCTATCGTGGCCGAGCATCGCTCCAGGTGAGTGCGCGCTCGAGTGTGTGTATATAGTATATAAATATATAAGACCGCTGATTTCAAGGCAACGAAAGTTTGATTGTAGGATGATGAGGTTGTTCTGCGCTCACCGCTTGTTATGGCTTTTTATAAAATTGTATTTTCCAAAATTATTCACTTTTTTTTGAGCAAATTAATAACACCCGTATTTGAAGCACAGCATTTTGAAATAAAGAATACATAGAGGTTGAAGAGAATACATGTTATTACATTATTTATGTTGTCTTCGGTATGCTTTTATTTTAAACATATTATCCAATTTTTTTATTATAGAGAACAATTCCGTAAATAAAAAATAGATCTTATAACAAAGCGAATAAAACGATACCTGCTTCTTTTCTCAACACAACCATAGCACACCTCTCATTTATACCTTTATTCGTGCTCCATCTTCCATTCCCTCCTTCTTCATCTCTTCGCACGTATACACACATACACACAAACATCGCAGCTCCTTTCCCTTTATCCCTCTCTTTCTCTCTTTCGCGTACTCTTTCGCTTCGACCGTGTTTTTCAGTATCTCCTTCCGATCGGCCCCGTATTCTCTCTCTCTCTCTTTTTCTCAACTCACTGTGCTCTGCGCACACAGCTCGAAGGCGCCCATCGCGCACCTCGTATCGCTCTCAATAATACGCCCACGGGCGGCGAATTATCAAATCATCTAGGCCCCGATACTTGTTAGCTGCTCGCAGCGTACACATACAGACAAGTTAAGTCATTACGGCGGAATGTAGTCTTTCGGTCCCTCCCCCTTCTTTCTTTCTCTCTCTCTCTTACTCACTCCCTCCGTTCATATCGACCAATATTACACTCCAACGATGCCGCCGCCGCCACCGCCGCGTGTCCGTAATATCCGCACGCCAAGGGAACTAGGTATATCGTGCACTGGGCTGTTCTCGTACACGCGCGCGTGTCGATTACCGCGTCGTGAGTTCCTTCTTTTATTTTCCTCCGCGCGATATAAAGCCGTGTGCGCACGCTGTGTATACGCTTGCACGCCCGCACAATATTAAGAGAGAGAAACGCGAGTGAGATCGGTGGCGCGGGACATTGTCGGGTAGAAGGGGGATAATTAATAGGGCGAGTGGGCCTTGTTTATATACGTTATACGCGTGCGCGCGCGAGCGCGAGCGCTTTAACGAGTGCGCGAGAAGCAGTTTAAATGGACTTCCGTTTGGCGAGCGAGTTGGCGCGCTTTATGCAAATATATAGCAAGGGAGAGAGAGAGAGGGAACGAAAGGGAATCAAAAGCAAAAATGCCCATTGACAATCCATAAATAACGGCTCGGCTACGTTTACATGAGTCATATGAGCGAAGAATTATTGGCTAGTGAGCGATACGTATATAAGCGAACTTGTATGTGTAGTGTGTGTATGTGTGGATGTGGATGTGGATGTGTATACGTTATTTCCAAACACGAGCGTAAATTGCAGGCTACACGATCGGCCAATCCGATAATTATTCAAATGCACGAATGGAGACATCATAATATTTGCGTTATAGCCGTGAATTAACGATTTTGCCGATCGTGATGCCGGTGGCGCGTTTGTATAAAAAAATCCATTTCGCAATCCGTTCGCGTATATATACAGCTTCCAGAGTGTTTTCGAATCCTTTTTATTCCTACCGTTAAGGTGTGAATAAATCCAGCGAAATCAAAAGCCTCTTTATATCATTGATAAATTTACAACTACGCGAAAACCTAACACACTCATTGATCCATTATACAGTAACGTTTATCTATAGAAACAAAAGTATACAAAAAAAATAAAAAAAAAATTTCTATACATTTATCGCCGAATAAATTACAAAAGAGTCGTATATTATTTCATTTCGGAAAATCGATCAAACCATCGAGCACCAGCATTCAGCTCGACTAAAAAGCCGCTCCCTATACTCGGTTCCCCAGGCTGCAGGTAGTAGTACATCCAATATATTTCTCTATGCATGCGCCGGTAGCACGCCACGTTATACACTCCACCGACCCTCTCTCTCTCTCTCTTTTTTTCCCTCTCTTCGACCCGGTTATTTTTAGTCTCTCTTTCTCGCTCTTCTCAGCTCCTCGTTGGCTTTATTACGTTATTCTTATTTCTTGGACGCCAGTCTCGCGCGCCTTTTTTTTTATTTATTATTCGTCCTGCCGCTTGCTGCTTGCGCGCGATATCCGGACCACTCTCCGAGAGGATTATCACACGCATATATGCAGCGAGAGAGTAAGGAGGAGGGAAGGTAGGAGAAAAAGACGAACGACACGCGATGGAAATTAGAGGTCTCGTCGCGGCGGCTTATCTTCCAAACAGGTGACACGTATACGCGAGGCGGGATCGCGCTGGAAGTGAAAGAGAGAGAGAGAGAGAGAGAGAGAGAGAGAGAATTCTTCCTCCGCGGGATCCCCGCGTGAGTGGTATACACATACTCACACAGACTATAACACACAGCGTATATACAGCGGTTTTGTGGTCCTTCGTCTCTTCGTATTCAACCGGAGAGGAAGATACAGCACTCGTGAGCGCTCGAGAGATTTATGGAGTAAAGATACGCGTACTTTTCCCTTTTCTTTTCCTCTCTCTCCTCTATGTCTCTCTTTTGATGTCATAAAATTAGCGGTCATCCGACGCTTGATTTATGACATTCGAATGTTAATTCGTCCGTTAACAAAGGGACTTTTCGTTCTCCGGCTTTTCTCTTAACGTGGGAATGGACTATTAAAAATTAGTAACAGTCCACTCGATCGATCCTCTATCCATGTTATTAGAAAATTTTCAAAATAACGATCTTCCCATATAAATTTATCACAGGAAATCGATTTTCCAACGCTTTACAATTCTGCCCCGACAGCGCAAAATTACGAATTTAAACAGTTGGACACTTTATATAAACTCCGCCGTAAGCCATATATTTTACAAAATCCGCAGAATTCAGCAGATCCCCCGACACCGCAGAGCAGAAAAGACAAAAAGCAAAACGACTCTCTCGGTGGGGAAGGAGAGAGAAAACGAAGGTCCACTCGCTTGGACTCTCGGCCAAGAGCGAATAACCAACGAACGCGCGTATAGAGTTGGAAATAAGGCGGCAATAAAGCATATGTAAAATATATTCTGGAATTCCTTTTAGGACGCAGATATACGACCTCACAGCGTCCGTTCGGCTTGTCCCTCCCTCTTTCTCTCTCTTACACATACACACGTACACACACACATACAACCCGCAACCTCCTATCCTCGCATGCACGTTTACGCGCGCGTCGTCTCATTGTCGTGTGTAGTATTCGCGCGCGGCTCTGCGTACTTTCGCGCGAGCGAGCAAGACGAACGGTCCCCCCAGATATATCTCTTTCTTTCGCTTCCACACACACACACACATACAAACGCGCGTATATAAGTGTGTAAGGGGGTGTGCAAGCAAGCAGGCACACTACGTCGTTTCTTTCGCACCCACCACCTGCACTTGAGCGCGCGGAATGCTGTATATATGCCTCTCTCTCTCTCTCTCTCTCTTTCGTGAGGTCCTCGTTGCCTTTTTACTTCTCGCCCGATCGTTTTTCTCCCTTTTTGACCGCGGATTTCTCGCGTGTGTTGGTTGCTGCTGTTGCTGCTGTTGGTGATGCTGCAGCATGAGAGACGCAAAGCGGCGACTACGTGTTTCCCTTCTCTCCTCTTGGTTAGGAACGAACTCCTGCGCGGCCGGCCAGGCGATTTATTCGCGCGAAAGAGTCGGCCGGGCGATATACGTAAAAAATATTTCTCCGCAGAAGATGTTGGAAGGTGGCTGGAATCTGTGTGTGATTAATTTATGGGGCTTGGGGTTTTTGGCGCTGATACCGGACAGCTCGACGGTGGTATACACTATACGTTTTTATTTTTCTTTCTCTTTGGCTGCGAAGTTTTTAGTGATTTATGGGTGCTGGTGGATAAAACAATCAGACTTAATGTTTATTGATGGCTATTTTGTGAATTCGCCGAGTGAATTATGGGCGTAGTCCGATAATGCGCATGATGGATGCAAGAAAATTTTATTAAAGCAATATTTATAATTGTGTATATGTAAGAAATGTTTAGGTAATAATCTTTCGGTAACGATCTTCGACGCGCCTTTTTATCTGGATTCATGCATCGGCACAATAATGTATCCCGAAACAAAGTCCGGAATTTCTCGTATATTAACGTTCTCACAATCGAGCAACCTGTTTTTGGTATTTCCTCTTTCTACGCGTATACGAGAGCATCTGCATATATACACATATATAAAACAAAAACTGCAGAGAAAGAGTGCAAAGCTCTTATAAAAAAGGACGATCAGCGGATTAACCTTTGAAATTCCACTAGAAAAAAAAGTAGAAGGACTACCGGACTTCTCTCGAAGAGAGAAAAAGAGAAATCGTCGGAAAAGACGAATGAAAATCCCCCCACGGGACATAGGGGAGGCGAACGGGACGCCAGTGGCGGCTGCCGTTGCAGCAGTTCATCTCCCTGCGCGCGGGAGAAAGCGAAAAAAAAGGAATTACTAGTAGACGAAAGAAAAAAGAGAGAGACGAGACGCCATCGAGGAAAAGGGATGGCCTGCGTTGCAGCAGTGGAGAGAGCGAGAGCCAGAGGGGAGGAAGGGGAAGAGACGAGGCGAAAGAGAGAAAAAGGCATTAGAAAGAGAGGAGAAAGAGAGAGAAAAAGAGAGAAGAGAACGGAGGTGGGGTCCGGGGAGGACGGAGAGAGAGCCGAGGTGTCGCCTTACAACCGGCTCGCTTCGTTTATATACCTACGAAAGCCTCTTTTGCATGCCATCTTCTCCACCATCTACCTCTTCGTTTGCTCCTTTTGCGCTCGCTCGCTCGCGTCGCGTCCACCTTCCTCTCTTTCTCTTCTTCTCTTTTCTCTCTCTCTCTCTTTCATCTCCCCTTCTCACTCGCTTAAAAACGCGCGCGAGCTCGCGAGATGCACCGTTGCGCGCGTCTGTGTACTCTCCGGTCTTTGCATAATCATTACAATTACCGCGACAGAGAGAGAGAGAACATTGGACACAGCGGCGGGAACAAGAGCAGCTGTTCGTTCGTTTTGCTGCCAGAGGCGAACTGCACGCGGTAGAGGAGGAGGAGGAGGAGGAGGTCGAAGGGAAAAGAGAGCGAAAGAGACAGAGAGAGAGAGAGAGGAAAAAACGAGAAAAAGGAGTGGCGAACAGCGGCGTGCGTTCTCGCGCAAGCGAGCGTTAATTAAATTTCTCGAAGATCACGCGAGAACGTCGCGCGCTTGCGCCGCGAGGGATGGATTTTTTGCGATGTGTGGATAGATCGCGTGTCTATGTGTGTGTGTATATACGTAAGAGAGAGAGGGAGAGAGGGTATACGATTAAGTGGAAGAGATAAAGGTGTGTGTCTGTGTGCACGTTGAGTGGAAGCGCGGAGCTATTTTTTGCGATAGAAATTAATAAAATAACATGGGCTCGAATGTTTGCCGAGTGGAAATTCCGTCCTTTTTGCACGTCTGGGCTGCTTGGGTAGTGCAGATCGCTAGATTAAATCAGTTTTTCCTGTGGACGCGCTTTCGTGGTACACACACTGTATAAATGCAGGCGCTACAGACTTACGTCGTGAGTTTTGCACTTATGAAAATTCATTTTCAAACACCACAGGTATATTGCCGCACTACCACGGTGGTATATGCTCTAATTAGAGGAAATTTAATGTAATTTTCTCAACTATGTTAAATTAATTAGATAAATAAAATAAATCAACGGAGATGTCTGCTACTTCTCATTTCAATAACAAATGTAGTAGTCGTTGAGTTCCGAGAAAATGTATATAAACATGTGTATGTATATATACATACACACACGTATATATAGACGAGAAAACCTCCCTATGCCATTCGCGAAACAAAGTGACTTCAGTCTCTGTGAGTCGAGTATATATAGAGAAACTTCTTTCCGCTGCGGGGACTTGGCTGATATATGCGCCGAGCCCTCTAGGGAAATTTCGGACTTTTATATAAACCGACGCCTCTTCTTTCTCTCTCTTCCTCTCGTACTTTGTCTAAAGATGCGCGCGTGCGTCGTCAAGGTAGTATATATACAGTGTACAATATCGACCGCGTGTATAACGCGAGCGAATGTAAATCGAGCGTCGACGACTTATTTTGACGCGCTCGACTAGACGATGCGCGCGTACATGAATACTAAACACCGCGGGCGCTATTTATGAGATTAGCGCGCTGGAAAGGCGCGCAAGTGTTGCGGTATATATATATATATATACATGAAAGAAGCAAATGTATGTATATATACATATATATATATATACACACACGCAGTTGAATAAGTTACGGTTCACGGTTGCGTGTTGAAACGTTTAATTTTTCATAAATTATTATACGCGCGTTGGTTTATTCAACGTATAATACTATAGTACAGTAAATTTAACGTTTATTTTTAAGTACCACCACTACTACTTTAAATGTTTGTATATATATATAAAAGCAATATACGTATAGGCTCGTAACGAATCGAAACAAAAGATGATATCGAAAAGTATTACACTCGGCATTAAACAAACGCTCGCGTGAGTAACCGGTTCGCTCTGCGTACACGCACGTAGGCGCGTCGTCCGGTAGCCGTGCCATAAGATTACGCGCGAGAGGCAATAAGCGAAATAACGACGAGTTCTCTCTCGCACTGCAATACAATTCGGTATTAAAAAAACTGTTCCTTTCTCTCTCTCTCTTCTTCCTTCTCTTCTTCACTGGCTATCCGACCTCTCTTCCTCCACCTTCTCGCACACGCGGCATCAACCAACCGAAGCATAGCGCGTAGGAGAGAGAGAGAGGTCCGGTCTCTTTCGCATCGCTCGCGGCGTTCCTCGGATGCAAAAATGTGCGCGCGTTGTGTATATGTATATATATAAAGTTGCCTGCTGCTATGGGTCTCTTTCTCCCTTACCTCCGTAGCCCCGTCTACCATCGCTCGATATCTTATTCAAGAAAGTTCCATTCGTTCTTCTTACGCCGGCCGACTTATATGCGCCGGCCGCGCGACTTACGCTGGCTCGCGGCAGCTACATTCTTGTCCGCGTCGTACATAACTCGCTTCCGATGCTGCGAGTGTCTGTGTATATATATATATATCTCTCTCCAAGTGCGTTTGTATATGTATATATGTATATACACCCGGTGCACGGATTTTTCGGTGAAAGCCGCATAGGGCAACAGCTGAGACGTACGCTATATGGGTATTTCCGGTTTTTCGGGGAGCTCTACTCTCCTGTGGTTGCGTAATGTCGTGATGGTATAAAAAAAAAAGAAAAAAATACTCGTAGAGGTCTAGGATGGGAAGTGTTCGACGCGTTCATGGAATATCAAGCGAACGGTTTCTTATAGCTGTGTGTATATGTGTGTGTGTGTGTGTGAGGGGACGTTGTCTCTCTTTTAGGCGGTTAATTATTTTTGGTTGGATGTTTCAATCGATATACGGGAGGAGCTATCGGGGATTTCGAAGGCGTGCGTCAATGTGACCAGCTGATGCCGCATGAGAATTTCAAGGAATGCGTTGCGTCTGTACGTGGTTTTGATGAAATACTGCAGTCTTTGGTAAAACCGACTGTAAGGAGAGTTTCGAGATTACTTGTTTCACATGAACTTATAGCGTGCGAGAAAAGTGACGTGTGTGTGAGTTAACATTTGCTTAGTTGCGAAATTGAAATTGCGCGATCTTGTAAAATGATGGCCGAACGACGTGTATTTGACTGATATTATACTGTATTTGTATGGTATTTACAATCGCTTTTCCAGGAAAAAGCAAGCTAAGGGTGCTGGTTTATGGCTGTTCGAATTTGCATACCGATGGTGGTTGAAATTACCACTTCGATCGAAAACTAGTATTTAATGGCACTAATTCCAGAAGAGAACAAGAAATCTATCGTAAGATAAAAAAAAATATCACTGATACACTTTAGGAATTATTAAGCAATTATATATGATCACGGTTACGAAATCCTTTCTAATCCAAAGCCTTCGAGCTCAATAGAGGCTTAACGTACACGACTTTCGAACATAAATAACGAGATTTAATTTTCTGTTAAAACTCAATTTGAACCGACGCCTTTCTCCAAAGCAGTGTTGTTCTCACCTGCAACCCAGAATGTTATAATCAACCGTTCTGATCTCGCATGAAATACGCGCCCAAAATATTAAAACTATATAAGAACTACATCAATACTGTTCCATCTTGTATCTTCGTGAAGTTACTTTGTATTCTTATGTGAGGTTTTGTTGTATCGCTAACCGAGCATATATGCTTTGTACGCTCGCGATCGATGCGTGGTATCGATACCCGCGTATAGTTACATCTAAAGAGACCGCGGTATAGGAGTTCTGCAAACGAGCAACGACATTTATGATAAAAGGAGACACGCAAATCATCTACCCCCCCTCGTTAGCTCTTTTGAAAATTGTGTTAAGTATAAACGGAAATTATTTCGAATTAATTTCTTTCAGGGTTTAAACAATTTCTATTCGGCAATAAATTAATGTCACGCGTTTTCAAACTCCATAAATCAACAATACCTGAAAAATAAATGGCGTTCACACGACCAAAAACTATGGCCAAACCCCCATTTTCACGGTTTCCACGGGACTTCCATTTTTCAGCCCTAAAATATCGCCTTTAAACCGACGATAATATCATTACGCCATCCCGCTGAAATAACCGGACGCAACGACGGCGGCGATTGTCCGCATCGGGGACTAAAACGAACAAGAGAGAGAGAGAGAGAGAGAATAAGAGGCGACTAAAACCCGAGGGCGCGTGCACGCCGCCACATCGCGCAAAAGCCGTATAATTGCGATAATTTAGCAGCCGAGTAGAGAACGCGCTTGCTCCCCTCGTTTTCCCTCGTATACGCCGTCACCTTGCGCGTCGCCTTATTGCACGCTACACTCGCAAAGAGAGAGAGAGAGAGAGGGACAGAGACACGCGAAAGACGAAACTCGTTCGCGTGTCGTAAGTCTGTGCGCACAGCCGCGCGCGCGTCTTCTTCCTTGGGACGCTCGCACGCGAGGACTCTACGTCTTTCCTCCTGCGCAAACTCTTGTTTGCGAAGGAGAGAGAGAGAGAGAAAGAGAGGAGGAGGCCGGAGACACTCGGTATGAGAAACGCGTAGCTACGCAGCGAGCCCGTAGCTCAACTCGCCTTGCGCTCGCTCTTCCCTCCTCTATACTGCCTCCACCTCCTTCGTTCTCTCTCTCTCTCTCGCTCTCTTCGTTCGTTCGTTCTCTCTCTGCTCCGGCCCGCGTGTGCGCGCGTGCGAGAGAGCTAAGGTAGGTAATCCTCTCGGGGGCGTGAGTTACTGCCTGGCGTCCCTCTCGCTACATTCTTCCCCTACCATAGCGCGCGCGCACAGCCCGCCGCCACTTTCTCTCTCTCCTTCTCTTTCTCTCTTTCTCTCTCTATATATGTGTATATACGTAGTTTCGGTCTCTCGCTTCTTTGGGCTATTTCTTTCTCCCCCGCGTGTGCGCTCTCTCTCTCTCTCTCTCGCGCGCGTCTTTAAACTTTTCCCCTCGTTTATTTTCTCGCTCGCGCTCCACGTCTTTCGGAAAAAAGTGGCAGAGAGAAAGGGAAGGAGGGAGAGAGAGCAAGAGAAAGAGGGATTTTCGTCTTTTTCCATGGCGCGCGCGGCTCCGCTTGATCCACGAGAATAAGAAACACGAAGCGCGCTGGTGAGTTATTCGCCTTCTTTCGCGGCTTTCTTCCACCGAGACTCGTTCCGCTCTCTCGCTTTTTCGAGTGTCGCGCGGCGAAGAAGGAAGGGGGTAATACGAACACGCCGCGGATAATAAACTTTTGCAGCGTTTCTTTTTGTACACCACCAGCTAGAGAAACGTTGTATGTGTGTGTGTGTATATGCCGTGTGTGTGTTTTATGGCTGTTCAAGTTTGGCGTTAGTCATTTTTGGATTGTGTGAAGTTTTGGCGAACAAGTTATGCTGCGCGCGTGCGGAGAAAATAAATAGCCGATTATTTCGTGCTCTCGTAATTTATTTTATAGTTATTTCGTCAAGTTTTTGTTTATTTTATTGCTCTGATTCTCTAATAAGTAATACATAAACTAGTTTTTTTAACTTCTTAAACGACAAGCAATAAAGTTATTTTTATTTGTGTTGTGAATTCATTAAATTCTAATAACGTGATTCTCATTCACTATTTATGAACTGAAACTGTTATGAATTATGTATTCCTTGTTGGATGGAGTGAAATAAAAACTTAATCATCTTCTGCATTTTCAAACTTACGATTTTTCAACAAGTTTGCAATAAACATCATCTAACTTACCAAAAAAGAAGCACGAACTTCAATAATTCAACCGCTTTTTTCTCCATCACCCCACCCCGGTTTTAGTTTTGTTCTCTCTGTCTCTCTCTTCTTCTCTCCCTCCCTTGCTCCGGTGACTGTTGGTCGGCCCATCCCCCAATACTATACCTACACTCTCTCTTTCTCTTTCTCTCTTCGTTGCTATCTCGTGCTCTCTTTTGCCCTCGCGTAGAACCACCGCCCCAGAGCAAAAGAAGAGGAAGCCCGAGCTCGGAAGCTTGAAAGTTTGCTTCTCTCTCTCTCTCCTTCGCTAAGAAAAGGGAGAGAGAGAGAACGCGCAAGCACGGCTTGCGGCACAGCTGGAGCGCCGGCGGCAGTTAGTCAGGCGTAATTAATAACTTACGACGGAGTTAACGAGGAAAGCAATGGTACTACCGCGGTATCGCCTGGCTTCCTTAACTAAGGAACCGGAGGAAGAAGAAGAAGAAGACGCCTGTGCGCGCGCCCGTGGTAGAGTTAAAGGGGAGGAGGAGAAAAACGAGGAAGAATTAAGGAAGGAAAGAGGGGGCGGCTCGTCACTTATGTAATGCCACGACGCTATACGCATAAATACGCGAAGGGGAACTCTGTGAGGAGGAGAATAAGAGGAATGGAGGCTTCGAGGGTACGAGAAAATAGTCGAGCTTTGCATATCGATGTCGAGACACTAATAAAGCTTCCAAGTCGGGACTGTGGATGGGTTTTAGGAGAAGGCATGCAGTAGGAAAATGCTTAATTTCGAGTTTAGTGGGTGCGAAGGGCTTGGCTATGTGAGATGAGATTTATGGGTTTTCGTGGATTGGTTGCCACCAGCGGTTCCTTTAAGGAAAACACATTAGCGAAACGGAAGTTTATTTAGGTTTTAGTGTGGTATAGATATACATATAATTCACGAAGACGTATATATTTGAAATTCCGGTATGTTAAATTTATTAGTTTCTTAAGAAAAAATAACTATATAAACGATGGTAAATAGTAATAATTTGTAACCTATAATAAGACGAATAATTCAAAAAGATCTCAAAATTCTATCACTTACCACCATCTCAATCAATATTTCACAAAATTATCACCATATAGCCATATCTAAATATTCACAGGCGCAGAGACTGAACTCGCTATATCTCTGTCTCTCATCTCATCGCATTAGCAAAACATTATTCCAAACGTAATCTCGTTAACAGGCTTCTGCGGGATGCAGAATTCTTCCCCTCTTTCTCTCTCTCTCTCTCAGTGGGAAAAAAGTCAATCCAAAAATTCAAATATTGATGAAAACGCGGTCGTAAATCACCTCACCCAGCCGCTACCACCGCCAACGCCAACATTATCCAGTAATGTAATTGCCGAATGCTCCGATCGATTTTCCCCTTGCTATATATATATACACGCATGCGCTAAAAACACGTATACACATAGAGAGTGAGAGAGGCAGCTTTGAAACCCACGCGTATACGCGCGGCATTACGTCTTCCATAATGAAAGCCGACGCAGACAGATAGATATTCGGAGCGACGGCTGGTGCGGGCTTGCGTCTTAATTCACATCGGTGCGCAAGAAATTCGTAAGCTATATATATATATATATATATACGCAGCTTACCGATCGTTCGATTTATGACTACGTCTCGAGATGACCCCCCCTTTGAAGACGCATGCCTACGCCTTCCACTAATAATAATCCAACCTAGCAAAAAGCGATACTCTCAGCAGTACGCACGCCTCGTATAGTACAGTAGGATATAGACTTTATAGAATAGGATACGACGCGCGGCCTTGGCCTCTCTCTCTCTCTCGGTTCTGGCAAATCCCGTGAGAGGAGGCAGCCCTTTATATGCTTCGCCTAGAGAACACATACACCATCCCCGCGGGCAATTCACTTACTTTGATTTGATTGGCTCGCTTCGGCCGGTATGATCCGCTTTAGCCCAAGAGAGAGAGAGAGAGAGAGAGAGAGAGAGAGAAATCTTCCCTAAGCGAAAGAAGCCGACGTAAGGGATGGCCGTACAGCGTTTGGCTCGATGCGCTATCTTGCTGAAAATTCGTACGTGTGTGTAAAGCTTTTCTTCTTCCCCAATGCGAGCGCCAGCAATCAACGTATTGGCTTCGCTTATTAGAGTTGGCGGTGAGCTCGGTACAGTGAATTCGCCATACCCTTATATAGTACTTTCGTGTGTATAACGTGAATGGGGCCGGGAGTCACGTGTGCGCAGGCGTGTATATATGTGAGATACATGCCGGGTCGTTTTGGGTGGGTCGAGCGCGCCGCAGGGCCATTGTGAAAAATTCTCATGATGTCGGAGGGGGAAAAGAGTGCAATGTCCTGTAGTACATTGTATTGCGACTAAATTTTATCGCTTGCATGTCGTATCTTTTGAGGAGTAATGTCATAATAATCCAATTGGCGTTAGATAACTTTAATATGTACAATCGACTTTCAATTTTTAATAAATTATGCTTTCAACTGAGTATATTACTAGTATATTATTTTTATTAATTCGAATCATAAACAATCAATATATAATAATACAAATATTAATTCAATAAATTATAGAGCAAAAACTATACAAAATTTTCATCACACATAAATACAATTCATAATTCAAGAACTGATACCGATACAAACACTAAACTCGCATCCATCTAAGACTTTCACTCCACCCCGCACCCATCCACATTCCGTAAATCTCTCACGTCCTTAAGAAAAGCTCGCGCGAAAATCTCACTTAGCATAAAGAGATTTAGCCTCCCCTCTTGGTAACGGCCTCGTCGAACGGCCATTAATTTACATGTGATGTATTAAAAATGGTGTACACATTGACTTTCAGTATACACATTCACATAGATACACATACACACACATACGTATATATAGTTATCCGTAATCGTTTGCGATATCGCGCACAGCAGCAACCCTCTTCGTCGCGCAGCCCATTCTCGCCACCGCGCAAACGACCGCTCGTAAAGCCGCGGGCGGCCTCCTAATGCTCGAGCGAATTATTCGAACGTTCTATGTAGTTATATATACACCTATATATACATATATGCTACGGGGGGATGATTATTCGCGACTTGAGAAATTTTTGGGGGTAGGAAAACGCGAAGCGCGGGAAAAGAAAATACAGTAGTGGAGGGAGGTAAGAAGCATCGCGACCGTATATTATATTCTCTCCCTTCATTTTTTTTTCTCTTATCCAGAACCGACGCCGCGCTATTTCGCGAGTTCAGCGCGAAATTCATCCACCCCCTCGGTTAAGCACGCGTTCATCTTTCGTCTCTCTCTCTCGATCCCCTTCGTATACATACATAATACATATACACGCAGTATAGTAGCACTCGAACTTTTCGCCGTGTATATATCCCGCGAGACGACGACGAGTCTTGAGAAAAAAAAGAGCCAGAGAGAAAGATAGCGAGAACCGGGGGGTGTGTCTCTAAGCCAGCCTCCTCGAGGAACTGGAGTAACGAGAAAGAGAGCCGAGAGTGGGGTAGCGGCCTGCGCTGTCACATTTTCTACTTTGCGGAGACGTATGAGGACGGCTTAATTGGGAGAGAGAGAGAGAACCCACCCTCTTTTATTTATAAGTTCGGAAGTCTATCTTTGTAGCGCAGAGATATCCACCCTAAGGCAGTCGACTCGAATGAGAGCGGCTCCAGTTTCTCTCTCTCTCTCTTTCACCCGAGGGTTTTTGGAAGGGGACGATACTACTACTACCAACGGAGATGGCTTTGACAAATAACCCTTATAAACACCGCGTCATGATAATCTTCCAGCCCTTAAATTGGTTTTTTGTATTAGCGTTTAATTTTACGCAGCGTTGCGAATGTGGGGGGACGAGGGGTTGAGATAACGTTACGGTCTCCTGCAAAAGTGAAAGTTTCGTTATTGTGATAAATAAACTATCCAAGGAATTATTATCTTAAATGGAAGCACTCTATGGGTATTTTGCAGAGGTTGTTTATTAGCTATTTTCTTTGTCGAGCAAGATTATGAGGGGTAGAAAAGGAGCAAGAGCGCCGGCAACTGTTTTAGATAAAATGCAAAACGCCGCTTGCTAAATGCAAATTACACTTGTTGTTTTACAAATGTTCGCTAAGTTTTGAGTGTATGTTAAACAAAATTTCATGCCGACGTGTTTATTTAAATTTTTACGTTATACAATATATCAGTCGCATAAAGCATATATATATTTATATTAAAACTTTTCAAAACATTATATTAATAAATTAAAACCTCGGTCAAAGTGTACCTTTACATTCGCGACCTTTCGCCATAATATGTATAAACACAAAATAGTAAAAAATAACCCCCTATGTATGGAAAAGAAAAGCCTTGGGCAGCCAGTCGGCTGGACGCCAAGCCGCCGCCGCCGCCGCCGCGTGCTCGCACTTGATTGCGCAGCGATAATAAACATGACGCGCGTTCGCTCGCTCGGCGATATGAACTCCGTTCGTAATATTTCGTGCACCGGCGAGCACGCGCGCACGTTGCAGTCGCGGCTCTCACTCTATGGGCATTCCACCCTCGCAATTTCGCGTGTACTGCGTGCCAATAACAGATCGACGCGCGGATACCATTGTAAATATGACGCGTTCATCGCCTGCGCAACGCGTGCGTATATATATACCCCGGTGGTGATTCGTCTACATTTTTTCGCCCTTTGTTTATATCATGTTTATCCTCTCTCTCTCCCTCTCTCTCTCTCTTCCCCTAGTTGTGTATGTAACGTGTTGCTGTTTTTTACGAGCGTTATATATGTAGGTAGAGAGCGACGATAGAGAGGAGTGAGGATTTTTATCGGGAACCACGGGGGTCGATTTACATTTTCGTAATTTCCTCGTTAAATTACGAATCACGAGGGTATATTAGTCGAGATAATGGGCCATTGCTTTTCGAGTTCTTCGCCGATTTCCGATTCCAGTCTCTTTCGTTCCCTTCCTCGCGCATGCTCTTTCGCCTGCGTGCGAGGCGCTTCGGCTATATACGAAACTCCCGGCGCCACGCTCGGTAATTAATTGTTTTAAAGGGGTTCGCTTCCTCTACGAGCCAATTGATATATGTGATTTAATAATGGGAAGAGCTTCGTTCAGGGATGGGGGAGAGCGGAGACAAATATATAAACCGGGATTTTTCGCTTCTTTTCCAATTTTTTTTTCTCATTACATGTAGCTATATAAAGGATATTGATTTTTGTTTACTTCGTTCTATATTAATTTTCGTAAGTCTTTAAAAGAGAAAATCAATTTGAAATTAATTCAGCTCGTTTGCACGTGTTTTTTACATCCAATTTAACAAAAAAAAAGTAATTTTCTTTATTTTCTCTTAAGTTCTTCAAACCTCTCTTTTTTTCCTAAATCACGCTGATAAATTAGTGAACCGGCAACTTCGAAAAAAAGAAAATCCAGATCGACCATAGCGGTACGAAAGCTCGAGAAGGTAGAGAGAAAAAAAAATCAAATTAGAAAGTGCGAAATTGAAGGAAATGGACGCGCACTCGACTCGCAACTCTTTCGGTGAGCGAGCTCTCCGAAATAGAGAGGTCTGCGGGGAGAAAAAAAAGTAGCTCTCGTGCTACCCGTAAAGGGGTTGTACATGTACACCTATATATACACACACACGTACATACATACATATACACGTCTACATTCTCAGCGGCCCGTGGCATGTGGTTCTTTCTCTTTCTCTCTTACTCTCGTATACGCGCCGGCTCAATCCACGTCGCGGCGGCGGTGTGTGTGTGCCCAGAGGTGAAACGGGCGCTTTACGAGGCAGTAACGGCCGATAAGGTGAGCTCGCCTGCTCGCGCGGGCTCTCTCTCTCTCTCTCTCTCTCTCTCTCCCGAGGACGGAGCTTATTCCGCTACTGCACCCAAGTGGCTGTTCAGTACCGTGCGCACATTTCTCTCTCTCTCCCTCTCTTTTTCGCACTCGCTGGCTCTCACAGTGTACAGCTGCTTTTTTCCTCGTGTCTTTCTGTCTCTCTCTCTTTCTATCCGCCCACGCGCGCGCGTACGAGTGCGACGATACGCGCACTTTATTTAACACCATTTACACCTACTTCGGCGTACGCGCGCGGAACTGAGTAGTCTCGAAAATTTCCACGTGTATATATGTATATATATATATTGGATGGGAGAAATGGTACTCTGCGGGTCGGGCGAATGGACGATATCGTAGCGGTCCAGTGTGCGAGCTCTTTTCGCTCGCCTGAAGTCTTTTATAAAATGAGAATGTCCCGACGCTGATTTCGGAATATAGCGATATAACCGAGAAAGTTTATTATGGTATGGGTTGTTTAGAAATCTGCTTGTCTTTTACCTTCCCTTTATCGTTGCTATATTAATAGTATTGAAATTTTATCATATAATGAATGAATTAAATTAATTATATATGATGAATTAAGTGTTGTAAATATTTCTTTTAGTGTACATTAAAATCAAATCGTTACGCAAACGAGATTGCTCATAACGCGGTATTTAACGAGCAGTAAAGAAGCGAAACACGTGTTCTCCAGATACAATGTCAATGTGGCTGTACACACGCGGGAAGCGGCCATTAAAGTCAGCCAAACAGGTCCCCCTTAAAAATACAGATGTAATATAACGAAAGCCGCGCGTGAGTATGTAAAAATCCCCGTCCCCGACGCGCTCGGCAAAGACACACATACGCACACACCGAGAATTTCATAGCCCATAAATACAGCAACAAATTAGCCTCGTGGCTATTTAGCGCGCTTGGCGAGCGAGAAAAAGAATCTTTTGCTGCTTCGCAAAAAATAAAACAAACGACGAGGAGGAAGTCGCAGGGAAAGAGCATATCCCAAAAAGAACTCGCACGGGCCTATACAGGCACGAGTAAAAGAAGAGAAGCCCCTGGTGGAATCGAGTCTCTCTCTCTCCCTTTTATATATAAACTTTTCGTTAATGAGATCGTGTTCCTAATGGACTCGGTTATCATTAGCGGCACATATATACATACACACATACAAACTTTCCTCTCTCATCTCTAACCATCGCCCTTTCATTCTTTTTACAGGAGCGAACGGCTTACGCAGACGCGGCAGGCAGACGTACACGCGCTACCAGACCTTGGAGCTCGAGAAGGAATTCCACACGAACCACTACCTCACCAGGCGGAGGCGAATAGAGATGGCGCACGCGCTTTGCCTGACGGAACGGCAGATCAAGATCTGGTTTCAGAATCGGCGGATGAAGCTGAAGAAGGAGATACAAGCTATCAAAGAGCTGAACGAGCAAGAGAAACAGGCCCAGGCGCAAAAAGCTGCGGCGGCGGCAGCGGCTGCTGCTGCGGCGGCGGCGCATCAACAGCAGGGGGGCCCTGATGGGGGCAACTAGGGGTACGCCCTGCACCGGAGCCCCCCCGATCACCCCACGGCCAATCCGCACCACCCTCTGCTAGCAGCCCAGTGTACACAGCTGTATTAAGGTGAGAGAGAGAGATATAGAGGTGTATGTTGTAGACTGCTGTTGATGTTGTTGTTTCCTTTTTTTTTTAACTGAGCCCACTGAGCTTTGTGGGTCATGGGTGCGCAGTGTGTGTGTCCGGATGAAGTGCTGATGGTTGGTATCTGTATAGGGGTGGTCCTGTATGTCACCGGTTTAGATGGATACACTTGATAGGATGTAGTCGTATATGCAGGACTGGTTGATGTTTATGTTTGTTTATTGATGTAGTGAATTCAGAGTTAAAGGAGACGCGAGACTGACCTTTAAAGTATTGTTATAATTTTATTGGTCCCAATATAGTATCGTAGGAAAGTTAAAATTTTTGTAACACACATTATTAATATATATATATGTCTTAGGAAATTTAATTTATATGATGTAGTTTGGCTATATTGCAATAAATTTTGACGTTATAATATACTTTTGTTATACTGTAATAATATTAGAAGCGAAGATGTTATTTTGTTATATATGGAAACCGCCAGATGGTGTCGATTGTATTGTACTTTTGAGAGCTACATCCTTCTAGAATTTCAGGCTTTTCAAAACGAGGTTTTGATATATAACACAACTGGCAACTCCATTTCTAGGGCAACTCAATAATGTAGCCACCATTTCTGTATAGAAAATTTAATATCTAAGAGTTAATATATAATAATAGTAATAAACGATTATGCAATAAATTAAGAATACTATAGAATAAAAAATGAAAACTTTGTAAATTATACAATAAGTATACGATTAGACCTAAATACCTTGTAATAATTTAAATTATTGATAATACCAGTATAACGACGTTAATAAATCCTTTGATTGTACATTGAAAACAAAAATCTTACCTCAATTAATGAATTCCCTTTATTTTTACTTACTCGTTCTATTCAATATAACAGAAAGTTAGATTAAGTAACTTCTTGCCTTAAGAAAGCAGCAGATTTATATTTAGCCTTATATCCTTAAACTCAAATCGATTAAAGCGCCGCAAACAGTCGTAAATAAGCCGTCTCGCGTCGGCCGCGGCCGAGAGCCGCATGCAGAGGGAAAAGCGGCCGAGTCGGGGAAAAAGGCGTATAACAGAAAAGGAAAAAAATTAATCAAGCCTCTATTGTAGTCACCGCGATAAAACGGCAGTAGCGACGGCGGCGGCTGGTGCCTTATCTCTCTTCTCTTTCTCTCGAAGGACGTCGCGCCATATTGCGTCGCCATACGCAAAAGGGGGGCAATTCAACGGCGATCCTCCTAGATTTCTTCTTCTTCTTCTCCATACGGCGATCGTTATCGCTTCCGTGCGTGCGCTCGGCCAGTATTACGTTATACGCACCCTGCATATATATATATAAAAAAAGAGGGGCGACAAAAAAAAACACGTCGAATAGGAAACGAAAGTTCCTTGAGGGTTTGCGCGCGCGCGCCCGCGTGAGAAGCCCCGACGTATGTATGGTTTTTCTGCAAGTACGTATATATATATAAATGCACGCGCGCGTGCAGGGAGTATGAAACGGAAGCGGAGAAAACGCTGCACGTATATACCGCAGGGTATATAGAGGAAAGGAACGCGCCGATGGCCGCAAGGCGTATCTCTTTCCTTTGAACAATAACCGACTGAACTGAATTTTTTTGCGCGAGTGCAGTAGCAGACGCTGCCGACGTCGCGGTGTGTGTTTTGCTCGCGGAGCGGCTTAATGACGCACTTATAAATGAACTGCACGGTTATTTATTAACTAAGGTGCGCGCGTGCGCTCGCGCTCCTCGTAATTAAGTGTGATTTATTGCTTTTCGTCGGATCAAAAGAATGCTTTGTTGCCACGGGAGTATACAAAAAGTTTCATTATATTCGAAGAGGGGATATCTGGCAGTTTTTCAATAGATATTGTAACGTAGTATGTAGTTCGCTCATTTTTCTCCGTAGCACCACTGTGACGCGTTATATGTATAAATATACACACGTACGCGACGTTATCTCATTTTTAATATAAGAACTAATTATAACTTTTAAGCGTGCGGCATATATAAAGTATTTTAGCATTTTATAAAAGATTCCCGAGTTGATTTAAGCACACGCGCGCGGCGCTTGTTACACAAGCCCGAATAAAAATTCATAGCTTCAGCGAAAACAGCCGCGCGCGCGCGCGTTAACCCGGGCAATTTTCACCTGCAAATATACGCCTTTGTTAGCCGTGGCGCGATGTTTATCTCACTTGCCTGCCTCGATGCCTCCCCCACCGCCACACTTGTGCGCGAAACTGCAGGGGAATTTTTTCGCGCCCACCGCGAGCTGCGCATGTTTGTTATAATGCGCTCGAATCTTCGGTGTAAGGAGAAGTAGGAGGGCGGCTCTTATTCTCGGGTAGCTTTTTCTCGTAAATTGTCGGTCCTTCGCTCTTTTTCTCTTCCACAGGAGAGAGAGAGAGCAACTATATCTTTACGCTGAATATCTAATGAGGCCCGACCGCGCGCGAGCGTGTTTTCGTAATTCGTTGAATTATTCCGATCGCGCCCCAGGCGTTTGAGAGAGAAAGAGAGAACTAGCTTAACACTTCGACTATAGGCGAGAGCGAAAAAAATTCGCTTCTTCTATTCTCGTTGCTTCCGCTGCAGCGACGGCTGCTGCTGCTGCTGCTGCTGCTCCGCTGGAAGTGCACGCACGACTTCCTTCTTCTCGATTCGCGAGGCGTGCAGACGCGCACGCGCGTAGTTTGTGGGGGAAGGAAAAAAGGAATTCACCTATTTTCTTTCCCGCTTTTTGACTTTCTTTCTCTCGCCCTTTTTTCTTCCTTTCTCTTTCCCCGTCTTTTTTCTCGTTGGAGGGTTGCGTCGGAGAAAGTAGAAAGTTTTCGTCCACCGCCCAGGTAAAAAAAGAAACGTCCGTATAAGGCTTTTCTTCGCGCCTTATCTCGTCTTTCTTTAGCTTTTTTCTCACTGTCTCAGTCTCTTTGGGCGCCTTCTTCGACTTTCGCCCTCCCCCGTGTAATTCGTGTTTTGGTTTACGGTCACCGCATTCATCTCTCTCGGAAAAACGAAAGACCCTTCGGTAGACGGCTGGCCGGCCGGCGAGACGGAGACACAGTGTGCCGAGCTGCTGGCGGTCGTAAAGAAGAGACGAGGCACGCGTCCCGTACATTCTCTTTTCGCGCAGGGTTTCCGAAAGTATTTTACATTCCGACGACCTTTTTTTAGAAAGTCTTTTGATCATTCGTCTTTTCCAAAAATATACCCGGGATTCGTAAAAAGTTTCGATATTTATATATTTTTAATTGTGGTATATATAGACGTGTGTGAATGAGTTCAATAATGAAATATTACTGCGCAATATAAATAAATCTCTCTATTCAATTATTTGTATACATAGCGTTTAAACTTTACTAGAGCACAACGAAGCCTCGTGTTCACACCTTTATTAGCATACAATTATTTTGCGCATCGTTGTTAGGATTTCCATTAGCCTAAGTGAAAAGATAAAATTGCAACTAATTTAAATGTAGTTCAAACCTCAGAGCGAGTAAAGACTCTGGTATGCGTATAACGAACAGATAATACATCGTGTGAATTTCCCTATTAAGTCGTCTTCAAAATCAGCTTACAACAGATATATATATTCAAACGACCAACTCGTAAATACGCTCGCGGCGCATGTATATACAAAAAGAAAGCTCTTTAATTCCCCAATAAATATCAACAAGCTCTCGATCTCAATTAAAAATAAGCAACATATTTTACGTTTTTTCTTCTTCTTTTTTTTATCGCTTAAACCATTCCCGCGCACATACGAGAGATCGTTTAATAACGCAATAAACATATCAGCACCTTTATGCGCGTCTTACGCGGAAAAAAAATCAGAGCCGCATTTATATATATCTCGCTTCTTTTTTCTCTGTCCCTCTCTTTTCTCTTGGGGAGAACAAATTATTGCTTGCATATATCGCATCGCTGAAATACGGCGTCCAGGAGGGCTTAATTAGGTTGTAAAATGAGTGACGATAATTCCGGCTGTATCTCAGTACGTATACACACGCTGCGGTATATACGTGCGCGCACGGATATTATACGACGCACGCGTCTCGCGCGCGTTGAGACCTTTTCGTCGAGTCCTTGGCCTCGGCTTTCTTTCTCCTCTATATCGTCGTCGTCATCGTCGTCGGAAGTGAGACGCGCCGGTCCCAGATGTTTTCAAAAATAACGATGCGCGCCTCGACGAAAGTCTCTCGCTCACTCGTATATGGTCCCGTAAAAAACGAAACGAGAAGGGAACGATAATATAGAAGCAACGCGGCGACCAGTTAGAGGTACTATGGCTTATATGATTCGTGCATGCCGTCGCTTAGCATCCCGCCATTATAAAAATACACGGCTCTGTCAATCTTCAACGAAACGGTTCCTCTCATGACAACACCTGAGATACCAAAACGTATGCCTCGTCACTTCACTCGCCGCAAAATCACACTTATATATATATATATATATATATATTGGTTAACGTCTCGCCGACATTGCTGCTGCTGCTTCTGTGGCGTTGTTTTTTCAAGTGTAATTTCGAAAAGCACGTCTCTCAATATTATACGCACGCCTTGGCGGTATAACTCACTACGGCCGTGGACTTATTTACGCGTATCGTAATGGCTCGATTCGCTCGGCGACGCTAATGTTTCATCGCGGCTCGACTCCTTCCCTCGAATTAATTCCGGGGCTTTCGCACGCGCGCGCGCGCACACGCGCGAGGGAGAGTAAACCGCTGCTATAGAGATGTCGGCCCGACGTCCGACGATTCTTTTAAAACGTTGCCGCCGCAAAAGAGAGAGAGAGCTGCATGGTAAATAACGCGAGCGAGCGCATCGAGCGCAAAGAGAAAAATGCCCTAAGGAGAGTCCGAACGTTATTTTCGTCGCGGCGCGTCGCCTTTTTCTCTCTCTCTCTCTCTCTCGCTGCGGTCTCTTTTGATTCGCAATGGCGATAAATTCTTTTGGTCGGAGAAGAAATTTAGCTGTCGGTTGAGTGGTGTTGAGAAAAACATGATATTTTGAAATTAAACAGTGAATAGGTTTAAGAAAAGTTTTTGTAAAAATTACAACATGTTGTATTAAATTGCATTCACGCATTTATAGAATATAATGTGTTATAAATTATGAAAAACATTCTTAATAGATTGTAAATCGAAAAACTTATAAATTTGAAATATCGAAGTGCATTTTTTTAGAGTTAAAAAAATGTTTTTAGAAGACTCATGACAAAAATATATTGTTTTCATCATAAATTTAATTTCGTTCAACTCCCTAATGTATCTTTTATTTAAGAGACAACAAAGTATTTTTATTATTTTTATACTCAACGTATTATACTTTTAAATTTTCCGTGTAGAGTAAATTAATCATCAAGCTGCGTACTTTTTTCGATTCTTTCACTACAGCCTTAAACGCACCGCTAAATAACTTTAAACAAACCATTTTAAACATTCATAACACAATCCATCATGCCTCTCTTACAACCATCATTCTAAAAACTTTCCACTACCACTACTGTCACTTAACACTACCCCGTCATAACTCACCTACATCCAACATTAAAAAATTTTTACACCATTCATTGATAATAAATAACGCGCTCAACGTGCCACGCGCGATTGGATAAACACACGGTGTGTGTGTGTGTATCGCGCGTCGTTTGGAATAAAGCCGCGCTAAAAGCACGTGCGCAAACGCTCAGCTATATATATACCTATACCTCGATCGGCCAATGGAATCTCATCGCACAGTAGCTGCACGTAGATGGAAAAGTAAACGATCGCTGCGGGCGGATATTATTCAATGAGTTTAGAAACGCCGCGCACTGCAGTCAGTCGCTTTCGGCTTTAACGAGGCTGCTGATCACTTCGCGATCCCCTTTGCTCCGTAGCGCGTTATCGCTTGCACCGTGCGCGCTCTGCAGGTATATAACGAGAGCGTAATGATCGATCCCGATTATGGTAAAACAAGCCGTTTCGTTATAATGCCGCGCTCGAGCGGTGAGTATTTTCTTTCGCCGAAAGCTATATACGTGTGCGCGCACGCGAGAATAGAAGAAGCCGGGGAGTAAGTATAAAGCGAGAACGAACGCCGAGCGACGGCTATGGCAGCCGGTCTCGCTGTCTGCCGACGGCTGATGTTTATGCGAGCTATACGGGATTGAAACTTTACTGCTTTAGTTTTTAATGCTTTTTGATGAATTTTTTTTCGGTTCTTCGCGGGTTTTAATTGTGTTTTAGTTGGACTATATAAGTTAAGTGGTTTTTATAAAGTGTAAAATATATAGTTTTATATTAATGATATATACTTGCATCTGAAAACTTGTTATATATTTTATATGAAATGCTATACGAATTACATTTTAAATTTAAAATATATAAAAACAGTTTGAAAGGTTTTTTATGTAAAATGTGCTCGTAAATTTGGTTAATAAGAGCATAAAGATTTTTGAGCGTGCAAACGTATATCCATCTTCTACAAAAAAATTGCCAAGATATAAAGTAAGATAAAGTATAATGATAGTGGAAATTAAGATGCTATCAAACCCCCTTAATTGAGGATGTTTTTTATGCACAGGGCGTCGCGCGTATCTTTTTCGTACACTTGCAGTCATAACGTGATTGAATTGAAGTACGTGCGCAAAATAATTATGCGATGAAGAATGCATCGATAACCGAGTTTAATATACCTCCAAATGATTGCAATTTCACATTTTATATCGTTTCAATTATTATTCCAATTTTCACAAACCAAAAAGTCAAAATAACAAGTTCTCAACTACTTATACTAAAATTTAAAAATCATATAACCTTTTTCGTATAACCCGCGTAAAATATAATTTTCACAAATAACGATAAACACTATAAATTTCACGATAAATCAAACAACAGCGACAGAAATGCTTTATTTACTTTGAGAACCGATAAATAAAAAAAAAAGTGTAAATATAGCTTCTCTATAATTATACTACTACCAGTCAATAAAACTCAGCAGAATGTATAATCCCAGCAGCGCGCGCAATCGTCTATAAACCATCTTAGATGAATTTTATTCGCAGATTAAACCGCAGTAAAGCGCATTCCTTCTACCCTCATGCCTCTGCCATAACCATTTTTTAGAATTACGACGCACTCAGACAAACGACGTGCATAACAGTCGACACGTCCACACGGCTGCGGCGGCGGCGGCGGTCAGCTCGTATATACCCTTATATACATGCCCACCTTCTTCTCTTTCTCTCGCGCAATAAAAGCTCTTTAAACGCTACCCAATAATATACATCCGCACGCAGGTTTTTTTCCCACCGTTCGCGTTATTAACGAGTCAATTTCACGGTCGGACGACGATGTGGTCGCTACGGCCCTTGGCACTCTCTCTCTTTCTACGCGAGGGCTCGTAATTGATTTGTATAGTCCCGATGTATCAATTAACGTCGTCCGGGCACAATGCCTATACCTCTACCTTCCACGTGTGTATGTATGTATATGTGTGCCCTCTTCTCGACTAAATCAGTCGACACGCTATAAAAGTCGCGGGCGCAAGATTTGCGGCTAGAGGCCGTTTTCACGCGCTCTCGCGCGCCCGCGTGCGCTCTTCTCACTCTATCTCTCATTCCCTCCTACGCGCGTCGTATTACATACCTATATATATATATATACATTGCCAGCCAGTAATAGTCTGACGCGCATCGCCATCTAGCGGCTCACGGCAAGTAGTAACAGCCTCTCTCCCGCGCTCGCGCGCTTAGTTATGGCTGCTGCTACGCTCTCTACCCCCACCACGCACCATTCATCCCGTGCGTTCGCTTGTGGGCGTGGCTTTACGTACTGTGCTGGTACTACTCCGCGCGCTGGATGGGCGGGTACTATGACTATATACACACGTATAGGTGTGTGCGTATATAGGGTATACTACTCCGGCGTCGACACGCTTAGGCTTCTCTCTCTCTCTAGCTTTGTATACACCTATACTATACTATACACTGCGGAGAGCTCGTTTCGTATATAGCACGCGCGCGCACAAATGACAAATATTTACCCTCATTATCGCGTGCGTTTCTCGCGATTCCCGATGCCTCGGCGTTTTTTTGCCGCAGCGTATAGATATACACTGTATACGCGCACGAGGAGCGGAGAAAAAAACGCGATCTCGATGTGTTTATATCCGCACCGGATCCCACGAGGTTTGCTATACGAGTCTTCAAAGTTTGCCGCCTCATGAAAATGGACGTGCATGTGTGTGTGTGTGTGTGCGTGTTGTAACATTACGCCGAACGGGGCACTACTTTAATTGGCTTTGGCGTGTAGCCAACAGATGGCGACAATGGCTAAATGCCGGCCAGCGGTCGGTATACATGTCCGTCTCGCGTTATGTATAGATATATATACCAGACGGGGATGGGGGAACAGCCTACCTTACCGACACCCTCTTCGATCGGTAAACACATACAACCGTCGCCGCCACTACTTTGTATCGCACACTTTACTACCTACCAAGCGCTCCGTGACGTATGGGCTTCTCGTAGTTCGATGATCGTCCGTAATGCGCTTTATGGTTTGTTTTTATCGACTCTGCCCGAACACACGCGCGCGTGCGCTCGTTTCTCCCATCCGGCCCCTGCCCTCCCCTACTGTATATATATATATATATACACTACAGACTCTGTTCCCTTGTTCCGTCTTCTCTCTCTCTTCCTTCGCCTTCGACCCGTCGTCTGCTGAATAGAGCCAAGTCCCGTTCACGCTATATCTATACGTATATATATACGGAGAGCCTCTGAAACTACTATGTGCATCACGCTGACTCTGCCCGAATTAACTCGCACATTTTCCTGCTCGCTGCGTGCTTTTCCAACACGCGTGCGTATGTGTATATGTATATAGAGAAGCGGGTAGCCTGCTGGCTCGATAATTCAATGAACCTTAAACTGCTATATCGCTGACTTGTTTACGGAGCCGAACGTGTGCGTATATATACTCTCTCTCTGCAAAAATATATATACGTGCGTGAGAGCGTGCGTGTGTATAGGGGAAAGGACGATTATTCACTCGCGCTCGGGAGCCCAATGAAAGCTCGCTCCCCGGATTTATATGCGCGCGAGCTTGCACGGATCTTGCATAGGTGTGCAGCGTTTGTGTCTGTGTGTGTGTTGGCAATTGAATTATGCCTAAACGAAATTGGGATACGCGTCGCGAGACACCGATTGCTTCCGAGTTATTTATCGCTCATAGACAGTCATTCGCTAATGGGCTGTGCTCTCGCACTCTCATACCCCTTTTCCCTCTTCGTGTACTCGTGTTATTTTTTTTTTTTTCAACGACGCGATATCTCGCGAAATCATTCGTATAAACTTTTTTAATTTTATCGATGTACGCGCGTTCGCGTGTACGTGTGTATATATGTGTATATATATACTGGGAGGATTATTATTTGCGCGTGAATTATTGGCGTATTTTTAATTTTAATTATTATTGTGCATTGAATCGCAGGGTCATAAATAACCGGGGATTTATTGGCCTTTTGTCACCGGTGCATGCGCGCTGTTTAACAATGGGCAGTTCCGCAAATTAATTGATTTTATTAGAAAACGATAAATTGTAAAAGTTTTCATTGTTCTTCAACGGTATATATAAAAATTGAATCCCAAAATAAAAAAAAACAACAACGCGAATGAATTACATATATATAATGCAAAACAAAGAAATATAATATTTTGGCTCATTAAGCATCTAAATATTAAGCTCGTATCAATCACTGCAGGCCAGAGGCACGGACAGATAGCAGCTTGCAAGTGGCTCGTTATAACTCGTTCGTTTACGAGCGACGCAAAGTGAGTCGCCCTCGTCATCTCGTCAATCGAAGCATATATATACACATATACACACGTACACATATTTACACATATATAGAGTGGTAGCCCCTCCTCGTAACCTCTTACGGATCTTTATCGGTTGTAAAGGAAGACATTTACGATCCATAAAGACGTTGGTACGGGCCGCGTGGCCCGCGCGCTGTGCCGGCAAGCGAAACCATGCGGTATATAGCAACGGCATGAGCTCACTCCTACGACCATTACCCCTTCTCTCCTCTCTCTCTCTCTTCTGGACTTTCAAGGGCGACTACTGGCACGCGTCCGGCCAACTGCACACGCAGCGAGAGAGAGCGAGCCTCTCTCTTGAGATTTACAGGTTACGCTTTCGGTAACACCTCGTAAACTTGGCTTAACGACTTTAACCGGGCCTAACTGCTTCCTTCCTGCAATCAAAACCCTGACCTGCCCCCCTGCGCGCTCCCGCGCTTTAGTTCTCTCGTTCTCTCTCCTTTCCGTTCTCTCTCTCTCTCTCTCTCTCTGTTGAGTGCGTCGCTCCTTTCGGTAGCTCTGGTGGGCCGTCCGCTGCGGGGATTATTATTACTGTTGTGCTCCGTTTCGCCAACCTCGTGATGGGGTTCCCTTGTGTTATATCTATACACACGGATACTACACTGCACCCTTGCTGCACTTTTGTTCGTATACGCGCTGCTTGAGACTACTGGTATATGGATATCCAATGGTGTTGTTGCTGGTGGCAGGCAAATTTCCGTGGGATACTCTGCTCGAATCTTTGAGCGCGGGAACGTTGAGCATCTGTGGACAGACGGCAGTCGTAAAAATTCTTCTAAAAATGACTGGTCCGCGCGTTTTGCGACTATATACTCGCTCTGTGTGTATATATGTTTGTGCCGTGTGAATTTATGACTACTCAGAAAGTTTTTTCGACGCTTAATAAATTAATCCAGCTCTGCTGCGTCTGTTATTGCGTCAAAAACTTTCGCAAATTTTACGCATTGCTGTTGATTTATCAGTTTGAAATATTACGGTGATAAATTTCGCTTTATGCATAATAAATATCATTGCAAAAAAAGGAGGAGGGGAGACGAATTCGGCGCGAAAATATATGTGTGAGTATATATATTTTATAATGGAGTCGGTGGCAATAGAATCATTAAAAAAAAGAAATTTTTGTCAATAAAATAGTTTTGTGTATAAGATCATATCAAATCTCGCCTCTTTAGCATATATACGTATTATACTTATGTACGCGCTCGGTTCATGTGTATATATACACACGTACATATATATACAGTAGCAAACAGCCGAGAGGCACTTAACCTTGCCTCTCCAAACGGAAACCTCGCGTTGCCTCCCCCATAAAAACATGCCATAAAGCAGCCGATGCACGTGTACCCCAGAAACGGCCGGCTCATAATAAACGATATCGCTCGCTTGCTCGCTCGAACATTAGAACACCTCGAATCTTGCGCGCGGAAAGCAGCGCCGCTTTTGCACTTTCGGCAGGAGTTGTATACATATATATATATATACTACCGGCAAGATACATCGACCGCTTTATGATTTGTTTTGATTACACTTCATTACCATTTCACGCCTTTCGCTGAGAGCGTAACGACTGACAGTAAATCCGGGCCCAGCGCGCTTGATTTTATCGTGACGTTTATGAGCGTCATTATCGGGTGATACAGCACGAAGCGCCGCCGACGTCGACGAGAGCGCAAAGCCTACGCCTTTGCGAGTGCGAGGCCCCGCGGGGGCGGGGTAGAGAAAGAGCGAGAGAGAGAGAGAGAGGGACGGAGAAGTAGTGTCGGCGTGCCTGGTGCGTGCTTTATGTGTGTATATAGTATATATGTGGGAGCGTGTGTGTAGGGGACGAAGGAGAAGGGAGACTACCGGGTTGAGCGATCGTCCGATAGATTGCGCTCTTATGAATTGTCTCGTTAAATCATGACTGCGTTATGGAGCTGCTTTGCTCCTTGTATAGTACTGTATGTAGGTATTTACTTAATTATTTAATTTTTTCTTTATTATTTTTTTTTTAGATAGAATAGTTTTTTATGTTATTTTGAATTTTATACGAATGATATTTGTTCCTGTGTAACGTGGACTAGGTATCTAAAATTCTAATTCAGAAAATGGCTTCCGAAAAATCAATAACGGGAATGCTTGCTTGAATCGTAAATAAACAGAATGATGTTGAAGTGAAACGATATAACATTTTTTGTACTATTATAGACGAAATAATTTTACAATAAATGTGTAGTATGAAATTAGTAAAGCAGAATAAATTAACAAAAATTAATTTTGTATACTATAATTTTTTAAATTCATATTATTTTCTTTAAATTATAATTGTATAATACTTTTGGAGTCAATAATTATTTTGAAATACATTCGTGAATTAAACTTTTTTTAATTACACTGTAAACTTACTTAAAATATTTATCTTTCGTTATAAATTCAATTGCTTATCTTGGTGTAAAAAATAAGATTAGAATTTTCGTTCGATTGTGCGTAGAAAAAATGATACATTTAACAAGAATATTCGCAATTCCATTAAAATTTAAATTCTAAAAAATGTTATTCCTAAACTTTTATCCAGAAACACCATCGGAATATTCCAACGCAACGAGGTCAGAACGTGCAGCACGGCGCAAAAACTGTAGAAAAATACATCGAAATTGTGTTTACGAATCCCCCCGGCAACGGAAACGGTCGAAGCCATTCAACTTCCGTGTACATTTCGCATCCCTTTCTCTCTCTCTCTCTCTCTCTCTCTCTCTTTTACCATCCCGTGCATACAGGCATGTGTGTACGATTGCGCAAAATCGCGCCCCCGCACATATACACCTACACACAGTTATATTATACACACACGGCACTATCACGTGGACGGGCGAAATTCCTGAAATCTGGTTTTCGCACGATGATATTAGCATTTAAAAGCGAGATCTCGCGGTCCCGTCTAGCGGCGCCATTGGTCCGCATTTACACAACAATGAGAGGCCGCGCACTCAAAAAACTCCCAGAATCCCCGGAGAGAGAGAGAAGTTCGCGTTGCAGCCGAGCTAGAGAACGAGAGACGAGCGAAAGAACGTAAAAAAAGGAAGCTGCCGAGTGAAAGAGAGAGAGAGAGAGAAGCGACGTAGGATAAAGCGCGTGGGAGGGAGAGCGAAAAAGAGCGAGAGGACAAAAACACGGGTGAAAAGAGAAGAGAGGGATTCGAGTATAATATAGTGTGTGTGTAACATGGTCGTCGTCGTCGTCGTCGTCGTAGTCGAAGCAGTCGTCTTCTCCGTGTCCGTTTTCTCGTCCCATCGCATAGCGCATATATACAGCCACAGAACCTTATAGCTCGCTCCTTTTCTTTCTCTTACAGTTTTTTTGGCCCCTTTTTTTCTTCTCTCATTCGCTGTCTCTCTTTCTCTTTGGGCCCCTCTGTATAGACTAGACCAACCCAACAGCTAGCGGCGGCGGATATTTCCAACATCACGCGCGCGCGCGCGCGCGCCTTGGCTTCTCGTGTATTATACAGCGTAGCATTTCTCGCTCCCCATCCCATTGCCCACCGAAAGCGCGGCAAGTAGAGAGAAAGAAGAACGAGGGGCAGAGAGCGAGAGAACGGGAGAAAGAACGGAATGGCGGTTGCGACGTTGCCAAATTATCTTTCTCTCCTAACCACTTAATATATTCCTCGTGGAGAGAGAGAGAGCGAGAGAGAGAGAAAGAGAAGGAGGCGATACTTCGATTGACCGTTTGATCTGATCGCAATGCCTCTTCTTCTTTGCCGTCGCCGTTGCCGTCGTCTTCTTCTCTGTGGGTCGGTGGAGCGCTCTGATCTCGGTCCCATTCCACGCGGCGACGATTCGTTATAAAGGCTCGCTCTGTGTATGTATGTATGTATGTATGTATGTGTATAAGCTGGGTTTAGAGTTGTGTAAAGTACTGGGATGATATTTTTCTTTGAAATCTAATGAAGGCTTCTTTGAATGTCGTTGATCAAGGCGACTAGTCAGTCAGTTTGATATTCGGGGTTGCCTTCAATTTATTTTAACTGATAATGTTGATTGGCATAACCCGAATAGTGCGCCTTCTATACTTACGAGTAATCGGACTGTAGATTAAAGATGGCTGCTCCAAATTTTTCTTTATAAGCGGTACTCTACACAAATAAAAATTCTAAATTTTTATTGTTAAATCCGTAATTATTTAGGTAATGTAGTAAAACAACAAAAATTTTGATATTCATATAATTATATTTTATTTGGCACAATAAATAAAATTTAAATATTTTAACATGGGAAAATAATAGACAATTCAAAACGTAGTATTATGATATAAATTTCACCTCGGCACGTTTCATTGATCGCCTGTTTCCGCATAAAACTCCAAAGTATACACTAAGGGTTAGCATTTTGCTATGGCTATTGATCATATCACCGCGAAAAGACTTCGATTATAGCTTCTACAAACTCATATTTCACGTGCCATTTGAGTGCACCATTATATTACATTACAATTAGATTTACAGCCTGTACCTATTTACGCGTTAGCGTGATATCTGTTTTACTAGTGCACATATTAAGTATGATCTAAACATTAATGCTATAATATATATATCTAAAACATATTGCACAGTATTGATTTGAGAACGTATTAGAAACATAAATTCATATACAATAAAATATAAAATTATTTCTATTCTTCATTTTACTGTAATAAAATTTGTCATAATACATAAGTTAATGAAATTATACCATCAAATTAAAGCTTTAACAAGTAGAAAAAACTTGAAAAACATTAATCTATGGAAACCAGACGAATGAATTTCTATATACACGTCTATCTACGTAAAGTATCTAAATACAGCATGGCAGGGACAAGGTCCGCACGCTCTTCTCTCTCTCTCTCTCTTGCTCGCTCTGAGCTACAGCGGCATTTCGCATTTTCGCGGTCGTTTATTCTGCACGCGCGGACCACCCGTAGGACCATTCTGCTTAGAGTTAAGTGACGCGAGTTTAATGTTTCTCTCTCTCTTTCTCCTCTCCCTCTAGGCACCGACGCACTCAATAAATATCACTCGTTCAATTTATTGCCCGGCTACTAAGTTACTCCACGAGAGCGCACCACCACAGCACGCACGTGACACGCAATTAACACACGCTCAATCTCGCGTTCCTCTCCGCGCGCGAATACTGCTTTTTAGCCTATATCATTTCTATACCAACTTTTGTACACACCCGTCGAACGCATTAAATCGTTTCGCACGCGCAAACTGATGGATATCTGACGCCGAGAGAGAGAGAAAGAGAGCGCGCACCGGTTTTCGAGAGCGTATAATAAAGTGCTGGCGCGGCCGCCGTTGCTCTGTCGCGCCCGTGGTGCTGGCGCGCGAAAACTTGTAAGGCTAGTTTTTTGCTCGCGCGAATGGCACACGCGCGCGGCGTTTATTGCTCGCGGAGGGATTTTTGTTTCGCGCTTTTGGTAGTTCGAGGAAAAAAAAGAACCGTGCAGCTTTCTGAGCGCGTGATTGGAGCGATAATGGGTTAATTAAAGGTTGTTTAGAGCTGCGGAAAGTTGGAATCGACAGATATGGTGGTCGTCGGATCTGAAATGTAAGTTATACGTATAAGGAGATAAAAATGTTGAGTGACAGAATAATAGGGACTCTTAGAACTGCAATTATTTATAACATTATTTATTTAACAATTAGTTTATTTGAATTCTCCATTATATCTATACTAATTGAGCTATACAAATAATCATAACCAAATTAGTCCATATTCAAATACATCGCGTCTTCTCCGTTAGACCTCTGCTTTAACTCACGAGACATAGGCGACTGGCGAGCCCTTCTCACCCTCCGCATAGCCCAAGCGCACCAACGTCCTCCACCTCGTCGTCGTTGCGCTCTCGGCCGCAGGGGCGCGTCTAAGGTAGTGCTGCTGCGCCACGGAGGGTGCGAGAGCTAATTGTGATACACTCCGCGGGGAGTTGGCCCGGGTGTGTGCGTATATATATACACATCGCACTCCTATGGAACTTGAGAGAAGAAGAAGCGGTTCGCGAGAGTCAGAGGAGGAGGAGAAGGAGGAGAGAGAGAGAGGGAACGCGTGTAGTTAGTTATACGACGAGAGGACTAGGCGGGCGCGTGCAGCATCCCGGTGTTTTTCATTTTCTTTATATCACCCCCCTGACGCTCGTAAAACCATTACCCGTGACCGAGACGGAAAAAGAGCTCGAGGTGCGGGAAAAGAAAGACGACGTGTGTATGTGTGTGTGTATGTATATGTATATCGACGAATGGAGCGCGATTTTGTTTCGTGTTTATAAGGAATAGGATGGGGAAGTCAATTTTTGCTTTATGTCTCCGGCAGAATGAGTTGGGAGAGTTTCTCGCGAGAGTGATTCTTGGCGAAACGATGCGAGAACAAGATTTTAACCAATTTTTTCTTTCTTCGATGAGAGGTATTGAAATTTTTGGATAAAATTAATGTATTATTTTAGAATAAATTATTTTTTAAATGTTCGTTTCGAATACGTTATAAGCGAAACCTATACATGGTTTGAAATTAAATACCAACTGAGAGAGCAGCTCAGACCCTTCTGTCTTTACCACACTTATTGATTAATCGCACTCGCCTGTATTGACACATCCCTCCCCCCAAAAAAAATCAAATACGAAAATTCTCTCTCCCCAAAAGAATTCCAGTAAATCTTTTTCCCTTCCTCGTGCCCATACATAATATAGCTAGAGCGCAGCCGGTATGACGCACGATAACGCAGCAGCAGCAGTAGCAGCACAATATAATCTATCTACCGCTTATTTTCGTCTCCTTTCATTTACATATTAATTGCTTCCCTTGTACCCTGGTGCACATGTGTGCGTATATACGTATATATATATACGCCTTGCAACGAACGCAGCGCGAGATATATCCCGAAATGAAGTCTCTTGCACGGAAGCTTGCACGCGTAGGGTGCACTATGTGTGCTGCTATACTGCTTCGGTTTCAACGTCCCACGGGAGAAATAAACTTTTTCTCTCTTTCTCTTTTACACTGTATATGCAATCGACGATTCCTTGCCGATTCCTCTGTCTCTCTCTCTCTTTCTCTCAGCTTTTCTGGACTCCTACCAATCCGAGAGAGAGAGAGAGAGGCGAGAACTGCCGTTGTTTTCACCGGCTAGTAATTTATTTTCGTGACGAATTGCCACCTACTTCCACTTCTTTCGCCTCTCCCCCAACCCCACCCCCCTCCTTTTCCTTCGTTCCTTCTACACGTATACTTTTTCTCCCTCCTCCCTCTCTCTTTCTCTCATTCGTTGGCTACGAGCACGGGGCCAAAAAGAAAATGTCACGTTTCATTAAAAGCTTTCGCGCGCTCGCGTATGTGCGCTCTGTATGTATGTGTATGTGTGAGAGAGAGAGAGAGCAAGCTTGGCACCTATAATTTATTAACGTCGGGGAAAAAATCTTCCCAAAGTAGAACGAAGCCGGATCGCGAAAAACAGCGAGGGAGAGAGAGAGAGAGAAAGAGAGAGGAGCGAGGGAACGATCCGTCTCCCTTGGAGATTTATCGAGTAAACAGACGTGCTCAAGTCCATTCCCGAAAATATATTTGCCTAGAGATTTCTGAAAAATATAGTATATTTTTACCCGAGCTGTGCGCAAGAAATGCTATTTATTGAATTAACAATGTTTCCTTGCTTAATCTTAAGAGCTTCTTTAATTTTAACGCTGTTTTGATAAGAAAATCCTCGAGGTCGAGCTAAATTCTTTGTATACCCTTGAAGGGGAGTTATATTTCTTTATTCGTAAATAGTTTCAAACATTTCACGCACAATCTTATTACTATAGCATAATATCAAACCAACAATTATCATATAAATTAGTAGTCCCGAAAATTCTTGCTAAGAAACTTAACATAATTAATCTTCCCACACTAAAACAAGAAAACTCGAACCAATTCTTCTTATAATGCTCCAAAATGCATTCGGTATAACGCTTGTGGCTTTGTAAATCATCCGCAAAGTCTTCATTCCTCCCATCGCTCGTTCTCAACATTAAAAGCGAATATTCCCATGTAAATTCACTTTAGCGCGATCTCTCCACACCAACAACCAAATGCTCGCGATTTCAACACACACACACACACACATACACCCTCTACGTCTGGCAGCATAAGTTTACACTCGTAAAAAGTGCTCACGAGCGATCGTAAAAAACGCGGAGAACGTCAAAAGTAACGAGTCCGCGAGGAGAACTCGTGCACGCGCAAAAACATTGATGAAAATAAACGCTCGGAGAGAGGCAGAGCAATAGCTATATAGCGAGGAGGTATATAAGGTAGGAATAAAAAGGCAGATAATTAATTAAGCCTAGGGGGTTATTCGTCTCCTCGCGCGCTCTCCTACTCCGCGTCTCCTTTTTGTATCAAACGCTAGCGCCTCTTGCGTTATTCTCGAGTGCCCGCGCGAGCGCGCGCGTTCCGTCGGCCTCCCGAGAATTTTCCACGAAGAATATTCTCGGCTTTTCCGGGCGGTCGTCGTCTTCTCTCTCTCCATCTCTTTCTCTTCTCTCTCTCTTCCTTATACTCGTCGCGCTCGAGATTCTCCTGCGCGCGCGAGCGAGCGGCGCCCGATCCGTAGATAAGTCACACAGCGGACTGACTCGGTCTAGCGCGCGCGGGCTATACGTCTTTTTGTCCTGTGCGCGTCCTCTTATTGCTTTGCTCTCTCTCTCTCTCTCGCGTATATGCCTTGCAAGAGAGAGAGAAAGAGGGTTTCTATCTCGTTTCTTCAAGCTCTAGCTCGCGTGTTCTCTGTCTTTCTCGTTTGCGCGAGACTCAGCGCTATCTCTCCTTTTTCCCTTTATCTTGGGTTTGAGAGAGAGAAGAGGCAAGGGAGGCGGAGAGGGAGAGGCAATTCATCATCCGTGTTCTTTCCGTCTTGCTCTCGCGCTCCTCGTTCCCTCTTCCCTCCCCCTCCCCTCTCTCCCTCTCCTGTTTTTCGACGCTTTTTCTCCGTCGCGGCACCATGGCGATGGAAACAACCAAAAAAGAAAATAAATTTATTGAATTTCACGCGGAAAAGTGAAATAAATGTTTATTGAAAATAATGCACCGTTAATAATAAAGCGTAAAGTATAGCTGATGATTGAATATAAGAATAAATTTTAAACTATTTCTTTGATTACTTAAAATATTTATTTATTAAAATTTTTCTTCACTTTTATTCTTCACATACAATTCTAACTATACTCCTTCCAACCCAACTTCTTCAATCAACATAACTCGCTTCCTCAAACTACCTTCCTGTACCTTCCAGAAAAAAAACAGACACACATACAGGGTGACCATCTTAGAACGCACCACATTGATAACGTTACAACAAAATAATTAATCAATGAATGAATTCCG
>JAWWEQ010000045.1:9771280-9851228 GCA_035583055.1 Torymus tubicola | reverse complement strand
ACCCGGAATTCATTCATTGATTAATTATTTTGTTGTAACGTTATCAATGTGGTGCGTTCTAAGATGGTCACCCTGTACACACAACTCTATGATACAACCATATATACGTGCGTTCACGGCCGGCACTTACTTCTCCTTCAAAAAAACTCCTTCCTCGCATCAATACAGCAACGTTAAGCCTCTTGTACCTCATACACCCACACTCGGCTTGGCAGCATGTCGGACTTGGATATTCACGACGGGGCGTCTTATTCGCGCGTGCGCGTTCGCAGTAGGTGAAAACCTCGTGCAATAAGAGGGATAGCTCGCGTGTATATCTCAACCCGTACATCATTCTCGGTGATATCAGAGTGCCAAGAGGTATACATATAGAAATATATATATACACACATATACCACCTGCGTATATTTTTGAAGGGCCCTGCATATACGAGACAATCAGCTATATTCTTACGTTATAACCGGGAAAACGAGAATATAACGTATACGTGTGAGTGCAGTGTATATATATATGAAAGGGCCGCATGCTATGTATATACGCGCTTTCTTTCTTTTCCTCTCTCCTCTCGATTATTCTTTCTCGCGAGCGACAGCTGTACGAAATATGGATCTCGATAAGACGCGTGTGCTCGGCCCTGGTCGTGTATACGGAATATCTCGCCGATAACAAAGTCTATCTGGAATTATATGCGCGCAGCCGTGGGAGGAGTGGACATAGCGAGTGTATATATATTATAATTTTCCTTATACGCCTTCCCAAAATTCATCATGTGTACCTTACGCTACATTTGATTAATTTCTCGTCCACGTGCGTTTATCTATATATACATATACATATCGACAAAGGAAAGTTTGCCGCAGTTCGTGATGAATACGAAAAAAGCGCGTTAATCGGGGAAAAAACAACCACGCGCGTAATCAAATAACGTAGATTGCATTTTTTTTCTCCCGCTGTCTTTCTCCCTGCGCACGCGACGCCGAGCAATGTATCACAATCGGACACTGCGACGTAAAGCGAGAAAAAAAGAGAGAGAGAGAGAAGTTCGCGCACATGGAGCTCAATTCAGAAAAGTGTCTCATTCACGCTCTCTCGCGGCGCGCGCGCGCGCAGAGCCAGTCGATCGATTTATCTCTCTACGCTGCATCGCTTGTGCACACACACACATACACATACATACATATATATATACAGCCAACGTGCATACCCGCGTCGCGCCAGTGCGTCGCTGCATCGCAGACAGATACACATACGCACACAGGCATACAATCATCCTCTATACTTTTTTTCCAGTCTCTTTCTCTCCCTCTCTTTTTCGAGCGTTCGGGAAAAAAGGTGGCATTCCGGTAATTCGGTCATGGGATGCAACGCGCGCGCAGAGCCAAGGGGGGAGCAAGCCAGAGAGAGAGAGACAGAGAGAGAAATGGGAGGAGGGTATATCCACACACGCATTCGAAAAGGGAGAGAGAGAAGGGGGAAGGGGGGCGTCGGGCGGCACCCCGCATGGGGTAGGTTGTGCAGCGCACGGCGACACCAGAGCCATCTATATCCCCGGAGATTTATGGGCTCCGCTCGCTGGCTGCTGCTGCTGCTGCTGTTGCCGCTGCTGCTGCAGCAACGGCTGCGTGTGCACATATACGTATATATATGTATATGCATGTGTGTATGTATATATATATGTATACGAGTACAGGCGCCCCCTGTCGCGACGCGAGCTGCAGCCCCGCGGGGGTTACGCGCGCAATTCGCGCGATCTCTCGCGCGCGCGAATAAAAAGCTCGCGAGAGAAAATGAAAATAAAAGGGGTGTGCGAGAGAGAGAGTAGAGAGGTTCGATCTCAATCGAGAGCGAGCGTCTTGAGAAGCGACTAGCACAAGGGTTGTTTTGTTGCTTGTTGTTCGTGTTTCTTCTTTTTAGAGGATGGATTTTCACGTGTGCGTACAGTATGTGTAGATATATATATATAACGTTTGTGCGTCGTCCACGGGAGGGATATATATTTCGAATATTCCGAGATGAACGTGAGAATTGGATGCGCGCGTCGAATGATGAATTATTGGGCGCGTTTTTTGTTTTATAGCGCGTATCCGCGTTATTTATATGTTTTAGTGCGCGCGAGCGGCCCGCGAGGAAGGGCTTTTTGATGGCTTAATTTATGGGCGGATAGAGCTTGTTTCGCTTCTCTCTCTCTCTCTCGCGAACGCGCATATATGTATACATACCTCTCCTGCCCTCTTTTTATTTTAATTTTAATGAGGCGGGAGAATGTCTTTATTAAAATGATGTAGTGTGGTTATTTGAAATTTTGATTACTCGCGCGGTGTGTATATGTGTGTGTATATATATATATACGTGACATGAGCTATATTAGTTTTTTCGAAAAGTATATATACGCGCGGTTAGAGTTATAGTTGCGGCGAAATGTATTTTCGGTTCAAGTTTCTGACGTATAACTTTACTTTCGTGGATTTATCGCGCTCAGGTGACGGCGGTCCGATGATCTATCGCTCGGACATTTTTAATCCAATATAGACATTTTCGGTTTGATTCGTAGTCATATTTCTGTATTAGGTATAGAAAATTATGCCCACGGAATAATATCCAAAATTATGGTTATTTTATGCAAACTAATTTCATCGAATCATTATTATTCTTATACAATTGTAAAAAATATATATATACTTTTCCCTCCAGTACCTAAAAAAATTGTTTATATATATATCGGTATACGCGAAAATCGTATATACACACCTCCCTGTGGGTCAATATCGCAATAAAGCACTAACCCCAACCCCGTAGCACTTAAAAATCCGACCCTCACCCTCGATAAAATCCGCGCGTGCGCGCACGCCAAAAACAAAAGAGACATCCATCGAAATTCGCACATTGCGCACACATATATACACGCATATATACACGTATGATCGTCGTGCGCCGCAAAGAGTCGTTCTCGAGGGCAATAGAAGTATAACGCACTCATGGTGTATATATATACACGAACCGAGGTTTTCGCCCGGGAAACGGCCCCCTCGGCGCGCCCGTCCATTCGCACTCGGCACGGTAATGTCCGCTGCTGTAGTTACCGTTTCTCTCTCTGTCTCTCTTCCACACCAAGCGCGTCCTCGCGTGAGTGTCCCATCCCCCGGCCGGCGGAGGTGCGGGGCCGCTTTACGAGCAACCTGTGGTAACGAGAGCGATAGATAATAACCGTTGGTGCTCTTCGTGCCTCTCTCTCTCTCTCTCGTTCTGTGGCTCTACTCACGGTATATGTGCAGTTTCTGTGTATATATGTATATATCTACCTGCGCGCGTGGCCTTGTCAAAACTTCCGTTACCGTTTTTCCGGCTGCCTTAAAACTTCTATACCTAGCAGCTCGGGACCTGCGCCTTGTTTCCTTCTCTTTTGCAGTAGTACGGTTTTGCGTGAGCGAGCGCACGGTCCGTCGGTGTATAGATGTGCTCTCTATACGTGTGCGTGGATATATAGATACAGTTTCAACGTGCGGAGCGCATCGTCGAATTTGCGAGTTATCTCTCCGCGGCTGTACATACGATCGTATACGCGAAAAGTTTTACGTACGCGCGAACGTTTTGTTTCGACGGAGTTACGAGTGTGGGATTCTGTGTGTGTGTGTGTATATGTGCATGGGGGAAAGTGTATTATACGTGGGAGTTTATCTTTTTCACTTTTTTTGATAGATTTTTGAAGAGTCGTTTAGCTTTCGTTGAAAGTTTATAATGTTTGTTTTTTTCTTGTAAAGGATACCATTGTTGAAAGAAGCTAGCGCTACAAGGAATAATATTTTTCATTATTTAACTTATTTTTTCTTTATAAATATAGCTATAAGAATCATTTTATCATTTGATCCTATTTTCAAACATAAGATATATCTATAAACATAATTCAAACTATGTGTTTTCGAGAACTAAAACACTCGCAACAAGCATAATTTCAAATTCTTCTTCGTGATGCCATTAGAGTTTTGACACACATCCGATTTATGTGCTTGCATGTGTGCAGTAATCATTAATATTAAGCTGTTGAAAAGAAAACAAATGGCCGTCATTTGACAAACGTTCCATGCCTGTTGACAATGCTTTAGCAAAAATAGGTAACATTGTTGGCACTCGCATTCTCTTTTGGAATACAATGTAAATTTCGCATCGCTATAAATTCTCCTAAAAATACATCACCGAGTGATTAATCTTACTCATAAAGCATCATAATGTTATATATATATATATATATATTAACCTGCGAAAATATCAAATCGAAATATCTCGCTAATCCACTTATCGTTATCTACACAGACAACGTATATAGAATTCTAAAACCTTTTCTATAATCCTAGAGACTGGCACTGGAAAAAAAAGAACCGAAATATAGAGCCCGCGGCGTTCGGACGTGCAAAGAGAGAACGACAAACGCGTTCTCTCGCGAAATCCAGACTTATTGCTGCGGAATTGAAAGGAAGCAATGCGACGCTATATACGCGCGAGTCGGCTAGGCACTTTTCCGCAGATTCCTCAGATCCGGACCGCCGCCACCACCACCCGCCGTACTACCGTCGCCGTTCCGATCTTCTCAAACGTCATTAAAACGGCGCACGTTCTCTCCTACCCTCTCTCTCTCTCACTCTTTCCCTCTTTCTCTTTCTCGCAAGCTCGCCGTCGTGGAAATTTATGGCGGCTTAAAAAGTCCAGGCTCTTTTGAAAATCCTGATAAATGCGAGACGCGGTGTGCTAGCGAGCAAGAGAGAGAGAGAGAGAGAAAACGAACGAACCACGTACATACATATATATCTATATATACAAGTACATAGGCTACCGTCGCAAAGGCTCGCGCGTTCTTTTTCGTCGCTCTCTGTCTCTCTCTCTAGGCCGAAGAGTAAACTCGCGAAAACGACGACGACAACGACAACGGCGACTATATACGTATAGCTGCGCAAACAAATGTCGCGAGGGCGGTACGTTCTCGTCACGGATCGAATAGGCCGTCCTCTAAGCTTCTCGCGGCGTCTTTAATTGGGTGGATCCGTTTAGCCGCGTTTGTTTGCACAGGCGCTTCCGCCTGTCTTACTCGCTGACGTTTATAATGCCGCGAGACGCGAAAATCTTGAGAACGCGCGCACGCATGACTTTGCCTTGGCACCAACCCGCGCAGCCATTTTCTTATTCGCGTGGTGTTAAGACGACGCCCGCTATACGTACGCAGTGAAGTTTCAACGTACTTATATATATATATAGGGTGACTTCTCTGAAGTTTCGGAACGGACTGTGATGCTTTTTTGGTTGGAACGGGTAACGCGGAAATTGTGCGACCTTTAAATTTATGTGCTAAAATGGTTGAAATTCTGTGGCTAATTTTAAGATATCATAGTTTGGTTAATTCGAATTCTTGAATTGTTATATTACTGAAATAAATATTGCTTTTGGTTTATTAATGTTGAGGTTGTCTTTAAAATGTTGTATTAAAATTTTACGTTTATTTAATATAATTTTATTGAGTCTTTTATCGACTTTATAGTATAGCATCTTATACAGTTGACGTAAATAATGAGGCAGCATATTTTATGTAAAAGTGGCTGCAGGCCAAATAGTACACAGATTTTTTGGTCAGCGTGTGCTTGAATTCCAAAAGAGTATTGCAAAAATAACAGTTTGAATGATCTAATAGACTAAAATTTATAATACCGTATTTCCCGTAAGAAAAATCTACAATTAAAAACCTCTATATTTCCCGGAATATTTCCCAGTCCCCCCCGAGTAAAACAACAATTCTAAGCGAATTTCGTAATTTTTATTGTGATTCACGCGAATATAAAAGGAATTTATTTGATCATTCGTACGCAAGAAAAAGTGGTAAAAAGAGGGCGTAAATTCCGAAAAGTTTACTCTAAAGCTCTCTCTCTCTCTTTCTCTGCTATGCTGTGCTCTGTGCGCGCGGAAAGAATTTCATTAGATGAAAAGCTAGTCGACGATGAACTTACTTGCTCTCTCTCTCTCTCTCTCTCTCTCTCTCTTCTCTACTCTCGTTGATGTTCCGCGGAACTTCGAAAAAGGAAAAGCACGCGAGCGTACGGAGACGGAGCGCGACGGGAAAAGAAGAAAAGAGCGAGCGCAAGAGGACGACACACAATGGACGAGCGATATAATGGCTGCGAACGCAGCGTATATGAACTCGCGGACGTCTAACGTTGGGGGTACATAGTCGTTGCATCTCCATGTATACTCGTGTATATATATAGGTATATATATAATACGTCGAGCTTTTCGCCTCGCGGGAAAGGGGGGAGGGGGGTAAAAAGACGAATAAATAAAGCGCGAGCGCGAGGAAAAGAGAGAAGGCTGCTGGTGCAGCGACGCGCGTCTGGCGCGGCTCGTAGACGGCTTTGCCAAGAGTTCAAAATCTTGCCTCTCTCTCTCTCTCTCTCTCTCTCTCTTTCTCTCTTATTCCTTCGCGAACCTGCCGCGCAAGAGATGCAGGACAAACAACTTTTTCGCTGCTCTTGCCCCCCTTCCCCCCTTTCGAGATGAGTTATGGTGTTTCTACTTTAGAGAGAGAGAGAGAGAGAGAGAGGGGGGTAGAAAAAGAGAGAGGGAATGAGAAAGAGGATATTTGGTCGCGGTCCGTTTGGCGCACCAAGCCAACACGTGAAAGAGAGCGAGAGAGAGAGAGAGATTCGCAGTGGGACGGAAAAGAAAAAGAAGCACGCGAGCAGCGGCAGAACGAGAGTGAGAGATATCGGTGAAAAGCGCGAGAGCGACTTCTTCTTACCCGCGGTTTCGAAAATATCACTCTATAGAAATCATAAAAGCGCCATCGTGAAACTTTTCCTATTTAAATATACATGCGCGGCTACCGAGGGTATATAATGTACGTGGGCAAGCGCTTGCGGGACGAATCAGCTTTTTACCTTTTTACGATCGGCTGAATTATCGACGGCCAGTCGTAAATAACAATCAGCCGACGAACGAGCGAGCGAGCGCTTATGTGTGTGCACGGGAGCAACTCGCAACGTATGTGTATATGTCCGTACGGTTGTGCAGAGTCATTAATTTCGGACCTCCGCGTCGTTTTCCTCGATTATATTCGGTGATTTTTGGAGGAAAATCGTATTGATGCTTGCCGTCTATGTTTCGCTAAATTGCGTATAATTATGTTTTAATTTACTTTACGTAAAAATGAGCAGTTTTAATTTCTACATATGAGTGATACAACTGCTGTTATCTGTATATTCTTTTAAATAATTATATTATAATTTTAGTATAGCCAAATAAAATCCGTATATTCTTACGTCAAATCTCATTTGCCAAATACATAAAAGCCACACCATCACACCTCGCGAAATCTACGAATCTCCTCGATACCATCTCAGTGACAACCAAGCCACAGAAAGGTCTTTTCGACCGTATACGACAGAGCAGCAGAAACACACATTTTGTCTGTTCCACAGCCTGTAATCCACCCCTTTCGTTCTCTCTCTCCCTCTCAAATTTTTTTTTTGCAAAAGCTAACCGATACACACAGAGATCATGGCGCAACGTGCGTGTGCGCGCAGCACACCGAGTACTGGACAGCCAGCGGTAGCACGTGCGCGCGTTCGTTGTCGTATTAGAGGGAGCGACGGAAGAGAGAAAGAGAGAGAGAGAGCTGAACCAGCGTGTTGGCTGCGACTCTTCTCCTGCGCACGTATATATATCTATATGTACACGCGCACACCCTGGACCTTTTTCGCAAAGCTGTCACGGTCGACGTTCAATACTCTCACTGGAATATTTCATCCAGGGGACGTTCTGTGCTTTCTCTGTCTCTTGCACGAGCGACGGAGAGAGAAAGAGAAGGATATAGAGGGAGCGAGAGAATCTCATTTTATTGCTCGTGTCGCGTCGGACTTTTTTTCACCTCAATATGTCTCCGAAATACAATTTTAGATTATTACGGAGCGAGACCTCGTGAATCTTTCGCAGAAAGCCGCGAGAGTGTGTGTGGGTTTGCCTCGCTACGCTGCTTGCTTTCCTCGCTCATGTTTTTTTTTCTCTTTCTGCGTTTCTGTTTCTTCTTCTTTTTCTTCAATGCGAGGTTTTTTTTTATGGAGTGAAGATTTTTACTTTGAAGGAGAAAAGATTGTTTCTTTACCAAATATTGCGTTATACTGAATTATTTTTACAAAATTTTTATAGTAATCTAAAATTAAAAAGTCATTTTTTTTTAATAATATATATACAGTTTTATAAAACATAAATCAGCTTGTGATATAACCATTGTTCTCGCTTTATGTTTCAGGTGAGTGGCAGTCAGCACCAGCCGCTTCTGTAATGCCAAATAGGTATGGATGTGCGTAACTGTCGATAGTCAGCTTATCGGTTGCGGCGCACGGAATATGCTGCACCCGGTGAGTGACGAAGTACCCCCGGACTCTCCCGTAGCTCGCAAATACTACTCGACCAATGCCCTTGAACTAGTTTTTTTGAAACACAACCATCTCTCCAACACCATCACCACAACAGCAAAAAAACAATAAAAAAAAAAAATTATATGAAACCACTATGTGATCCGAACCACCGTACATTTTGTTTATGTCTCATTTCGCCTTTTTTTTGTTGCGACTTTCGCCATATATATATTATACCAACGCATAAAATATAACGTCGCTATAGGACGACGTGTAAAAAAGAAAAAGAGCAAAATCTGGCATTAATTCCGGCGCTTGTGTTCGCGCGCAGCAGCCTTGGCATGCGATCTTTTTGTTTTCTTGTTATATACTGTATACGTGCACACTTTAGCGTTTGTTCATTTGTAAAGAAAAAAGGAAATAGAAAGAACAAAAAAAAAATAAATAAATAAATAAATAAACAGAAAAATTATTGGACGAGCAGAAAGAAATTCGAGAGTATAACGCGGTTGTAGCGTGGCGAGGGGCAAAAATTGGTGCGTCATGGCGGCGGCTTTGTATACGACGGTGCGAGCACTGCGTGAGAAAACGTTATATAAAATGGACGACAGAGAGAAAGAGAGAGGGATAAAGAGAGTGAGAGAGAGAGAGAAGAGGCTCTGGGTCCGCGCGTGAGAGGCATGCATTTTTATCGATTACAAACTATAATGTGGAGGTCGGAGGAGCTTGCGGTGTCTGCGTAAAGCAAACATATATAATTTTACAATTGTGAAATAACAAAATGAAACCTAAAATACGTAAATAGTGCTGAAAAAAAGTGAACTCTAGATGTTAAGGATACGTTTAGGCTAGGAAGATTAATGAGAATAATCGTATATATATAAATATTGCTGCAATCGAGATGTGAAGGTGAGAGCGAGTATAATTGATGCTTATAACATGATATTATAAATAGTCGTGCGAATCTTGGTGTACAAATTTTGTTCTTTTTTTATTTCCCGTACTCATTAAGTTTATTATTAATATTATTATTTTTATTATTATTAATATTATTAATTATGATTATTATTGTATTTGCTATAAAACGCAATAAAAGTGCAAGTGTATATGCTCGCGGTGCGTGCGTTCCTTCGAGCGAAAACACGACGACTGCTGTTGATGTTATATTTTTGTTATTTTTATTATTATATTGCCTGTACGATCGCGAGTCAAGAAATCGCGTCTTCATCGACGAGCATTACTGCAAAAATAAAAAAACAAAAAGAAAAGAAATAAGACTTGAAGTATATAACTATCTGTACAATTATGTGAACTGGCGCAGGAAAAATCGGTGAAGACGCGTTCTTCAATCGCGATCGTTGAAAAAAAATATATATACAGAGAGATGAATGAATGAGTAAATAAATATATGAAATATATATATTCGTGTTCGAAAAATTTTGTTATTATTGTATAGAATATGACGATGTATTCGCTCAGTACCTGCAAAGAGGGTAACCGAGTTTAAGCGCAGTTCGATTCGAAAATGCCTTCTTTGAGAAATAAAACGAAAAAAAAACGCTCTTAACTTAAAATAGATAAAGAAAAAGAAAAAAAAAGCGACAAAGATCTCTTTCTCTCTTTCGACGCGCGTCATTCGCGAGTCAATTTAGACACGATTATCATACACAAACGAGACAGTGATTCCGCGTGCACACTATACATGCATCAAGCTTTTCTAAAAAGAAAAAAAAAACAGTCGTGGTAAAACGATCGGACCTGTAAAACTCGAAAGTATATTATAATACGAGCGGGCGAGAGCTGCGGTTAAGCACGAAAGATACTTATGTACGTAAACTACGTAGTACCTAAATAAAACTTAAAGAAGCATTAAAGAAAGAACAATACAAGCAAGTGACAGCGAATGCGCGATAATGATATGATGATCATGATGAAACAAAAGTAAGAAAATAAAGAGTGCTCGACTCTTCAATCGAGTTAAAGTAATTTTATTCTAGTTAGAAAATGTATACGACTAGCGTTTAGCTAAGGAAAATAAATAGAGGCGATATGCGAGAATAGCTGATGAGATGATAATTTGATGAGTATAAAATAAAAAAAGAAGAAACGTCGCGACGCGCGACTGCAGTATTTCTTAAGAGGAATATGTAATATTAAGAATTATTTATTTTGTGGATCTCCGTACGAAAGAAGTAATGAAAAAAAAATAAATAAAATAAAATAATAAGAGAGTGTCCGCGCGCTCCACTGTGTACTATACGACTAAAAATTAGGCGACCGATTAGTAGAGGCGCGAGATGTTGTCGCGCGCGCATTGCGCGTAGTGCTATATAATTACGATGTAGCCGTGTTTTTTCTCTTTTCACTTTCTATACATACAACTTCATTCATTCTTCGCGTTCTCTTACCCACTACCCCCTATTAAATTTTTCTTTCTTTTTTTTTTATCAACTTGTCTTTCTCGTAAATAAGTGTGTAAGAAGATGTTCGACTACGTTGTGGCAAAATTTGTTTCCTCCCCTTCCCCTTTTTTGTAACATAGTAGCAGAGTATACGTAAACGTATTTGTAAAAGTAATGAACGATTTTTCGTCGGCGAGTGAAAAAAATCCGTGAAATTTTGGCGTGTTATTATTATTCTGTGTATAAAAAGAAAAATGGAAACGAGAGGTGACGACAGATCTGCTGTCGTCGCAGCCTGCGTATAACTATTTGCTTTTTTCCGTATTTTTCTCATGCTCCGACATACGTCCCGAGGCGGACGGAAAAGCGTCGCCGGTGAAAAATAAAAGAACTATCCTACGGAACGGCTGCCGTTCCGCGATTTTTTGTCATTGTAAACATTATACCGATTATACGATTGCTATAAAATGATAAAACAAGAATAAATGAGATTCGAGTGCGAATCGTCAGAAAAAAAATATTCAAAATTTGGCTTTTGTTCTTTGCATTCGGCCCCGGCCGTGGCAGACGCACCTTATACATTTATCCTATCCTTCCATCCAACCCAATTTGAATTTTAATTTTAATTATGCTTGCGCTTCTTATGATTATTTTAATAATTTATTAATATCTTACAAAAACATAAATAATAGGTGTACCAGTACTCCAATTTTCATATAGTTCATACAAAAATTATTTTAACTTAGAAGTGAAAAATTAGATCTGTATATCAATGAATCATTCGAGTTAAATAACAGTATGAATAATTTATTTGAACTGTTTTAAAATGATTTAGTAACATATTTTTCTTATATAATATATTCACTGGTACACGTTTCTTTACTGATTCACGCATACACAACTTGAATTCTTATAATTTTCAAACAACACACAAGACAACGAGAATGGCTTCTGACAATGGCTTGCATTATTGTTCGAGCGCTCAACGTCGGCATGATAAAAGAGGTAAGAACTGCATGCGGGACGACGACAATGTCGAGTGCTACTATACTACGAGTCGAAGGTGAGACGCGAGGAAAGTAAGCCCCCCCCCCTTCTCTCCTCCTTTTCTCTGTTTCGCGAGAAACAACAACTCTTTCGCGGAGAAACTTCTGTTTCTCATCAAAAACTTAGAATACCGCAACCGTGCGGCGCATTATTCTAAAACACGCCTTGCCACTTGAGGTACGGCCGTGTCGAGGAAGTTCTTGATCCTTTCCTGCTCGCTGGCTTGCCACTCGCTCTCTTCCTCTCTTTCTCTCTCTTCCCTGTTCTCCCCTCCCCCCCTTTGCGTGTTTCATCCCACGCAGGAAAAACTGCAGAGAGCCGCGCAGCGTGTTGTATAACGCAGGATTAACAACCCACCCTTGGAAACTAAGAAATACAGCGACTTCTCAGCGCGCCGACGTATCGTGTTTATTTTAATCATATCTTTTGCTTTATTATTGTTTAAATGTAATCTCATGGGATTAAAATATTTTTAGATTTATTTAAATGACTGAGTAAACTGTATTTTTCTTCGAATTCCTCGTGGAATTATATATACGTTTTCTTGTTAGAAATGCAAATGCAGTAAATCCTCTATTTGAATAAAGATGAAAAAAAAAATTCGTGTAATCCTATTAAAAGTCGTTTTCCTTGAAAATTCTGTTGTATATGAATTATAGGATTTTCTTACGTTTGATGTAATTCATAAATAATGTATGATTCCAAGTAAACATAAACGTTCGTGCGTTCTTGATTAAAATATACGTTGAAAATAATGATTTAATCTCTTAAAAATTTTATCGCACAATCAGTCGCTCGCTTAAAATATGAAATATATATAATCCATACGTTTAAAATTATTTAATAACAATTTCCTTTATTCGGGCATTATTCCTCTTTATATACAATTGTGCAATATCGGATATGTTCTGCCTCGCGTAATTCATCGATATAACCATATCAATTCTAAGGCTATTCATAAATCTGCATTATTCTTTCTTCAACGAAATCACGCGCCTCGTAAAAATATAGCACGTATAGAAAGAACTCGCCCGAGATAAGAGGCGTTTGATACACTACGCACTTGATTGAATCGACCTATACACAGCTCGCGTGCTCGGACCCAGGAAAAAAAATTTGATCAACGCCAAAAGTGTAATAACCATCAATACGCTTTTGCCTTCTCCCACCCCTCCCTTTCTCTCTCTCTCTCTCACTCTCTGCTCGATTGAGTCGCCGTGCTTTTTATTTCTCTGGAATATCCGGCCGCTGTTTTTATGGGGTGAGAAATCGGCCATTTCACGCGTTATCTCTCTCCCGGCGACGTTATCAATATCTCCCGTGGCCCTCCGCTGCGCGTATACCATAGAGCCACACACATACACATATACGTATATATTCCATGCGGTGCGGAGGGACAGTGTCGACGAGAGTCGGACAATACGTGCGGCGCTCTCTTTACGACTCTTAAAATCGCGCGACAAAATGTAGTCCTCGTCCGTGTCCGCTTGCGATCGCTTTTCTCTTTTCTCTATTTCGTATATAACGGCCGCTCGGTAAACCCATCCTCCCGTATACGCGGCTCTTCGACTCATAAGTCTTTCGTGCGGACTTCTGTTTCTCTCTTTTCTCTCTCTGTGTATGTGTATCTCTCGTATTCCACGATATTAATATGTTATTGCGGAAAGACGCCCTCATGAAAGTCGACGAGGCCGCCGGTAAAAATATATGTGCTCACTCTATACATATATCTATGTATGCAGTGTATACACACAGATACACGCGCGTGCAGTGCTTCTTCGTTCGTCCGCTTCAACCCCCACCCTTCTCTCAGGGATAAAGCTGCGGGGGGAGCAACGCGGGAAAAGAAGAGCGAGGGGATGCTTGACTGGATCCGAGGGATGCATGGCCGAGCACGCGTATCTCGCTCGCGCACGCACACATGTCCCTCGCACGCGTATATACAGTTGCCACAAGGGGGAGGAGGAGAAGAGAGAGAGAGAGGGGGGATAAGCTCGGTAGGAATTCAGCAGACGCCATTTGTATTAATGAAGCGGCCGCACCGACAATGGTGCGCGGGCGCGCCCGATGAATTATGTACCTGCGATCGAACGGGAAATCGAAATAGTGCGCACAGCACGCGGGTGTTCGTATATATATAGTGTTGTTGTAGTTGTAGTTTGAAAAAGAAAAGTTATATTTGCGCGGACACGCGGGGCCAATGGAAAGTCAGTTTTCGGGAGAAGCTCTGGTTATGTAGCTAGTTTTCCGCGGTTTTGCACTCTCTCGGAGGGGTGTGCGGAAAACTTTGCGAAAGTCGAAGAGGGAGATGCGCCCGCGGTTGGCGATTCTTTTGCTATATCGACTCTGATGGGATTGTAACTTCATTGGATATTGCTTGATAAAAAACTTTGTATCGGTTGTAAACATTGTTATATAAAAGTTCGTATGAGGGAAGATTAACGGTGTTGTTTTGTGCTTATTTAAATTTTTATTGCTGTAACGCTGGACTTGATTCTTGTATATTTTTTTTTACCCGTTCATCTGGTAGAGATGTTTATTCATAAATTATTTATGTTTTTGTTTACTTTATGGTAAACAAAAGTATTTGACAATTATGCACCAATTTAAAATTATAATTTTGATATTCATATTTGGTGACAGTGATATCTAAACATCAAGTAATACTTTTAGATTCGTTTTATTGTGAAATACCGATTTTTAGTGAAATTTATATGTTTTCTGCTGAGATGAAAACTATTTTATGTTACAATTTTAAAAAATACATCAGACCTGTTAAATATACTGAATGAAAAAAATTAAAATAAATTTTTTAATATCTTAATGTCCATATAATTTTTATTTCATACATTTATTATTAATATTATATAAACCGTACGATATTAATTTTCAATAAGTGATATAAACTATAATTCTCAGTATTTTCTTTTCAAAACATCCATCTAATCCCGATAACAACTCGTTGAAAACTTCAATAAAATACAATTTATATACCAAACACTTCAGATCTCTAAAAATATATCCCCTCCGCACTTTGATTCGTCACTTTCACGCAACGCTGCACTATAATATGCACGCGTAAACACAACAACAACCTCACCCTCTCTTTTTCGAAAAACCCAAATTATGACGAGTCCCATACCAGACCTTGACAACGCCATCGGAGGGATATAAGAGGGGGATAAGCATATCCACGACTAGGGATGGAAAGGCTTTGCGGAAGAAACCGGTGGAGAGGGAATGTCCCGAGAAGACATAGCGAGCATTCGTCTCGTCGTGGCGCGGATAAAACGAGCGCTTTACTTTGGATTACAGGGGCGCAATTTACAGCAGACACAAGAGCACCTGTTCGTTCTTGAGGAGATAGAACGCGAAGCAGCAGCAGCAGCAGCAGCTATGCTACGAGCAAGAGAGTTGGAGAGAACGGGAAGGGATGGATTTTGCCAAGGGTGTGGGAATGGCGTGCCTCGCAGACGTTGCGGTAATTGAATCCCAGTATAAGTCCTACTAGCCTCTCTCTCTATCTCCCTCCTATGGGTGTCTGCTCACAGCGGCTACGTTGAATACATATACATATACGTGAGAGCCTGCTGATCTCGTAAATTCGCTCGCCGTCTTCGTCGCTCTTTTTCGTCGTTCTATATATCTCTCTCTCTCTCCCAAGCGCCGCTGCTGGTGTTGCCTTTGAAGTCGCTCTCTCTCTCTCCCTCTCTTTCTCTTCTCTGTGTGTACATTAGAGGAGGGATAAGGCTGTGTATAGGTTTGCGAGCGCCGCAGCTCGCCGAGAAATAAGGGAAACGTCTTTAATTAATTTTTTCAATTAACTCTCGCCCTTCCTCCGCCAGCCGCTCTCTACAGCGAGAATGCATCGTTGCAGAAAATTCCGTTCGTTATGTATATACACCGAGAGAGAACGTTGTCGTTTTTTTTTTTTCGTCGCTTTTTCGTACGTTCGTGATGTTCTTATACTGTACGCGCGCACCAAGCAGAGAAGCGCTGGGTTTATTCGCAGCGAAGTAATGAGGGAGTTCCGAAATTAACTTTGCGATCGGACACGTTTTATTGTTTCGCCCGCGTGGTTGTAAATTATATACGTTTACGCGCGTTCATTTATACGAAGCTCTTGTTTGTTAGTAATTTTTTCAAAGTTGGATATAATAAATTAAAACATTAATCAAGTCTTGTATAAAAAAAATGGAACAATTGTATGTATACAGGCGGCAAATTACGCTCGCTCTGCATTAGTTATTTTCTATCGCGTGTAATTAAATTGCGGTACAAGCCGCACACTCGCACACTGTGGAAGAACGTACACATATACGTATACATATACGTATATATGCACACAAGTATTTCTAATCTGGATTAATTGTTAACTGGAATTTAAATCATTAGCCCTTATCCAGCGCAGTTTATTATCAAAATAAGCGAAGAGGAAAGCTTTATATACGGCCCTTGGCTCAAGGTTCAAATGCGGATGCTGCTGCTGTTGCTGCTGTTACCGGCGCAAATATGCTCGCACGCGTGCGGCACACGCCTTCATATAATTACTTCTCGGGCTATTTGCGTGTACACGCGCGTATGTATATATATTTCGTCAGCTTGTTTGCCCATAAAGGCCTTAAACTTTAACCCTCATCAGACCTTTTTTTATCTCTCCATCTTTTCATTCGCCTTGTATTTATACTTATATTTGTTCGCAATTAAATTCTGATTTATCTCTGCTTGCACAGATACTTCTTTTAAATCATTTCCTACAATAAAAATTATCTTTACAAAAGTTATCACATCTACTAATAATTTCTATATAGTTTTCTCATATATTAATCGATCAAAACCGATATACTTCTTTGTCGCTATTCAACCAAACCTATATAACACAGCCAGCGGGTATATACAATCAAACCTCTCACACTATATGTACACTCACACCACATCGTACAAAACACACGTGCGGAGGTTATTTCGCGACTTTGCTAGCCTCGGCCGGTTATTAGGCGGCCTCGGCGTCAGCTCATCCCTCATCCCGTGCGACCGCCGCCGCCGCCGCCTGTATTATGCAACAACGCGGAAACGAACTCGCTCTCTACCCTTCCTCTCTCTCTCTCGCTTCTCCCGTTGCAGATAGGACACACACATATACATACACAAGCGTAAAGGGATTTTCGCCAGTTGTATTGTGTTGCCACTCGCTCGAAATAAGTGCCGGTGCGCCCCCGCCTGCCGCGTAATTCCAGCAGGAGAGAACGCCGCGTTATTTCGCATACTGAGAAATGAACTGGCCCTGGCTTCCTATATATACATATATATATGCGCACGTGGCAATGATGTACGGCACGTTGTTCGCTATGTATATGCGCCGAGCGCTGCAAATACAATTTCTTTGCGCCGGCAGAGCTCATGCAGTATATAGTGCAGACCATGCTGGGCATTTTTCGACCAACGCGTATATGTGCAGTTGTTTTGCCCACGGTGAGCGCGTGCGTTTTGCCCTCTGTTTTGTAAAGTGTTTTATTGGTGGTGAGCTTGCGGAGGTTTTGTTTGTTATTCGAAGGTATATTTCATTACTGTTGTTTGTTCTTTATCTTTTAAATTAATCGATAGTCTGATGGAGCTAAACTCCAAGTTTACGACAGAAACTAACGATAAGACGGAATAGATCCCTTAAGAATTTTAATTTAATTCAAATAACTAAAAAACATAATTGTAAAATTCCAATGACCCATTTAGAATTATCGTATATACATATATATACACTTGTGAACAATTCCAAGTCAAGATTTACTTCATACAATTACACGTACACCCTTGAATTTTCTGGATTTCCCGAAAAGACGCGAATAAGACTTTCCATTACCTTCGTAACCCCCATATACTGTCCTACCATCCTCTCACTTCGTCCCTCGCACTTCCAGCTTCATTCGCGCACTTCTTTTATTCACCACCACCCGAAAGAGACACAGCGCAGCAGCCGTAGCATACGCAAGCCCCTTTCTCTCTCTCTCTCTCTCTAATTTCGTGCGGGTCTATAAAAACGTCGGGCAACTTGACACACGAGGCTGCGACGCGCGCGTTTCAAAGTATTTCTCCTCTTGCAAAAGCTGCTGCTGTTGCTGCAAACTCGCGAGGCATCGAGAACGGCGCCGGTATATGGTCCTATCCTCGTCGTCACCTTGCACCGAGCACGCGATGTTTTTGATGTAAATACCGAGAGTTGACGCGCTAACGTCACCTGCGGGGCCACGCGGCTTTGATCTCTGCCCACAGTCCTGCGCGAGCTGCGCGCAGTTAAGACGTCAGCTCCGCCTTATTAAAATAATTCAGAAGGCTGGGAAATAAGGTGGGGGAGAGAGCGAGAGAGGCATGAAAATTCGCAGCGATGAGTCGGACGTCTCGCACCTCTTTGTTTATGACGTTTACGCGCGTGCATGTTGGAGAGAGAGGGTCGTTGTATGCGTGCGATTGTGCTGCAGTACTTGCGGTGGTAGAGCAGACATGCTGACAGTGGAACATTTTGCTTGTGTTATACGAGCTGGTGCAGACATTGTCAAAGACTTAAAGATGGGTTAGCTAAAAATTTATCAAATAATATGAAAATTTTACTATTCAGTTCATTTAACTTATCTTTTATTTTGCAAACAATAACAAAAACTATAAAGTATAAAGATCTTACATACCAATTTTTAAATAAAATATGATTTCATAATTCAGCATGCATTTTTGCACAGAATCAGATTATGAGGTTAAATATAACAAATCACCTGCGCACTTAAGCTTTCAAAAATAATTATAATTGGTCTCCTCCGATAAAATAGATCCCGTACAACCTCTCTTTCTCTTTCTCTCTCACCGCCGAAAATTTCATCCCCACAAATCATCCAATTTCATAAATTAACGAATCCCGCTCTCTCTCTCTCTCTTTCTCTCTCTCTAAACGCTGTGTGCCGACCACGCGCTATCGGCGCGTAATTTACCGCGAGCAGCTCGCACGGACTCAGTGAATCCCGAAATAGCCGGAAATCGATGTCCTCTGCCTCTCACTCTAGATCAAAAGAGCTTCCCCCCTCCCCTTCTATATATATATATCTTTCTCTCATAATATCGTGGGCCAAAACTGCGGCCTACAGCGCGAAAAAGCGAAACGTAGGCTCTTTGGCAGCTGGACCGCGTCCTTGTCGCGTGCGCGCGAGTATAGCGAGGGTCGTGTCGGAGAAAGGGGGTGTTCGACCGTGGAATAATACAAGCGAGGAAGAGAGAGAGAGGGAAGAGAAGGAAAGCGCGCGTGTGCACAACCCCCGCGAGCTCTATACTCGCGCAGCACACCCGTCGCCCACAGATAAATCTTTCCGCCCTCTAATTGGCCTTCCCTCCGGTTCCTCGTCCCTCTCGCTCTCGCCTTTGCTATATCCACCCCCCCCCCTCCTCCCAACTCAAGCGCGACCTATTCCTTCGTCTCTGTTTCTTATTCGCGGGCACGGATCCAGCGCAGCCTTGCCGTCCTTTCGCTTGCGTGCGTATATATATCTTTATGTCTATATGTATATGCATATACTTGTATATAGGTATATATGTATGGTAAAGGGCGACGAGTTCTGTCTTCGTCGTCGTCGTCGTTTTCCCGAATTATTAGAATTATCGAGGATTATATTGACCGCAGTAGTGCGGCTGACGACGCGGGAACTCAATTAGCCATTAAGTTCCATATAATGTGTAGACGAAACTCGCGCGTGTTTTACTCTGCAGCGCTGCGGTAGTAGTACTTTGGGGGATGAAGAAAGCAATGGTCTGCGGTCGCGTAAGGATATATGTATATGTATATAGGATCGTTGCTGTGGTGATTTGACGGATGAAGTCCTTAAAAGGGGAGGTGGGCGAGAAATGGACTTTTTCCAGTGGAGTGAGTCCGGCGAAATGGACTCCGAAATGCGTTATTAATTAATCAGATTACTTTTTCGAGTCATTGACTTGGGTGTTGATCAGGCTAAGAGGGAGGATCGACCGTGGGTAAATAGAGGAAGCGGTTTAGTTTATTTACTGCTTGTGTATACGTAATGTGGAGGACCTTTGCATTCATACAATTACCTAATTGCTTAATACACCAAATGTAGGCTGCCCTTTTACTATACGCTAATGTAATAAATAAGTTATAAATTTATTCATTTAATCTTATGGAATGCTATTGTACAATACTTTTTTAAAATCCACGTTTTATGTTACACATACTTATATTATACGTATGCCCGTAAAACCTAATATATTTTGACTCTAAAAGCATTGACAACTAAGCCGCATGAAGAATTAATTCCCTTCTAGTCCTTGCGGCGTGACGAAAGACTTTTTCCCAAAACACACCTTATACATCCACTATATACACACATTCATTCCGAAGAAAGTATAACACAAAGGAATGACGCGTGGTTCTCGTCTAAACGTCCTTGTAGCCGTCTTATCTACACTTGCGCAAACTTCCAGGTATATATACCATCGAGCTGTAACCGCTGCGGCGCCGTCGCAGTCCTGCTGTCGAAACGAGAGCATGTATATATACATATACATACCTGCTCCTCCCTTCTCTTTCTCTTCACCTGCCGCGCGACAATGAAGAGAAGTAGAGCAAACGTGATACGCTTGTGAATGCGTCTCCGTATACCTCACCTCCGCCCGCGAAAAATCTTTCCACAAAAAGCCAAGAGACTCACCGCCCGTCGTCGGTGGCGAAAAAACCTTGAGCCTTAAAATATATGCGAGCAAAGGTACAAGTGTCGACGAGAGACTATGGTATACCTAACGGTACGTGGTGGTATAGTCAGCCGCTCGTTCGCTCGCCCTGTTTGCGGAAACGTCGGCTCGCTTCTCTTCGTCACGGTGTAAACTTTTATCTTTCGGCTAGCTTGGACGCAAAAGAAGAAGAAGAGCCTGGAAAAAAGTCAAACGGTACTGTATTGTCGATTCGCTGGCTGTTTCGTGCGCCTTCTTGTAGGACTGATTTTTCGAGGGACTAGGTGTGGAACCAATGGAGATGGTCGTAAATCTACAGGGGATGACGCTGCTGCTGCTGTTGCTCGCCTTTTTTCCGGGATGCACGCTGCGGATCTTTTTCTTTTTTTATTATTGTTCGGGTTGTCTTTGGAGGATGGGATCTGTGGCTTTGGCCTTGACGTTATTAGCCGCACCTTGGGTCGAGACGGTTTTTTAAGAGGAGAATATGGAAAAAGAGGAAAATTCGGTGGCTGTCCAGATGCTACAAGGGAGAGACACACACACGTTTTTGTAATTGTTTCGGGATGTAGTCCAGCCAAATGAGGTTAATGTATTCCATATTTTCTGAAAATTTTATTATTTTCGTTATCGTATAAAAACAATCAATAAAAGACAATTTATCTAATATTTCGTAATTCATCATCGTGTAAAACAAGAAAATCTTTTAAACGATCGATTTCCCATAAAATTATGCAGCCAATATAACGTTCAACGCAACAATAGCTCATTCCGGAGCTCGCATTACCCTGCGCAGCAATCGTTATATATAAACGATGTAGCTTATTTCAAGACCACAGGTGCTCGCTTCATTTGCCTCACTCTCTTTGGAACGACACAGAAGAGAGCAATAAACGTTTCATTGCCGCGTAACCAAATAGGTCTACTCTGCTCTCGTGTTCTCTCATCCTCCATACTTTTCCTCTCTCTCTCTCTCTCTCTCGTTCTCTTGACTATTCATCTTCGGCATTCCCCGTAAATAAGTTCGGGGTGGTATAGTAACGCGATCCTCGCGTTCACGCGGGGGTGAAAAAGAAATGGAGTCTCGCGCGCAGTTCATCCGGGACACCCTTGGCGACGCACTCGCGCGTTCGGAAGAGGAAGGAGAGAGAGAGAAAGAGAGAGGCGCGACGAGACAAAAGGCGCAATAATTGTATAGGGAGTCCCTCGACGGCAGGGGGGCTCTGAGTTTAATAATGACTCGCGAAAGAAGCGCGCCAGCGCCAAGTTAATTTGTAATCGCGCTTCGCTGGCTTTTTGTCGGTGCAGAGAGTCACCGGGTGTGCGACACTTTCGGCTGATGGACCGCGGCGAGAGGCTGCTTTTTTTGCGGGTAGCGGTCGCTTCACGTCTTTAAAAGCATTGGAATGCTTCTTTTTTGCTTCGAGTTAAAGTACGGTTATATAAATTTTTTTTCGTAAATTTTTCATGATTAATAAATTGCTGTTAATATTATTTTCTTTTTTCTCAATTTAAATACAATAATATTTTTAAGCTATATTGTTCTAAATATTCAAATACGTATAAAGTTTGAAACCAAAGAAGATCATAATAATCCACAAAACCGCACAAGCATCATAAAAATTCAAAATGAAGAAATCATCTCGACTTATGACTCTATAAGCCGACCCGTAAACACAAACCATTAAACTAATACCCATCCTATAAACACGAAAGGATGCTAATTCAGTCTAACCCAAGACGCCACAAGAGTTGCCTATGGAACACACTGCACCTTTCTCTCTCGAAAGGGCGTAATCTTTCTCCAACGAAAGGCTGCCCTCTGGCACGAGAGAAGGAGTATATATAGGTATACGCGTACAAAGCGAAAACCAAGTCGAGGGAGGGGGAAAGACTGTGCGAGCGAGTATACGGAAGAAAGGGTGTGGGCGGTCGAAAGTATGAGGCTAGGGAAACCATGATGGTTATGCAGATCGTCCGCTGAAAAGGGTGGCCACCCTGACAGCAGCATAATAACTCGACCCCTCGAGGCGTGCGCTGAAATAACACCAAAATAAAGCACATATAACCCTTCTTTCGCGCGCGCGCGCGCGCGCGGCTTTCTGGCGAGCGAACGCTAGAGGAGTAGAGATCACGCTTATAGTGGTATATATATATATGTATAGTATCCTACGAAAAATAGAGGAGAAAAAATTTGCTTACAATGAAAATGGCATCTGAATTTCAAATATACCTACTGAATTAATTCGGCCGCCAAGCGCGCGCGCGCTGAGGGAAAAAGAATGAGAGGTTACGGGAAGATGTGGGAGATGGGGAGGACGATCGAGCGGTTCTTTTATTGAGAGGATGCTTATACTGATGAAGTTTTTAAGAAAGTTTTTTGAGGGGGTGTAATATTTCGTACTTTTTATCATTATTTTCGTGTAATTGATACAATATTTTATTTTATGTTTATATTCAGAATTTCAAACGAATGAAAAATAGTTTCATTCTGTTTTATTAGTTTTAATGGTTTTCTCAAAATTTAAAGAAAATAAAAGAAATGATATGAATATGCTGTGCAAGATTCAACCATACTTTTTTTTTAAACCTGTATATTAATGCATTTATTTCATTCAAAAACTCTTTTTCCCGTTACTTATTTCATGAGAATATATAAAAGATTATTGATTCCATAAATATTAAATATATAAACATTTTATAAAATGTGCAATATAAAAAGCGTAGGTTTTCATTCCGCTGAGACGAATATCATATATATACCACCATGCGCCTTACTATCTCCGTCTAGCAATCGATTCTTCACTCCTTTCCTTTCTCTCTCTCTCTCTCTTTCAAGTAGGCAGTTCGTCCATCCATCCGTCGCATGAAATATACTCTCACACACGCTCGCGCGTATATAGCCTCGCCTATACAAGCCTCGCGTCTGCCAGCTCGCACTCTTGCAAAAAAAGGCATCGCTGGCTGGGTCAGAGAGACCATTTCTCCGCTGGCGGCATCTTGCCAGGATCTCTCGTCGCTCTATCTCTCTCTCTCCCTCACGCGAGTATAAGGGAGAAAAGGAAAAATTTCCGTCGGCCGTTCTATCGTCGTCGTCGTCGGCAGTAGAGAATCTTCGTCGTCTGCGTCTCCACGCCGACCGGAAGAGAGACGAAGCGCGTGTGTACTGCCGGCGTTGCGTTTCCTCTACGCGCGGGCGTGATGGATCGCGCGACATCGGGCATTCGAGCAGTCGTATACGCGCGCGTTGGGCGCGAAAGAAAAGAGGAAAAAGAAGATGGGGGAGAGAGAGAGCGAGAGAGAACATGGCTGATGTCGAGCACGAGAGGGAAAAATCCAAGGCAGCATGAAAAGAAGCTGACGAAGGGGGTGAGAATTGTACGTACGTTGGCTGCTAGATAAAAGTATCAAATGGCTTTTTCTTACAGTCGTCCTCTTGTGTATGCTGTTCTCTCTCCCTCCCCGTTTTTTTTTGTTCAGAGCGAGAGAGAAAGAGAGTGGAACAATATTTGGAAGCTACGCATTGCCAGTGTCGTAGTTTCTATTTTAGGAGGCTGGCTATTGTGCGTTTATGAAAAATTTATTTTGAAAAATAAAATGTGTAATGATTCTTTGCTCAATATAGCCGATATTAACCTCTTTTCTCGAATATATTACGAAGATCAGTTGTATATATACAAAATTTACATAAGAGTTTAACAATTCGAAATCGTACAACATCATATGTAACCAAATTACCTACTGAAACTAAAAATTGACTGCAATACACCCGAAAACCACAGTTCCCCCGAAAAAACATGCTTTGAAACGTCTTACTCACGTCGTTACACCCCCGAATACTCTTTTACTCCCCTCCGTAAGCACCGCGCGCGCAAGCACACATTACCTCGCCTGCATTACACGCCGTACCACATCGAGCCATCGAGTCTTGTAACTGCTGCTGCATTTTTCAGCATAGACGAAAGCTAGACACTACTCCGAGATTTCTTCCACCATCACCTCCTCCTCGTCGTCGTCGTCGTCGTCGAGACGAGAAAATAAGGGGTTAGCCGGCGCCGCCCCGTGCTTGGCTTGCAAACCGACTTCCGCCGGCTCCGCTGACGCTTTTTATACAGCCATCGAGCGCACGCGGTGTACAAGTCTCCCGAAGAAGGAGGAACGGGGGGAGAAAAAAAAAACGTCCGCCGATGTAGCGATTTTCCCTCTCGCTGACTCGCTTACATATATGTGTATATATATATATACACATGTGTCTCTCTCTATACGTGTGTGTATATAAGCGAAGAAGGAGCGAAAAGAGCGCTTGCGCGCATATAGCACAGGGCGTCCGTAATATATCTCCGGCCTTATCTGGCGCGAGCTCGCGCTGCTGCTGCTGCTGCTGCTGTTTGTGCTATGGTGGTGGCGGCCGATAGACTCGGTAGATAGCACGAGCCCTGCATCACCCGTACCACCCCCCGCGTGTGCGTATATATACACGTTGAAGGGATGGCGCGAGAAGTGGAGTCGCTTACTTTTATATATCGCCTCCCGTCCGGACTCTGTATGTGTATACATGTAAGTTGCGTCACCCTGTGATTCGAAGACGACGACGACGACGCAGCGAGCGATGCTGTGCTGAGATACAACGCGAATGGATCTTGTAGAGCGCGAGTATAGGAGAGAGAGAGAGAGAGAGAGGCGGTCTTGTTTTACGGAAAAATGGTTGCCCCAACGGGATAGAGAGTGAGTGAGAGGGATACATGCGTATAAAGGTTGCGTGCACGTGTGTGGGAAAATGATTTAAGACGTCCGTTTGAGAGATGCGCGTGAGCTATGGCCGCCAAGTGATGTATATATATATGTGGGGGCAGGTAGGTGTATGAAGGAACGAGGGGTAAAAAATTTTCGGCGTTATATATAAGACGCGCCTAGTTTCTCATCGCGATGGTGTGTGTGGATGTGGAATACGAGGTTTTCTAACACGCATATACCACTAGCGTGGTTATTCACTCAGATTCTCGCGTTTGATAAAGATTAATTGGAGTTTCTTATACGCGCGGTGTATTAAGGCTTTCGGATAATAAGATGATTTGTGAAGACGTTATCCTTCGCGAGATCGGCCGTGCGAACTCGCTGCGTGAAGCTTTTGACAAAGTGCGTATGGACTTTATTACGGGGCACAGATAAGATTCATATGTGTGTGTATATATGGGTGCTTTATGTGTTTTATTTTAATTTATTGATAATTGATTATCTAAACGGCGCGAGTGTAAATCATCGATGGAGAGTCGAGCTTTTACGGTAGAACCATGTTTTCGAAATTGAAAGTTATTTAAAAAATGGTAAATATCGTTGGCTGCAAGTATGTATAAACGATGTATTATGACTATATAAATGAAGGTTTTATGAATAAATGTTTGTAAATTGATTTTCTGTCATAAATTAATACCGCATTAATAATTTTCTTACGTAATTTTTATAGCTATAATTTTTACGCAATTTTAAGCATTTATTGCAATCGATTACAAAACATTCGGAGACGATAAAACACTTTTTTAGAATAAACTTTAATGATGCTATAACCACCTATACATACACACCATCCGTCGCTTTATTTACCTCATTGTACCCACTAACAATTTGCCGCCTCGCGACAACTTTTTCTTCCTCCCTACCCCCCTGCTTCACACCTGTCCTTACACCTCTGACGCTCTCTTTCTCTCTCTCTCTCTCTCTCTCTCCGAGAATCCATTTCTATTATTCCGCGCCAGTTTTTCGGCGTCGCGCCGCACCTCTAAAGGTCCGTAATCTTCAATTCCCAGGACGCTCGCGGATTACCTCTCTTTCTCTCTCTCTCTCTCTCTTGTGCGGAAAAGCCGCGCAAATGAAATAAAGAAGCCGCGGAACGGTGCAAGCAAAAAGGCACAGCGTGCGCGTTTTATCGGACCCGATACCTGTTGGATTTCCTATATATAGGATGAGCTCGTGGCGGCGGCAAGGCATTGAGAGAAATGCTTGTTTTTTGGCGCCCGTAGAGAGGCGCGGCGGTTGAAGTAAGCAAGACTCGGCGATTTCTTTGCTGTTGCGAGAGAGAAGAGTGCGTACGCGGATGGGTTACGAAGGAGGTTATAAGTAGTGTACATAGGGAACGAAAGGTGATGCGGTGTGATAGCGTGTGTAGGTTTCCTGAAATTTTGTCGCGACAGTCGCGTATAATAGCGTGTGTGCAGGCACTAGTTTTTTCTCGGGGTTGGGTTTTGTTGATGTTCAGAGGTGATGCGACGAGGTTTAATGTGTTCAAAAGTTCTTTTATTCATATATAAGTATAAGTATATATGTACGATTGAGCGTAGTTGTATAAATGTGACAGGAACGCTTTCAGTATGGTTGTGATGAATTATAGTTATTCTTCGATTACAAAATTTTCATTGTTGTATATTTTAAATATCATTATTTATTTCAACGATCATATCATTTTTCTTTAGCAATAAAAGAGGTAAAGTTGATTTTCTATAAGTAAATTCGTTGTGAAAAAATGTTATTTACAACAAATTTCGAAGTACCGTGTTGCATGAACAATTGATATCGTGTCTCTATTTTTCAAACCCTGCGCTCAAATTGACACAATAAAAAAACTGTATAAATTTGCCAAAACAGTCGGCGAATTTCCAATGAAATCGAACTCGATGCAACATATATAAACCTCCGAAAATCGCATGCGCATAACATGAATAAAACAAATCGAAGACATATGTACTTCATCAGTGGACTGTGCAGAGTACACCCACGACCACCGTCGAGCGCAGTTTCGAATTTATTTATACATTTAACATTTGCGACGCAAAGAAAAGCAGTAACATTTCTCTTAAGTCAGCTTTGGATGGCAAAAAACTCGGGGACCAAAGTCTCTCCCCTCCTCTTTCTTTCGCTCACGCGCATCAGGCAACTCGCATTGACGACTAACTCCCACAAGCGCGCGGAGATGTTTTGTACTTGTGCACGCTGGTAAACAGAGAAAATGAGATGGTAGTGATACATATATACACTTGCCAGAGAAAAAAGTCTCAGCCACGCGGTATCAAAAGATACACATAGCTGCAAGGCAGGCAGAAACGAGAAGAGAGAGAGAAAGAGAGAGAGCACACAGAAAGAGAAGTCCCAGCTCCTCCCGGAACTTCCGCTTCCTTCCTTTCGGCGTCAGTTGCTGATTGACGAGGCAAGTTTTCGCGTGTACTCTCTCTCTCTTACTCGCTCGCGCTTTCGTATTTGGGTCGGATTATTCTTCCCTCCTTCCTCTTCCGTGGCGGTTTCTTTGCTCTCTGTACGCCCCCGCGGGCGGCTATATACCAACTCTTTGCGCCCGCGCGCGCGCGAGCGTCTCTTAGCGACGAAAAAGAAAATGCGCGCCGCTCGTTTCACCTCGACGTATCGCTTTCAGAATAAGAAGGTGGAGGAAGCGACCTCATGAAAATTTCATGCCTGGCGAAAATCGAATCTCACGAGCTCGTTCGCCTCGGACGTCGCGCGATCGAGTTGTCAGAAAAGTTTCGCTCCCGAGTTATATCGCGTGGCTGTATATATATATAGTTGGGTTGAGTGAGTGCATCAATATGGACTTGAGCGTGAAGTAGCGATCGAAATAAAACGTCAGTCTTTGAATTTAATACCAGATGGAAAAGTATGAATATTATTATTTATTGGACTTGCTATGAAATATCACTTGTTGACAATTAAAAATCTCAAGGTTTATTGAGATTTTTTTCATTGTGCACGTAAAAAGAGATTACAAATAAGATAATAATGTTTATTAATGGCTACAACATTTCTAAATATTGTACAAACGTCTAAAGCCTTTATTTCGATACTTTTACTGTGCAAAAATAAAATACAGATGTCTATGTATACAGCCTGTCATTGTTCCATTTTACGTCTCAACTGTTGCAATCAAATTCCGTCACCACCTCCAGGACAGTAAAGAAATAAAACTGCCGGTACATAAAATCGAACGCTCTTTTAACGAGCTTGTATACAATCAATGTTAAATTAACAGGCGCTCGGCGCGCTCAGTGAACGGTAACAGCGAATAGTCAGCCATTTTACGATCGCAGGGGACGGAATGATGATGCGTACAGCCCGTTGTACACCAGGGTCGACAAAGGGGGGGAAAAAAGAGAAGAAAAGTGTATACCGTTTTGTCTCGTCTCCCTTCTCGCGTCGCGTATATATACCGACTCGTGCCGTTTTGGAGAGCAGCTGTCGCGGTGCGCGCCTCATGCTTTGTGAACGCGGGGCCTTCGAAAATTCCGGTGGGGAGAGAAAGAGAGAGAGAGAGAGAGAGAGAGCGAGAGTATATTGCTCCCCGCTCGACGTCTCTTTTTTTTTCTTCTTCTACCTCTCTTCTTCTACCTTTCCGGACGGACGTGTCCGTTTTTGCGTCTCACACTTCCGTCCAGTTTGCCGTGAGCATTCTATGCTTCTTCCTCGGTGCATTGCGCGCGTGACTTTTTCGGCGATCGGTTGGTGTGCGTGATATTGTTGGCCTGGAAAACGAGTGCAATGATTGTTAATGTTGGTTGCAATGGTTTGGTGTGATAGAGGTTTTAGATGCTCGAGCGGATTGGTGCAATTACGTTATGAGAGTAGTATTGGGTATGTAGGCGAATATTCTGTTTGGTTTTTAGTGTCAGTTTTCCACTACGTTATAAGCACATCTTAGTGATTGAAATGAATTGATGATGCAGTGCTATGTGGAATCTTTCTCCTTTCATTCATCCAATAAAACGAATCAACTGTGAAGTAACTCATTACGTCAATTTCATAACGAATAATTTCAGAGTTTATTCCCATTAATTTTTCTTCATTAACAAAATTATTACTTTAAGATTACATAATGATCGTGTACCTCACATTATCACAATCATAATTCACTCCAATTTCTTTTTTTCCGCGCGGCAAACCGCGATCGCTCTCAAATATAATTGTAATAAAAATCACCCTCAGCGCCATATATTCTTCAGCATCGATTAACGCACCGCTCTATATCTTCTCGACGCACGCACCCGCATTACCCAAAGTATCTCTCATAACGCACCACAGCTAACGCCGTCACGCGCGTGCTCGCAGGCACCGAGATATTAATAAAGGCATCATTTTCGTTCGCCACGCACGCAACATTTCATCTTACAAAAAGAACAAAAAAAAATCAACAAAAAGAAAACATATAAGAATACCTACTCGCTGAGAAAATGATTCACGCGCAGGCTCGAAGGAATGATAATATACGTATAGGTGAAATATATGGAAAGAGCGCGGTAGCGGCGTATATACGGAAAGTGCCTAGCCTCTGAACGCGATCCTTCATCGGCACAAAGCCCCCGGCCGATAAGACGGCAAGAGCGCGTCGCTATTGGAATCTCGATAGAGGCTCGAGTGCGAGAGAGAGAGAAGAAGATCGGATTCGAGGTTGTCGCATGTGCGTATATATATATAGGGATGTAGACGCGCGAGAGTCTTCCTCTCTCTCTCTTTCTTCTTCCTCTCCCGGGATAAAATGTAGATGGATGAGCCATAGACTTATGGCTGCGATCCCCGCGTGCACGCGCGTAATATCGTATCTGCGGGAACAAGGGGGTAGTAGCAGTAGTAGTGGTATATAGGTATACCAGAGGGTGTGGGGAAAGGGGGGGAGGCTCTGAAGACGAGTGGCTTCGAGGGGCTCTCTGTCGACGCTGTTCGCTAGCGTCCATGATGCATGGCGATCAGCTGCTGATAGCACGCGCCGAGGATTTATTAAAGAGGCATTTACGTACCGGCCTTCTTTCGCCTTGTGCTTGATCGCGCAAGCGCATGTGTGTGTGTATATGTATATCTACGTGGGGAGGCCGAAGAATCATCTTTCGCGAAGAGAAGCGCGTGAGCGCGCACGGGCACACTTATATAGGCTCGAGGTCTCTATTTTCTTAAGTATACCCAGCCCCGGTGCTCTTCTAGACCGTCCCCCCACTTATCGGGCCTAAATAATAGGCCTGTGACCGATGGCTCGCCCCTTTATCTCTCCGCGTCTGTACGATGCGATGCCGTCGCGGCTGCTCGGAAAATATGCGGAGATAATGAAAGTTTTACGAATTATGGTTGCTGTGTGAAAGTCGAGGTGAAAGGGTGGAGCTTTTGTATATTTGGTTGATATGGTAGGAAGTATTGTGGAAGCTCTATGGTTGTGAAGAAATCTAATATTGTATAGTTGTGTGGGGTAGCTGGAACGAAAATTTGAAATGTAGATGGTTTTTGCAACGTCGAATGATTTTTTTAGATAATGCGGATGAATGGAATTGTTATATTTTTCTCGAGACATTGTCGAAATTTTAAAGATTATAATTCAAAATAAAAATGTGAAGACAGCCTTTTCTTTCCTTGAAAATTTACGAGGCTTATATGTAGGATTTATTACAAGAGTAAAACACTTAATAATTATCTAGTACTCTACAATTAACCCGATAACTCGAAATTGGTAGGTAAAGATTTAAATTTCAGCAGATATAGTGATATATATGAGTATATGTTTCTATAATTGTTATTACTACGTCCATAAATAATTTCCAACATCTGAAAATATTATTATTAATTTTCCTCGAATATCTCTTTTATATTTAACCATTTTCATTAAAAAAGCTATCATTCAAATTCCCAACAAAACCTATAAAATAAAATAAAAATTCTTTTAAAATTTCTAATTCTCAAATACCAATCATATACATCATCACAGCCATGCAATTATCAAAACTTTCATCCCTTTCGAAAAGGGCGGACGCTGCCCGTTCACGCCATACTGGCTGCACTGTACACGCGTGCGGGACGCTGCACTGCGGAAGAGTTGGAAAGTCATTGAAAGAGAGGTTTGTCGGAATGCAGGATGAGTTTCCGCACGCTGCACTGAGAGGAAGAGAGAGAGAGAATCGGACGAGCAACGAGCGAATGAAAAAAAGATAGAGCGTCGCCGTCGCGCACGTACGAGACGAGCGGGGGGTACGTTCGCGAGAGAACTAGAGAAGGGAGGGAGGGGTAGAGCTCATAGGGGAGATAGGAATAGAGCGAGCTAGTATAGCGCACGAGAGAGACGAGGAGAGAGAGAGAAAGGGCGAGTGTAGGGGTAGGGATGGAGGCTCGCAGATATATATCCACGGCCATGCGTTACGGGTTCAGCTAAATCCGCCATGATGAATGTGTTGGCGGGAATAAATCCGCAATGCACACCCCCACCGCCACCGTTCCTCTCTCTCTCTCTCTCTCTCTCTCTCTCGTGCTCCTCTCTCACTCTGTCTCCTCCCAAAAGCTTTCTCTCTCTCGGTTTCACGAACGCTGCAGCTAGCTCAATCCTTCTCTTTCTCTCTCTCTCTCTCTCTCTCTCTGTCTGGCCTGTGCTGTCTTTTCCAACCCCCTGACGCTACAGCGCTGCGCGCGCTGAACTGTATATAAGCGCATAGGTGCGAGAGAGGTACGACTATGCGAAACTGCGAATGTATACGCTTTCTTCGCCGTTGCCTGTCTCTCTTTTGCTTTGCGCACTGCACACACAAATATATATACGCACATACTTATACAGACACACCGCATGTGTATACGGCTGGCTTACTTTCTCTCTCTCTCTTTCTCTATAGCTCTACACGCGTGATAAAGTTGCAACGTTCACGCATGCGCGCCGGTGCGTGCCACGATTTTGTTTTCACTTTTTTTTGTGTTTGTTTTGTTATATATCTCGTAGAGCGTGTCCTTCTTGCACGCTTGTTTTTCGTTTCTTCGTCTTTTCGCTCGTGCGCCAGCTCGCCCGAGTCCACCTTTTGTCATTTTCTTTCCTTTTCGTTAGTTGTACAAGCTCGGCTCGCGGCGCTTATTTATATCCTTAGGTAGAACAGGTAGACATTCATTAGGATTTATTGAGTAATCATCCGGGGCAGCACAGTTCACGCTTATTTATGGTCTTCTTGTTTGTCATTGTTGCTATATATTTTTCATGGAGTTAAGAACTTCTTTGGTTTGGATAAAAATAAAAAAATATACGATTGTTCTTAATATTGAAAAATGAATTTTTTGTAAATAGTTCAAATTTAAACTATTTTCTAGATAAATATAATAAATTATAAAATGAAGATCCTATTTTTATCTGTACCAGTGATAAACTACTCGTTCACTAAATCTCTTTTATTGAATATTTAAATTATGTGTACTGATAGAATATTATACTTAAAATAATATTTATATTTCCTCAACAAAAACAGGTTACTTGAATATCATCATGAAAAATCATAAAATGATTTATTTTCACGCCATACTTATTTTCAAACACATAAATCATATTTATACAGCGATTTACAAAATCTCTAAACTATGCAAAAAATCTATGCGCACAAGATAAATTTCTAGCTCACATCCTTTATTAAACTTCTTCAATCACAGCAATACAATAAACCACCATGGCGCCCCCGCATTAATATAACTTTACAATTACGAGTAAATTACTGCCAACCCCTAACAGCGTTGATAAACATCTCAAAACATCTCTTCAGAAGTCTTCCAACCACGCGACAGAATTCAAACAGCTTCTCTCTCTCTCTCTCATTCTCAAGAAGCTCTCACTTGCGACTCTCGCGATCTAAGTTTATCGCACGCGCACTCTGGTCATTTCGCGCTAGCCGCGTGCACGCGCTCGCTCGAGTAAATCATCTAGCCGCGACGTACGCGTTACGATAGGCGTACTGCGTGCGGTACGATGCGCGAAGTGGTTATAAATTTGCGGTATACGTATACAGTAAGAGAAGGAAGAGAGAGAGGGAGAAAGAGAGAGACAGAAAGGTGTGAGCCGACGATAGTCTCGACTCGCAATCGCGCGCGTAGCTTGCTTTGCGCGCTTATCCGTAGTCGCGATCAAAGGAAGTTGTAGAGAATATGTTTGGTGGATTGTCTGTTTTTTTTTGTTGACACGCGGGTAGTTTTTAGCTATCTCAGAATAAACATGGAATTCCATTAGATTTCTCAACGTTATAGCAAGTAATATGTTATATTTTGATAACAAAAATAAATACACATTATACTATCTCATTGTAAAATTTCTGTTGATACCAAATTTTATTTAGAAAATTATATCATTCAGCTTAAAATCCAATTCGAAAAATGAAAGATATTTAAATCGTTAACAAAATCAACTACAAATTGTTCCATCGTATTTTAAATAAATAATTCCCGAACTATTCTCAAGTGACATAAGCAAACCATCTACCAACAATGTAAAAAATGTAAATTTTCACACACCTCGCAATGACAAATCACCTCCAGCGCCAACTCCACTTTCGTTATACCCTGTCTCTCTTTCTCCCACTCGCGACATAAATCGGCGAGTATGTACACTTATCAAGGCGAAAACAGCTAGTCTCGCGCGTGCATCGAGTGTCCATGCGATAGCCTGCCTCCCTCTCCCCCTCTCTCTCTCTCTCTCTACGTACCCGTGGTCCGGCACAGCAGCGATAGCCTCAACCTCCTCCTACAAGTCGGCGTGCCCGGCGTGCGCGCGCTCGGTACACGCCGGATAATCCACGTGGATTATTGCGGTATCACGTGGGTCCACGCGGCACTGGTCGCACCACGCGCGAGAGAGCCCAAGAGACGCGTGTATGTATATGTGTATATATATATATATAGTTGCTGTTGCGCGTACAGGTTGGCGTATACACGGACCTGGCCGCGTGTATCTCGGCGCGTGAGGGGCCGGACCCGGCGCGATACCCTAATTCCTAAATCTGTCGCCATAAGTCCTCGTTACAATAAATATCCTACCAGCGTCTGCTCGCGAGCTAGTATTCTCTCTCTCTCGCTTACTCGGGGTGTTTCGGCGCTCGAACGTGTTTCTCTCTTTCTTCTAGCGCGAGGGCAAAGCTGCTGTTGCAATGCCGGCCGGCAGTTCGTGGTCCCGGTGTGTTTCGGATTCTCGCTTGGTCGCTGGATCGCTATACGTGTGTATATATATCTCTTCGGGTTCTCTTTCTTGCGTGTGTATATACGTATACGCTTATACACAGCGAACGTAGCTATCCTATGAATCTTCATTGAATCGGTCTAATCTCGTCACACAGGTGCGAGTAGCAGCCTTGCTTTTTTGCCATTGATCTTGGCGGCAATTTGGCGAATCTTCGGAAATGCTTTCTATAAACTTGCAAGCACATGTGGTTGTTTACTTTTATTATTTTTGATAGTGAGAATAATAAAATATCTATTGAATTCTCAGAAATTACGACATCTTAAGAATCTTAAATAATATGTTTGTATATAAAAAATATGTTCTAGACGTAAACTAAAATTAAAATATTAAAAAATATTAAAATATAAACAATAAAATTTTCGTGCGCACAAAAACAAAATTTGTTATAATGGTATCATCACAGAGAAATATAAAAAACAAGTGATAAATTTAAAAGCCATCATCTATTAAATATTTCATATCATCATATCAAACACCTATATTCTCCTAAGCGCACTTCAAAGTATCATGTAAATTGAGCAATAGCTACCCCAACCGCGTCATAAACTCATCGACGAGGCATCTCAACCATTCTCCCTACCATCAAAAAGGGCGGCCGTGTCGCGCCGCGCCCCTGCATTTTCCGAAAATACCAAAGTCAAGTAATTTTCACGCACTCCACACGCGTTCCCTCCACTCGGGGTCACGCGAGAGTTATACGAGCAATATGATTTGGAGGGTCGTGGTTAGGTTTAAATATGAGTGAGGGGAGGAAGGCGTACGGACGACGCGGTATATACACGCATGCGGTGCGGACAGAACGCGTATAAGCGCTTGAGGGGGTAACAGCTACTACCCTATAGCGACGAATGACAGGATTCGTAATTTCGCGCGAGCTTATTGCCACCAGTTATTTATCTCTCTCTCTCTCTCTCTCTCTCACTTGTATATACCGCGAGCTCATTTCACATGCAGCTCACATCACACACGCGCGCGCTCGCGCTGAGCAGAGCGCAAAAGCTTTGCGATGGCGCTTTCTGCAGTTCTTATATATATCGTATACGCGGCTCTTGCTGGATTTCGGCGCCTGCCGAGGAGATAGCTGCGTACGTGGGTGAGTCACGACGTCGTGGTGTTGCACGTATATATGTATAAGGATAGAGATGCGTATTTCGTATGATTTGCGGCATATGTGGACGACGGTGAGGGAATGCGTGATTAATTTTGCGTTTGAGTTACGGGGTTTTTATGAGATCGTGGTGAGAATTTGGGATGTCTTGAGTGTAGTGGATATGTTTTACCTTAAATGATCTTTTTGTTGGATTTTTTTTAGAAAGTTGAGTGTAGCATATTAAAGGTTTACATTAAAATACATAATTCTATTTTAATGTAAGAGATCAGTGTCACTTTGAAGTTAAAAACAAAAATCCATAAAGTCATCTACGTAGAACCGAATAAATTATGGGATTTGATGATAATTATTCCTTAATAAAATATCAACAATTACGATAAACAGGAATATCGCATTCAACATAAGAAAACTTCATTGAAAAGAAGTCATAACTTTTGAAGTTCAAATTTGTCTCGATCGGTCATCGGCATCTCGTGTCTCACCTCCATCCACAATATATCTCTACCTCACTCTTCACACATTTATATTTATCGCTCATAGAAAATTCTCGCGGCACTCCTGGCGCGTGCTGGCGAATACAGCCAGCAGCAGCAGCACGCAGGCGCACGAGAGTTTGGCGCGAGCACAGAGAACCAGGAGAGAGAGAGAGAGGCGGAAGTGACGCCGGCGCCTCGGTGGAGCCATGGCACGGGCGCCGGCGTTGCAACGTGCGCGAGCGAGCGGCACTGTGTCTTCGTTATGTCCTGCCGCTGACTGCTTCTTTCCTATGGCAACTAATATTTTTCGGGGTGCCCCCCCCCCCGAGGGTGAGGCAGGAGAGAGCCAAGGAGCGCCTTTAAATAAACTTTAGATCTATGCGAAAATTATGGGGAATTATACGGCGAGAGCGCGCTGGCGGCAGGCGGAATGCGCGCGCGAGCGGGATTTTTCACCAGTTTTGAGAGAGGGGAGATTTATGCTGGGAATGGCGAGACTCATGCTTTTGTAATCCTTTGGTTCGCTCATGTAATAAGGAATGCGGTTGTTATAAAGTTAATATTTTTAACTAGATTTTTTTTGTATTTATATATTGTATATAATTTTATTTTTGTTTGACACTGCAATATTTTTCTTCTAATCTTATTTATGCTTTCTTTAATGGGTTGTACATATACATTTAGTTTGGTACATGGACAATTATGATTAAATTCAATAATCGATAAATCGGATACTGTGTGATTATTTGAATTAGTATAAAAACATAAAAATAACAGGTTAGTTAGTGAAACCGAAAGGATAATTCGGTATATAACCAATTTAATATGGGATTGTTAATCTATGTTCTTGGTTGTATGTTGGGATACCATCAGTTTACTAAAATAACAATTTTTTAGTATTCGTAAACGTCCCAAATATTTTTATATAATTATTGATGTCTTATATTTTTGGGTTTTCATGAAATTATTTTTATATGAACAACAAAACAATAATTTGTATGTGGAACGTACACATAGAAATCTATAAATATATATATATATATTAATTAGTAGACATGTTTACCTTAATTTAAATAGAATGAACGTATTTTCATATCGATTTCCATAACTGTAATTCGCAAAAACAAAATTAAAATATACACATACCGTTCGTGCAAACCTCATCCCAATGCATCGCGGAACTCACTCAATGACAAGGCACAATTAAAACTCAGAATGCGGTCGGCATACGCATCACAACCTATAATCTACGACGCAGATCTGTGTCACGTCTATAATTAGCAGCCCCTCCTCTGACTAAAATTAAAAATCAAAACACTTTCGCGACTGCTCGAACCTCCTTGCATCCACAGGCAACGCTAACAACATTACCTATACGACGCATGTCCTCTGGAGTTCCAGCAACAGGAAGTGGCATCAGCCGAAAATCGCCATCGCATCGTGACACTTGTGCGCGTCTGGCGCCTAAACAGATCCACACCTTGATCATCATCATCATCATCTTTTTAGTATGGATGCCTCAACCTCTCGTCAACCTCGAGCATTCGAAATTCGCGTGTGTATTTTATAAAGGCGCGCGATTTTCATTTATGGCCCACCACGCGCTCGCGCGTACGTGCGATTAAGCCATACATATCAACGCGTGTCATCGAAGTCTCTCTTACTTCCTTCTCCATACGTATAGTATAGGTGTGTATATATATATATACATGTGAGTATAACACAGACGCTGTGCGCGGGCGTACGCCGTTTGACGCGCAGAAGATTAACTACGGACACGTAGCCTCATCCGTCTATCTCGCGGCGTGTAATCGCGTGTATGCGACTAAGTGCATCGCAAGAGTAATCAGCCCGCCGTGGTGGTCGTGGTGTATATATATATATATGTATAACGCTTGCGCGCACGCTGCTTTGATTAATTGAACGAGAGAGCGCCGAGGTGTGCAAGAAAAACGAGCGCTCGTCGTCGCACGTGGTGTTATTTCGCGAGATACAAATGCTTGGCTTCGTTGATGTGAGAAAGTAAAAGGGCTATGGTATAACGGGTTTTGAAAATCCAGTCGAAAATTAAGACAAGAAAAAATTATCACGGAAAACATATTTCTTCCAGTTATAATTATATTGCATTCGTTTTATTATGCTTTTCGTTGAATTACGATTAAACATAATTTTGCACATTACAAATCGATAATTCAAAATCATCAATTCCGTTGTTATTGTAATTGATAAACACGAACTTTAAAAGCAATATATTCGTATCGGAATCATTATGATAATGAAGCTATTTTATCCTATTTAAAACTCACCTATCAAAATCGAAAGCAAAACAAAGCTTCCCCGCTCGATCCTCGCACTTCCAATTACACGTTCCCTCCGCCTCTCTTTCCGCGCGTTCATATATACACACACCGGCGCTCTCTCTCTCTCCCGGGTTATTAACGACTAATTATTTATAATGGAACAATGGAATTTTAATTAATAGTTTAGTTTCATTAATTACGGCATAATTCCGGCGCGCTCGCGCCCCTAAATAAAATACATCCCCATAATACACTGCGTCCCTGCGTACATACACCTATACACGTATGCACATACGTATACGTATATGTACACACTCGCATGCGCACGTGTTTCGTCCGGCACGTGGTGAAAAGAGAGAAACCAAGATACGCAGCGAACGAGAGAAAGGGCGCGATAAACGCGCGCGCGCGAGCTCACACAACTATGCGACAGAGGAGAGAGGGGGAAGGGAAAATCGCGCGTGCATTACCGGCGGCGGTAATGCGCTCTCGCGAGAGCGCACACGCTGCATTGCAAAACAGCTCGCGCTCACGCAGGGGTTTAAAAGCACGAGAGGAGAGAGAGAGAGAGAGAGAGGGTGTATGTGAGAGTAGAAAGAGAGTCAGCGCGCCGCAGGCCGCCATACTACGTCACGTCTGTTATAAACGCGTAAACACGTGCTGGTGGCCACGGGAGCAGCTTGTCCACTATCAAGTAAATAATGGCGCATTAAGCTTTTTCATTCGGGACCTCAGTGTGTGCATGTGTGTGTGCGTGAGAGCGACGAACGCGCATATTTGCCGTGCGAACATTACGGAAAGGTACGCAGGGGTGGGTTGTGAGAGTGTGGTACTCGAGCGATGGTGGCAGGTATCCGCAGCTTGAACGATGTTGATTGTTTATTTTTTTTTATAGCTACATTGTTTACGAAGTTGTGGAGTTATGGTTGTTTTATAGATTGGTATAATAAAGTTTCTATGCCTTGACCGTGATTTCATTTCGTAATTTTATAATAGTTCGTATATTGAATCCAGGCCTATTAGGTTTGAAGTTTTATTTATGTATATGATTAAGATACTAGTTCCATTCTTTACTATTGAAAAGTACTGTAATCTTTAATATCCAGCGTTGAAAAATTTTGTCTATAAATATAAAAATGAAAAACCGTCCTTGTTAAAAATTTCTTACAAACCATTAAAATGGCTTTGTATCTACAAAACTTTTAGCAATAATTTCTTTTTTTTCCTCCCGGATTATACAATGATTCATTCGCCCAAGACAAAAAAAAAATTAGTACTCGAATTAAACGAGAGGACAGGAAAAAAAAGAAATAACTCACGTCGGTATAAAAACAATTTACATAAATGAAATTTATTCGCTCGCATCTAAATCAGCGGGGGCGAACCTCTAAATTCTTTACTTTCCTCTTTATCTTGAAGTCGCGTTCGTTCGCAGTAGTCTTCGCTTTCTCCTGCGCGCGCGCGCGCGCCACCCACTTCCATCGCGAGCTGCTGTTTTTTTTTTACTTCTTCCACCTCCTGGCCAGAAGGGATTTTTATCTGCTTAAAGTACAGACGCAAGAATGAAGGAGATAGCGGAAAGCGGAGAAAAGAAATAGAAGGCGAATCGCGATGCCAGAGTGAGCGAGAGAAAGAGAGAGAGAGAGCAAGCAAGCACAAGACGATATAGAAGCGAGAGAGTAGTGTTATCTGGGCGTCGGGTCGAGGCGAGGCGCGCAAGCGCGACTGCCACATAAATATTAGCCTCCTCGTTAATGCCTCTGGTAGCTACTGGCGTTACGTTTCGCAGTAAGTAAATTACGCGATATGAAATTATTAGCGCCATTAAAGAAATTTATACTTTTCGGCTGCTGTGCGCACACGGGTTCTTCTGTCTCCCATGTATATATATACACACAACTGGAAGCGTTGACGATTTTTCTATTTTATCAGTTCCAGAACCACCCGTGCCTCCTTCTTTTTTTCTCTCTTTCCACCTACTTCGTTGTTCGCGGTGTAAGGAAATAAGATTCGCACCCCTCGAGAGAGAGAGAGAGAGAGAGAGAGAGAGAGAGAGAGCAAGTACACGAGCGTATACTGGGGGATCTGTTCTTAATGTATTTGCATTGGGAGAGGCGAGGCCAGTTTCCCGTCGTTATCCTCGCCCCGGGTGACGAACGTTCATGGCGTTTTGATCGTCGTGGCTATACATATACAGCCCTCTCCCCTATATAGATATACGCGCGGAGGTACACGAGAGATGGCAATGCTATGTCGTCTTTCAATGACGGAGGTTTACCAGGGTAATCCGGGACACGGGAGACGCGTTGTGTTCAGCTTAATACCCAGCGTTTATATGCTTGTGTTTCTTAATTTTATGGCGGACGTTGGTTTATGTACTCTGCTGGTCATCTAATATGTATTAATGTAGAGGGAAAGAGAATATTTTAGAAATAAAGCGAGGAATTGATTGTGTTATACGTTCTGCTGGAATTGTGTCATGGATTAAAGAGGTAGCTAAGTTATGTGACACTAGATGGTAATTTCGATTGCTAATTATGCGATGTTTAAAATACGACTTGTTTTTAAAGCTCTATCTGTGTCATAAGTTACAGTATTACGTTATACAAATGATTACTCAATAAGATAGTTGACGCTTTTGTTTTGGTCGAACTCTTTCCTGTATAGTTCGCCTATGTGACTTAACATTTTGTATACATTATATTAGTTGATTCACGGATGAGTCTGTTTCGAAACTACTTTACGATAAAACACATAAATTTCGTTCGACTTATAATCAGAGAATCTTTATGTACAAACTCTCTAAAACCTGTCGATTTTGGTTACGCCGATGTTTTAATGTAAGACGTTTCATTCAGTATTCTGGCGTGACCGTTAAGCCATTCATTTATATCTCTCATTGATTCGTCGTCTCTTTTTCGAAATTATTCCTTCCGCTTACTCTTGATTTTTTTCCTCCACTTATAAATTTCGCATGAATTGTTTTCAAATAAATTTGAATAAGGCGATATTTTATGTTTTCGAAAAAGAGAAGAATAGAAATGGTAATTTATGAGGGTAAAAGCATAAGGAAAAGCCAGCAGTATAACATTTGTGATTTATTCGCGCAACAGTATAATAATTAGTTTTAAAAAAATAGTTATAACGCGCAAAAATAATAATAAATTAAAAACCCCCGATTCAATAAATATTTAAATAATCATTTAACACGTAATATTTAATCTTTATATAACTATTACGTGGAATTCTCCCCAAAAAACCCATAAATTTCGGGACCACAATACCTCATAACTCTTTTTCATTATGTGCGAAGAAACATGAGCTCGCGCACGAGCACCAAGCGTACAAAAAAGAACCACAAACCGCAAAACAAACCCGAAAAAAATCTCTTTTCGCCGGTCGGCACAGTGTGCATTCCAATAAAATAAAATAAAAAAATCGACGCGAAACCATTTCCCAATCGTTCGCGTATATATACCCCTGGAAGTTCTAAATTTAAAGAGATCGTAATCTTCTCACTGGCCGATTCCGAGGCACACTTTCAACTCTCGCGCACACACAACAGGTACTTTACGGAAACTCGTTTTCGACTTTACGCTTCGCTCCGCAAGAGGACTCGTTCGACACTTAGCCCTCTTCCTCCCCCCTCTCTCTCTCTCTTTACTCTCTTCTTAATCGAGGTTGCGCAACAGCCTTAAATTTTGAGCGTGACTGTAGGCCACATTCTTGTCCGCGCCGCGGGCAAATAAAACGTCTCGACGAAGACAACATTATTACGGAGCGCGAACGCGCGCGTGCAGCCATTGCTCATGCCCTGCTTTCGCGTGTGCATATATATACTGTACGAATTCGTGCGCATATACGGTGTGTATGTGCTGCAGGTTCTTTTATACGATCGGTTATAATCGTCTTTCGTTCGTCCCCGTGAACGTCTACATGTATATATATATAGGTGCAGAGGGCGGGAGGAAAAAAGTAAAGCCCATAATTTATACGAGCGTATCTTCTTCCTTGTTAGCTTGATAAAGGAGGTGCGAGGGAGAAGAGGTATAGTTCGATAGAAAAAAAATACAGTTAATATAGCGCTAGAGTCTATTAGTCAACGTCTCGCGTTCTCGAAACTCGTTGGTTACTCATCTTTCGAATTTGAATAATTTCTATATGGTCGAAGATTGGGTGGAAGAGAAGGGGTTACACGGGCATGAGAAATCGCGAGAGAGAAAAACGCGTTAGCTTTTCGCAATACAAAATTACCAGGTATACGTATTATTATACCACACTTGGGCATATAACAACGTGACTAATCTCGATAGTTTTCATTCGCTTATAGCAATTTATTTGGTTTGAACCCTATACCTGTATCTATACTTTGCCTTATTAAAAGCAGAAATCCACCGCGGAGGATACATAAATCCTGAAGTCATCGAAAAATGGCCGGCTGACAAATGAGGCGCAAAACGTGAAGCTGACGTGCGCGCGCGCTGGCTCATAAGGACACCCGGATGAGGGGGAGGGGAGGGGAAAATTGGCGTAATGAATAGGTTCAAAATGGAGCGCGCGTGCTTTATCGTTATTAGTTCGAAGATCGCTTATATTCATGTCAGGCGTAGAAGGGGGGAGGGGGGATAGAAAAGCCTAGCCTTTTACAAAAAGCAATATCAGCGAGGATCTGAAGAGAGCTAGCGAGAGAGAGAGAGAGAGAGAATATAAGGGAATAAAGTGCCTACAGCGCGCCGGAGGCGGCTGGAGGACGCTACAATGGAGTTGGCACGCTCCGCGGTCATAGAATCATGGCTGTCTATTCAATGAGCTCGAAAATGGCCCTCTCTTACAGATATAACCCACCCCCCTCTCTTTCTCGTTTCTAGTCGAAGAGGTGTGTTTTATGAAGCTGGAGAGAAAGAGAGAGAGAGAGAGAGACTGAGAGCGACCCTCAGTATCGTGTTCCTGCATATTTTCCCGATTAGCCCGGGGTAATCCTTTTCTCGATCTCGCGTTCTCTCTCTATAGCTCGTTCGAGCCCCATCGATTCGACGTATAAGTGAAACGCGTATGGTACTTTCCACCGAATGTATAAGTATATATATGTGAATGTGTGAGTTAAACGGTAATTTCGTAGTACGAGAGCACACGTCGGAATTTGAATATATACGCACGTGGAAAAATGCCGAATGACTCTTGCGCGAGGAGAGTAGGCGAGAATGAAGGATATGCGGACGATGAGGAATTTATCATCTGATGTGCCTAAAAAACATAGGAATTCACTTTGGAGATAGAGATACACGACGTTCCTTCTAAATGCGCGTGGCTCAAAAATGTTTTATGGAAATAAGTTGTAATTTATGGTGGCGAGAGTCGGAAAGGAAATAGCGCTTGGATACATGTAGAGAAGAACGTTGGATCTTTTGACCGAAGATATTTTTTTCTGGTGGATTGTCTTGTAAAAAATTGAAATGAAATAATCTTTGATGCAGACCAGTCGTGTATATAATGAATTAAAGTTACACGAGTACGCGTATCAATGTATAGATAGCAATATCAAAGTTTCAAACGTCCGAAATTCACAACTACATTCAATTTACAAGACACTTTATAGAATCCGATACATTCGAAATATCTGCCGCAACTGATTGATGAAATTGATACTTTAGCTTCAATTCATTAGTTTCAAACGCAGCATTCGTACATTTTTATCACCGCTTTGTCTATCAACTTGGTTTCCGTCTCAATTTTTTCCCACCTATTACCATCACATACACACACTCGCACTTACCATATACAGAAGATGAACCGCTCGTGGCGACTACGTATACGTTGCAGCTACATTCGCGCTACGCGAGTTTCCAACTAAAGGAGATACTCTCCCCCTCTCTCTCTCTTTCTCTCTCTTTCCCTCTCTCAGCGCTATAATTTACTCGCGCGCGAGAGCAGCGTCAGCTACTGCAAAATTTGTAAAGTAAAGTCTCTAGCCCCCCCGCGCGTGAGCTTGTACGCGTTTCCTCCAGCTTCTCCTCCTCCTCCTTCTCCTTCTTCTTCTTTCTCTTCGCGTATATAGTAGACGAAAGCTGATACGCGGATCTCTAGCGTGTATACGAGGAACTCTATACAAGGTGGCGAGGTCGCGCGGGAGGTCAACCCGAGAGAGAGAGAGAGAGGAAGGTAGAGCGAGGAAAGGGGGTGGACCGAGATGGAACGGGACATGGAGAGAGAAGGAGAGAGAGGAGGAGGTGGAGGTAGAGAAGGGGCCAAGAGGTTGCCCTCCATGAATCACGACACGGAGGCTGATTTAGGAGCCCAGAAGTCGCGCGAGCGCGCTATGGGTACACACTAGCTGGTTCTCTCTCTCTCTCCTGCTCTTGCGCTCGCGCGCCTCCCATATCCTCCCTGTAAACTTGCCTCGACTATATCGAATATCCCGGAGTTTGTCCACCTTTTTCAAATTTATTTCAGGGAAGCATCGCTCGTCCCCTTCGTTATAATTGTTCTGTAATTTAAACCATCGGAATAAGTTTCATTGCAGTCCTATAATTATTAGTACACGAACTACATATCTATACTTAAAATCGTATTTTAATTAATAGATGTATCATCTGATATGATAAATTACAATTTAGTATAGAAACGTCGAAACCTAAATAAGTAATAGTTCGATATTTATCAAACCTTCGGAACATTTATATTAAAGAAAATGGAATTTCTTCGGGACCGTGACAAATTACATGCTTAATATACCAATATATAGCCTGAAAGCAAATAGTCTCTGAATACAAATGCCACTGAGCTTCGCAATCTTTTGAAATTTAACTCTCACACCTATATTCCCTGCCTGCGAATTCTTCCCCCGACGCGGACATTAATCTCGTCGTAGCGACGTATTTCTCGAAAAACACTATACACATAAGGTGCTCAAACACACGCACGCGTGTATATACACGCTCGTCTAAAGGCCTTGTACGAAGCCTAAGCCTTCGCATGTATTTTACATTCTCAATTTGGCCTATGAGAGTGCGGATTTATCAGGGGATGGAGAGAAAGGCTCCCTATATATATACAAACGCACCCACGATCATCCCTTCGTATATATATACACACGCAAAACGTTACCACGTGGGCTTTGCACGCACATTCGGGGGATGATGCTACTACTGCTGCTGCTGCTGCTGCCTCGTTCGTTCCTCGGCGTGCAATCACGTTTCACACACAGGACATAGAGAGAGAGAGAGCGAGAGAGAGAGAGAGAGAGAGAGAGGACGAGGTATGCGCGAGAATGAACGCGGATGGAAATCCGATTGGCGTCTGTTTCCATGCATGTGTTTTAGGCCGAGTACGCGAGAGAGAGAGAGATAGAGCTAGAAGAGCGATGGGGTGGGGTGTAAGTGGGTGGAACGACGGGGGCCCTGTGTAAAAGGGAGCGAGAGAAGCTCGGTAGAGAGAGAGGGGGGGAGGGGGTGTAGGTACGCGCGCGGGTGAGTGAGTAAGTGCGAGTGGCTCGTCGCTTCTCCATTTCAAGCCTAAGCGCGGCCATTCATCAGGATTTCGGCGCGCAGACGTGCTTTATTACTGCTCGCTCGAAATTGCTATCCTACGACTCCATTCCGGCCTCCGTTCGCGCGCGAACGCTCGCCCGCGCGTATACGTATCAGCGTTCGCGTTTTCTCTCTCTCACTCTCTCTCTAGCTCCCGCCTCGAAGGTAATGCATTACGGAAACCTTATATAAGGCTCGGTCACGCTTCTGATCCAATCCGTTAACCGAGTTGAGCCGAAATTCTCGCTCTCGCCTCTTCTTCATTCCCATTTCCACCTCTCTCTCTCTCTCTTACTCGTGCAGGAGTGTAAGGGCTTTAAAGCGCGAGGGTTATCGATATTTATACGATTGCCGCAGCAGTGCCCGAAGAATTTGGGTTATATGTATGGAAGGTAGGGGGCTTTCCACGAATCTCGCGAGATTTCAATCGACGCATAGCGACGGGGTGTATATCCGTGCAAACAGTGTGAGATCGTCACTTATTTAGTCGTTTTTGGGAACGTTTTGGTTCTTAAATTGAATCGTCTGTGCGAGGGTTAAATTTTGTCCATAACGAATTAAAGAATTTCAATATTACTAATTCGATTACACGAGTTACATATATATATACCCGTTACAAAATCACGAATAATAGTACGTGTAGAGGGAAGAAATGTGAAATGAAAACATTTATTTTCGTAATACCTTCAAATGATTTTAAAATTAGTTCGCAAGATAAATATATACCATTCGCAGCGCAGTAACCGCATTAGACTGAAATAAAAAAAGAATGATTTGTTAGAATTAGCGCGAGGTAGTTTCCCGAGGCCGATAATCAGCGGTGACTTATCTAAAAAGCCCCCGCGATCAAACCGCAATTTCTCTCTCGATTCCCCCCTTAGCTATATCCGGGCGGGGTATGGCACACCCCCTCTGGGCGTACGAAAATTCGTTATCAGTAAGGACCGTTCGCTCTTTCTCCCTCTCTTTCTATTTCTCAGCTCTAAGAAGCAGAGGAGGCGAGAAGAGAATAAAAGAAAAAAATACGGCGTGTATAAATATATATATATAAAGAACGCGATTTCATAGCGCCCTTCGTCATCTACATGCTACCACGCGCGTCGTCGTCGCAGGAAAAGGTGCCGAGATTTCATCTCGCGATATCACTCGCGCATACACCCGGGTTGCGTCGTATCAGAGCTCTCCTCTCGACGTCCATGACTCAGAAGAGTCGCTTCATACTATACTGCATCATCGGCGTGGTGAGAGCAGTGCGTGCAGAGAGAAATTGCTCTCCCTCGTCTCTGTTACAGGGAGAGAAGAAATGCGTGGGGATGGCGCTTGTATAAATATATAGGAAGAGAACGAACAGCCGGCAGGATGGAACGTGTCGCTGCATACGTTTAGAACGGGCCTTCAAGCACACCAGGACCTTCTCCTCGAGCTCTCTTGCTCCAGAATATACGAGTTATGTATACGTAATGCAGGCGCGCGCGCGCATGCTCTAGCCCGTACTTCTTCTTCTTCTTCTTGCGCGTTCCTGAAAAGCTCGCACTTACGGAGATAGAATTTACCGAGCGCGATGAAAATAGCTTTTCTTATTTTTCCTTACTACGAGAGAGAAAGAGAGAGAGAAGGAGGAGCGTCTACGTCGTCGTAGTCGTCTTCCGTCGTGAGCTTTTAACGAGACGGTTATTTTAAAATCTTGAAGAATCCATTGTTTCACGCGCGTGCAAGAGAGAGCGTTTACGCTTTGAAAGTTATAGGGGAGAGGGAGAGAGAGAGCTTCTCTCGTTTGTTGTTCGTAAAAAATTGCCGGCGCGCCGGGCTCTGCGTCTTGCGAGGAGACGAATGGGCTTTTTTTCTCCCTCCAAGCCGGGGCGAGAGAGCGCCGCGGAATGAGGACAATAAGTTGTGCCGAGCGCGTTGTAAACTCAGCGTCAAATGTTTTTGTTTTATGCGCGTTGCGTTTTCAAGGAAAATTTAATTATGTACGGAGGGATGAAGTTTGAAAATAGCTTTTAGCGTGAGAAATTTATCTTTAAGAGTCAAAACATTAGAAACATTTTTGATGATGTCGTATGAATTTTTTTAAAGGATATACCTTAGAATAGTGGTTGTTAATATGTTGTATTAAAAAGGCGTGAAAAGAAAAAAAGATGATTGCAATCGATTTAATTTATGATGTTTCTGTATATTTTGGTCTATTGAAATGGTACGTTAGGACTTTAAAATCTGGTATCCTAAAAATTAGATAGGTTCATAGCAAGGTCAACATTTTTTGTCAGTGGTATTTCAGAGTATTAGTCATCAATCAAATTAAAAATTTTCATTATATTGATTATTCCTTCTATAAGCGAACAACTAAAAATTTTGATTTTAGATATTGAAGAAAAAAAAATCGTATTCGGTCCCTTTATGTCGATATCTTAGAATCCATTTGATATCATTAATTTTCGACATACCAAAACTAAGATCATATTCAACTTCAACAGGTTAATTAAAATGAGAATATTATAAGTTTGTAGCAAAGTCATCGGCGTGAAAAGAACATAAGGATAAAATTCGTCCATCTATAGTGTTTAGAAATAAATATAAATACTTATATTTTTATATAAGTAAATGTTTAACTTTACTTGTATGAAAAGTGAAACAAAACATTCTATTTCTTTGAGCACATTCCAATACACGCAGTATAAAAGAATCCATAAGTGAAATTCCAAAACAAATAGCTTTCGAAAAGCTCTGTTTCATCGACAACCGCGATCTAACTCACAATAATACCATCCGCTGCTGCATATGTCGAAGCGAAATCGAGCGAAAAGCACTGCAAGAACCACCGAAACCGAGAAAAATCTTTTCTCTCATCTACACACACACACACATAACACACAGCAAGATCGTATCATTCGCGTACAACTCGAACGAAACGCGCGTCAGGCGGTCTGCGGGCACCGAAGCGTCTAGCTTTTTTCGTTCAGCGATGATACGCGACCGCGGGACGTTAATGTGACAGTCGCCGCATTTTTCCAGCTATAGCAACAATAATAATCCCTCGAGTAAGAGACATGCAGGACACGAGCGCAATGGTCTGAGCAGCCAAAACCGCACACATGCCAAAATCGAAAGGGGCCAGGAGAAGAGCGAAGGACTCGAGAGAGAGAGCTTTTCTTCGCGGTAGCCCCCGAGGGCTTGAAAAGAGAGGGAACTGGGTGAAGAATAAGATAACCAGACGCATATTTCATAGGAGAGGAGGAGAAAGAGGGTGAGAGTGAGAGAGAGTGCGATATCTCGCTGTCGCGTTCGTTTCATGGACGCGACGCGGTATACTCTTTCTCCGGCGACGCTCGTCGCTGAGTTATCGTCATATACGCCGAGCCATGCCAAAATGTCGGAATCGTTCGGCACTGAATGTGCGTGCAGGAGTGCTATGGGCGGGGCCATTTTTCTTAGATTTCTTATGTCAAAATGTGATTTCAAAGAAGCATACTATAACAGAAGTAAATATATATCTATATGATTAAATTACGGTATAGCGTACTATCAAACATTATTTCACGAACAATTAAAACTCGGAAGCTACAAAAATACTTACACACAGTTAATCTTCCGCATCGCTTGTTTACACAAGAGAAACACGCATAAAGATTAGTATCTAATCCCTGCTTTTTTCCATTGGCCGCGCGGTTAAATTACAAGTCTGTTTGTCGATTCGTCGCCGCAAGAAACCCGCGGCGTATTTAATTACATAAATTTTTGTTTCCTCTCGCCCTCTTCCCCCTTACGCGGCAATTCCTTTCGTTTGTCGGTTTTCCGCATGCGTATACTCTCTCTCTCTCACTCTCATTCTCTCTCCTGGCTCTGCGCGCAGCAAAGCGATTTAAGCTCCGGCGCGCAAAGCGCAAGTTACGAGATCCTCGGGAATTAATCTGCAGGATTGCAGCTGGCCCGATGTATATATATGTATATATATATATATATATATAGGATATGCCCGATTTCACGATTGAGCGAGCGCGGAGAATCGTGAGCTAGCGCGTACGCGCTAAGCGTGCATGCGGGGTGCACGTTGGTGAATGCGAAACTTTGGTTAAAATATAGTGGTTTATAGTAATATTGGTGTGTGCAGTTGCGACTGTTATTATATGGTTATTTCTATTGAGTATTTTTGAAGTAATTTGGAAGAAGAAATTATTTGTTTATAATAAGTTGGTTATTGTCATGGGTTCTTGTAACTTGAATATAAATTCAGTGTGAACATAAAATATATTTTTTGTTTACCGATTAATCACGTATATGAAGTATTCTTTTAAAAAGTAAGAAATACACATAAATTTTCCTTAGCTCTAAATCATGATTTGACCACGTTTCTTTTTCTAATAGCTTGTAAATGAGAAAAAACCTTCGACCCCAACCACCATTTCCCAATTCACCCCCTGAGAATTTTCGATAATTATAATTATGGCCCGACGCATCAAACATTCATAGGTCTTGGCAAACTTATAGCCCTCCCAACAATCGAACGTGAATTATGAAGGTTTGTTTCTTCATTCCTTCCTCATTTCGGACCACGACACAGCGCTTTCCGCAAGATCCCTACTTCTTTCACCCTTACCTTAAATAATACAACCCTGGCTATTTTTTTTCCTCAACACACATACACTGCTCGCCACTTTCCTTCTCTCTATACATGTTTCTGGCAGCAAGTCAGTGGAAATCGAAGATAAGCAGATTTACGAGCTCTTATACCGCGATTTTTTTTCTTTTTTTCTTTTTTTTGCTCTCCCGCCCTGCTGACTCGGACAGCCTCTGCATCCCTGTCTTGCAAACACAGCAGCGCCAGCTTTCACAGGAAGGAAACGCTAGGAATGTTAATAGGAGCATTGTATGATTTATCGATGCGGCATCGAGGGTTCGCGCTATATACACTGGGGGGGGGGGGGGCGAAAGAGGATTCGGTGGCCGGCTTTTTGCGCCGCGCTTGCGTGAGCTGGCGCAGCAATACGAAGGTAAGACAAACGCCTTCGCTCTCTCTATCTTTTTTCTTGAACAGGGTGTGTGCGTGTGTGTGTGGGAGGGTGAAAGGAAAGGCGGCAGCAGCAGTAGTAGCAGCAGCATTGAGAAGGGGGAGGGGGGAGAGAAGGAGTAGGGCGCGCGGCATTTTTCTTAGCCGGCTGAGCCGTCGAAGATTTATTTCCGGGTCCCGCAAGACAAATGGCGAGATTGTGTCCAAAATTTTAACAGCGCATTTGGGTGAACACGTAGCTCTCTCCTCCCTTTCGCCCTCCACCCCCGTTTTTTCCTCCTTCTTCCAGAGCTCCTGGCTGCTGAAGATACTCCACCCTCCGTTTCTTTTTCTCCCAGGATACACGCGCTCGCGCCGGTACAGCCACCCCCCAAAGGATAAGGGTGAAGGCGAAGTTTTCTAGTTACCACCCCCTCGCGGCGGGTGCAGCGACTGGGTTTCTTTTCTCTCTCTCTTTCTCTCTCTTCCTCCTCTTCCTCTAGTGCGCGACTCGCGTGACAGAATTGAGCCGTGAAACGAGATCCGAGCCGGAAAATGGCGACGTGAACGCAAGCAAGCAAGTTTATTCCAATGATTGGCCGGTTGCCCCGGCGCACGCAGAAATGCGCAACGAATTCTTTTTTTTCTATCTTTTTCTCTCTCACGCGCACATTCGCACAGTTCGACGAGAGAGGAGAAGGGAGCTGCTCGATCTAACTTTTCCAACTAGCGATCGTTCTCGAGGTCCCCGAGCAATAATTTATTGCCTCGCTGTTTTTTCCTCTCTCTCTCTCTCTCTCTCTCTCGCGAACGTTGGCGCGCGCGTTCTCTTTTTCGAGCGACCGACCGGAGTGAGCGTCAATCTATGGAGCTTTTTGTTTGGTTTTCTTCTCTGCCGCGTAACTTTTTCAATTTCGTTGCGTGTAATTGATTGGTTCTGCGTACAGGTGTGATGCCGGAGATTAATATTGGATTCCTACGGGTTCTTTGGTATTCAGACTGAAGTTGCGTGCGGTTGCCTTTCGAAGTAAAATAAAGAATATAAACAAAGTTTAACGCGAAGTCAACGTACTTCTTAATACATATTCTACAAACCTTGAAAAATTTATGTCTCAAGATATGTATATATTTCATGTAGGAAGCAAGATATTTTTTAATCAACTTCTCATTATCCTCACCCCATTGATTTCACTACTATATTAACGTATAACATGTATACAATTCCACATGGCCGCATCAAACATTAACAGAAATGCTAAAGACAAACAATAATGCATTACCACAGCGACTACGTTGCCGCCATAATGAAGAAAAACTACCACCCCTGGTGTCCATTCAACATTGAAGCTCACACACACATACAAAGGGGCCACTCCCTCATTAATAAACGAAAGCCGCTTAAATCTTCTTTCTCATTCTCTTTCTCTCTACTACGCGCTCAGCTTCCTTTCACTTCGCCGCGTCGTAATGGAGAAATATCCAAGCGCGCGAAAAATGTCCCTACGATTATCTCCCGCGTACTCTATTCATCTATCCACGAATACACATCCTTCTTATATATATACACACGCATAGAATGAATCCAAACCACATATTGTATATACACCTCTTGTGCGTGTCCAGCATGCTCGGGTATCAATTTTCTTACCGAAGGGTAAATAATACACACGGTTGCGCGTCACGCCATCATGAGAGAGATCCTCTTATATATATACATATACGTATACTCCACGCATTGCGTTATACACGCCATTGGCCGCGCGCGGGTGGCGCACGAAAATTAGATTCCCTATCTGCCTCTCGCACGCACGGGACAAGACGAGGGGGTTTTTTGGAAAAGAAAAGTAAATTGCTATCCGTGGGCTGACCTCTCGCGAGCGCTCGCACATCGGCAAGGGGAGCTGGCGTGACCTAATTACTTTTAGCCGCAAGTGCTATATATGTGTGTGTGCTCCGTTTCCGTTGCTTTCATTATGTTCTCGGCTTTTTCCTCGACGCCCTTTCGCCTCTTTTTGTTCTCCGCTGGACGCGCGCAACGCCGAAATTTACGGTGTGCGTATACACCTCTACTGTCTATGTATATATACATATATATATACACAACGTTACCGGTGATTCGTCTTCCTCGGCTTTTTTGTCTTATGCTACGTGTATATACCTCTACCTCTGCTACCAGAACGGGCGTAATTACATTTTTGGCTCTTATCGAAGATTACTATACGAGAAAGTCGGGAAAACCATATACATGTGTGTGTATGTGTGTGAAAGAGTGGAATGGGGATGGCGTATACGGGGTCAGGAGAGAAAATTTATCTACTAAGGCGAGGGTGAGGGAAGAGGCGCGCGTGATGGTAATGTTTATTGAAAGTCCTTCGCGAATGAAAATAAAGTGCTTCGTACATTTGAGATGCTGTTGTATACACATAGAGAGAGATACGCTAGCCTCACGCTTAACACACGGAGGGGGATGAAAGTCCAATGACACCGCCTCGAGGGACGAGGCACGCGCACGCCGGGCAGGGACGTATGTGCGCGCGGGTCTTAATATTCCGGTCCGGAGACAAATGCGAGACAAATGTTTTATTTAACGTCGAGCGTGCGCAGCACCGCGCGCGCGCGCTCGCTTCGCCTCTAGGCGAGAACCGAGCAAGAGTGTATATAACACGTATGTATATATATATATACACGTATACTGGCGAGAGCATGTGCGTATAACTCTTCGTCGGGCCATTAAACTTTCAGCACTTTTTAATAGAGTATTGCGGATAGTAAATAAAGCGCTGAATTATTTTGACCAAATTAGAAGTGAGGCGGAGTCGTTGTCGTCGTCGTTGGCGTTTCCGGCCAAGTTGTTATACGGTCGTGTACAGTTGTATAGGGTAAGAGTTTGGGTGTGTGCTAAAAGATTTTAAAGGTAATGAGGGTCGAGTAAATGGAATTTAAATTGTAATGCATGATGGTTCGTGTGTATTGGTTCGAAATCGAAACTAGAATATATATTTTCCGCTGGCATTGGGATGAAATTAATGCGTACAATGTATGCATATACACCGAAAATTTCGTACAGGTAATGATAGTTCGATTAATGACGATAAATATAATGGTGTGTATAGCGGTTCATAAAGAACGGACATGTATTATATACGTATACGCAACCCTTTTAGCTGCCCTTTACGCGGAGGTAGTTCCTCTCTTTCTCTCTCTCCTTTACCTCCTATATTCTCATTTGTTCAGCGTGTTTTACAACTCATCTGTCATTTCGCTACCGCTAAACTCGACGAATGATCGGGACGCCTCTTTTTACGACCGCGTAAATCACAACACTTTGCCCAACTTACGCGAACCGCGCGCCGCGTAAATAACCTTTTTCTTTGGAAAGAAGTTGTTTCATTCGTTACGTATACTTAATTATTTACCGACCGAGAGCAATTAAAGTTCGATAATTTATAACGTTCGTACCGAACTGTAAATATTCTTGGTAAATGGTACGCGACGTATTTTCTTGAATACAGTGTATTATATGTACATTCTTACATGCGGTTAAATTAATTTATATATACATATTGATATTGTTACGTTATTAATCGCGATATACGTCATTGAATTTTCATGGTCCACTTTTTCGCGTATTGGATATACTTCACTCGAGATGTTGAAGAATATGGAAGCTATCAATAACGCTAAAAAGTATAAGTTTTTTAAACGCGAGAATATTACTCTTGCGTACCCGTATATGTGTATAATACATACCGTTCAAAACTTCCTGTTTACGCAAGCACACGCGGGGGCAAACTTCATCGAAAGCCAAAACTTAAAGTAAGATTTATACCATCCGCGAGGCCCTAACTCGTGAAAAACACGTGGGCACGCTGTGCGCATTAAAAGCTTTCGATCCAAACAATGCTCGCGGCTCATAAATCCTCTAAAATCTCCAAAAAACGAGCCCGATCCTCTCCTCTCTCTCTCGCATATACATCAACTATCGTGGCCCCGAAAACCGACGACCATTCGCATAAATTAACTCTCTCTCTCTCACACCTATATACATACCTATACCATATACACATATACGCATGATAGAGGTGCGAAACTCGCATCGTCAAGCCTGTCTCGCTGTCGAAAATGAGGGGAGGCGCACCGCCGTTTGTGGCTACCACGGGAATTAACGCGATACGCCTCCGCGAAGTTTCTCTCTCTCTCTCTCTCGCGGTAATGATAAATCTCGAGCGTTAAGCGGTTTACGTGCACGCGCGCGCTCGCGCGGTTTGAGCATTCGGATCAGTGGGAGATCTCCCCAATGAATTTTCGCGCAGTCTAAGAGGAGAGACGCGAGACTCGCGCAAGTTCGGAACTTGGGCGAACCTCGAAGGGTCTTTCGAGTTTCCAACAAGTAGAGGAGAGCAAGAGTTGGGAGGGAAGTAGGTAGAGAAGTAGAGGAGGGAAGGTTAGGGTATGGTTGGCCGAACGATTTGACGGCCGGCCGCAGATGAGCTTGCGGTAATACGCGGTATGCGTTTTGCGGTGCCAAGACGACGTTTGGGGTCTTGGGTGACCGGTTGTATATATAGTGACGGTGGTCACTGTGTATAGTCATGTGGCATTCTAAGAATGTTGTTGTGAATTTCTTCAAGGTGACTTCGGTTCGGGACGAAGGGGTGGAAGCAAGTCTTACAAATTTCAACTATCAGCGTCGTCGTTATCGTGAAGTTCAGTGGTACCGTTTAGCACATGATTAATCGACGTTCCCACATATTTATGTTTTACACTTTCAAGTTCAACATTTATAACTAGAAATTCTATTATAATAAAAAAGTTTAATATATAATTCTCACACTCGAAAGCTAGATATAACATTAGCAAGACCCTTAATGTCTGAAATTACTTCAGCCAATATATCATTTTAAACCCTTCTTCCCCGAAATAAAGCACATTCCCTTCCAAATAGTCAAGTGTATGGTTTTCGACTCTGCCAGCTTACTAGAGAACCCGTGAATTTATGGCCCCAAACATACACGCTTGGACTACCACCCACACAAAGGACTTCTTAATAACATAATACGTCTTGCATATATATATGGAAAAGCTCAAAAATTCTTTGAAAAAAGCGATGAACGACACAAAAGGAAAAATCCTCTACTATAGCGCATCGACGCATGGTTGGCCGGCATTTTGGAGAATATACCCACCCCATATCCTTCTGCACACTAACAAAGACCGAAATTTGAATATATACTATAGATATATACCGGACCGCGTGGCAATGGCTCCTCGCGGCGTGGCTTGGCACCTCCCACCTCTTTTTCCTCTCTTTCTCACACACATACATACATACACACACAGATAGGGTAGAGAAGAAGCGGAGTTCCGTGTGGACGCTCGCTGCACCGCGGCGCTGCTGACGCATATACGTGGTCATGGACCAGGTATGGCGTGGCAGCAGCAGCAGCAGCAGCAGCGTCGGCGGCGGCGGCAACGGCGGTGTTGGTTGCGATAAATCATGGGTTACCACATTGTAGCCCAGTAAATCATCGGACGCGCGCGGGGAGAACGCGAGAGAGCTTCCCAGCGTGAAATGAAACGAATTCATCTCTGTCAAGGCCCCCACTACGTGAGCCTCGCTCCCTCTCACCCCCTCGCTTCTTTTCGGCCTCTCTCTCTCACTCGCTTACCTTCTCTTTCTCTCTCTCTTGTACGGTGTACATCGCGCTATCTCGTCGCGTTTTGCCCCGCGGCAAGTATATGCTCGCTCCCTCACTCCTCCCGCGCGTGTTTTCTATCCTCCGCACGCACCGGTACGCGCGTTATAAGGCTTATACGTTCTCGCTTCTCACTCACTCGTTCTCTCTTTCTCATTTTTTTTTTCCTCTTCGTGTATCATATCCACTTTTGTACACTGGATTCGTGGGCACGCCGACTATACGTGCTTGTATACAACCATGCGTGCGTGCTTGGCTCCACCCTCTCTCTCTCTCTCTCTTTCTCTTTGCGTGCGTAACCCCGCGTGTTCACCAATGTATTATACGCACGCTGCTCTCTCGATTTCTTATACGCATGCTACCCTCGTGCGTGCCTTTGTTACTCGGGATTTTCTTCTCTCTCTTGGTTCTCTCTCTCTCTCTCTCTTGGATGCTTTTTTTTACGTCTTGGGATCGAAGCTTTGATGAATCGCGTGGGCGGTGGTTTATATGGGAATTCTTTCGGGAACGCGATTTTTCTTCGGCTCTGCGCGGAGAAGAGGGATGAGAGCCGCAGTGGTATATAGCGCCCGTCAAGGAGGGAATTGCGTTAACGAATATTTATGCGGCAAGTTCGAAAGGGAATTTTTGTTTAATCGCGGATTTTCAAAGTTATACTCTGCTGATGCGGATGAATTTGCGGAGAGAGAAAGAGAGAGAGAGCACGTGGCAAGTTCGACGAAAGTTCGCGGGCGCGTGCAACCAGCGAGCGAGCGAGCGAGCAAGCAAGCGCGCTGGTTGCTGTAAAGTTAGCGAAACTAATTTTTAAATAATTACCGCGAGAGTTTGATGTAGAGGAGCTTCGTCCGACGAAATTGCCGTTCTGGGTGATTGATGGAAATTACTTTGGTGATTGTTGTTCGTAACATGGAAAATAATTAGATTTTTTTTTCTTTCAATTCTGTTCAAGTTTTATGAGGAAAATGCATGATCTTTCGGTAAACTTTTCAGTCCATTGAAAACATTTAACTGTATTGCGTTTGAAATGACCGAGTTTTCTTTACTCAAGATAAAGTATTTTGAAAAAATGAACAACAGCCAAAAGCTGTGAAAGTTATTTAGCAAGAGTAATAAATTGACAAAAGTTCCTTGTCAGTATTTTGAGGTATGAGAGTAATCTTCATTCATCTATCGTTTTCAATGCGTGAGAGAGATATGGCACGCATCGCTCCCTTGATGTATGAGCTTAATATTTATGATGGTTAAAGATTATTTATCACGTTTCAAGATACAAAAATTCCCTGTAAAAATATCGCTAAAATATGTAAAGTAAATAATCTTTTTTTCATAATTAAAATATCAGATCTATATAAATCTTCCACTATGCGTATACTTTAGAAAAGTAGAAGTCTCGATAAACGATTTTCATAGACAAATTTTACAACTTATACGTGATTTCATATAGCTTGCAAAAATCAGAAAACATTAACATACGTGTATGTGTAAAATAAAAAGAGCTCAATAATTCAGGATTAATAAATCAATTACACTCCAGTTGATAAAAATAACATCACACCCAAAGAGCAGCCACGTTTGCAAAACAGTACAAAACAAGTATACCATTCGAGCAAGTATAACACAAAATCAACAACACAGTCTGAATTCGGTAAAGAAAGGAAACCGCAAGTACTCGCAAGATATGCATGATACATACTTACATGCACTCGCATGAGATTCCATATTAATCGAGACAGGCGCGTTATGAATTATACCCAGGCGACGGTAGCGGCACTTTCGCAAAGCCTCGTTTCGCACTGGCAAGACCTTGGGTATATTATTTCGCATGCATTCGCTCTTCGACGGAGACGGAAAGGAAGTAGGAGCCCTTTTCGGTCCTCGTCGAGGCGCATGACACGTCAGCGGACCACGGATATTTATCGTAATTTGATACAGACATGAGCAAAAAATTGCCGTTGCATTGCTGTACGCGCGAGGAGGAAGGATATGAGCGCGGGGTGACAGTCAAGCACATATACAGTCGTCCCTAATTTGTCTTCTCGCGTACCCTTGACACTCGTTCATTACCCGCAGTTCATTTTTCTATAGAGGAAAAAAGAAGGGCTCGCGGATGATAAATTGAGCAGAGCTATATATGTGTGTGTTTGCGTGCATAATATAAAAATAATTTAAGTTAAAAGAAACGTGAAACTAAGGTAATGTATAAGGGTATAAGTATCGTGCGATTCCTTATTTGTATTTTAAATTACTCGTAGATAATGAAAAGCGTATATAAATAATTCAGATGCTGATTTTGTCTCAAATGTATTTATTGATTTATTGTATTTATGTCGAGTAACAAACATCAGCTCAAGTTTGATACAATATCTATATGTAAACATCAATTCAACAACTAGTATATCCGCAGTAAAGTTGCCGACAGCATAACCGCATATTCACGGATGAAAAATGCGAGAAAATTACCAACAAGCTCGCTGTTTATGCGCTATATAGCAGCGTCCGCGCGGGCGCACAGTTCATACATTAGATTTTCCCTCAAAGAACGAATTTATAGTATAGAATATATATACGCGCTTTGCGTTTTCGTCGCATAAATCTGGCGCCAGAGCGAACGTATGTAGCGATAAATTCGGCGACTGAAAATAATGGGGACTCATTTTGTAAATGGCACGAAACTTCAACCCTTCCCCCGCGCTCAACCGCCGCCTTCCACCGACATACACACATACACACACTCACACACATGTGCGTACACTCTCCGCGTATATATTTTATGGATGCCGTGACGCATAGCCATCGATATCGCTCTTTCTGTCTCTTTCTCTCCCTCCGAGTTGCCACTGCGGAGAGGAAGAAAACTCGCACTGGATGGGAGAAGAGAGGGAAGCATCATCCTCGTCGTCCCCGTCGTCGTCTATACCTCTCTCTCTCTGCTGCGATTCCTTATTTTCTTTATCCGCGCGCAGCTCGCTCGTGCGAGATATTGCCCCGCGGCGATAACTCACTGGCAAACTCCTTCCGTTTTCTCCATTCTATTCCTTTAGCTGCTGGCGGGGCAAGAAGAGAAACGGAAAAGAGAGAGAGAGAGAGGGGAGTCTCCAATCAGACAACCCTTTCTCGCCCTTTCTTCCGCGGCGAAGCTCTGTGATATAGCGACATGGCAAGGACCGCGAGTAGAAGAGAGAGGGAGAGAGAGGGAAGTCGATAGAAAATCGTCCTCTCTTTTCTACCTCGGCGAATGAGATAATTAAATAGGTTTCGTGCTTAATTCCGGTGCGGGCCCCGCGAGTTATGGCGCTCGGAGTGGAAATAAATTTTTTCACACGATGAGGATCTTGCATGTTTTAGGGAGGTGATTTCGGTTGCGGGAGCTATTACCGCAATTTATGTTAAACTTTTTTTTCACCTTGAGCTAACGTCCGTCTTTAATTATGTCTTAATAAAATTAAAAAAAATTTCGTTTTTCAATTTTCAAATCCCAAATCATTTGAATGCTGTGTGTATATATATATATATATATATATATATATACTGACGCTCGAATGAAAAATAAAAAAAAAAATGTTTGCATTTTCCGACAGTGAAATATCATTTATAATCAAAGATCAAAAACGTTGTGAGTGATGGATAGCTTGTAACTCAATGATACATTACTTCATGGAACGTGAATTATCGGGGGAGTGATTCGAAAAAGATAATTTTGTCGCTGCTAGAGCCGAAAGGAGCGGTTTTATCAACTACACGGGGTGGATACTTTTTCGTGCGCGTATATACGCGTATGTATATATATATATACATATACGCACACGCGGCTCTTCCTGTTTACAAAATTTTGACCTGCTGATTTACGAGCTCGAACAGTCGAAAATGCCGTGTGCACACAGTGTACGCGCACGCGCGCGGCGCTTTGTTCTATACGTGTCACAATTCCGAGAATTATCGTTTTCTACGAGCGATCTCGAATCACGATATAACACACACGGGTTGCGCGCGCGCGGATTGTCGGATTCTCCCGGCGACAAGATCTCGAAAATTTTATTTTTATGGAAATAAGCGCTCGCTTTACGAGCTATCTAATTTCGGCCAACATAATGTGAATTTATGAACTCTTACCTGCGGTACTAATGAGAATGTTTCTCACCTCGTATATATGTATTGAAGTCGTGTATATATATATAGGAATAAAATTTCACGGTAAAGATGTATTTATTTTTTACGTGGAATATAAGTTATTTATAATGGGCGTTGCTGTATAAAGAAAAGTAAAAATTGGGTATATCTGATTAATGTTCTTTCTCTCAAAAATAAAAATGAGTGATGCGGTCAAAAAATTCTTATGCTATGATAAAGATCTTCATATTATTTACATCACGAAAATATCACTGAATAACGTACTCTGGTGGTAAATGATCACATTTCTAAACTAGGAAATTTCAATGATAGTCAGTTCTTAGTATATTAAATCAACTAAAATTCGAGTTGATTTTTAGCATTCACTTGAGTTGATTTGGTATACTTAGAACTGAGTTTTAGTGAATTTAAGTGATATCAATTTAGAGAGTAGTCAGATTCAAAATGCCTAGAAAGTGGAAACATTTGTTTGAGTCATGAACACTTTTTCTGATCACTTTTGGTCATTTATTGGTATAAAGAATGATATACAGTTGAAACAGTAACTAACTTTCAGCTAATTTTTATCTAATAAAAGTGACAAAAACATGAAACTATTACGCCATTTTTAACAGTGAAAAAACCTATGTGATATAGGTGATTCGCTGTGGTATGAGCACGTGAGATACAAGGCAGAATTTATAGATTTTATAAATATTTTAAATGAAAATTTTTAACTATTATTTATTGTTAACATTACGGTAATCTGTTGCAAGAAAATGTTTGCAAGTATAATATGTTGAATGTATCGCCACTCCATAGAATAATTTTTCAGTACCATTTATCAATTTCTTACTTATCCACGAATTCAATTTTCCCCAAAGTATCATGAATTTTAAACACAATAATTTAAAAGAATAAGTAATGCTCAAACAGATCCCCGAACCACTATTCTTAGCAGCGCAGTTCCTCACCGGCCAAAAAAAGGCAAAACCGCACGTATCCAATGAGAGATAAAATTCGCCAGGGGGGCCTCGCCTCGAACAGAGGGTGGTGTTTATTTCGATGCCGTCGTCCGGAAGATTGCTACGCGCGTAGCTTTTCACGGTGGCGAGTCGTAAGTCGAGCCTGAATGACGGAATTCACGTCGCCGTGGCGCTACTGGTATATATAGGGGTGGTGCACTCACACATACACATAGTGGCGCAGTACCGGCGTGAATGGAGCTGGCGGAAGGCCTTCGGAAATTAAACGTCCCGGCTACGTTCCTCTCTCTCTCTCTTCTTTTTTTTCCTCGCCAGTGTAATGTACGAGCGGCCGACAAGCCAGCGCGTTCACTATTACTCTCTCTCTCTCTCTCGCTCTTATTTTCTTTCCGTCTCTTTTTCTTTCGCTGCTAGCGCGCGCCTTTCTTCCTTCTCCTATTCCGTGCGCACTGGCTCGCTTTTCTCTCTTTTCTTGCGGAGAAGAGCAGCAGTGCGCGAGCGTGAACTCCAACTTTCCGCATTGAATAATATTGAAAAGTCTCGGGAGGAGTGAAAAAGTTTCGGGAGCATTGAAAGTGGGAAATTGAGGATTGTTTATTTAAATGTTAATTAATGAATGATGATGATCGTTTTGGAAGGATAATGGATGTGAAAGAGGCTAAGAATTATGGAGTTTTTGCGTAAAAATTACGCGTATAATTTTCGGGATAAAGATGTCTCGAAATTTAAGGATACGTGACATGAAATATGGAATTTTTTTCTTGCATCGATCAAGATGAATAACGGTGTTTTTGTGCACTTTTCGAAAGTAATTATATTTTGTTTAAGGCAATTTTTTCCGAGAGGTGTAATTACTTAAATATGCAATCTTTAACGTTATTTCGAAATTCCGGTATACAAGATATTGTAAATAAAAAATAACCTATAAAGTTACAATATCTTTTTTCTTTTATTTTTATTTCAAATCGCTTTAGGATATAAAAATATTTCGAATATTTGCGCACACGTGCTATTATACCGCTATGGCATTCACCTTTAATTTCTTTTTAATTCAAAAGAAAAAATGTAGTTCAAAGGGAAAAGAGCGTTAATTAGCCGCCGAGGCATTCCATCCCCGCGCGGCAGTGCGCAAAACGATATAAACCAAACCTCTCGGGAATTCGAAAAAATACCCACTCGCGATAAACGCGGTAGCTGCTCTATAGGCGCGGTATCCCGCACCCGGAGATATAAAGTTCACATTTGTAGAATCATGCGGCAAATCGTAATCGAAGCCCGTAGCGCTGTACACGCTCAGCTTGCCTATATGGGAAATTCTTTGTGAACACGGTAAGTATGTGGTGCCTTTGCACGCGGCTTATTTCTAAAACAGAGGAGAGAACGCAACTTCCTGATAGTTATATACGCTCGTAGCTCATTTTTCAAGCGGTTTGCATTCCGCGAGAAAACTTTGTGATCCGGTTTAACTCGACGATCGAACATATCTTCCACGATGGTAGAGGAAGTTGTATATATGTGTACATGAGCGAAGTGCTACCGCGTTTGATGTTATTTATGAGGACATGATATATATACGTTTAATGATATTAATAAAGTCTATATTAATTAAAAATAGATATATGTGAAGTATCCCGACGATAGCAATATACCAGCCACGTGTTTACAGTATATATTTTAAAATAATAAAGAAATATTTAATATCGTAGTTACAATACAAATTTTTTTACCCTATATACACATCTTTATTCGTCCTCATAAACATAAAATTTCCATGAACAATCGTGCAAATCTCCTATCGCTACATCATTTTCCAATACCTTCCGGCACCAAGTCCAAGTTCAACGGTAAAAATCTATAAGAGCTGGGCGGGTCGTATTTAGTTATTGTTTCCTGGACCGCGTATTACTGGAAGATATGGGAAGGGGAGGGGGAGACTTTATTGCCTCGTGCCGGTAATATAGGTAGAGGCACTCGACTGGCTCGCGCGACACACACATATATACTCTCGTATATAGGCTCGTGTATTCGTGCGAGAGAGATAGAGAGAGAGAGAGAGAGAGAGCAAGTGCTCGAGCACCTGTTGGCGCTCGCGATTATGACCGCAATAACATTCCGTCAAACTGCGAATGCGCCCCGGGATCTCGCGCGGCGACTAACCTACCGTTCCCCTCTTCCTCTCTCTCTCTCTCTCTCTCTCTCTCTCTACGGTATACTCGTACGGCTATGTGTGTGTATATATACGTATACGAGTATGATACAGAGAGAAGCTTTCACGGCCACGTGATACTGATGTTCTCTCTCTCCCTCTCTCTCTCTTCATTGAGCTGAATTTACTCCCACGATGCGTGAATCTGTGTGCATGCGCGCGTGTGTCCACTTAGGCCTGATGTATTTACTTTGGATTAATTGTTATGAAGTGCCGAGTGAGCTCAGGCTAGTCTGTATCTTTGATATATGTTTGGGTTTTTTCTTTTTCTGAATCTACGATATTAGATATATATAATTATTTTAATTTTAACACTTGTTATATTATACTTTTACACGACTATTAAACTATTTTCATAAGAGTAGTTGTTACATCACTTTACATAAGTATATGTAGTTGTAAAATGATATATAAAACGAATGTGTAACAATGATAACTACCACCCTTAATTTACGATTAAATAAATAAATTAAAAAAATTTTAACCCAACTTCATATACTTTTATTCTGAAATACGAGCCAAAAAAGAACTGCTCTCTCGCAATTAATTATCCCCGCATATAAACCACGCGCCAAAGCAGCGCATCCACGGCAATTCATCTATTTTACCGAATTAATTTTATTGTTTCGCAAAAAGCGCTCGCTGCACGCTTCCTCGCTGCTTTTCCCCGAAATTCACGCTGCCGCGGTCTCCCGTTCGCGTTTACAAAAACGCGTGCGCTGCGCTCGCCAGTGCACCTCGGTAAAGGAAACGCAAGTAGCACGCGCGCACACCCGCGATTCATTGATTTCATGTCGCTACCGAGATAATTTATCGGCCAATATATCGCCCGCTTGTCGATAGCATTCGTTGCGTCATGTGCCCTCGTGGATTGCCAGGGGCCCGCATTATAACGGTATCTTCTGCAAAAGGTCGACAAAAAGAGAGCTTGCGAAGAATAAGAGAGGAAGATTGCCGAATTTTTCAACGGGTCTTGCGTTGCACAGTAGGGACAAATGGATTTTTTGTGACAAAATCATATAGCCTGGGATTGGATATAGTTATAATTTTTTTTTTAAGTAAAGGTGAGGATATGTATAATATGGGAAAACTATACCCGTTATGAAACTTTGATATCATAACCTCAAAAAACTTGCTTACATATGCATATTTTTAAAAAAATGACAGAAAACGCACTAAAAAAAAATTTTTTTTGGGTGATATGACAGTTTTCCTATGTTTTTTTACCTGCTGAATGCGAATATTTTGATCCCATCAAGCAAAAATCGAAACATTTAAGAAAAAAGCGAATTATAGTTTTCCCATATTGTACATATTCTCACCTTTATTAAAAAAAAAAAATTATAAAGATATCTTTATCCAATCCCGGGCTATATGATTTTGTCACAAAAAATCCATTTGTTCCCACAGTGCGTCGGCTCGAGTTGGAATAAATATCAGATGAAATATGTGCGGAGGATCCATCAGGGAGCGCATGAGCGACGAGTAGTATTTTCGGCTTTAAATTTGAAGTGAGTTTGCCGGCGCCCGCCGTTGTGAGCTCGATTTAAATCCTGCCTGAGGCGTGCGCGCAAGAGAGAGAAAGAGAGAGAGAGGGGCGGGGGTGAAATTGGCCGGCGGTGAAACACAATTTCGCGGCGAGGTTCGAGCTCGGAGCGCGAATCCAATTTAAAGTGCCAGGCGGTAAGAGCGGGGAGAGAAGAAGAGAAAGAGGGATAGCTCGGAGAAATGGGAAAATGAGAGCGAGGGAGAAAGGGTGTGTGTGTATATATACGTATATATGTGTCTGTGCGGAGTCTGTGGTGCTGAAATGCACGCCCCGTGCAGTGAGTGCAGCTGAAACTTTGCACCTACCAATTTACCATAAGTGAATTGAATCATTAATTCAATTAGAAAAATGAGGATTTCTCTTATTGAGAAATCTCTTTTTTTGCTGAGCGGTTTAACGTGAAATTACGGTCCTCTTCCTGCTATAATAATCGTGTTACAAGTGTAATTTTATTACGAAGATGTGTTTTTTTGTATATTCCTTTAATGGCTTTATTGCATGCATGTGCTGTGACGCTAGATTATATTTATAGCTGTTTTGCCAATTTATAAAAGATAAAATTATTTTTCATGATTAAAAAATATTTGTGTTATAATAAAGTTGTATATGAGATAACCTGAGATTATAATAAACTTTAAAACATTATTAGGACGGGGTTAGTGGTAATAATAATGTAACTATATTAAAATATACAATAAGAATATTATCAAAATACAAAAATATTCGAAGAAATATTTAGAAGATTTGTATGTATGAGATGATGTTACAGGCTCAGTTTCAGAACTCGAAAGTGTGAGCCGGTTTATCGGATGAACTCAAAGCTAAAACAGTTTCTGAATGTAAATATTTTGTGGTTCAACCGGTTCATGAAGTGGATGGAACAATCCATAAGCGAATAATCATTCGGGGAAGTAGTTTAGATATGTCAAAAACAGAATATAATAATTAAATTGTTAATTGTTAAATAGTTGACGGAATAATCTTGAAGCTGTGTAATAATTTTTACAAACTCGCAAAACAAAAAGAAAACATATCTACTATGAATATTTAAATTTTAGCTTCTTGTTGAATTAAAAAGTTTAAACTTTCAAATTCCACTAGAAATTTAGAAATAACATAAAGTTTAGTATTGATTTTCGACTACTTCACAACCTATAGAGATAACTTAGACCAGTTAGATTCAATAAAAAGTAAAAAATCCAAATTCAATAACAATAAAATTACATTTATTATTCCGTTGTTTGAAATGTGCGTGCACCTTTTGATTAAAAAATTTTTTTACATAATCATAGTTACACTAATGTATGTACCTCGACTCTACCCAACCTTATCTCAGCCTCTCGCCAAAAGCAAAAGAAGTGATAACGACCACCAACGCAAACCACTGCCCATCGTGTACTCTCTATATATAGGTATGAATGTACAAGAGAGCCTCCAGCACGTGGTGCACGCACACCTCCTTGTGCGTTCAAGCATCGCACCATCTCTCTCGCTCTCTCCTTGCTACATATACTCTCGTATATAATACACACAACGTATAGTACACGCATATACGCTCAAAGAGGCAGAGGGACAGAGCGAGAGAGACGGGAATCCCCAAGCAGCATATAGGCACGAGAGCGAGCGAGAGCCACAAATCACCATTACTCGATGTGTATCGCGACGCTATATAATTATACCTATAACGCCAAGCATCAGGTAATGGCTCAATCCCGCACGTGCATGTGATGATAACCAGTCGCACGGAGGTATATACACGCATATATATATATACACAACGCAGTCCCCCGCGAGCGCTGTTCTGCTCCGTTCTGCGCCTCTCTGTTCCATGATCCTCTCACTCCCTCGCTCGCTCTCCCGTTCACCTGCTCCACGGCGCGAGATTCAAAATCCAACTCTCCTATTGGACAGTGTGCCGGTCACGTGGCCCGTTGCGTCATCGACTCCATGCGCCGCACGAGGAAAACCTCGCGGGTTGGCGCGCTCGCTCGCGCCTGCGTCTGTTTATACGCGAGCAGGCAGTCGTGGTGGAGGCAAACGGGAACGGGCCGTACTAACCACTAGTGCGAGCGAGATACTCGTACGTCTAAGGTATAGGCGAGACGAGGACAGCGTACGACTGGTTTCCCCTACACGCTTGCCCCCACCATCGCGCCATTAACAACGCCCTTGCGCATAAATCCCGGGGAGCGGCCGAGCGCTCTGCGCGCGCCCACAGTGAGTGCGAGCGAGATGGGCTTATATATACTCTCTCTCTCTCTCTCTCGCTCGCTCGCACTCGACTCGTTCGTCTCCTTCCTGTCGGCGCGAGGTTCCCATATAACTCTCTCGCTCACGCGCACACGCTCGTTCGCTCGCTCTCCCCGCCCCTCGACCGGCTGGCTGGACGCGCCGTATCTACTTACTCCGTCCGTTAGCTCCGTCTCGCTCCACATACGCAAGCCCACGTGCGAGTATGTGTGTGTGTGTGTATGTATATGTGGTTGGGAACTTCACTGGTAGTACTACTGTGTGTACACTGTACTACCACTACTACTACTACTGTGAGCTATGAGACTGTGTGCGGGGGAGAGACGAAGATGGAATACCGCGCGCGGCGCGCACACGTGAAAGAGAGCCAAATGGTGGGGGTACGGAGCGCGGAGAGTTACGAGTGTGTGGAAACGATACAGGGTTATCGCGTGCGTATATGTACGTGTATAAGAGAGGGAGCGTGAGAGAGAGAGAGATGGGAGATGTAGGAGTATAGGAGAGAAATAGCAAAAGGTGTATTGTTGAGGAGAGATATTTAGAGCTATGGGTAAAGGTGTAATAGTCGAATGAGTGGAATAAAAAGAAATTTTAATTGTTAGGATAAAACGGAGTATCGGAGCAATATGAGTATATAGTAAATAATTAGGAGGAAAGAGGCGAAGGAACCACGCATAGTATAGTAGCGGGAACCGCGTGTGCGCGCGCGCTTGCGGAAAGAGCGCGCGAAACGAAAGATAGAAAGAGAAAGAGATGCGAATTCCTGGCGCATGTGTGTGTGAACTGGACTCTCTCTCTCTCTCTACCGAGGAAGAGGTGGTGGACGAGAGAGCAAGAGAGAAAGAGAGAGAGCCTGAGAGAAGAGGTGGAGGAGGAGAGTGCAGGGGGGCGTTGGGGGGTCCCGCGAACGCGCACCGAGAGAGTAAGAGAGAACGAGAGACTCGTTGGAGGAGGCGGCTGCGGAGGAGGGGGCGAGAGCAGCAGCGGCACGAGGAATACGAGCATATACACACCACCAGCTCTCTCTCTCTCTGCTCTGCTGCGGCGGTTGCGAGAAAGAGCGAGAGAGAGAGAGAAGCACATACATACATCCACACATACACAGCAAAGCGTAGAGCAGCAGCGCCGCGTGGCGGCCCTAGGTGGGGACTATCGGCCGTAAACCATCCGCGGGGCGCGGGCCGAACATTTAACTCACGTATTGCCATCCGACAAGTTTGCTTTGGCCCCGCGTGCGAGACGACGTTAGCAGGGAGAGAGAGCGTCACCCGGCCGCCGCATCCGTACGCACGCACAACCGCGCTGGAGAGCTGGCCCCGCGCGCCGCGACGACGGGCCGCGCCACTCTTTTCTCTCTCTCTCCTCCTCCTCCTCTCTCTCTATCTCTCTCCTCTATCTCTTTTCTTTCTTCTTCCCTCTGTCTGTCGGCTGTGTATCCTAGAAAAAGAGAGAGAGAGAGCATCGTGCCCGGTGCCGAGTGATAACGATAACAGGGCACCTGCGCTCAAGCAACGAGTAGTTCGTCCTGGTACGCTCTAGCCGAAGGGATATATAGAGAGAAGTGAGAACAGTTCGCACCTGACCCCGTTTACTTTTTTCGGCGTCAATGGTGAGAGACATGTCATCGATGAAGTGTTATTGATCACGCACGTATATATTAATATATGTAGTATCCACCAGCGAGTGGTGAAACGCCAAAGAGAAGCATATACACGCAGAGACAGTTTTATTGCGAAAAGTTTCCGTTCCGATATAAGGAATAAACGTTGTGTATATATACGTATACGAATACAGACACTGTAAGGATGCAGCGGTCACGAAGTCAGCAGGTTCGGCAGCAGCTGGCCAGCCGACGACGTCACTGAAGACTTATAGCAAGGAATTCGCGCTGATTCCGCACAGACATCGCAGCACCCCGCCACACACGGTGAGTCGATATGTGCTCAGTGTGCGAGAGATGATGACGATGATGTGCGCGATGGTATAATAGCGTTGCGCAGTGTCTTAATTACACTTATTAGACTGGAGAATTGCATTGGTACGACGTTGTAGTGTGTAAAAATGTTAAATTTGTTAGGAATCGAGCGGTTGGAAAGGGTTATTTTGAGGTTAGAAGATGTCGGGCGCGGGCAAGAGTGTATGTATAGGCCTCGGTTCCCGCCACAGTGAGAATGGCCGCACGCGCGTAGTATATGCACAGTGGTGGCGGCGGCGGCTATACGGGACTCCACGTGCGCTGTCCGACGGATGGCGGAGTTTCAGCTGTTCGATAACGCGCGGTTGTTTGTCCTGTTACGGAGTCCAGTTTGGTTAATGGTAGTGGATGAATACGCGAAATCGTTCACTGATCGTTTACGAACGTTCTGAGATTTGTTTGATAATTTTGGTGTCATTATTTGCAATGTTATGGTCGGATTTAAAAGGATGTTTAAGGGATCTTGTTGAGTAAAATTTATGACCACTGTATACGAGCTGAAAATTATTGTTTTTTCGAGATAAAAAATTAGAGATTGATTGAATATCGAAATTACACGTTTATTTTACATTATTTATGTGTTGTTTATGGAAAATTAGTTAAGGATATGTTTTTATTCTATGTTTTAATTGTCGTACAATACATGCATGAAGAATATGAAGGAAAATAGTATATTTCCTCTCGAAATTATTATTTTAATTTTAGTATGCACGAATTTTGCATTTTATAATCATGTTTTTGTTTCAAATAATTATAAAATCATTGTAAATATATTTATTATATTAAAACGGTATCTGAAAATTACAGTACCACAGTAAAATCACGAATATATTTCTTCTTTATCCTATGGGCATCATCACTGTTAAAAATATAAATTTTTCTAGTTAAAAATATCATACATTGTTTATAATAATTTATTTATTTACATAATGCCGAAATAAAAATTATTTTCCCTATATATATAAACAACGTGTCTCGACATATAGCCATAAATTTATTTAATTATTAGTATACAAAATTTTTTGAAAAAAGTAATCATCGCAATTACTGCAATAATTACATGTTAACTATCCTCAAAAACCTCGAACAATTATATCACAGACCATAGTTCACGGTCAACCCAACCATACAATCTTGCTAACCATCGGATGCGGTAATACAGTTCTCGCTCTTGATAATTTTCGCCTCCATTCCCAGCCACTAAAAGACCCTTCAAATTACCGGGCTAACGAAGCCGCAAAAGGACCAAAAAACCCCTCAAAAGTCAGGCCGCGTACGCAACACGTTTGTCCTCCATTCAAAGATCTTTCCTCGCCTGCACAGCAGCCGATCGGCTCGATTTTTCCCAAAAAACGCGTTCCCATCCGTTGAAGAAAAAAAAAAGAAGCCCCATGCGCGCATCCTCGATACAATCTTTACGGCTCCCGACGGAGCTATGTGCTGTCCTACCCGGAAGTTCCCGCGTGCCACGAGAGAGAATGATCGTCTTTTATGTCGTCTCTTGCTCGTCTTCGCCAGTATAATTTTGTCCTTCGTCGCTGCAGTATAATATCTAGACGCACATACATAGATGTGCAACTTTTTTTTCCGGTATGTGGGGAAGGCGGACGAGTATTCTGAAAATGAAGCGAGCGGTGGTGTCGATGCGCCGAAGTGAGCCGATGAAATAGAGGAACGATGGTGGAGCTCTGACGCGGGCCCATAAATAAGGATCGCGGCGAGCGGGCCGCGAGGCTGCGAGCGATGATAAGCGTACCTTTGCCCCCCTCCCCCGGTTCTCTCACGTATGGGTAGCGGTCGGCTCGATCGGGGTGTTTCTCTTGTGTATGATATACTTTTTGAGTCTCTCAAAAAATAAACTTGGTATCTACAAAAGTATATATAACAAAATATTTTTTTTGTATATTTTTTAGTTTTTAATATCATTTTTTAAGTTACAATTTAATTTACATAGAATATTGTTTTTGAAAGGTATTTATTTAATGTGAAAATTCGTAAATTTATACCTCGTTGATATTACGCGTTATTCTGGGAAGAACTATTATTGTATTTTATAAATCAAACCAACATATTATATTACAAAATTTTGCTTGCCTTCTGAAGAAGATCAATTTTCAATATATTATTGTGCATCATATAAGTTAAACTCGTATCATATACCTCAACCTATAAAGACTAGAGAAAACACTCGATACAAACCGATCGCTCATCCTCATTACTTCTAGCCATGAATCAGCACCAAACCATCACCTCTCCTATTATACTTTACTTACTTTCTCCCTCTTTCAAAACACACTCCTCCACCATCAAAACCAACCCCCCAACCATTTCGGATTCTCGAACCTTAAATACTTTCAAGGAACACTCACGCAACCACCTTACCATCCTCTCGCCATAGCTTCATCTTCTCTTCGTCCCCTGCGGCCGGCACGCCGCGGCCGTTTCTCATATCAGTTTAGCTCGGGCGCGACACTTTCGAGAAGTTGCCCGTGCGACGTCACCCGATGCCCTCGTATTCGCGACACCTAAGGAGGAGAGAGAGAGATCCAGCCAGCCGGCGCCCTCCGGGGGTAGAAAGATAAGTGACGCGCCCGAAAACTTAACAAACCCTCGCCGCTGTGTGATAATGTATGGCGTACGCGGCGCCGCAGGCTATGCGCGTTGTGCTATAGGAGGAGTATCGAGAGTTAGGGTGAAAGAGGCAAGGAGGGAAATCAAAATGGATGGGAGGATGCGTGGAATGTGGGTCGCATGATGGAGGTTTGAGGTGCGCTTGGTGCTTGTTTGAGAAGCTAAGAGAGAGTGAATTAGAGAAATTGGGAATGAAATTATGGGATATTGGATATGTGAAGGGGGATGCAGAATTTTATAGAAATCGGTGTTGATGTTGACGTTGTTATAAATTTTTATGGTGAATTATATCTATAGAATTATCTTTACATCCAATTTAATAATTCATTAAGGGATGTTTCAAAGTATTTGATAACTCTACAACTTTTCAAATTGATCGAATGGAACAATGAAAATTATTCGGACAAACTATTCAAAGTATAATATCAAAAAATTCAAAATCCGTTGAAATTAAAAAATGGTTTTACTTGGTTTTAACGTGATCTCAAATTTTGGCAAAAACTCACAGCGCACTCACAATAAGGAGAAAAAGGATAGCTTACAACTTCAATTAAAAATTATTTAACGCCGTGCAAACGAGCGAGCGCGTGCGCAGAGTCGGCCGCGTTTCGACTAACGAGCTGCGCCGTATCGTTAATCACGCTTGATTTGCAAGCTCACCGCGCTGAAACCAGTACGAGTGACAGCGGGCGTCGGGTGTTCTTCCAACAATTTATGAAAGCTCTCCTCTTTCTCTCTTTCTCCGCTTCTCTCTCTCTCTCTCTCTCATTCAGAGATTTTCCAGTTGATTGGCATTTTTCAAGCGATAGAGCATCTTTCCGCGTCAGTCTTTCGCCGAACGTTATTTCACGCTCGTTGAAATTGATGTAGGTTGCTGATTTATGTTTTTGGAGCAAACTATTTTTTCTACTTTATTTTGTATAAATGTATAATTATCTGATTATAAAAAGAATAATAATCTGTGATCTGATTTTGTTGAACGAATTTTCGGAATGTTTTGGACAGAAGGTAGACAATAAACTATAGAAATTTTCAAAATGAATACATTGTTCGTGTCAACACTTCAGTTAAGAAAACGAGACACATATTTATGTGCTCGCTTAGATGGATAGCACTCACTATTAACTACAAAATATGAACCTATCTGTCCTATCATCACGTAGTCAAAAACGCATGAATTCTCCTAAAGATATAACGTATGATAAAATCGTCTACACAAACGCGTCACCATCACTTATATATGAAACAAAAACCTACATAACAGTACAATTGTATACAAGAGATGGTTTTATTAAAGATCAATAATTAAGAAGGCTATATATAATTAAATCTCAGTTGAATCCAACGTTTGATCTATACCAATCTTTTGGAACGGCACATCATAATTTCCTGCAAAAGTAACGGTATTTTAATACACGATTCGAAAGAGCTGAAAAACACGTCGTCCAAACACCGAGCCCGCGCGTGCAACTGTAAAAAAGCGTTCGGTAACAAGTATACAGACGCTCGCGCTTGTGTAAAACAAACGTAAATCATCGCAATCGAAAGGGATCCATATACCCGGCGCACTTGCGTACATATATATATATATATATATACGTATATGATCATCGTCGCATGAGCGCATGTATGAAAAGAAAGAGAGAGAGAGAGAGAAAGACCGAAAAAAGGTAAACATCGATCAGCCTGAACGATGCATTTATATATATAAGTACACTATACAGACGATTGCACTCGGCACGGGCAATCCTCAGCTATGACACGAGAGTTACAAGCTCGCGCGCGCGGCCCATTCTTCATTGTAATTGATTCGTAAAGAAAGCGATTTTATCGGTTTCACGAGCGGCCCGACGTGATGTATCGCGCGCGTGCGCTTACACTTATATATATACATATACGCACACACACACATACACACACGTTCGCGAACGAGCGGCGCTGACCGATTATATCGAATCTATCGGCAAGCTAATTGTAAGTCGCGGCGCGCCGATCGCGCGTCGTCCGAAATTTATTCCTCGCGTATATATATATACATACATACACATACGGTTTGCATCGCACGCGACTCTCTCGTATATATATATATATATATATATATATATATATATACATACCCTTTGCGTGGGTACTATACGCGTGTGTAAAAGGAAGAGACGATCTTTTGCCTCTCCCTCCCCTTTCTCTTCTCCCCCTACGCCGACACGATCCGACAATTGGTTAAGTGCGATAATAGAGCAATTCCAGTCCGCTTTAGAGGAACTTTATGACTCGACTCTCTCTCTCTCGCACCCCGCTGGTATGGCGAGAGAAGAGGGATGAGGCGCGTGGAAGAACGGTTATGGCTGCTCTGCCGGCGGCAACGACGACACCCTCTATATATACGCGTGGCAGTAGTGGCGGGTGTTTGTGTATGTGTGTATATATATATATATATATATATATATATATGTATACGTACTCACCTCTAATGGCCGTGAAATAATTTTTCTGACACTTTACGCTCGCTGGGTTAGCAGAACACACATATACACATATATCGCTTGTTCATCGCTCGGGTCGCTGTCAAAACACAGGCGATTTGCCGGCTTTTTTATGACGAGCGGTGCGTGCCGTGCAGGGTAGTATAATATAGTTTGGGTTATGTGTCGACGTATTGTGGAGTGCGCAGTGCTTATGTGTATGTGTACTCTGACTTATTGTCGAGCAATTTGTTCGGATTCTTTTGCATTATATATATATATATATATATATATATGGAGTGTGTTTATACGGCCCAGGTTATTTACGACGTTCGATGTTTAATTTAATTTGATTAATTTATATAGCGGATTAGAATATACGTGCGCGCTTGTGCCGTTGTTGTTGCTGCTGCTACTGTTGCTTCGTTGTTATACGAGTATGGAAAATTTATGCGAATATTTTGATGAATTAATTCAATTACGGGGTGATAATGCTAAACGTTATTTGTTTAAAAATGAAGCTACGCAGCATTAAGTGTTAATTAAACAGGGGAATATAAATGTTGTACAAATGATATATTTATATATACGGGATCATTAATACGGGATATTGTTTAACACCTTACGCACCGATATGTATATATATATATATACCATAAGCATTGCTCGCGTAAAATGAATATTTTTATAGCCGCGCGTCAATAAAATGTTATTAACCCGATAAATTTTCTCGCTACTTTCAACACAGCGCCTGTGTGTTTTATTCCCGGAAAAAGCAAACAAAAACCGTATGTGCGCACATAATGAGGTGGGTAATTTGAGCTAAAGTCTTAATTCGGACGACCTCCTTGTTAACGATATATCGCGCGCTCGTTACACATGCAAATCCCTCTGCTATACGCACAATCCGAATCTAGAAAGCGCCTCATCTAGGGAAACACATACACACTCGCGCTAATTTTTTCCCTGAATTTCGTAGAAATAGCATTCAGAGTGAGAAGTGCGTGCATCGTGGGACTCGACTATATGTATATAAGTAACGGCTTACGCGCTATATATGCTTGCTTGTACATATACGCGGCTGCCGACGGAACGCTACGACGCGCGTTCTCTATGCGTGTATGTATATATAAGCGGACTGTATACACTCGAGATCTCGGTTTAAGTGCCCGGTGCTTTTTATAATTGCTTCGCTATACAAGCTTGTGTATGTTTAGATGCGAAATAAATGAGTTTTTTTTCAATTAACTGTTTAGCTGTTATTAGAACGCCTAGTGCGTTGAATATAACGAATGCATTATTTTATATGCCGTGATTTTGAATTATGGTATAGGTTATGATGTGCTATGTGGTTACAGGGTTGTTGCGTAGATGGAGAGATATTGTTTTTAGAAATGTAGTTCGGTGTATTGATTTATTGCTTTTGGCGCGTTGATTAATTTGTAGTAATTTGCATTAAAATAAAAATTTAACACCTCGCGTTTTATATCCGCGTTTATTTTTCACGTTATAAATGTGTCTGTCGTACAACAGTTTTTATTGAATTTCGTTACAGTTACGACTTTATGAGTCGCAATAAATTACAAAATCATTCCCTTGTAAAATTTTGTTGTAATTGGTGAAAATTTCTATATTTTCTAAAATGCAACATACAATAAATTCATAATCTTCTGATCGCACAAAAGAATTTTAATTGAAAAAGTAACTTTTTCCCATCCATAAAACATCACTTTAAGCCTGTTGTTTTGACGTTAAAATGGTCAAGGTTGTAATGCTCCGATCTTTCCTTAAAATCTCCAAACCGCTCGACTTCCCACACAACTATACTCTCAACCTCCCTCGTACGTGCAAAATTGCTCCAGATATCCTCCCTAAAAATCCAGATCACCTTTCTTCGCCCCCTCCGAAAGAAAAAAAAACCCTCCTAAAACCCTGAGACCTCCCAACCTCACTCTTGTCTCATTGTCCCTCTGGTCTGTGGGGTCACGGGCCATCAGCTCATAAAGCCCATTTCCTAAAACATTGCGCAACCTATGCACCCCCGCTGCGAAAGCGTAGCAAGGCCACGCCGCGGAACGACACAACAACGCTGCACGGGGTGCTTATATATACCTTTGCTTTTCCGGAGCAAGGCCGCTTCTCTTCGCAATTGCATCACCATAGGCACGCGCACCTGCACGCGTTCTGTTTTTTTCCCCGTGCGAGTCGCATCCTCACCGATATACCTGTCGTCGCGTTGCAGCTCTGACCCTCGTAAATTACGAGCGACAGTAGAGAGAGAGAGAGAAAGAGAGAGAGAGAGAAAAAGTGGGAGGCCGAGTGTGTATCACGCAAAAACACGCGGCAAAGTGCGTTAAAACGCATAACGGAACGTTGTGGGCGAAGGACGGACTGTATGTGTGTGTGTGTGTGTAGATACAAGGCGCAAGGTCAGCGTACTGATGTAGGTTCCTCAGGGGTTGTGGATGCGTGCAGGATTCCAGTGCGCGCATGAGATGGAGTTTTTAGGAACGAGGCACACTGTATATATGCGCCACGCACGCACGCACGTATATATGCCTGCTCTCGTTTTCCTTTGATGTCCCGGGAATTTCCGCAAACAGTCGCGGTTTTTGAGCTGGCGTTCGGTCAGGTCTTCGGAGCCTCTCGATTGTCTCTCGGTCGTGAGGCTGACTGACTCTCTTTCTTTTTGTGCCGCGAAGAGAGTGGATTTATGGCGGACAGTCGGTGATACGAGAGGAGATGACCGAATTGAGGAAATTAGCCGGGGTATGGTTTTTGCGACGGAGTAATTTAGTTTTTTTTTTTATATGGACATTGGTCGTTTCGATATATTCAAGAGGAATTAATCTTATACGAGTAATTTGTTAAAAAATTAAATAACGACGTGAATTACAGGTTGAAAATAGAAAGTTACGTTTTCGAGGATTATTTTTGTTATTCTTTTATAAAGTTTAATATTACATCGCATCACGGGTTCTTTGATACGTGTATAACACTGAAACAAGAATATTTTCATATACGCATATATATATATATATATATTTACGTACGCACGCGTGTAAAGATTTGTTACACGCCGAAATGAATAAATATTCGTTTATTTCAAGCAATTTCACAGCACATTAATTAAAGCGCGAGATTTCAAAACGGCTTATCAAAAGCATTTTTGTTTGCGCACGTACAGAAAACTTGCCACACGCGGCCACATAAATTCATCCGCAATTCTTCGAGCGACAGCAAAAGAATCTCTCTCTCTCTTTCTCTCTCCCTCGCTCCGTCTCTTCTCTCCTTCCCTCTTCTCTCGTGTCGCCGGAATTAAACGAAAAGTCCTTTCGAAATCGTCGCTCGCTCGCTCGTCGCACGTATAGATTTTTCGTTAGCGCGCGCGCGAATTTCACTTGATATTATTTATGTATGTCCGAAACTTAAAATTCCTTACGCAAATTTTTACTCGTCGCGCCGCTTCGTCGTCGAGGCTATATGCGCGAATGTAGAGACACCCGAAGGTTAACAATGAGCGCGCGCGCGCGGGCAGGAGAGGCCCACTTGATTTATAAGTTCAACTCGGCTCGCGCGCGCGCGCACGACAACGACGACGAACAATATTTTGATCTTAATGCTCGTTTTGGGCCAAAGGTACGTGTACAGCCTGCCGGATGGGTGCGAGGTGAGCATAGGCGGCCGATGATGTCATTCCGTGCTTGCTATATACATGCGTATGTGTATATGTGTGTGTATACGTCGCGAGGTTTTGGACTGGGTGAAGTCTGAGCCCCCCAAGCTCGCTTATCATTTTCGCGCATCTACACGCGCGTAATTAATTTACGTAACCATTTCTTTTTTCAAGTTTATTTTAAAAAATTAAAACTTATGCTGTGTGTGTGTGCATATAATGTTATCGCGTTATTTAAAAGCTGGTAATGTTAGTCATATTAGTTTTTAATTGCTTTAATTGCTTTTTCTTGTAGACGCACTTTATCTGACGGATCTTTAAAAGAATAATGCACATAAAATGCGATTGTATATGTAGTTAAACAATTTGTACATTTCAACTGAAGGAATGATAATATAAAAACTAATTTAAGAGAACTTTTTTGGGCTCAGTATTAGGTAAATGGTCAATAATTGTGTTGTAATATTACCAAAACAGCATAATTTAGATTATATTATTTTAAATCCGTAACACTCATAAATAAACGGTAATCAAATTATTTCTTATCTAATTTGATTCGGAATTTTCAATAAAAATAACCCATGTAATAAGCATAATAAATTTCTTGAAGCTTAATTGAAATATAAATTCTATAAAATACATGTTATTCCGCGTGTTTATCGCAGTGATAATAGAGATTATTAACCGGTTCTTAATGACAAATCTTAATTAATTAAGCCCACGCGAGGTACATACTCATGAGCGTTATTCGAAAGGAAGCTGCTGCTGCTGCTACTGCTACAACTCGAATCACTTCCTCCTCGTCGCTTCGACTTTCTCTTTCGGACCTATAAAAAATGTCGCGATATCTAATTAAAAAACGTATGGCTTTAATTCGGCTCCATCTCGTTTTCTCTCTCTCTTCCTGGTCTTTTTATTTACCTCAAACTCGGAATTTCTTCTCTTGATGACACAGAGAGATTACCGTATATAAAAATCGCCGAGGTGTCGCAGAACGAACGGAGCCGAGCCCAAAGATGCGCTGCAGATAATCCTCATTCGAGCGCGACGAACTCTTGCGGATGCTAATGGAGCAAAGAGTCTCTCGACCTAGACCATGCAAGCAAATAAATTTTCGGTTCTACGCTAAACGATAAGTTGACGGCGCTTGAATCTTTCTCGTATCGCGTTGGTGCGTTAAAGCGCTAAGAATGCGATACGAGGAGATCGCATATTAATAAACGTACGATATATTGTTTTATATATACGGTAAGGTGCGAGATTTATGTGATGCCTTCGTTTGTGTTTCCTATATATATATATATATATGTAATACAGGCTCTCGGTCGATTTTGAAGTGCGTATTATAAGCGACACGAGTTTATATATATACACTGAGAAAAATGATGTATTAAAAATTACTATAATACATAGTAACGTCGAGACATACTTACAATATCAAAAA
>JAWWEQ010000045.1:9751487-9771180 GCA_035583055.1 Torymus tubicola | reverse complement strand
TTTTTTTATATTGTAAGTATGTCTCGACGTTACTATGTATTATAGTAATTTTTAATACATCATTTTTCTCAGTGTACTCGTTTAATCTATTATATAGGCATATATTCACTTAATAATGATTTATTTGTACGAATCCATCAGCTTTGCGAGCGATAAACTAATTGCCTTTATTATCTTATTATGTTTCAGGTGAGTAATGGCACTTCGGAGGAACAAAATAATCCGCGAGAGTAACCATTCTTCGGCTTGCTAGCGGCTTGTGTGAGTATTATATACACGCCGAGTAAGCGCAATACCGACTCACCTTCGGGTGAGAAGATTAATCAAAACGAATGCATCGCTATTGGAGAGTGGGGAATCGCGATAAGAAAAATTCCTAGCGTAAATATGGTGGGAGTAATTTACGATGTAAAAGGAGACAGATGTTATTTCAACGATTAGTTATAAAAACATAGTGTGTGTTTCTTTTTTTTTTGCATAATTCGTCACCCTGATACTTTTTTAATTAAAAAAAAAGAAAAAGAAAAAAAGTAGAAAATTTTTTTAAAAATAGATAAGTCACGTGTTATGTTCAGCCTGCCTGACGTCTCTGATTTTCTCAATAACCGCATTGAGAAGACTCGCGCATAGCCAACAGTACCGGCGCGTCGCTCGCGGAAAATTTATTACGTCCACGCGTGTTCCCCGCGGCGTATATTTTCGGCGGTCACACTCGCGCAGCGCGAGTCCGTGACGCGATCGAGATATACACGTCAATTCGTCGCTGCGACTTGGCTTTTGAGCAAAAAGCCGCTACATATACTCGCTCACACTCTCACTCGTGCCGATTGGGAATAGAGGGCGCTGATCTCGTTTGTGAGTATAGGTCCATTCGTCATAAAGCTTTTAACGAGGGTCAATTGCCGTCTCGCAGTGCCGCGACGTTGTCTCGAGTCTATACTATATGAACCGCCTCGATAATAACTAGGTCGACTTCGCACGGCCCGGATTTCTCAGAGCGTGTATATATATCGGGAGCTACAACAGCTCGAAATGGAAATCACGGAGCTTCTTCTAGGATTTTTCGCGGAAACAGTAAATTGATTTTTTTTTCCTAGCAACGTGTCGTGGAATATACACTACTTAAATTCGCTCATAAAACTCACTCGAGATTCCTATCGTATATAAGCGCCGAGTTTCAAAGCACACATAGCGCGTATGGAAAAAAGGAGCAGCGCGCGAACAATGAAATCAAAAAGTGCGGGAAGTGCAGTCGGCGATATTTATCAGGCTCCTTTCCGGATGGATTTATATTCGCATACGCGCGCATAATCCGTGTTGTGCGAAGGTATATATATATATCGCGCGCGGGCGAAAAGACGTTCCGCCTCTTTCTCCCTTCGCGCGTGTACAACAGTTCGCGAAGCGCGATATTGCATTTATAAAAGGTGCAACGACTGTGTGTGTCGGTTTATATATATATATATGTGTATACGTATATGAGCAGTATACTCGCGAGATCGACAAGGCGATCGATACAGGCGTTTTCGTGGTTCGGACATTGCCGGTCGATTGAGTTTTCTCTTATCCAACCTATACGCTGTCTTGTCTTGATCGTAGGTGTACGGATGTTGTGTATGCCAATTTTTTTTTTTGTATACGTGTAAAAAGAGAACAGTTACTTGTGTGCTTGCGTCTGTATGTGTGTTTGAACGTTGGAGGATAACTAGGATAGACGCTATTACATCAACTACTATAAGTACATAAGCATGTAATGCGTGCGCGTGTAGGCTGATGATTTGAGGCTATTTTCGTACTGGTGTTTGTACTTCGTATATCTAACATAGTTTTCACTTTACATCGTCACGCTCATATATGAAAATTATGCATGTAGAATTATACATATCTCGAAATAACGTTATGAATTTAAAAATGTCTTTTAATTGGGAAAAGAGTGTCCTATGTTGCTATATCTAATCAACTTCAGCGAGTTAAAAACCATAATGTGACAAGTCCGCGAAGCATAATTAATTTACAATCAGCATAAATAAGTCATAACTCATTTCCACATTCGAACACAATTGTTTCACTTTTGACCGCATCTTATCAATAACTCGTCGCAATAAATAATCAAGCCAGCGAGCGCAGTATACCCAAATAACTCATATACAAAATGAGTCTCATTCCTAGTTTATCATCGCGATAACGGAAAATACTTCGAACCGGTTCCCTTCCTTATACATACTCATATACCGACAAATCTCAATTAATCGTACAAAAATTCAGGTACATATAGTCCTGGTACCTCAAAATATGCGCGATTACATTCTTCCGGTTATCCGAATAATTGTACGCACATGCACTGCTTGCATGAGATAACCAAACCGAGATAGCCACAGGCGTATATGATCGCGCGAAAGAATTCGAACAAACGCCGCGTGGCCGTGACTTTTTCCCTCATATATGCAACAGTATAACAACAACGCGAAGGGGATTACGAGCGAATCACGTAGCGCGCCGAAAGGTGTACCCCACGGCTAAAAGGAACATAAACGCAATGTACCTATATATATATATAACGCCGGCGTATATATATACGTGTTGTCGGCTCGCACGCGAAACGCTCGCTTTGAAACCGTTTCTACACCCGCCGCCGCCGCCGCCGCCAAACCAAGTATATACAAATGCATTTGCATACGTGTGTATGGGGCGCATGTATGTGTATATATGTGTGTATATATATAGGTATAGAGTAGAACCGCCATATACTGCATATACAAATGCGACAGAACCGCGGCGGGATAGCTCGCGTAGTACGGCTCTCCTGATTAACATGGAAGGCCCTGAAACACCTGCCTCTCTCTCTCTCTCTCTCTCGTTCCCTCTCTTTCGCTCTTTCTTTCTGCCATCGCGTCACAGAGCCGCACGTCCGAGTTCTTTGGCGAGAGAGAGAGAGAGAGAGAGAGAGAGAGAGAGAGAGCACGGAGTATGTACGTGTACGGGTGATTATGTGCATGGGTGTGTGTGTGTGCGAGCGCGCGGGCTTTTTCTCTCGGACTAGCGGCGTCATCCTTCTTCTTTTGCAATATATAGTAACATCGGTAGTGGAGACAAAATATATACAAAGTGTCTAACCGTTCGATAATAGAAGTGTTCTGTTTGTCGATAGGGAAACGCGAAATGTATAATTTCATTATTTCTCAATTGAGGAAGTAATTTAAGAGAGCGCTATTATATTGACATTTAGCGACGGCAACGTTGATTACGTTGTCGTATAATATATCCGAATATAACTAATTCAAGAGAACTTTATTCGTCGTCTCACGGTGATTTATTAATTTTCGTTATATATATATATACATTATCATCGTGTTACCATCGAGGGAAGTTTTTGAATGAATGAAGACTGATACATAACAAACAGCGTGTATGATTTATGGGCAAACTAAAATTTAACCTGTGGCTTGAAACATTTCGTGCCTTCGCGCCATTAACTAATTCTGATAACCTGGATTATTAAAGTAACAAGAAACAAGCCATAAATTTCAGTTTTTTTTTCTCTCCCTTCACATAATCACTCTCTCGCGTTATTCAAGTTTCATCATTCCAATGTCACTTGAGAACAAATAAGCTCGAAAAGAAGCAATAAACACTATACCTCGGCTCGGAACGAAGGATAAAAAAACTTATTTTCTCGATCCTATAAATAAATAGCGGCACGTATATATTTGCCATGTTTCTTTAATCTAACATAAAGATTCTATCTCTATTATTATTATTCTATAAATAATTTACCTCGATTCGCACATATATCTACGCAACTATACAACTTTTATAATTTTTAACATATTTTTCACAACCTTACATATATATATACCATATACATTGCCATTAGAAAATCCCAAATACCTCCGGGCACACGTATATACATATACACACAAGTGCACACCTATCCCGCGCTTTCACAAAAGAAAGGAACAATTTTCTCATCACCGTTGCTGCAGTGCCCGCGTCGACGCGACTGCATAATCCGTTTCTAACGACGCGCGCGCCGTGCCCAACACGTCGTGTATATACCTAGCAGTATACCGTCAACGCGAGACACCTTGACGTGCCCGTATAGCACATACACACTCTCGCGCTCTTTCACCTGCGCACACACATATAAGTATCACCTCACGACAGTCCACTCATTACTCGCTATCCGCGAAATTGTGTGGGTAATAGGTATATATACACGCGAGAGACTTTGACCGCTGAGTTCATGATTAACGAGACGCGAGTGAGGGGGCGGAGAATCGAACGATAAAGCCGTTAACGATAACGAACTCGCGAAATGCTCGCGATCGACTCTCTGTATGTGTTTGTATGTGTATGTATGTTCACGAGCGAAGAATATACACGACGGTGTTGTATATAATATCGATGTCTCTGTTTCGCGCGAGGACCTCGCTCGTGCTTTCGTTACGGATTTGCCCGCAGTATATATACATGTACCTTCGATCGCCTCCCTCGAGAGGAGGTAGGAGGGCGTGTGTGTATGTATGTGTGTATTTGTACGTGAGCAGCAGTTATACGCGCTTGGAGAGCAGCTTAATTAAGCGTTTAAGCGATGAAACTGGTTCTCTCGATCGCTTCGTTTTCTCTCTCTCTTTCTCGAGGGACGCTGACCGGCTTCTTCGTTCCCTCTTTGCGCGTTGTTCTTCGCTCGATCTACACCGTTCGTTTTTCGATGTTCAAGGAGAGAGAGAGAGTGAGAGAGAACGTCTGCTTTGATAGGGTAGGTGCGTGCATTTCGGAATCGATGAACTTTGATGCGCCATTCCGAGTTCGAACGATTGCGCAACGGGGGAGAGTATATATAGGGAGGGGAGAGCGGAACGCGGTTGGGACGCGCTGCTGTCGCGCGACAAGTGTTTTGTGGGAAATTATACCGAGATCTCTTAATCCTCGTTAGCTGTGGAATTACCTGTTTACATCGTGTCTCGTTCGCCCTTTTTTCATACTATTATCTCTCGCGAGCGAGAGGGGCTACGGAGAGTCGTTATCGGAACTTTTACATCGGCGTTGTTAGAGCCATTTCGTGGGTCTCGAAGCTTTTGTCTTGCAATTATTATATGAAAACCGGTAGTGTTTACATTTTTTTATATATTTTTTTTTAATATATATTTCAGTATTTTTTGAGAATTTCGTTTATGCTACTTATATAGGAAATTTTATGTTAATATTTATTATTATACTCATTATTATATAATTATACCTATACGCTAAGTGTACTTGTTAAATTGATTTCTGGAGAATCAATTAAAACTAAACACCGGAAATGTTGTGCATGTAGTTGGACTATTCATTTATCACTGAATTAATTTCACAAATGGTTTTGCAGAAAAGAAAAGAAGAACAGATTCATTCACTACCTACAAGTATACATACAAACCACAAATTAAAAATATCATCAGCATAATACTGCTAAAGTGATTTTCCATTCTCGCAAGTATGAATATCCCATCCGCACCGAACACTGTAAAATATATCAGCATGCTTCACTCGACTTGCTCGATAAAGTATGGAAATTCATCTCGGAGCAATTTTTCTAAAATACTTCTCTCTTATAAAGCCCATTTAAAATTAAAATGAGCAAATAATTGATAAAAGTATGGGTAAATTATTGCATCGCCTGCTGCTCTTATATATACATACATATACATACCTTATACACAGAGATGCAAAAGAAGCTCGGCGCATAACGAAACTACATCGCGTACAAAACGAAGGTATGAAAATCTCTAGGAGCGCTTTGCGCGGCGCGCAAAAAGCTTTTGGATTTTGTAAATAAGCTTTACGTAATTCTCGAGCGATATCCTTCCATTGTGCGTTAATGGCGTCGCACAGCAGAGCAGCACGCCAGTGCGCAAATATGCAAATACATCTGCGCGCATACGCGGCGGTGGCGGTGTTGGTAGTTGCGGGCCCTGCTGCTGTACCCGAAGCCGGGGGTGCATTAAGGGATTTATACGCCGGTAAACACGCCTCGGTTATTTACGCTGTTTTTTTTTACATATTGTTTGTTTGCCCAAGTGCTTCGTTAATTCTTCTTGCTTCTTCTCCTTTTTTTTTTGGAGGCGGTCTGGTTTTGTAAATTTAATTTTTCGTTTGGTTTACAAGATTGCTTACATTGTTGTTTATCGCGAGGTAGCATCGGTAATTAATGATTTTTTTTTGTAAATGGTACTACAGGGTTGATCTGAGATTTAATTTATTAAAGCAAGCAGAGTGTAGTTTGCTTGTGAAATTTCTAAATTGACTAAACAAAAGTGTAGAAAACCATACGAAAGTTGTATAGTAATATGTGAGGCAAACAATTCCCTATAATATTCCCTTGAAATCAATAAACTTTCATAGCGGAATATAGAGAAAAGTTGAATGTCTTTAGTAGTGATAATGAAGAGTCGTAAATCTTTTTATAAATGTGGCTTGTGTCGTGCGTGAAGTGCTGATGTGACGGCTAACATCAAGTTGTACTTGCCATAAAAAGACCCTCGATTCCATTAATTATTATTTATTTGTAAGCTCTCAGTTTTCATACCTCATAAAAAAAATGTCATTACATTTACATATACGAACAAACATATCGTACCATAATATTTATACCACACAAACAAACTTTACACCTCTAACCAATAACACCTTCATATATAAACAATTGATCCTCGAAATCTCTAATCTCATCTATACAACTATATAACGCGTCCACAATAGCTTTAACATATCACACCATGACAAAAACAACAGCAATAGCCCTATTTCCATAGTCCGTCAAGCACCTCTTATATATACACCATCGGATCGCCACCGCATTTGCACCTTCTCCGCATGCGTCGCTTTGTATCTCCCGTCGATCGAACAATCGCGATTTTTCGCGCGCCCTGCGCGTTACGCTCTCGGAGAAAGTACATCGGGTACAGTATACCCCATTCGCATTACACTTACATACACAGACACTTATATTCCCCCCCTTACATATAATCGTCGATCTCTCTCTCTCTCTCGCGCGCGCGCGAACTCGCGAGAATCGAGCGTCGAGAGAGGGGCCTTGGGAGAAGACGGTTCGCTGCGCTCGAGAGGAGCTGCTGCTGCTGCTGCTGCAGGCGTACGTACGAGCATAAGATCGACGTCCGAGATTATCATACTAAGCGATGCTGTCCATGTAACACTTTAAAGGTAAAAAACGAGCACCCAAGGTCGGGTAATTTCAAAACTTAACCTGCTGTCGCGCGCGCGCGCGAGCGTTCAAGCGCCGTGTACTGTTACTATATACTTGCCAATGTATGTATTTATATATATGTATATATACATATGCAGTCGAGAGAGTAAGTAGTAGTAGTCTTTGCATCGCGGATGTCGATATAGAGCCGACCGAGATGTGTATATGCAATCGACTGCTGCTGCTAAATTGAACGTGTGCGCGTTAAGACTGCGAGGCTGCTGCGATGTGTTGCGAGCGTGTGATGCTGTGACAGGTTTATCTCGCGGACCGAGAGCCGAGCGCTCGGGAATATTCTTATATGACAGCGATACACGGCAGATTGCGAAGGAGAGATGTACTCGCGTGGTGTTTGTGTATATATGTGCTGTGTACGTGCTTGTAAGTAGGCTATACGGAGAGAAAAATCGTCTGAGGAAACTTTGCGGGAAATGTTTTTTAAATTTTTATTCTTTTAAAAGGTTGGATGTTGTCGTTTGATTTATTATATAGTGATGAATTATATATATTTTACGTTTGCTATAATTTTGTATATGTATTTTATAAAATATACGAATTCACAAAGCATGCATGGAAGAACAAACTTAAAATTTTAATGAAAAGCCTTTAATAACTCGCGCACAATGGCAGTTATTAAAAATATCCTCCTCCTCTTTCTCGGGCGTGCGCACGCAGTCATACAGCGTTCCCTCTCTTGTGCAACGGGCGCGCGCGCGCGCGCATTGTCATGCCAATCAAAAAGCAAAAAAAAAAACGGCAAAAAGCGCGCGCTGGGCACGAAGGTGGCAAGAAAAGAAAAGGGCACAAGTAAGTGGCCGCTTACAATAATGGCAAGTATATATAAGCATGTATATATAATATATATAAACGGCAGCGGTGCTCCCTCGTAGGTGTACAATACATATACATATACATATACGAGGCTAAAGTGAGCGGATGAGCGCGCGTATATAGGGGGGAGTGGTCAGTATAAGCTGGAGTCCCTGCGTGCGCGTCGCTGACCTATTCCTTATGTGTATGTGTGTGTGTGTGTGCGTTATGGCCGCGTATACGATGCTCGTTATATTTCGCGTTTCGAGGTATCGGCAGCGCGCGATACAGGACGTCGTTGCTTGGATGCGTGAGTGGGTGATATTGGTATTTAGTAGAGAGAGAGAGAGAGAGAGAGAGAGGATATGCGTGGTGGGAGAAGTTGTGGGCAGCTGACAGCGCGAGGCTGAGTGTAAAGTAAGGCGGAGAGGAGTGTATGTTGGGTATAGGTTAGGTAGTGTTTGGAGAGAAAAATATGATGGAAGATTTACGATGTTGGGTATATGGTTTGTATATAAGTATATGTGGAGCGTATGGATCGTGAGAAAAATCGGTGTGTGGGATTCACGTGTATATGAAATTTTAATCGATTTTTCCATGTTCTGTATTGGAAAAAGTGCAGTCGGTTTTTTTTAAATCATGTTGTAAATTACGTTGTTAATTATAATTCTTGCATTGGATATTACGAGTTTTGTATAATATTCATGTAGTTTCTTCTACTGATTTATTCAAACAAGAATTTTTTGTTAGATTTGATTGCATAATGGCTAAAGTATTAGGCTAAGCGTATTTGAATAAAAATAAAAACTACTTCTAAAATAATATTATGCGATTAATCATATAAAAATATTCCTTTTTTAATTTTTAGCTTAGCATCATAAATTATACTTTGACTATAACGCAAATATGACCAATTATCCGGCAACCGCAGGATCAGAAAAACCTAAACACCTCGCGTCGTAAACATCCTCAAACGCTCTCGGCGACGACTTACTCTCTCAAAGCAGCAGTAGCAACCCGCGATAAATAAAGATTTTACAATTCTTTTTCCCTCGACGTTGCTGTACGCTCTCTCGCATTATTCCGCTATAATACGGTATTTCTGGTCTTAGGGATTCCCGAGGGACTACTGCACACGCACACATATAATGCCAACCGACCGCGTGCCAGTGTTGGCTCTCCAACTCTTATACTCACACACATATACTCGTTGAATCTCGCGTATGCGCGCGGCAGTGCACAGGTGCAGTAAAAATGCACGCGAGTGGACTGGGTCGTAGGGAGAGTTTTGTTCGCGCGGTCCTCTGCGCGCCATGCGAACGTGTATATATATGTAGTATGTGTATGTGTGTCTGTATTATATATACATATATATATTGCAACGGGCGCCGAGTTTAGAGGAGCGGACGCGCGGTCGGGATAAACCGGTTCGCCACTTTTGCGCGCCATCTTTGCCTCCATCTCTTGCGCGCTTCTCTCTAAGCCCGCCGCGCGCGCACACATACAAAAGGATGATGTATTCTTTTATCCCGCGTGTGCCTCTCCTTCTTCTTCTTCTTCGGCTCGGTGCCTCAATTACTCTGGAATCGGATTAATCCGAGGCGCTGGGTTAGGAGAATACCGCTGCTGTAGAACAGTGCGGTTGTCGGGGTTTTGTAGATTTATCGGATAGGCAAGTGAATCATTGGGAGAAAACTATTTTACTGGTGAAAATTAGAGTTTTTATACTTATTTGTAATGTGTGTAAAATTTTTTGATTAATTTTTGGAATGAATGATTCAAATGATTGGCATGATTTTTAGGTCATTTTCGATATTATAGCAATCGTGGAAGGGTATATTACTTTTTTAATGGTTAAATTTTCTTCAAAATTTTGATATTAAATTACAAATAGTTATATTATAATGAATAAATCAATAAATAACATATAGTATTCTTAGTGATATATATTTCGTCCGCTGCAAAACTTGTAGTAGAAAATAGAACATTCTATATAAAAATTCTCTTAACCATGCATTCTGATATACTTACTTATCTTGTCATTCACCGAATCTCATTGAACTAATTTATTCTCTAACGTTGTGTGTTCCAAGAAGCTTTAAATCTATATCAAATAAATTGAAATGAAAATGCAAATTGAAAGGTCGTGCGCAATTTTGTAAAAAATTTTGTAAATTAATTCAAAGCTTACATAAACATCGACGAAATTCAACGCAAAACTCGCAAGAGCAAAGCGAAAGTTGCGTTGGCGAATGCTCGGCAGAAACTATCGCATCAGTTCTCGTTGAGATGGACATAAATTAATCTACGGATATATATCAGGATCGCGTGGCAATCAATTTCCATCGAAATTGCAAATTTATTTTTTGCATCCTCATATCCTGTAACAAAAGTTGATAAAAAACTAGTACACTACTTCATATATACATATACCATATATACATATTTTTTTTAAGAAGTGCCGTTAAAAAATTGATTCATTAAAATTTATGCATTGTCTGTGATTAATGATGAATAATGAGGTTTATTTTAAATTTTCTCTGACTATTCATAATGTGTTTCTAATAGTTAGTTATACGTATATAATATTGTTTAGCAATACTAAAAATATTCCAACCAGTCTATCTTATACTGTATAATAAACTACTAACTCTCTAACTAAATACTTAAACACCCGTATATATAAGCCAACACGAACTCCATCGCACCAACTCATTCGTACAGGCGACGAAGCGTTTCTAAAAGAGCAAGAGCGCGTGCGCCCAGCAGGCAATCAAGCACTTCCAACCATGTAGACGTATACATATACACACACACACACGTATACTTACATCCTAACTCTCGGTCTATACGCGCAACTCTCGCGCCTCGACTTTCCGAATTGACTTTGAAAACTGGCTATTAGCAATTTCATTCAATTAGACGCGACTACTCGCCTTTCGTCGATCTCTGAGTGATATTTACGCCACACTCGAATCTCACACGTATACGTATATATACGCAGTGGAGAAAGATTTTTTATTTATATATAAATCAGTATACTTTGAAAGAAAATTACTATCTTACCTAGAGAAAAATTGAGTTAGGAATTGAGTTAAGGAAACATAAGTGTTTGATTCAGGATTATGTCATATAAAGCCTCTATCGTGTAACAGAACGCAGCCGGTTGATACTGCTTTAATTTTACTGGATAATCAATCGCCAACAATCGTGTAATTATATTTATGTTTATATTCAAGTGGCCCCTATATTGTGTCTCATTATGAGCCACCAGAAGTATGTTGCGTAGCACCGATCATGATTTGTTGTTAGATTAGATTAGGTATGCTGTCAATAAATTCTCTTTCAATTTTTCATACACTATTATTAGAATAACTAATATGTAAGCTTACAAGTTGACCTTTATTTAATAGTCAATTACCAAACAATCAAAAATATACCACACCTGTCTGAACCATATAGATGCTCCATGTTACGCTTCTTGCTGTAAAGACTCACAACGTACTTTTATATACATATAGAACTTTTTAATTTTTCTGATAACCAAATACAATTATTATTTTAGCAGATTACTGCAATTTGATCTACAAAACCTGCAGTAATATATAGTATATATTATAACCTTTCGTATCAACAATTACAATAGATGCCATCAACAGTTGCTCCAATTATACATTAAACAATTTTAAGTCAATCAAAATTATATAGCAACCAGAAATTTATCTTTTCTTATCATGTACACGTAAAGGCGCATCTATATACACATGCAGCCGGAATTACGGTAACCTACATCGCGCTCGCGCGCGCGCTCGTTTCGCCGCGTCAACCTGCGGTATAACGCGCGCGTCAGCGCTTCCTTTCGCACGTATCAGCTGCGCCGATAAAGTCGCCTCCTCGCGCGCGTCTACAGCGCACGCAGCCTTTGTTCTTCCGTATGCGTGCGCCACACGCGCGTGTATATATATATATATATATGCTTTATGGCGACGCCGTACGCGTATATCTGATGCCATCGGAGGCGGTAGGCCGACGTAATTATCCTTTGTATGAAATTAATCTTATGAATTCCATCCGCGCGTCTACCGCAGCTGTATATATATATATATATATATATAGAAGACAGCGCATGTGTATATACACCGAGGGCGGTTTCATCTTTATGGAGTTATTTCCTCTCTTGCGTTTTTGCGCGGTTACGTTCGGGAGCCCGCCACTACTACGTGGGGATATAGGGATATATATATAGAGAGAGAGAGAACGAGAGATGATCGTTGCGATTGGTATATAGCGAAGAGGTGTGTGTATCCAGAAAAATCGTGACTTTATGAGCGCGGCGGGCTATGATGATTTCCATATGAATGCAGGTGTGTATGTGTGTATATATGTGTCGGTTGGGGTATTAGCGAACTATTTTCACACTACGCAAGTGTGAAAATTGCATTGTTTTACCCTTACGTCCACGAAGAATTTTTATTCGACGCTGATTAGAATCTAAGCGGGGAGAATTCTTCTCGCATTAAAATGCCTTTCATATATCTATTTCTTTTTATGTTAATTCCTCGGGTGGTATATATGTACATAGCTTGGAAAACGCTTCATTATGGTAATAAGTGTAATTATATACAAAGGCGTTGAATTATTTTTGCTGTACATATAGTTGCACATCTTACGTTTGGAACTCATAGTATGATTTAATAAAGATTATCAGTTTTCCTTTGCAAATTTATGCACGTATTCAACTAAAATTATTATTTTTCGCAAAAACATATATAAGTCATAATTTACTTCATGCGAGAAGAGTATAGCGTATATATATGTACTATATAGTGTACATGCGTACACAGGTCATTAGTCTTTCAGGTGAAAAATTCGTATTGTAATATTGTGACAATAAACATCGATATTTTATCGGCGTAAGTGTGATATTTATTGCTTTTCATATTTGTTATTTCGTCATACACATACATACTTATATTCATACGGGACATTACTCAACTTCGATTGTTTGCTACAGCGCAGAACAAAGCGTTAAATCTGACACTACATTCATCTGTATTACTAATCAACGCCGCGTACGAACCGTAAAAATACAACACGATTGCTTTTACATTAGACTCCTGTTACCTACTGTAAATCATCACTTCGTATTATGAAAAAAAATTCTTCTTCCTGTCCAGCTAATTATCATAAATATAGTTATTACTGTAATCCCTTTTGAATTATTTGACAGTCAACAATCCGATTGTATGTGTCACCTCTCGGAGTTTCGCAAAACACAATAAAAAGCAATTTAAATGATAATAAAGAAAAAAAGAAAGAAAAAACATTTCACACACTTATACGAGTGCGATAAATAATTGATCGACGACCTGTAAAAAGGTGTCTCGGTCAATCGTCAATTACGAAAAACAGCTTTCCCGGGGCGTGATCCCACCTATATAGGTATATAATATATACGCATGTGCACACACGCTCGTCGCTTTAATTGGCCGGTCGTTTCTTCCTCGTAAACAAATAAAAAGCCCGTTTGTGCCGCTGTGACTCGTGTCCATCTACTATATATACATATATACCTATATACGCACTGTACTCGCTTTACACTCGGACCGCACGGTAGTGATCTCGCCTTCGCAGAAAAGAAATCGCGAGCGCGCACGATCTCGCGGTTGTTCGCAAAAAGTCGTAAAAGTCGCGATTATCACGTCCCTCTTCGCTTGGGCTCGTGTATATATATATATACGCGTATATAGCGGAATTAGCGTCACGTACGGGAAGGCCGATTAAAGCTGCGTAACGCGTGCGCGTGCAGCTAGAATGCGAATCTCTTTCTCTCTCTCTCTCTTTCAGTCACTCTCGGCGCCCGTGTAGGTACTTACAACAAGACACATATATACTTGTGCGGCATCGTATAACTCGATTTTGCCGGGCATGAAAAATCTCGATGCGCGTCGTTGATAGAGCGCATCAAGCATATTAAAAGCATCGCACACGAGGCGTATATATATGTGTGCTGTGTAAGGTATAACACGAGAGTATGTGCATTGCACACGAAACTGTATACGCGCGACAACAATCGATATAAAAGAGGCGAAGCGACGCCCAAGCGCGAATGCGAGGTTCCTCTCTATATATATAAGCGATACTGCGCGCCATCACAGCACTGTTGGAGTGTGTGTGTGTGCGAGCGGCGCGCGCTCGCGAGATGTATGGCCGGCGCCGATGCCGTGTGAGTTAAAACGTGTACGAGTGCGAGTAATTGACTAGGCTTGGGATTTACGTGGATTGTGAAGTCGGAAGGAAAATAATTGATTGGTTTATGGACTGCGAGAGTGCGGGATTAACGATAATTCCTCTCATAATTTATTTGCATATAACATTAATGATTAATATTGATTTGTCGAAAATTTTTATGTATTTATTAAGTTTTTCTTTTTTACTGACGAGAATTGAATATAATGTTGTAATAATGGTTGATAACATGTCGAAAATGGTATTTACGGGCTAATAATTAGATATTGGTATAATAAAGTATTTATATATAACGAATAAAAGTTTAACGATACTGCCGATCGTGTAGCAAAGTGTACGATTATAATAACGTGTTTACAAAGACCATTGAACTTGTAAATAATTTAATTAACAATTTTTACACGAGAGTTCACTGAATTAAGTGTATATCTCCTGAAATTTCTTATTTAAATGGCGATTACCAAGTACCGCTCGATAATTCTATGTTTACAGCGAAAAAATATATATTTGACGCGGCCATTAATTCATTTTTCAGGCTCTTTATACAGTTTTGCATACCATTAAAGTCTCTCAAAACAGCCGGCACACACACACACTCTCTCTCTTCCCCTTGTATATATATACACTGCCGCGCACGCTGCATAAAATTAACCGGCATTAAATGAGGCTATAATTGTTTACCAAAACAATAAAACAGGATTGGAAATTCCTTCGATGCGCGCGCGCGCGCGCGAGAGCGTTCAATTAAGATTCAAGGCCGATAAGCGCAGAAACTGTACTTTTTGAACAACTTAATTAAATACGGAACGACTCGCGGGCGTGTGGGGTGGGGGAGGGAAAAACGAAGGCAACGATAGTGTGCGCGCGCGCTAGCTCGTATGTATACGCGAAAAAAACACACACACATACACACATACATATACGCAGAGAACAGAGACCTGACAAGCGTTCGTAAATCTAAAGAATGAAAAATAAAACAGGTGAACGTTTAACCTTGCCGCATGTGCGCTCGTGTATATATGTGTGTGCATATACACGTTATAAGATTATTATTATTCTCGAGGCGTATCCGCCCCCCTTTAACACGCTCGCTCAGCCTCTCCTGTGGCATGCAAATTCGCGCGCTGCCAAAGTGTAACAGAAAATTTCGCCCGACCATATTTATACCTATTCACATTATATATCTGGTTACCATTATCATCGTAGCGCGAAAGTGCCGCAACTCTCTCTCTCTCTCTTCCATCACCTTACTTATAATATATCTACATCCACAATAATAGCAATTTCCCGCGGTGCGCTGCCACACACTATAACAGCCGTTTCGCGATTAAAATCCCATAAAGCGCACACGTTGCTGTCTCGGACTGCGTTACACGGGGATTACGCGTAGACCGGCGGCTGTGCTCTCACTCTCTCTCTCTCTCTCTCTCTAGCACATACGCCGAAATGATTCATGGCGCGGTTAATTCGCGACGGTGTAGCTGCTGCTGCTGCTGCTGCTGCCGGACCGAAGTCTGTCTCTCGCCCGTTGGCGCGAGAGGGAGCGAGGAGAGTACCTATTCATCTTTCACGAGGCTGTGCGTGCGAGTGCTGCTGCACTGTATATATATATAGATAGTATACATCTATATGTATATAGGGATAGGCAAGGGGTAATTGCATATTGCACCTTTAACCGAGACATGCACAATACAGCGCGAGGCTGTATAAGCGCGTGTTGTTTCTCACGATGAAGACGCGCGCTAGATATATAGAGGAGGAGAGGATGTTGTGTTGTGCGAGAGGTGCTAATCCCGAGTGTCTGCGCGCGAACAAGAGGTGTAGAAGGAGGAGTTTCAAGCGGCTACTTTCTAGATTACCGGTATGAGGTTCGCGAAATTCGGAAAGTTTCCGTATATAGTTGGTTGATTACAATAATGTATATGAGTAAGATTGTTATATTGAAACTTTGGATCCGTATGATCCATGCGACCGCGTACACGGAGTTTCTAAGAAATATCGATGACGATTCAGGGGTTAAATTTAGTGAGGCGATCGGCAGGTATTTTCTCTCGTGGAATAATGTATTCGACGAAAAACAAGCGCATCTACTTTATATTATATTATTTTCCCAGCTATGTATATATACACGTCACACATCGCCGACATTATAAAACCCTCAGCATTCTGCAGCCCGTGCAAAAAAGCCTCTGTTTATCATTTCTCACGACTGCCATTGTATCTATACACTCGCAATCTCCTCTGGCGACGCTCGACGCGCAGATTCTTAAAAAGCCCGAGAAATCTTGTGACTCCTCCTCTCCTCCTCCTTCCCTCTCGCATTTTATTGTCCTTCGTTTAGCCTTATCTTTTATACGCTGTCGGCCGCGTCCGCTCGGTTATTTTTCATCTTTGTCGTCTGTCTGAGCCCTCTCTTGCTCTTCTCTCCTCTCTCCTTGCGACACGCAACATGGGCTCGCACGAGCCTAGGCTATATTCACCTGCCCGAGTATGCGCCTGCGCGAAAGCGAGCTGCTCTCGAGGCCGCAACCGGCTTGGCAGCATGTCACCCTCGCGCGGGTGACTCTCGCAGCGTTGGGCTTCCTTTTGCTCTCGCTCTCTCTCTCTCTCTCTCCCTTGCGGGCTGAGCGCAGTCTTGTCACGCCTGCTCGGAGCCACAGAATACGGAAGCGCACGGGATATGCGCTATGGTGTCGCCTCGCCGTCGCCATAGTCTCGTGTGTTAGTCTTGGCTGGGCTGGCGAATCTTTGCACGCGTGCGTGCGCACGCACACCTTTTGCGTTGCGTTGCGTCGCGCTGTCGTCGTTGCCGTCGACGGTTTTTGTATTGTATATATGTATACACGAGGGGAGAGGTGAAGACGAGATAGCGCACGGATATTTGCATTTCTCGAGAGGCTGCGAGGTTTTGTTTTTGCGAGTCGTACTTGTTGTGGGATTCAGACTGAGATGTGAAAATATTGTTGCGGGGTTCATTCGTTTGCTATCTTTTTAAAAGAACAAACAGATATTTGCTATATCCTACTTTTAGTATTTTAAATGAGTGGGTTGTAAGTAAAAGAAATCAAAAAATTAGTGAATACGTCTTTTATTTATTTATTTATCAATCGCCGAGTACAATTATATATATCGGCAACTTTAATAAAAACTATTTTTTATTTTCATTCGTGGTGAATACGTGTTGTGCATGAATTCTATATGAAAAAGAAATCATGCTCAGTGCTAGAAATATTAATATAGGTAAACTTAAAATAAGTTTACTTACTAGCCAAAATGATTTGTACAATTTCCTCTGCAAAGGCTTTCATTTGAGCCGCCAATTCCCGTGTTTGGTAATTCTAAACAAATTATAAATGAAGATTATTGTCTATTTTTATAAAAGTATAAAACAAAAATAATTACTATTTTTATAAAAGTATAAAACTAAAATAGATTTAGTATGCATACTTTCTAAAATTTTAAAACTTTAAAATTAAGCAATGAAAATGCATTATTAAACTCTCAAAAGTCACTTTTCAATTCCATGCATATTTGATTCATTTTTGGTGTTCAAACTTAAACTTTCATAACTTTGAAACGAATCAATATTTTTTAAATTTGAAAAAAGCAAATGAAAACTTGGTTTTTATCTGGTATTTAATATTTTCTAATGTTAAATGATTAAGTTTCAAGAACGAGTTGTTTCAAACTTTTTTTTCAAAATAAAGCTAAAAATATCAAAAACTTTTTTTTTGAGAAAGTTTTTGTGACACTCCGTGCAAGAAGTTCGATTTTTCACACGCTGTGCCAAATGAAGTTGCGAAAATCTCACTTCTCGCACGTTGTGTGAAAATTACGAAATTTACTATTTTGAAGCGTTAGGGTCTACTTAGAGCATTCTTTAAGTTTCTACATCCAAAAACATATCCTAAAATTTCAGTCGGATTTGTATTCCGGATCCCTGGCACTCTTTTTTAAAGTATTACTAATCCAGATTTACACAAAAATATTTTATTTATGATGGCATAGATTATTTTTAGTGTTTTCTTGAAATATCTTTCGATTTTTTTGTATATTGTGGACTTCCTTCTTACCGAAAGGAATATGATTAATAAGAAATTATTTCAACTTCTTTTATTTTGTGTAAATAATATTAATACATTTAATAATAATTTCAGAAATCTCTTTTTAATATTTTTGTTAAATGTCAAAATTTACCTTTACAACAGTCTTTACATGCCTGTAAATCTGGCAGTCCTAGGCATGGGCTGACGAAATCGCCATTGGGTTGGGAATTAACTAATTGGCAAATAAGTTAAGTAATTAACACAATAGTCTTTGTTTTGTATATATTATGATATACTTCGGAAAAATTTATTTACATACCCATAGAAAAAAATCCACAATAGATCATAGCAACAGCTAACAGAATTATGAACTTCATTTTTAATTATAAAACAGTTGCTGATGACTCAAAAATTTACAAAACTTAATGTGAAACTTTTCGATGATGTATACGTAACTTATGCATATAACTTTCCTTTTTATACTTAACATCAAATGGCATGAACGTTATAAAACTGCTTATTTACATACACGAACTAATACAATAAACTGTTTTTATTACAATTATCGTATAAAACTTGGCAACGGCACATGTATTTTACTTAATCATTTATTTCTAAAATTTGTTAAAAGACTATGTAATTTTTAAAAACCTTAAAGTTAATCAAATAATATTTCCTTAATTATATTACACAAACTGTATTTTTTTATATAAATAAAGAATATAAAAAAATTGCGTCATCTCTCACTATCACTTTTGAAAACAAAACTATACAATTTTATAGGTATATCACGCAGATAGTATAATGGTATTGTATAACATGTACTTCAAAACAATATAATGGAATATTCCACAATGTGTAATGTATTTTTTTATTTAATGAAAACAAAAACACTGCATCTTAATATCTAATTTGTTTATATTTTTACTAATAATTAATTTAAAAAAAAAAAGTCCAAAAGTGAACTTATTTTGATTCATATTGTTTAATAACAATAATATACTGATAATGTAGATTATATAAGGTCCTAAAATGTACAAAAAAGTATTGTACAGTATTTTTATGTGGTTTTGCGGCATTTTAACTTTTTTAATTTTAAAATCTTAATGTTTTACATAATAATTTATTACATTCGCGAACCAAAAATACCTACTTATATCTATTTACCACACTCATTCGTTCACTTATCGCACCTTATTACTTCCTACACTGAGAAAAAAAGATAGGAAAAATTCCAAATGTGTTTGGAAAAATTACCATTTTTCTAATAAAGCCACCACAGGCTGTAAAAACCCAAAAAATTACCATAATTTATTAGAAAATTTACCAGAATTACAGTAATTTT
>JAWWEQ010000045.1:9693637-9740549 GCA_035583055.1 Torymus tubicola | reverse complement strand
AACTACAGAAGTAGAGCAAGTTTGATTTAGAAACCAATTGAATATTATTATAAAAATGTTTTAATAAAATATAATGTTCTTGGGATACAAATTCGGAAGTAGTGGTAAGGTTTTTAATTGAAACGCATTAGATATTGGTAATTCAAATCATCGACAAAATAATTTCATAAATTTTCCGCAATTTTCCTTATTTATCTACTGACTTGTACATCTGTTACCTAAAATAAAAAATTCTTTTGAGTAGGAGATATGTGAAAATTAATAAAAATAATTTAACTTACCCAATGTAGTAAATAATCATGGGAATTTAATTATTTTTGAATGTAATGTTTTACTTTTTTCATTTGTGACATTAGTATTCGTTTCAAATCATGTAATTAACCATGAAAATTTACTGCACGACTTTAAGCATCTGTCAAAAGGTGATAGCGGCCGCTCGGTTGGTCCACCTATAACAAACAAATCCATGTATACTCAAAAATAATTTAAATCATAACAGATATTAATAAACCCATACCCATAGAAAAAATTCCGCAATAGACGGCAGCAATAACCCAAATGCATAAGAATTTCATTTCTGCTTATATTTTATTTAATTGATGTAAAAAAAATAATGTATTAATAAATTATATCTATTTCAGTACATTTCTATATGACTGTATATATTTAAAAAAGAACTACAGATATAGCGTCTACGTATATAATAATACCACGTGTACGTATCTCTTTCAAGCTATTCCGCTTTCTAAAAGTCTTTAATTTCGAATCATAATCAGAACCCCAGACCACGGAATCGCATGAATAGAGACAATGGGACTAATTCTAATCGTCGGAGCGTTCACCGTTTTCGCGATTTTTACCTCCTCGATCTCCTCTTTCTCCCCCAACACAGGCCTATTTCCTTATATATATCTGGTCATTCGTCAGTCGTCTCTCTCGCTCTCTCTCCTCCGCCGACAAACGCGCGGTCTCCGTATACATACGTGTATGTTCTCTTAAATCGCCTGTCAAGGTGCCAGGCGTCGATAAATATCCGCGGGACTGACGCGTTCCCTCCGCGCGTTAAAACCTCTTAACAGTCCTTCTCTTCACTGACGATGGACGGGATTCCGTCTCTCCGCCAAGCACGGCTAGCTGCATATTTCCGAAGAACAGAGCCAATCTCAATTTTCCTTAGCTCGGGGAAGGGGTAAAGGGGGGAAGATCAGGCTTGTGTAATGCGAGAGGCATCCTGAATTATGACTTTCGCAGGCGGAATGAAGCGCTCTGGCGCTTACGGGTTTCCGAGGCGCGCGCGCGCACGGAGGAAATTTATGCGACGCTCTCTACCCTGAAAGAAGGCGCTCTTTGTTGCGGACACAGTCGTAGCTTGTGTGGCGATTTTAGTTGGCTGAGCGCAAGTCATTATCGTATCGCTTTCAATTAATTAGTAAGGAATTTGGTTTTGATATTTAAAGGTCAGTTATTTTTTTTTTTTTTGGCAGGGGATGAGATATGTGTTGATGATGTTGGGAATGCGAAATAATTGAAGTGTTGGTATTTTCATTCTTGTAAATGATTTGACGAAGAAAAAGTTTTTTCTTTTACAAATGGAAATGTTTTTGAGTAATAAAATTAAAAAAAAATAAGTTTACGATCATAAAAATCACACAATATTTTATGCTCACAATGACATTGAAATAATGTGGAAAGTTGAAAAATATTATTGAAAATGTTATTAAATCGTGACATTCAAATAATCATTATCAGTGTTATGAATTATACTAACAATAGAATTTCATACACGAATGATTCTAGAAAATACAACTAATAAATAACAAAATTTCCACGTGCCTGCTCAAAAAAATCGTGTATGTCGTGTGTTTGCCAAATGATTGCAGAAATCGTGCGTATAATATAAACACAAAACGTATATGTTAGAACTTTATTTACTTTACATTAGTACTAAAAAATATTTTACTAATTCTGTTTTTCACATAACACGTGTCAAAACTGAATGTCATTTTCAACTGTATATATCGCTTATATGCAAACAAATCTTTGCTAATACTATTTAATATACACGTGCATTGTACCTTCAATCCCTACAAATTGAATGATAAACGTAAACATCCTACACGAGAATACATTAACCGGTAGCATTGAAACCATTACCGAAGAATTTGACAATACGTCGCGATTGTAAGTCACCTCGCCATTCCAATTTCTAAGCTCTCGACAACGACGATGCATACGTCGTCTATACTCACGCCTGGATTATAACAGTTAATCCTCTCGCATTGTTTCCATTTTTAACCGAACGCTGCGATCGCCACGGTGATTTTTTCACCTCCCTCTATGCGCCTGCTCTCCTTTTACCGTTCCTCAGTTATATACAATTCTCTTCTGTATATATCGTCGGGAGCTCGCGCGCGTACGCATCCATATTCCGCATTGGGAAATGAATGCGCGTTAAACGTAGGCGTGTCGGACAAACCCCTTTTGCACGCGTATATATATATATGCGCGACACACGCACTCGACACAATTAGAAATAAATTCCGCTGCCGGTAACAAATAGCGAGCGAGCGGCATTTTCTTTTCCTTTTTGCGCACCGCTCCTGCGTGGCTCTATATACTCCGCAGCCATCCCTTTTGCAGCGTCCTTCTTCAGCGCGATTCCTCCTTCGTTGACTGTGAGGTCGTTACTTTGTATCGGGAGTATATAGGAGAGAACGTAAGAGAGTAAGAGAGAGAGAGAAAGAGAGGAGGTTATTTGAATCGAACCAATTCTGGTTCTGCATGCATGCGTGAGCCGGACAATTGCGTGTGCTTCTTGAAAATAATTCCTTTTTCGGCGAGCGACTGCGGTTTCGTAAGCCGCTCTCTTCGAGTTGTCAGTGTATCGGAGTATCGATACCTCTGTTTCGACTTATTTTCTAGTACGCGCGAGACTCGGATAGATTGTATTGCGCAGTGCTTTAATTTTCTTACACCTATACATAAATAAGTACTAGTAGCGTATTCTCTGTTTTCCTTCTTTTCTTCATTCTCACAAAAAAAAAGGGAAATTCGTCCTTTTTTCTTTGTGCGTTTGCAATATTAAATTATGCTAATTTACTGTCTGCTCATATTTAAAGAATAATTCTTCTTCCATAAACAAGTCAATATGTATTTTCCTACACAATGGTTCTCAGCAAACTCGAAATTAAAATTTTTCCCGCTAATGCACAAGTACCGCGCATAATAGATTTTTTCGGAAGGAATTAAGAACGCGTTCAGCCGCTTCCGCTTCACCCAGACGGCTACCAAAAAGGCGCAAATTTGCCGTAAAAATAAATTAGAATAAATCTCGCTGAACGCAGCCTCGGCTTTTCGTTTCTCTCAGTTCCGGAAGGAGCAGCAGCAGCCGACGGGGGCTAGCGAATTAAGGTGCGCGCACTCACGGCACCGTGAAAATGCATTTCGATAGCCGCTCGCTCTTCGCTCTGCTTTGCTCTCCCTCTGGGAAAAACGTGCGCGTATTCCTCCCGTTCTCCGGGAAAATTCTCTCGGCTGGCGAGACGCGCAAATACATTTCCATAACTTTGCATACATGTTTTGATAATTGGGCGACGAGAGAGCGAGAGCGAGAGAGAGAGAAGAGCGAGTTGTAGTTGCAGTAGCGCGCCAGTCGCCCTACGGTGGTGGTATATACGCGTGCCTATTATTAATGGAGCTGCGGCCTGAAGATGGGCGCGAAATATAGCGGGTGTATACGTGCGCGCGCGCGCGTCCTGGCGAAAAGAGCAAGAATTAAGAGCGTCATTAATGCCGCATTGTTTTGTTTCCTATATTTTGCATATTATACGCAACAAAGCTTCGCCTGCGGAGATTAACTGCTAGGCATTAAATAATGCATTCTTCGTGGTTTGTTGTTGTCCGCGAGTGTAGCAGGCTGTATAAGAATGTCAGCTGCTCTCTGTGTATTAGACTGTTTTGTTCGCTGCAAATGCATATTTTGTTATTTATACATACATTTGTCGAAAATTCAAAATTTGAATACTGTTTTCCAGGTTCATTAAATATTTCACTTCTCGGCGCGCGGTGAAAACAAGAAATAATCGAATCAATTACCAAATTTAATTCAACTTATATATATATATATGTATCATACATACGCGTGAAATCACGGCATAAATTTCGCGGAGTCTGCAAAAAGTGCTTACGGCATCACAACAACGCTGCAATAATTGTTTCACCGTTTCGTTTATTATATTTACCCGAGCGCGGTCCCTCCCACACCCAGCCAGTCTTTGATTCTATACTGCACAACATTATAAATCAAAACCTCTCTCGCTCAGTAATGGAGATTTAATCTCGATGCGCCTGCGCACACATGTATATATACAAAAATACGATCGTTAACATCGGAAAAATATATACACACACGCGCGTATGTATATGTATATATATATATATTTACGCAGAACCACTACACACATACGCGCAAAATCACGCAACGACGTCGTAAATCGCAAAAGTGCGCCTTCCTCGGACGACATGTTTACCCTGGCGAGAGACATTTCGCGACGTCTATCTGCCTACGCGCATTCTGTATATATGTATATATATATATCACGCTCCCTTTGGTAAATACCATTAAGAAGGTATATAGCCGTGGCCGAAAAAGTCGAGAGCCTTGCGCGCGTGTGTCGAATATCTCTCTCTCTCTCTCTCTCTCTCTCTCTCTCCCTCTCTCTCTCTCTCTCTCTAGGAAAAAGGACTCGGTAGCAGCACACACCACTCTTCGTATATACATATATATATATATACATACACTCGAGTGTATAACTTTGGGGACATCAGAAAGGAGAGTGGCGTGGCGATAGTAGTGGGTCTGGCGTTCGCGTATAATAATGCGCATGATGCAGTGCCTCCCGGCGTATTCTTGGCAACGACTCGTCCTCCGCGCTCTCTTTTCTATACGCGCGCTCTCGCCTGGAGGGCGGAAAGAGCGTCGGCAGTGTACGATACGAGAGAGAGGGAGAGAGAGTGAGAAGGAAGACGTATACTCGCACAAAGCGAGAATGAGAGATACAGCGGCAGCTCGCCAGCTAGCAGCCCTGGAAAAGCGCGAGACAGTGATAAGAAAAATGAGAGGAGGAGAATGATGGCGCGTAGAGAGAGAGAAAAAAAAGAGAAATATAAGAAAGCAGAGCGCAAAGGAGGCGCAGTGTATGAGTTCTTCTTCTCTTGGCTCTCTCCAAAAGTCGCGTATCTCTCTTCATCTGGCTTCTTCGCCTCGTCTTTTTTGCTTCCTGCGCCTCTCGCGCGCGCGCGCACAGTAGGTCGGTATATCCGTCCCGAGCGCTGAATCAGGCGCGCGCTCTCTCTCTCCTCTTCGCGTAAGCCATCCCTCTTGCTGCGTTCCGCCGACCAAAGCAAATATTTGGAGTCTCGACACTAAAAATTCGCAGCGGCGACGATCCTCCTCCTCCGGTATTTCTCCTTTCGCTTCGTACTTCGCCCTACCCACTTTTGTGTGTATATATATATGCGTACCGCCGTTGCGTCTTTGAATGCTATATATTCCCTTGCAATGAGTCTCGAGAGCGCGAATATGAACTAGGCGAGGTTATCTCTCGTGCTCGCTCGCGTTTTTTATCTTTGGTTTCCCTCGCCGTCGTCGAACTCTTCCGGCGCGACGCTGAGCAAGCGTGCACCGACGGCCCTTCGTTTCTTATACTATGCGTGACGCGCTTCTCTTTTTTTGTTAAGTCGCACTTTCTCGCTCACTCCCTTTTTCCGAGCTGCTGTCTCCCTCTCTCTCTCTCTCTACTTTCTCTACGTCGCTTCTCTCGAGGACACGTATTTTATGAAATGCAAATTTTTCCGTTCCCATATCTCATACGGCTTTATCGAAGTCGCCTGAGGGCGCGAGGTGGCGGCAGTGGCGTATAGTCGCCGACTGCGCGCGTTCCCGAGAGTTATTTCGCTTTATCAGTGTGACTTATTCCTCTTCTCTTTTCGAAGGTCTTTTGCTTCCCATCTAGAGGCACAGGGCGAGCTTTGTTTGAGTTCGTTGGCTTGTCTGATTTCGAAGAGACTTGGAAACCAATTGGTTTAGAATTACGCAATATTGTACATTTATAGTGCAAATAAAATTGCTTTGTTATATTATGTTTCATTCAATTCATTAACGAAGATAATTATTCTTTACTTTTCATTCAAAAATATTTTTAAATTGAAACTGCATTCATTATAGACATTTTTGTTAAATAAAAAATAATATATTATTACAAAAAATTGAAATTTTAAATAATATTGAGAGTCAATCGAACCGGACAGGTTTATGACCGATAAGTAACATAATTAAATCAATCTTCTTTATTGAACATGATTGCTCCTTGTTCTAGGAATTAGGAATCAAGCGTCGTAAACTATATTTTTACAGATAACATGTATAATAATAGTACATTTCGACACGGGCGCGGAAGTCGATTCGAACAGTATTTTATATCACGAGCGCCGAAAAATCATACCAAAGTTGTGATTTTGAGGTTGGAGTGGTATGAAAAATCTTAAATGAATAAAAATTATGGATTCTTAAATAATAGTCTCGACTTATAATTAATTTTCCTACCACCATTTCCTTATAAACGGTATGATATAGTTTTATAAAATGTAGGATATATGTATAATGTTAAAATAATTGAAATGTATAAAAATATTTCACACTTATTAAGATATACGAGACTGCTTATAATTACGATTAATGTCTTAACAAATGTAAAGACTGGATTTAGTATTGAACAAAATCTTATGTTACAATTATTTTGAATTATCTCGTTTTAAATAGAAATACCTTCTGTTATAAAATTATGGAATCATCTCATCTATATAAAAATGTTCCTCTCGCAGAGGCAGCGTAAAAATAGATAAAGTTTTTATAAAAGTATTATACGGATTGTATAGAACACTTTTATGATAAATGTCTCTTAATTTAATATTTATTTACAAATCTGACAATGCGATAAATTATCACAAATAAAGTATGTATCATCATAAGTGGACTCTTAGCTTCGTTCATTTATATCTGCTCAGTAACGGAACTCTCATAATATCTTGGAAATGGCACAAAGATAGTACAAGTGAAGAGTCGAGAGAAAGAGAGAGAGAGAGAGGGAGAAGCCTGCTCTTTGATCCGTCTGTGCAATAACCGCTTGCCGCTCCTACTTCTCTCCAACTCTCCTTGCCACGTGAATGATGCTTTTCACGACACACCCAAGTGCGCACTCACGCACCTAAAGGCCAGGAAAAAGTCCAAAGAGACAGACGGAAAGTCGGCCTTGCGCATCGCGTGAAATTAATTAGTTAATTAAGCAGCGCGTGTGCGACGCTGTCCATCCAATTAAATAGCGCGGCGACGCTTTCGCGAGTATAAGAGTGGAGGAGTTGCGAGCCAGTCGCCCATACGCTTTTCTCTCGAGTGGCTTACTTCGTCTTGGTTTAGTTGTTGCCATATCGATTTTATTTTCCCTAATCAGCTCGTCGCAGTTAATTTCTCGTTATGTACTAATGAATGGGAACGCTAATTCTGTCGTTTCTTGATGCGTGAATTTTTGTGAAGACGTATCGCAGTTTGCGTATAAAATGAATTACAAGGTACTATGGAGAAGCTTGAAGCGTTTGCTAATGAAAGAATTATTAATTAGGTATATTAATAATTGTTTATTACGTTTCAATCTCTATTAGTATAACTTTTTTTTATAGTTTAAGAATTATCAAACAACGTAACTAAAAACTAGATTCAGTGAAATAAATTTAGATTTTAATGAATTAACATTTATTTATTAAACATGATATAAGAATATTATCAGTACATTTTCTTCTGAAAAAATTTTTGTTCATTTTATATTTTTCAGGCGTTTTCCTTTTAGTGGCTAAAATAAAACGTAGTATTAATAATGTACTAAATAAAGAAAAAGACAATAAAACTTTATCGCTTACTGTTGGCCATGAGTTTCCTCGCATTTACTTTTGCAACCGTGTCCAGAGATGCTAGGTTCATTATCTATTCCTTAAATATTATTCAATTCATTAAAAAAGTATTTAATGGCGCTTAAAAAATAATTATATTTTGAAAATAGTTCAATCGATAAAAATAATTTTAGTGCTCAACTATTTCAGTCGGGAGAAAAATTTTATAAACATGTTTAAATAACCATAAATTTTTATTTTATTACAGTGTGTGTAAATAAACGTACGCGCATGAGTATGTGTGTGTGTGTTAAAATTCAATTATTGTTCAAAATTCCAAGTGGTTTCAATAATTTATTTATTAGATTCTACCAATCCTATAGAGTTTGTTACGCTATTATTAATTAAAAATGAGAATATTAACAAACAGAAACCTATAAATATAAAAATCACAATATCTAATACTGAAATAAACGTTTATTACAAAATTTTTATTGGCAACTTAAAAAATAATTAGTAAAAACGCTACCTTCGCAAGATTTCAGACATATTTCAAGTGGGAGCACTGGTTCGGCTTCAGCTAAACAACAAACAAATATTCAATAAATAAAATATGTTGATTACTTATTACGTATATATATTTTAAAGACATACTCATAGCAAAGAACCCAAAATATATTACAACAAATGTGAAAATTAATAAGAACTTCATTCTTACGCTTTCTCGTTTTCAGTAGCTACTTTACTAAAGTTATGTCGACGTCGTACACTTGCATAAAGAAAAATTTAGTACTTGTATGCACGAGTTTAAACAATAAAATATTATTAGTATTTTTATTATGTACGAGTTTCTGGATAAAATACAGACGTTGAAAATGATTAGAAATCTAATGCGAACAATTCCATTGTTTTAATCTCCTTTGACTCGTACAATACATTCTTAAATAAATATTATATTATTAAATCAACAATATATTTACTATTAAAAATCCATTTTTGCAAGTTATTTTCCATGTATAAACAAAACAATAAATAGAACTCTAATAGTCCATTAAAAAATAAATTAAAATATTTCCTAACGTTAATATAATTGTAAAAAAGAATCATTTGTATATGAATTCAACCAAACGTTTAACAAATTAACAAAATTAATCACACCCCACTACCTTTCTTTTTCTCACATCTACCTCGTGTCATTAAAAATTAATAGAACGAAATTCCCGTGAAACACGTGTACATCCCCATACGCACACACAACGCTGGCTTGTTCGTTAGCACCTTATATCCACTGTGCTCTGCCATATAAGCCGCTGTTACACTACACACCGAGGCGCTAACGAAGCGATTAATGTGCACGGCATCGTCGTCGTCGTCGGCCACTTCTTCTAGCGACTTTTTACACGGCGCTTCGCGGCTGCCCACATACACATACACACACAGACAAAGCATGCAACATACGTCGTGCACACTCGTTCGCGAGGGACGTGAGTTATGGCGTGCGGAAGAGTCGTCGAGATGATTGCAGTGGATCGTTGGTTGAGACGAGGCGCTTCTCTTCTTCGACACTTTGTCCACACAGACGTGCGCGTTGTTGTCGTTGATGTCGTGGTCGAAGAGAGAGGCGTTAATGACTCGCGAACGTTTTTGCAACGCGGTGTATGTGTATATATATAAGTGGACGACGCGAGCGACAAAACGTTTCAATTTCCGCGAACTGATTTTATTCCAAGAGAGAGAGATTGGGTGTATATATACATATACAGGGTGCGGTGAGATGTTGCTGCAGTGGTCGCTGCAAAAAAGAGAAAGTATAGAGTGTTATATTGGTGCATGAGTGGTTTCTCGGTTTATCATAATAAGCGGTTTTATGTTTTTTCGCTTGGGTTTTGAAGTAAACGCAATTTCAATTTTACGTAGTTGCTGGAATATTGACTGATCATGCTTATTGAATACGCATTATAGCAAACATTCCAAACATGATGCGATTAATAAAGTAATGTATATGTAAATGTACAATATTACTTTGCTGTATAAATCTTGTAAAACGATGTTGAAAGTTTTCCTCTGCATACATTTCTCTTCAATGAAATTTCTCGAATACCACAGTAGCTTCAGGCTATATATTTATTATAAACTATAGACACTCCTCAAAAATTCTTCAAGCGACAAATAGCCGTCGATTATGACCAACACCGCTATACACATCACACACCTCTATACCTCACTCGTACTCTCTTCTCCCCCTGTGTCACTGTAAAAATATAACGTACACCACTTGTTTGCGAAAGGGCGACCTGGTATCGCATATATACACACACGCACACGGCGCTCGACAGAAAAAAAACTGCAGCCGCACGTCGCCACGAAGCGTGAAGAGACGTATATGTATATAGAAAGAACTGCGCAATACGGTCATGTGCACGCGTGTGTTGTCCGGCACCGGTGCGTATACAGAGCGCGTTGCTCTCTTGTATATATATACAGAACACGAACGTTCGCGCCAAAGGAAGAGAGAGAGAGAATCGCCAGAGCGATTTGTCCCGTCTGTTAATTAGTGAAAAAACGGAGTATGAATCTCGAGCGATCGTATATTACCGCGCCCGTAATGGATGGGATTACAGCTGCTGTGTTAAATTAAACCGAGAGCGGCGTCTCTCTTTCTCTCCCTCGTTCTGTATATATATATATACCCCTCCTACGCTTCGCGTTCTCCCGCGCGTTTTCGCTACCTATATCTACATATACCCGTGGTGTATGGGTGGAGAGAGAAAGAGAGAGAAAGGAAGAGGAGGATAGAGTGAGGGAGAGAGAGAAGCGGTCGCGCGCGCATGTACCCGCGGGTACAGTGGGTACAGTTAGCTATGCGAGTTGCCGCCAGAGGAGAGCCACCGATGCTGGACTGTAGCTGAGATATCCCTTTGGCTCATCCTTTTCTCTCTCTCTCTCTCTCTTTCTCTGTTTCTTAATTGTCTTCTTTCGCGTGCGCCTTCTTCCTTCGCGGACGATTCAATCCCAGTGATCGTCCATCGATTGCTTTTCTTCTCTCTTTCTCTTCTCTGTTATTCTCTTCTCCGCACCCTCTAGCCTCTTGGTTGTTCATCAGCAATGCGCGCGTATATAAGTTTTTACTTTCCATCGTCAGCTTATTTATGGACGGCAGTATCTCTTTATAATGTAATAATTGAACCGATATAAATTACCATTGTGTAATAGTATATATTACATTATTCATAACCTTCTTTTTATTTTCTATAAAAACAATAATAATTGAATAATTTTATCGACTAAAATAAAAGCTCATTATGTTTTCTAACAAAAAATCTTCAAAAATCTGATACAATGTATATATCAATACCTATCAATAAGCTTAACCAACAGCTCAGCTGGACCCCAATCAGCGGCTCCTCCAACCCATCAGCTATCGAACCCCTTACACCCCCAATCAGGAAATATCCCGCATCGGCTTGGTAATGAATTACAAGCAATACTTCCACCCCATCCCGGACTCCATCCTATATATATATACCAGAGCTAATCGCTTCCTCGCACTCGCACCACCGGGCGCCATCGATCAAAATAATTGTTCGACTCTGTCGAACGCTGTCTCCGTCCCGTGGTAGCGCAGTCTCGGATTCAATAAACCCGAGAGAAAAATGACGATTCCCGATTTTCCTCCCTCCTACACACACACACACGCATATACATCAACCATGCGTGTACTATACTATACTAGCCTCTCTCCTTTCAACCCCCCGATATTTCTTGGCGAACATATATACGGACTGTTTCTTTGTTTTCCGGATCAAAGATCCTCTCTTTCCCCCCGTATATACGTTTGCGCGCGAGCCTCTCTCGGTATACGATAGATCACCGGTTATCTGGAGAGGACAATTAGGCCGCTTGCGCGAGCGAGCGCTACCATCCAGAAGAGAGTGAGCCCCGGACAAATCCCCCTTTATCTGTTCGGGCAGTTCTCTCTCTCTTCCCTCTATACTCCCGCAGTGCGAAAGACAGAGACGGAGAATTTTCTTCTTCCATCGAGCGAGCGCAAGCGCAAGGGAGGGGGGGAGGGGGTTGAAAAAGGGGGTTGGCGGACGGGCTTGCACACACGAAGTGGGGAGGGAGGGAGAGAGAGAGAGCCCGGGAAAAGAAGAAGAGCGCGCGCGCGCGTGCGGAGGCAAGGAGAGATAGATTACTCCGCCATTCTTGCAATTTCCCTGTCGTATCGAGGCTCGTAAATTCCCGGTGAAATATGCGAAGGGGCGCCTGGTGCGGGCAGCAGCAGCACGCTGCCTCTCTCTCTCTCTCTCTAGCTCTCTCGACTACTACTACTACTACCACCACCCTCTCTCGTCGACCCACCTACACAGCCGGTCCGCGCGTGCGGCTCTCTCACCCTATACGCGCGCTGTTCGTCTATATCTCGCTCCCTCGCAGTAGCAACCGTGGTGCGTATATAGTGTGCGTATATGTATATATGTATGTGTGTATACGTGTGGGGCAAGTCTGAGACGTGAGCGCGCGCCGAATCACCTTTGCTTCGGATTTAGACGAGGAGCGATAGGTCGAGGGGTGGAGAGGATATCGTGCCTCCGCTCATGCGCGTATAGTGTATATATATATGCGTTGCCATCGGAGCTCGGTTGTGTTTTATTGATTTATGTCTCGCTGGCGTTTATATTGATTTTCGTCGCCTCTTGTCTATGACTGTAATGGTTCCTCGGTGTATACGTATATATATGATGTTTGTATATATATGCGTGTGTATACAACAGTAGCAATAGGGATGGGGAAAAGAAGGCGCGTGCTCGTGCTCGAAGCGCTGGGTTTTATGGGTACTTTCTGGAGGCGCTTTTGCGGTGTCGTAACTCGCGGCGTTATTGCTCGTCAATGTTTATTGGCTGATTCAACGAGCCGATGAGAGAAAGTCGATGAAATAAAAATCATCGGAAATTATCTATAAACACTTGTTTCCGCGCCTTAACAGTTTAACGATGAAGGGGGAGAAATGAATTATTATCAATGCGCACTGATTATTTTATTAGTGATCATTTATTAAACGAGTGTATTTCTTTTACTATTTAAATGTCATAATATTTATTTTCTTATCTTTTTCTGTATTTATTTATATTATATACATGATCGTTTACGCATAGAAAATTTTACTTTTTAAATTACTTCTTCGTGTAATAATTACATAGAAATTTTCTGTTAGTTATGTAAACCACGCTTATTTTTAACTACGGAATTCAAAGCTCATTTGCAGATTGTTTTTAAACCTGGCCATTCCATTCGTAAAAACAAGTGTATTTACGGATCTCTCGATTGATTCCCCAACGCAAACAATTCCACTCCTCTACCTCAAACTTCAAATTCTTCTCGCCGACTATCAAATCAACTTTTCTTTACCTCTCCGTCATTTCTACGTAGCCTCTAAATCTCGAGCAAAATTGTTGTTATTAAACCTTCATATAATCCCGCCGAAATAAACGCGTGGCAGCCCGTCTTATTATATATACGATTCTCCTTCTCCAGACGTTCTCCCTCTCTCGTGAAAACTTCCGGTAAACACTAAGTGTATCATCGCTCAATGAGGTCATACCCTCGCTTCTCGGCACTCACTGCCGAGAAAAAACAGTGCGTTAGTTTCTCGCTCCGTATTAATAGATCTCGCTAGCTTCTCCCCCCTCGCTCTCCGTATACACACACACACAACCCGCGAACCGTACGTCGATATTTTCGGAGCTCATCGCAATGCTTCTCTCCCATCTCTTCTTCTTCTATATCTCTTTGCACGCGTGATTCACGAGCAAATATAATAAAGTTCGCCGCGCAGCTTGCCCTTTAATTCTCGTTTGCGTGGTTATGCGGCTGGGCCGCAATCGCAATCAACACACCGTTCGCCACGCAGCCAGCGAGAATCGTTTACTTGCTCTTGCGCAGGGTCTCCGGAGACTCGTATAGATGAGTTGCGCCGCGCGATGAAATGAAACCGTTCCGAAATGGCGTAGCTCTGACGCATGTACGCGGTGCATTTTAAAAACCGCGCTTTCTCTGCCTTCGTTATGAAGCTTCATCCACCCTCGGGTGTTATATATATACACACACATACAAAATTGTATATCGTCGCTCTTTGCAGGCTATTCGTTTGGCTTTTTTCACTCGTGTGCGAGTTGCCTCCCTCTTGAATGTGTTTTTTTTTTTGGTTCGTTCTTTTTTGTCGAGGAGCCATCGTCGTTATATATATTGAGCGCGCGCCCTTCTTGTTTCACGCTGTCTTGGCTCGGTAAGCGAAAGAAAAAAAATGTGTTGGAGACGATTGCTGATAAATTATTGGGGTATAAACTGCTATTTTTAGGACGAGCTATAACGCGTTTACACATTAGAAAAAAAAGGAAATAGGAAATATTTAGAGGGTGTTTTGGGGGGAAAGTCTTCGAATTCCAATTTGATCAATATTTATTATTTATTATGTTATTCGGGAAAGTTATTTTCACTATAATGAGACCATAAATAATCATATTTAAAATTTTTAAATACAGTTAAGAAGGAAATTTTGCACTTTATATATAAAAATGTAATTTCAATAAAAGTATTTCGTATTAATAAACGTATAGATTATACTAAAAACATAGTACAGGTATAATTAATTTACCTGATAAAAAGCACCTATAATAATCAAGTGCTTAACTTCATTACGCTATCCCCGGCGTAAGACGAAACCCCAACCCATTATTTTTTATTTTATTGCATGTCACATCTGATTTTCCTCCCCCGCGTCAGTTTGCGCGCGGCCATTTCTCTCCCGCCGGGGCGACATCCGTTCGTCGCGCGCAAGCCTCTCCGGCTCGACTACAATTAAATCGTGAAACACAGAAGGGGGGAAGATAGTAGGGTTAGTCGTATAACCACGCGCGTGCATGCATATATATATATATATATATATATATATATACGCTCAAGGGGCGGCGTGTGCAACCAAGCTTGAAAGGTTTCGTGGGTCTATACAGCTGTCGGTGTATTGTCGCACGCGCGCGCGGTGCTGAAGTCATTTTGTCAATTCTCTCTCTCTAGCAGTTCAGTATACTTGATTTCGTGTGGGACACTGAGTATGATAAAGCCGTGGATAAGAAACGAGCGGGCGACTCAGTGTACCGTAAACGCGCGCTCGTGAATAATTCGACACTCGGTGAGTTCTTTCCCTTCTGCACAAGGAGAATTGACTCTCGTCGTGTATTATACGTGTATATAGAAGACGAACGGGAGGAAATATCACGAGCGGAGTTGAAAAAAAAAAAAAAATTCTAATTTTTCGAAGGTCTGTTAAGATACAAATAGAGACGTTCGTTTAAAGGAGCTATAAATTATTTTGGGCAGGTGCCTTTGCAGTGAGACTCGCGGGGACGCGATGATAAATCAACCGGTGAAAATTGCGTGTTTTTTGACTATTCGAGAGAATGGTTAATGTATATATGTATATAAATGTTCGTGTGTATATAGAAGCGACGACGGTGTGCGCGACTATTTTTAAGCCCACCGTGAGTTCACGGAAAACTCGCCGGGCGAATCGATAATTTCGTGAGGTTGCCGCTCACGAAATGTGTTTTAGAAGGAACCGTTTTGGGAACGAGGGTAGTAAGTTTTATAATAACCAACAAAGTGATTCACGAGAGTTCTCTTATAGTTACAAAGAATGTAACGTTGAAAAAAAATAATTAGGAGAATAAATCAATAGGAAAAATTCTTAATTAATATTCTCTAATCCCACTGACAGCCCAAGGTCATTCTAGCTGCTATATATTATCACAAAAAACTTATCCAGCAACACTTCACATAACGTCTATATACAAAACATCTTAACCGTCCACCTCGTGCTAATTACACGCACGTTCATCGACATCGACCGTCTGCCAACCTGTTTTTATCGCTCCTATATATATTCTTTATACCCTTCTTCCTCCCTCGCCTTATAACCGCGTTATGAAGACAGCAATTCCTTCCTCCTCCTCTTCCTCCTCATTCGTAACTCATCGCACGCGCTTGCATTATCGACGAAGCTCGCACGCTTATTATAAACGTCCAGCACATATTTTGTTTTGCACTACTATACCGCGTGCCACGTGACGTCGGTACCGCGAGATTTACTTGTTTCGCGGCAACGTGAGCTCGATATAAATTATATACTGTGCTACCACGCGTACCGTCCCTCCCTTCGTTCTTCTTTTTTGTATATAGTATGTGCGAGGGCCTTTATTTTTAATACACTCGGGGGACCGCTGATTGAAACGACAAGAGAGTGTATAAGAGAGCGGCTCTCGTGAATATAAGGTGGCTTATACATAATTTATCGGTCTACTACGATGGAATACAGTTACCGACAGGGGTAATTTTTGCCGTGTTTTTGTAATCAATATATATATATGTGTAGGTCTATTTTACCACGATCTCGTATATGTGTACGCGGAAAAAAGGTATAATATGAGCGAAGTGCGTATAGCTGTCGATTAGCGATGCCGTACGGTGATTGGAGGCACATAAGAAATCGAGCGATTTGGAAATATAACTCTTTCGATTTTTCCAGTGGAGTGACAATTTTGTATATACCGAGAGTTTGTATAAGGAACTGAATAAATTATTTATAAATTTAAATAGATCGAACGATCGTATCGACGTCTTGTAAATATTCATCATAACTGTTTTCTTAATCACAGATTTAATTACTATACGCTCGGTTTTCTCGCATTTCGTCAATTTTGCGAGCTGCGCAAGCGGCGTATAAGGCTTGCGCAAAATAAACTCACGGTTAGCCGCACACAACAACAAAAATGCACCACGAGCTGTGCTTATACTACAAAATTGTTTACAACATCGAGGCAATCTGAAAATTGCAAGTCCCAATCTCTCTCCCTCTCTCTCTCTCTCGCTCTCGCTCTCTCTCTCTTCTACTAATTTCTCGCCTGAGCGATTCAGAGCCGTATATCCAATCTGCGCGGAAGCTCGCCAGGCATTTGCTACGGGCGCGCGACAGATTTTCACGACCGATAAGTGCGCATATATGTATATGTGTATACCTATACCACCACTATACTTACGATGAATCGCCTTGGCCAATGTACAGTCACGTCGTATATATATACGCAGTGGTGAGGGCGAAGATTCGAAATCGGCCGCAAAAAAGAGCGAGCGAGAACGATGGCGAGCTAAACCCGTATAGAAGAAGCTTAATACGGCCGGAGGGTCGTGCGCGAGGTATATATACACGCGCAAGAAGGGGCGCGTGCTGTTTGTTGAGAACGGGGATGCGGAGAGAAGAAGAGAGAGAGAGAGGGAGTAAAGTCTGCGGTGGCAGATAAGAGTCGGGCGGTATTGGGGTGAGGACGAAGGGAGTAGCAGCAGCAGCAGCAGGAGCTATAGCTTCGCTCCTAGCCGAAGTGGCTGCAATTCGACCCTATATTTAATTTCGTGCGCGAGAAAGAGAGGAAGAGAGAAGGTGGGAGAAGGGAAAAAGAGAGAGAGAGGGGCATCGTTTAATCTAGACGCGCCGCGATCCTATCTCGGAGGAATTTATCATTCGATAAATTGCCGTACGTCCCGGTATATCAGCCACTTCCGAGAGCCAGAGAAAGAAAGAAAAGAGAAAGAGGGAAGAGAGAAAGAGAGAAGCATGTCAATAGCTGTGAAGTGAGGGAGATACCTTATATGTAGCGAGTAGTGGTAAAGATGCACGCGTGCGTTGGTCTTATAGGTAATTAGAAGAGACAAATGGCACGTGCTGTTGAGTAGGCTTATTTTTTCGTGATTTTTTGGATTTATTGTTCGTTGTTGAATACTCATCTTTTAGCTCGTTATATGATACGAGAAATTAGAATTTCTAATATTAATGGTGAACTTGGATGTAATTATAGTTGAAGAATGGTTACAATTTATCATTTTATCGAAAAAAAGACTTTTTAAATGACATATATTTTATATAATCAATGAGACTTCAATTGTATATTCATATTTGTTCTATTTTCTCTGTTACAGGTGAGTTGTCAACATGCGTTTTTTCAAAAAAATTTTCATCTGGATACAAGCGTATGTCATTGGGAAGCCTATAGAAACCTAAAGCTATATAACTTAGCTATAACAAATAATATGTAAGTCAACGTTCTTACTTTTAATAGTAAAATCAATGAAAAAATAACTTAATCCATCGGTGCACGAAAAAAAAGAAACGCGTCTAACACAGTCCCGCACGTATAAAACTTTGATCGAAAAATTAAGAACACGTTCCCTACGGTATCGAGTCATCGCCAAAGTACCATCCTATACGTCTCTGTTTCGCGGATAGCTCCTTCGTCCTCTTCTTTCACGGCATATCACATTTCCCGGGACAACGACGAGCAAAATCCATTTCCGACTTTCGTGTTACGATGCCGTTGTCGTATACCCGCGGTTGCCATTTTCGTGATCGCGAAATCCATCGTTCCGCACCCACGATACATATACACACTATAGGTATATATGTATATACGAAGGCGGCGACACGAAATCGAAAATTCGTATAGCGGTGACGATAACAGCGTGGAACAATGGTTTTTGGCCCGAATCGAAACGCTGCGACGTACAAGCACAACAGTTGGCTAGTTTCATATAAATGTGTATATGTGTACACGCGTATATAAGAAATCCTATAGTTCGTCCCTACACTCATGAAAATCGACTGTATAGTGCCCTTTTGGGATAACGGGAGCGTGTGAACGAGCGTCTTGGACGCGCTTGTATATATATAGGGTATGTCTGTATGGGTTGTTGGATGCCACATGTGTGTGTGTGTGTGTGTATCGATACTGCGAGCTAAAAGAATTGCGATAAGCCGTGCACGCGTATAGCGTATCATCGCTCGGACTGATAAAACTCGGAGAAAGTGGTTTGGGAATTGGTTATACGATACAAATGGATATTTGAGATTAGGATATGGAGTTCGGATTCCGAGCGGTAGGAAATTACAAGATTTGTTTTCGAGGCACGTATATATTGTGAAAATTGAAAAGATATTTTCATTTCTTAAAAATAAAAAAAAAATAATAGAAATGTGATATTATAGGAGTGCTACATAATATATACATAAAGAATTATTTGAAATATTCTAATGATCTTATTCTATTAAAATATTTTAAATAATTCTTTTGAGATACATGAAATAAAAATTGGGAGTAATTATAAAAATAAAATTATATTAAACATTATGTAGAAAAATTCACGGATTTTAGCATCAGTTAATAAACTTTTTTAAATAAGAAAATATGCCATTTACCAGAAAAATTTCAAAATTCAATTTTAGAAGTCATGCTACACACCGCTACCAGTATATATAATGCATGCTAGTATATGTATATATACCTCTGTAAGGCGGAGCACCAACCTCACTTACGTCTTGTCCCGTGCGCTTGCGCTCGCGCGCACATAGTAATTGCTGCTTTATGAATCGTATCCCCCCACCCCTGCTTACTCTCCCTCTCGCGTGTATACGTACACCCCTTTCGGCTTAATGCCGTTTCCCTCACTCCATTAAGAGGCTCGTTTCACTCGGCGCACTTTGCGGTTTTCGACGTGCGGTTCCGCAGTTTTCTTCACTCTCCCGCCTTCTATATAACCGCGCGAGATCAAGAGATCCATTATCCTTGACGCGTGCCACTTTTCCTTCTTTTTTTCTAGGTTACCAAGGCTTCGTTTCTTTTTTTTTTTGGTCGACACAAAAAAAAACGTCCGCGTTAATTTCGCTTTTTATGTGTTGTGGCGAAGGGAGTCTATACGAGATATCGTATTAAGAGAGTGCGCGCACGTTCGCGTGCATCGGAGTTGTTCTTATCTCGAACGTGTTTTACGTGTTAGCGAAATTATTTAGAAGGACTTTCATGCGGTATACTTATATATACGAGCTGTACGGCGTGTGATTCGAGTTTGAGCGCCGTTTTACTTTCAATTATCGCGAATGTTCTTCTGGAATTACACGTGATTAATCGTGTGCACAAGCGAGGGAGGGAATGAAATTTTCGCGATTAAGAAATTTATGAATTGAGTTTTTGAAGTATTTGAGAATGATTGCGGTTGATTAAGAGTTTGATGGTAACTTATGTACACGTTAAATCGTACACCTTAATGTTAGATAAAATAATTAGCCGTATACGGTTCTCATTACTTTTTTTTTTCATTAAATTTACGACTCTCGTAATTTGTTATGACTAATTACAGTTTACGATCTCTTTAATGCAATTTATTTCGCATTAGAATGTTACACTGAAAACTAAACGACCATGTTTATTTATGATAATTCCTTATGTTCCCAGTTCAACATTTAACAAAATCTTATTCAACCACTACAACCGCAACTACTTCCAGATCCTTTACCGATACCGCAACCTACTACAAAGATCGATCTCTCTAGCACACGACACCCTCCTATACACACTTGCCCAACACCGCACCGATGACAATCTTTGCACCTCCTAACTCGCGAGGTGTGCTTCCCTCTCCCTCTCTCCTCTTCCCCGTTCATCAACGCACTCGCGCGCGATTCCCCGGGCACCCCGCTTGCTCCTCGGGTGATATACCACGTGGCCCTGTAGCTGCACTATATATACATCGCCTTCTCTCTCCACAGCAACGTCGTCGTCTTCCCGAGGACCTTAGCGTTAGCGCGCAAGACCTCTAGTGTTACGTAATACACTACCCTCCTCCTTCCTCCATTACCCGAGGGCAAGGGCCCCCCCGCGCCGCTAACTGCGAGCGCTCAGGAGTGGTTAATATACTGCCTGCTGCTCGTTAGCGGACGACATTACGGAGCAACACCTCCTCTGCCTCTGCAAGAGAGAGAGAGAGAGAGAGAGCCGCGTCAGCGGCGAATTAATCGAGAAGGGTGCACTGGCCTTACGATGCGGATTAGCTGGATTATGCGTGCCGTGCGTAGCGGCTGCCGCGCATGATGGGATGTGGATGGAGATTGAGGTGACTGGATTTGCAAGATGATGGGTACAACGTGGAGTGCGGGTAAAGTGGGCGGAAATTTTTTTGAAGAAGTAATTTGTTATGCTGTAATGAAATGGTATATATGGTGATTTTGGTATCTGAAGTTTGAATAGTGTTATCTATATATTTATGGAGAAATATGGGTGAAGTTGCAAAGCTTAGTATGTAATTCTATGTTCAGGTTTGAAATAACGGACACTTGTAGTATCATTTCTAAAAATGTGATAATGGTAGATTTTGACCTATGATTATTCTAATGATATGTCAAGATATAGAATTTTACGAAACATATATATGTTTCGTAAAATTGCAGTCAGGGTAAACGTGTAAATAAGATATGGTGCGCTTAAAAATCAACTCTACACTTTTATTCTAAAACGTATAAGCTACGTTCTATAGTAACTTTCCCTTACACCACTCAACAACATAGTGTTTACTCGGCAGTGAGTTAACATCGCACTATCGGATCGTTAAAATAATACGTGTGAAAACACGTATACAATTTGTCATTTATGAATTACTTCTAAGATCTCTTTCACCGTATACAAACACAATACATTGGTTTAGATATATCCACTCGATTATTAAATAACGATATCACCAGCTCTACCTATACACCTTATCTCTTTAACTTAACGCTTTTCAGCCACGAGTGACGCGAAAAAATTCGAATCTCGAACGGCGCTTTTTACAACTTAACAAACAGCCACATAAATTATGCGGGTGTCTAGGCGTCGGCGCGCGCGTACAACGCCAGCATATATTTTACCCAAGCCGAACAGCGAGAAGAACCGCAACTAAAGGAAAAAAAAATAACCACACAACCTGCACGCGCGTTCCTGCAGCCCAGAAACCAAGAGAGAGAGAGAGAGAGAGAAAGAATCAAGGAATTCCCAAGAGCCTTGCTGACGCAAAAACAAAACGCTCGTTCAGCCCGGCACTTTTCTAACCTGCTTATAATTGAAAGCGACGCGAGCGCAGTAGTATTATACGAAGGAACGAGTGAGAGAGAGAGAGAAAAGAATACGCAGGCGAGGAAAAAAGACGAGGAATCCAACGCAAGAGTGGTAAATCAACGTTACGGGCGTGCGCACGCGCGGACCCTGGCCGTCATCTCACGTATACGCGATTCGTTTCGACTGCTTGTATATATATAGTAGAGTATAGTATATATATATATAGGTATATGTACATATACATATATGCGAATGCGCTTGTGCTCGCGAGCGCCGCGGATAATCGCGCTGCATGTGGAGATTGCGATAAGGCGAGGCCGATGGCGCGCGCAGGTATATATATAAGTAAATGCCGCTCACGGGCAAAAGTCCGCGGTTGACAAGGAGTGACGAATGGCCCTCTTGCACATACAAACACACATATACACACACACAAGTATTTTACTCGCTTGGGCTTATATCCCCAGAGCTATGATTGCTTAATTCACATGCGGCCGGTCAAAGCTAAGAGAGAGGCAGAGAGTCAAGTCCTCCTCTTATCGAGATCTATTGCTGCCCGGAATAACAAGCAACAATGAGCGCTCAGCGTATTATGCGCTCGCTTGCACGCTTATATATATATATATATATATGTATAGGTACACAGGAGAGAGACGTGGTATATATAACGTATACCTCTTGATCGAGTGTCGTATATGCATCGGCGTGCGCTTGTTCGTATGTGTATAAGTGCCACGTTGGGTGAGAACGAGCGTGAATGAAAAATTCTCTCGAGCGTCGTCGCGTGGACTTGTGTAACTTGCATTCTTCCGTGATAAAAAAGTGGTCATTTATCATTGGGTTAGAGGCTAGCAGAAGGGCGAAACTGCTAGTGTGACTATATGGCGTAGTAGTCGTGGCTAGTGAGATAAGTTTTTTTCTCAACTCTGATGACTTTTTTGATGTATTCGAATCAATTTGTAAAGTGTTAAAATAGTGATTTATAATTATGTTTAATGACATTTCTACGTTGCTTCTTAAATTTATGCGTTCAACTGATATTATACAATTTTATTCATCATCTAAATTGGTACAATCCCGTATATAACAACGTATAACACACAATTCGTTTTATATTATAATCACAATATCGCCTCCTCGTATACTCCACATTCTCACTTCTCTCGCACAAAAGGCGCATCTAAGAAGTGGCCTATTCTTTGGCTTCGAGTGTTCTTTCACCCTCGAGCATGATGAGGCACGCGAGAGCGAAAGAAAGATGATGGGCTCGGGAAAAAATTCAGACAAATATCCTCCATGCGCGCACGCTCGCATTTGAATTTCAACGCTTGGGGCGCGCGCACACTCTTCGTATATAACCTCGAGACTATCTCACACACATATACATATACACACGACCAAATAATATTCTTGGCGTGAATAGTTCTTTACGAGGGCCGGCGCGCTGAATATTCCAATTTCTCGCTCGGCGTATCGCGCACGAAAACAAGCCTCACCAACGTTCATGCGCATCCCCCTCTTGTATCAAAGAAAAGGGGCTGCCCTCTCTCTCTCTCTGTTGGAGAACAAAACGACGAGTAAGAAAATGACAATGAAAAAAAAAGTCCGCGCGCGATGCGAACGTTTCGTGCCCAACTCGCACGAGCCTCGCATTATACACATACGTATATATATACTATACGCGCGCATTATGGTATCGCAGTCGCACCGCTGCTGCTGCTGCTGCACAGCCCTGCATAAATTTACGGGATTCGAGGAGAGAGAGAGAGAGAGAGAGAGAGACGCGACGGCAGCCATTCGTCATGCGCGCGCGTAAGAGAGAGAGGCCATTGATATATAAGCGCTATTAATTTCCACGAAAGGAATTCACCCACCCGTGAAAAGCTACCCTCCCCACTAATACTATTCTGCCAGTGCCTCGACGAAGATAAAAATTTCGTGATCGCGCGTACGCGCGTTTTCTTGCATATCATATACCCCTCTTGTTCTCTCTCTCTTTCTTTCTCTCATGTATATACTCATTATGGGCGCATGCGACACTACTATTGTACTCGATGCAGTCTAGCCACCGTGCAACCCTAAATTTCCCTAAGAGGCTATATAGAAAAAGGAGGGGGAGTCCGTCTCTCTCTCGTTGGAAATTAGACTCCACCCCTCGTCCTTTTCGCCTTTTCTGCGCATTTCGAATGCACACACGCGTGCGTCTGCCTGTGCAGCGGCTCGTCTCTGACACGCGTATAATATTCGGTTATTTATGGCCGAGCGCGTGGAATATGGCAGCGCGATACAAATTGTAAAATGAAAGGCTTCGATGCGTCGGGCGTGAGCCTCGTGAGTCGGTATTATACGAGAGAGGGAGGGAGATTTCTGTGAGAGAGTCTTTAAAGCGTGCCCAGTATATGGGGCTTATTCATTCAATTTGTTCGACGTAATGATTTTTTTATTGTGAACGTGGCGTTGCGCTCGTTGGAGCTGAGGTATTGTTCAACGGTGTGTATGCAATTTTTTTAAAATTGTTTTGTATTGCTATATGGAGTCGTAAATTTTTGAGGGTTGGAGAAGTATGGCGTGTTTAGACACCTTTTTGTCGATTTTTAACACATGATTTGACAATAAGTATTGACTAATTGAAGAGTTTATGGATCAGAGAAATGTAAATATTTATTTCCCTTTTAGAATGGATCTGATAATATATGCGAAATCTGAAAAAGATTTCAAATGAAATCATACTAATTACCTATACTAGAAAAGTATGAATTATATTCTTTAGTTACAGTTTTATTAGGGTTACATTACCATTTGTACATCTAAAGTAAAAATGATAAAACAAATATTAATAACGTACATATTTTATAGTAGGAAAATAAATAAATTATTATATCAATATAATCATACAAAAACTATACATAAAATAAAATATTACACTTATCGCGATCAGATTAGAAGGCATTGCACACAATGTCTGTTATATGGGTCCGGCAACAACCTGCCTTATCGCTGATAAACCTCCAATAAAAATCAGCAAAATTTATAGCTCGAAAACAAAATGAAAAAACGGCAAAATAGATGAATAACGCGCGAGTCGCGCGCGAAACAAATTAATTTAAATTTATATTCTGAAGCGTGTGTGCGCGTTACAATGGAAATAAATTTATTATCTTAAGTGCGCGCATTTATACACACGAACATAGCCGCGTATCTCATATGGCAGGAGAGAAATCGAGAAAAGATAAACAAGCCGCGAAGAGAGAGAGAGAGAGGCAGTCATCACCTTAAGAGGCCTGCATTCACTAAATACCTAATGACTGGCCTACTCCCTCCCGAGTGGCTAGCAAATTAATTTAAAGCACACATAAACATACACACACACTCAACAATATGGGCAATAAAACGAACGATGCAGAACGGCGAAGTGAGCAAGCAAGTTTACCTCCAAATTAGTGTCCACACACTGAGCATCGGCGCTCAAAGCGCTTGGACCATATATAAGATATAGCCTCTTGCGGGTATATAAGGATGCTCCCCCGAAAACGAAGCCACAAATATTTTCTCTCTCTCTCTCTCTCTCTCTCTTTCATTCCCCCCACCTCTCCTCCCCTTCTCTAGGATTGAACGCGCGCGCGCAGGCACACTCTTCATTGGCGTGTGACGGGGCAAAGTGGGAATCAGGAGTCGTCGTTGACTACGCCCCACCTCCCGCGCGTATACCTAAGGATGCTGCGTGTATAACCCCTCGTGTCTAGGCCGTTCCCCCCTCCCTCTATCCCCACACACACACACACACATATGTATTATAGTATAAAGGCACGGGGCGCGTATATAGGAAACCCCATCGTGCAGTCGACACGCACACATAGCAAGGAGTGGGGGAACGAAAAAGGGGGCAGGCACGCATATATACATATATACACATACACACACACACACACATCTTCCATCCTTGTCGGGAGCAGGTCCCACGTCCCGGGGTCCACCATAGTAAATCAGACAGTCGCAGGCGGTCCTTCTGATCTATCCGTGGAGACCGGAGAGAGAAGGAGATATAGAGAAAGAGATAGATATAGAGAGTGAGAGGCGCGCACACGCGGGGGCTCCTCTCTCTCTCTCTCTCGCTCCCTCGGCAAGTCGTCTCACAGGCTAGCCTCGTAAAGTCGTGGAATAACTCTCTAAGTAACTCTATCTAGTCCCCGGAATCGCTCATGGCTCATAAACGCCTCGTAACTTAGCCCGGGCGCACTGCACGCGAGAGAGCTCGAGCGGTGGCACGCGCCTTCTCTCTGTTGCCGTGAGATTCAACGCAGACGACGACAACGTATACTACTATACTATATCGTATATGTATACGCGTACGGTAGTGTGTGCACGAGCATCGGTTAATAGTCCATTTGTGTGAATCGGAGTGAGACGATCGAGTATAGATAAAGAAGGGGATGCTTTATTGAATTGTACCACGGGATTCTTGTTTCTGCGTGTTTTGGTTTTTTTTTTTCATCGTCTTCGTCGTCGACCGCTGAAGTTGTAGAGAAAGTGAGAGAAGTTGAAAAAAGAAAAAAAGTTACGATTAGTGTCGTGTGTTTAAGTGTGAAATAATGCTGTCAACATGACCTTCGATGTTTTGCCGAGAGAATCAAGGTATAGTTCACTAAGTGTTTGTGTGCATGTGCGTGTGTGCGTATGTGAGTTGCTGATCGGAGAGTGTATATATCGAGTTTTTCCCAAATTTACGACGGCGATCGTTTTCACTTTTTTGCCATCTCTTCCCCCCCGTAAAATTTTTTTTTCAGGGCGAACGAGGGTAGATGGAATTTATTGTACAGTGTTTATGGATGTTTTCTGTGCACGCACGTCAATATCATGTTATCTGGATTGTAAAAATCGTGTCAATAAATAGATTTGTACTTTCAAATTATTTCTTATTACCATTATTTGATTTCAAATGTGTATACCCCTACGTTAAAATGAATTCCAATAAAAATTGTTAATGTGGATATTGAACACCAAAAATCTCATTACTTCAATTATCAAAATAGACTATTATTTAACTTTTGTCAAAAAATATCTCTATGGTTTCTCAGTAAATATTTTTTGTAGAACAATAATAAATTGCTGCCACGAGTTTGTTTTATAAAAGTTTCATTATAATGAACGAAAATTAATAAACTCATTTTTTCTATTAAACGATAAATAATTTTTCTAAAAATAAATAGAAAAGAATTTTGAAGTAATATATAAAAACAAAATGCAACCTTTAAAAAAGTAAATATTAATTCTGAAGAACATATATATTTCTACGAATAAAATTTGTAAGAATCTAAATGAAGAGAAAATTTGTAATCATTTTCTAATAAACAACTATAACTTTATTAGGATTTTATCCGAGACTGGAGAACATACATCGAATAAGAATATATACTACCACATTAGTATATTATACTACTATTCATTATTAACGTCTATTAATACACCATTTATCTAGACACCAAAAATTGCCAGCAACTTTTCCTCATTACCGCGCATTATATACCTCGTACCACTCGGTACAATCCCCTTTTACGCCAAATTCACTCAACAACAAATAGAGAACCCCATACCACATGTGAACTCGCGAGCATTTCCCAAATTATAGTCGCTTCTTCTCTCTCTACACGCATCGGGCCGATGCTCTGCGGGCCGCGTTAAATTTAGAATTAAAGCGGCTCTCGTATATATACGCTGCACTCTCTCTGTCGTTTTAATCAAAATTCACAGAACTCCCACCCCCTCTCTCTCTCTCTCCCTCTTCCAAATCGGGATTGCAGCAGCGACCGTATATATACGTATATATAATAAAGCGTCAGCTTCGCTCTCCGCGCGGAAAACGCTCGGCACGCGCCAACCAACCAGATCAGCGGAATCGACGAAAATGGTCGCGCGAGTACATTATGGACGGTCGTCGCTCGCGCGCGCATTACGCGAGAGCCGCACACCGTTCGCTCGCTCGCTCGCTAGCCGCGGCCCTTGATTAATGCTCTCCACGGCGATCGATCTCTCTCGCGCGACCTGCTAATTGCGCCGCGTCATAACTCTCCGAAGCGGTGGCAACCCTCCTTCTCCCTTCTCTCACTCTCCCTCCATTCCCAGCTCGTATATAGCGATATATGTACGCGATACACGCGTTAAAGCGCGTGCGCAAGCGCGCCTGCTCGTGTGTTTTGCACCGTTTTTCCACTCTCTCTCTCTCTCTGTCTCTCTCTTTTGCACTTGATATATGTGTGCGGCCGCGGCGAGTGAATGAGTGTGCGTATAAGGGAGTAGTAGTAGTAGTAGAGAGAGAGAGAGCTCGGTTTATTAAGCTCTAAATTCTTCGGAACAAAAAAGGGAGCATGAGGGGAATGGGCGATCTTTCACGAGGGCGCGAGTGAGAGCAAGTGTGCACGCGGCGCTATTATATGTATGTGTCTGTGTAGCTCGTCGGCGAATTAAATTACGCGCGATTCGTCAAAAAGTTTTGACGCGCTCGTGCAGGCCGCACGTGCGGGGGAGGAGAGGAGAAGAAGTTATGCGAATCGCGCGGTTTCGCACGCACCGCAGTCTTGGGAGAGCTTTTTTGGGATGGTTGCCGTGGTATTTGAGATTAATTGACCAACCCGCTGTTTTGCTGTACGTTATTTAATGCCTAAAGTCAATATGTCAGCTTAGTCAAAATGATTGGCGTTGAATGAAATAGTTTTGAATGCAGATAATTTTGTTCTTAGTTGCAAAGAGTTTTAAAAATATAATAAAAGATCATTTTTATAAAACAAAAATATATAGATTGATTGAAGTTGAACTATTGGTAAAATTGTTTACAAGCACAGTGTTACATTCTCCCTCTCTCTTCACAAACGATTGACGATTAGCAAACCCATGTAAACGCGGCGCTGGAATTACAGTAATCTACCCTTTTTCTTCTCTCCCGTATACATCAGTGGCGCACTTGGAAAATTAGGAAGTCGCCTCGCCGTGGGGTAATGAAAATTTACGAGATCCTCATGGCGAACTCATTAAAAATGCGCCCGAGTAGTATACGTTAAGGATCCAGTGCGACCCGCGCGCAGTTATTCGCTCCTTTAAAAACTGCGTACGGCTATGGCCCGTCGCCATATAAAAGATCCCACCGCTATAGGGGTTTATTAGGAAAAGTGACTCTCCCGTGGCGGTATTACATACTTACGACGTATAATTACGCGGTTCGCGTAGTGCGCTCTTTTTATCGGAATGTTTTGTTCGAATTTGACGGATTCGTCGTAAACACTTTGGTCGTAAAACTCCGTCATAAAAGACGAACAACCTTGCCGTCGGATCATCCTTGAGGCAAACATACTAGCGCATCTTAGTGGAAAAAGTTGCAGTGACGTTTCCGAAAAACTTTATTAGCATTTTTAAATCTTCATCTCCATTACTCATCACTTAGAGCTCCTATACCAAAGAAGCGGTACACAAGATACGCGCATTTGTTCTATATACATACATGCATACACACAAAGGGAAATTTCCCGCGGAAGAATTGTTTTCGCGTTTTTATCACGAACATTAATGGAAGCATCTCTCGAAAAATATCATTCAACCCCCACCCCCTACCTTCTTCTCTCTCTTGCTGCGAAAAAGTCAGATAGCGCAAGTGGGGGAGGGAGAGGAAAGAAGTTGCTTTGCTCTCTCTCTCTCTCGCTCCTCTCGACGCCTATGAGGCATCGCGCGCACGCAGATAGGAAGAAAAAGAGGGTCGCGCACTGGCGAATAATAAAAATCACCCCCATAACTCAGGCGGACAAGCCGAAGGGGATGGCGCGAGCGAGCGAGCGAGCGCCTTGAGCTTCTTATCTGCACACGCTCGAGAGGTGGTGGTGGTGGTGGGGGTGTACGACGGGGTGACATTAGCGTTGCCGCGGCAATTCTCCGCGCTACTTAAGGCAAGCGCACAAGCGTCTGCGTCCTTGTCGCGCGCACAACCGTGCCGTCGCCTCTTTTCTGACTTTTTTTTTCGTCTTCTGCTTCTTCCTCTTCTTCGTTCGTTCGTTCGTTCGTTCGCTCCGTTCGGGTCGTCGTGGAGTTTCTTCGCTCGCTCTCTTTCTTTTGCCGCCGCGCCGCGTGAGGCTATTTTTTTTACGGCCAAGGGCTTGTTCGCCCGTAGGAAGTGGCGTGCGCGTGTAATGCTGGAATAATGTTTTATGCGTTCGGTTTTTGTTTTTCTCATATATATATATATATATATATATATACGGCTAAGTAGATTTTGAGTAAATGATAAAGCTGCTTTTTGTGTTGGATTGTTTTTGGTTTGAAATATTGTTTAAATAAATAAATATTCGTTAAAAATAACTTAATAGCGTTAAAAAAAATTTTATAATTTCTAAGAATTTGTGTCGTTAGTTATATTAATACAATATTTGTTTAATAAATTGCGGTGATCAAACTTGATAGCAATCAATATTTTATAGCAATAATCAGCAATAGATTCACGAAGTTAAACCTCAGACATAATATGTAACCGTTAATTAACCGGTAGGCCGTCAAGGAAAGTATAAATCCACGCCAAACGATACAAAATCTACAACTTTATCGTTATATACACTACTTTGTATTGCGCTTCCGATAAATGCCGAGATTTTTCTCACAGATCCAACCCATACGCGAAAGGAAAGATCTTTCATCGATAGCAAAAATTACCCGGCATAATTGAAATATCCTCCGGGAAAAATATTTGTATTATATATATATTATACACACATCTTCGAACGATCGAAATTCGCCTCACATTAATACGCCTATACATAACGCTATTAAGGTCGAATATAATATACAAATGCACTGAGGCAAATAAAATAGAATTTCTCCTTCTCCTCCTTCTCGTCCTCATCGGAGCAAAGCGATACATAAGAAGCCGAGCCCATAAATCACCGACGGCGGGCCTATCTCGCAATTATATCGATAACGGCGAGCCTATCCGGTATTGACGCTCTCTCTCTCTCTCTTGCTCACGAGTAAGCGAGAGAGAGAGAGCAGACGAGGCGCGAGATATCTTCATCCGCGCGAGTTCTCTTCATGCGCCATTATCGCGCGAAGCGCAATGTTTGCGGACGCGCGAACGCGGTAGTAATTATCCTTCATTTGCTCTCTGCCTTTCCCTTTGCTCTTGTTCTTTCCTCTGGTGATTTTTCCCGGCACCGCGCGTCTATTACAAGCCGATTCCTGATCGTCGCCCCCCTTTCAATCTCGTTCGCGCGAGCCGAATTATCGCCAGCCGATTCGACTCGTGCTGCGGCTCGTTAAATAACCGGGAAGATAATTTAAGAGCACCACCGTCGCTGCTATACGGCCGATTGTATATATGTATATACAAACCGGGAAAATTCTCTTCAGAAGCAGCATATAAACGTTTACCCGAATACAAATTTGTTGTACACGTTTGCACAGACGAAACGCATGAATAATTTGTTGTGGCACACGCGTGATAAGTTTCCTAGATTACTTCAAAACTTTCGCAAAGAACGTACATATATACACACGTATAAAGTAACGCGTAAAATATGTAGTCACGGGATTCATCTGCTTAAAGTCGAGGGAATTTTCAACAACGCACATACGCGCTCACCACACGCGCGTGCTCGAAAATTTATGTCGGAAACGTTACGCACCAACACAACCGGCAGGAGCAAATTTTCACGCAGTCAAGTTGCAGCGGCGGCGGCGGCGGACGAAATTTATGTGAAACACGGAACTCAATTTTCCGCCGTAAATTGTGAGCTCGCGCACGCTCCACACGAAAACACGGATGTAAATTCGAATTTTTTTTTTTCAATGCTGCCCGAGGCTGCTCCACACGCACATTCGCACTGGTCCGACGCGTTCATCCGACATGACAAACGACTTGTGTACATCGATTTTGATGAAGGAGGATCTAATAAGAGAGAGAGAAGGGGAGAGAATACGTATATATACATAAGCCCTCGAGAAGAGGGACGAACGTTCCTAAATATTTGTAAAATACGCGATTTTCCCGGACACAGCAATAGATCTTGGTTCAGCCTAATACACTGGATCGTATTATATACAACTACGCAGAGATTCCCTTCCAGTATAATTTCTCACCACATTTAGCCGCAGGGTCACACGCGGCCTATATATATACATGGATTTCGCCCTCGTACGCCGAAACTTCGAGAAACGGCCAGGGAGCAAAAGAACCTTTATTCTATACATACACATATATATATATATATACACACAGTATGTATGCTTGTACATGTATGTATGTATATGCATATACGAGGAGCGACTTCCGAGGCAAGCGACCCATGTACACGAAGGAGAATGAACGTGCGTCTGTGACGTAACAATCGGGGAAACAGTAAATTTCCACGTGCATTTGTCGTGGTCAGGCGGATCGTCGCCATCGACGAAGAAGTATAGAGAGCACGGTAGAAGAAGAAGAAGAAGAAGAAGAGGTCCCTTATATACACATACACACATACATTGCATGCGTGTATTCGGGCCGAGTGTGTCTCGCTCCTGGCCGACGGACCGCATTCTTCGCCGCGACGCGCGCATTGTTCCATCCTCTCTCTCTCTCTCCTCTTTTCTTCTTTTTTTTCTCCTCTCCTCCTCCACCTCCTCCCGTATATGTATGTATATCCCTTCGTCTCTCACCTCCTCCCCTGTATATAATACTCGCCGGACGAACTGCTGGTCTTATAACAAGCTGCTGCTGCTGCTATACTCCTCGTGCCTTGAAAATTATTTTTTTTTCCTATACTCGCGCACGGCATGGCGCGGATTTATGGTTTTACGGTTGACCGACTGCGGTGTCGTCTTCTTCTTCTTCTCCGTTCGTTGTCGTATGCTCGCGCGCAGAAAACCATTGACCTTCGGCCGCGCGAACGGACAGAGTATTATATATATATACACACATATACACACAGAGGCGAGAAGTTTGAGAAAAGAAGCGACGATCGTTGGAGGCAAAAAAGCAGCCGACTTGGGGCCTTATCTCGCTCGCCAATCCCTGGAGATTCGACCTTGCACGCGCGCGCCTCTTCTTCCTTTTTTCCTCTATTTCTTTCTCCCTCCCTATACATATACCTCCCTCTTGGGCTTCCTCTCTTCTTCCGATGTTTTTTTTTCTCCTTATACTCGCACTCTACCTGTAGCTCTTGCCCTGTGCGCGTATACGAACGAGCGGGCAGGCTCGTCGTCTCTTGGACAATAAAGTAGATTGCGCGTCGAGGGACCTAACGGTCACTCTTATATGCGTTCTTGTCTGTAGCACACGGGTATATAGCTGTTGTATATATAGTAAACGCGTGCAGTGCACTCTTCTCTTGGGACTCGACTTCTTGACTCTCGAGTTCGACAGCTGCTGTCAAAAACTCGTAAAAACGGGATTGTAAAGGGGCCCGTCGATGTTTGATTTTTTTGTTAGTTCGATGTATATGTATATATATGTGCGTCGCGTTCCTGCAGGCTTCTTCTTCTTCCGTGTGCCAGCGTGATATGTTCGAAAAAATTTACGGCGTTCGGGAATCGTCCGACGGACCGTTGAGTGTGTTGGTTATATATACTTGCAAGCCATGTGTTTTTTTACGTGATGCATGTGTGGACAGTTTTGGTTTATTGAGGTTGACGCGTAGGTGAGATGTCACCAAGAAAGTTTAGTATAAATGTGTTTTGAAAAAAAAATGACGGAGAAAGTATTTCTATAACAGTATTTACGATCGATCCCGTTTGTATATTGATTTACAGTTTGGTACTTTAAGGAGTCATAAAATTTTAAATCGATAGTTTAATGGTTTTATTACCATAGAAATACTTTTTTAAACGTTTCTAATTTTTCGGTATCGATATTTCTTATAATATATTAATTAAAAATACATTTTATGTATTTAATTCAATAACTGACAAATGAAAACATAAAAAAAAATTATCAATTTGTCCCAGATTCCAAAACACTTAAACGACAAGCTAAGCCGCCTCTCTGTCATATAAAATCACAATTTTTATGCGCGCACGCTCCACCCACAAAAAAAGTACATTACACACGCACAGTTGTACACATACATATACGTGAACTCACCCCGTAGCCGTCGAAATCCCATCACTCGAGATAACTGCAGTTTAACAGCCGAAGGGGAGCCTTACACTCTACCGACGGTATATATACCTATATGAACGCGTGTTATATATAAGCGTGGATCGCGCGCAAAAGTCCTCGGATTGCCCTAATATAACGGGGCGCGGGAATTAGCGCAGCCATTTGTCTTGGCGACGCCCGCTTGATACTTATACACATGCACGAAAAGATGTAAAAACGTATATGCATGAATCACGCGTGTCCGCGATCGCGAGGATATTTTTCAGTACATGCAAGAAGGTGCAGGCCCTTGTATGGGAGAAACGAGGGGGACGAAGTGTTTGCAATTATGCGCGTTTTTTTTTTTATATATTCGAGGTGTATTGAAAAAGAGTAACGGTTGGAATTTTCACGTTAGCGTGAATGCGAGCTTGTATATAGCGGAAAATAAAGTGGCAAGTTGTATTATTTGACATTTATTTTTAAAATTATTGTGATAAGGATATTGTAAATGTGCTTTAGTGTAGTTAAAAAATTGAAGAACCCAGTTTTCTGTTTTTCAAGTGTAATTATAGAGTATACGTAATAATTACTGTCTGACATGTTACACTTATATTGTAGCAATTATCGAAATTATCTTTTAAACGGATAAGGAATATCAAACTAACATACATATTTTTCGTGTTTTACGTTTCTTTCATGTTCTCCTACAGCGGAGTATTTCGCTTCTCACCCAGTATTTTTCCCCAGTCTAAAAAAGGCGCGCAACTCCGACGGTCGTGTATATGTGTCTGTGTGTGCGCGCGGTTTTTTTTCTATTGAAAAAGGTTTTCCCGTTAGAACGTATAGCTCTCGCGCGAGCGCGCGCGCGAGGGTTTTGCATTCTTTTGCTTCTTTGTCACGATCGATCGCTCTCCAGCTGGACTGATTTATAAAGTAAGTTGAATGAGAAAAGTTTTTGTTATCTTTCAAAGGCCAGATACGCGGGGCTCTGGAAGTATTCCGAAGTTTCTTTTTCGTTATACCCCCGCGCGAAGTTGAATTTCGAATTTTAACAGATTGTACTTTATTTTGCCTGGTTCTTTTTTTGTCGAACTTTATTTTTACCATTTTAATTCAAATACGTTGTTTGTAAAAAATTGTAGTAGGAAACAAATCATTTGTTAAAATATTACATACTGTAATATAGGTTAAAAGTTATGTAATATATACTTGTCAATTTCAAATTACCATACTTACAAAATTGTTTATCTTATACAAATAAATATAACCTCGTTTACAAAATATGAAAATTCTTTTTCACTCGTATAACATTTATAAAACAAAGATCAAAAGATTGTACGCTTAAAAGCAACATTGACAATTTATTACATCAGAAAAACGTGCCTTTAACGTACATTCTCGAGCATCCGACGGACAGCGATGGTGGTATTATATATATATATATACATACACACGCGCGTGCGGGTATCGGTAATCCGACTCTGTATCCCGAAAAAGGAGCGAAATTAGGGCCCGACGGGAAGCGCGCGACTGTACGGCGAGGCTCCACTCTGCCGTCGCATCGATTAATCTTTCCGTGCGGTATATACGCACGCGTGCGCGGGAAGAAGCTGCGCACGTATATATACGCGTTTACTCGACGTCGGACACGCGTTTCCGGCCGCGTATCTCGCTACGTTGTCGAATTTACATGCGAGAGGTTTTTTTTTATTTCGCTTCAAGGAGAGAACGCCGCCCGCGGGTATTATACGTGGGAAATTAAACGTATGGATCTGGGTTACGGTTGTATGTGTGTGTGTGTGATGCATGCATGCACACGAGGTGGACTTTCAGCGAAATTTTTTTTGACATCTTAATAAATGTAGCATGTGTATTAAGTTTTTTCTCGTCTTAATTTTTCGGGGGCGTAATTGATGCGCGTGGCTCGATTATTTTAATGACAGGCTTTTCGAGGCAGGTGAATTTACGGGGTTTCGGTGATCGTTGTCGTGATATATATATTTTATTCGCGGTATAATGTATAGCAAGTGAGTTTTTAAATATATAAGTGATGGTGACTGAAAAAAAAACAGTTACATATATTTTATTTTATTTACCAAAGGAATGCATTGATGTGAAAAAATGATGGATGTTGCAGATGTAAAAAATGAGTTCAATGGTAATTAATCTGTAATTATTTTCGGTAATAAATAACTTTCAAATTGGAGTATTATACGGAAACATATTAAATGTAACGGGATAATAAAAAACATCACAATTAGACGGTTCATTTACACTTTCAAAAAGCATTTTTCATACTTCCGAATTTAAACTAATTTCTATACAAAGTAATGATAAAATATTTATCGATTCACATATTATTATAACTTAATACAAAGCTTATAAATTTTTAAAAATAGCACAAAACTTTACTAATAATTTTTCTCGTTTCCAAATAATTAATTAAAAAATTCCATAAAAACACAAACGAAATTCGAAAACAAATTGCCTCCATCCACGTAAATATATATATACCCTTGCTCCGAAATTTTCATCCGACGGTGTACACACTCTCCACTATATACATACAACCACGTATACACTTGGCGCAAAGCAATTAACTCTCCTGCATCCGAAAAATTTTCCATTATAATTTGCAACAATTTAAAGGGTCAGCGTACGTGCTTGCTCACTCTCACAAACGCGTGCGCGCGCGAGACAACGCGCGATACTCCCTCCCGAGACTCGCGTCTGCAAAAAGGTTGAAAAAGCGCGAAGGCGTGCGCAGTAATAAAGCGAGAGAGAGAGAGAGAGAGAGAGGACGCAGCAGCAGCAGCCGAGAGCGAAAAAGACAGACGGAGAAAGCGCGCGCGCGCGCGTGTAGCGTACACGCGCCCGCGGATTAAAGAGTTATTTGAGTCTCCGAGGCGGCCATAACTCTCCGTGGCTATTCCCGTCTCGCCTTCCCTCTCTCGTTCTATCTCTCTTACTCTTCTTCGTCCTCTCTCTTCTGTCTCTCTTCCTCTCCGTGTTTCGCCCGCGGGGACCCTCTCGGAATATTTGAAGATTGGGGTGGGTGGCTTCTCTCTCTCTCTCTCTCTTCCTCTCTTCGCACACACATATATACACACACACGTGCAAAAGAAAAACAGAGAGAGAAAGACGCAGTCTCCCCGGGGCATATAGCAGCAAGCAAGCGAGCGAGTGCAGAGAGAGAGAGGAGCGCACTACTACTACTACAGCACACTGTCGCGCACGCACGCAGCTGACAGCTGTTCCCTCGGTGGGCTGGCGGCGGAGCGGCAGCGTCGTCGCGGTGGTGGGGAGGATTCAGCCTAGTCGCGCCCCTTCTATAATGGCTCCCTTTTCTTCCTTCCCCAACCAGCATGGCTGGCCTCTTACTTTGCCGTCTGTCTCACCGTCTCTCTCGCACTCACGTCAGACCCATTCGCTCCATCTCGCTTACACATATATACAAGCTCTGAGAGAGCACTCGACTATATAGCCGGCGGGGCAGCTACGTCACGCACGCGGAGAGAGGGGCCCGCTCACTTGCTCGTTCGGTGACGTGACGTCACTAATGTCTAGCCGTGTGACGTAGTCAGGTAGCGCTGTGTGCGTGTGTATATGTGTATGTATCGTGTGCGTGAAAGTGTGCGTGCGAGTTGAAGTAGTAGTAGGCTATTTTACGCGATCAGGGACTTTTATTACTGTCGGTTTTATTATCACTCAACACTTTTTTTTTTTACTGCGGCGCCGCGTTACCACTGTTTTACTGCTGATCCGTTACAGTAATAAAGTGCGGATTGACTCAATTTAGTTCGAGACAGATTTTTTATTTACATAACGATTCAATTTTCACGCCATAAAACATATATTAATTATTGTTGTTTTTTTATTATTGGTTCATTTTTTTGTAATAATAAAACGTCAAAATAAGTTAAATTTACGTTTTATTAATATTTATAAGAGTCAATTTTTATGTACATTAACTTATTAACTGTAAATTATAAAAACAACCCGTTTATTGATACAATTATTTATTTAAAGATATTCTTACTCCATATGTAAATTAGTACTTTATTTTTTACTAAAACGCATTTAATAAATAGATAATTATACTCTAAAGCCGCGGTATTTATTATTTTTCAATTGTCATGAAATAAGTTTATTTTTATGTGCTAGCTATAAGCTTCGTGATAATTCTCATAAAAGTAAATGGGGAAGGGGCGCTTCCTTAAAACCCTCGTCCAATGGTACAGGAATGGGAGGAGGGGGGATATCGCCATGCTATTCATGTATAATACATAATGTGCTGGGAAATTCAACTTACATTAAATAATGCAACGCCGAATAACTATTACTGCATAATTAATTTTTCTCTTCCTAGTTTCAATTTTTACTATTTTAAATAATTAATAATATTTATAACTATTAAATTCGGTAATTTGCCATTCTAATTAAACAGAAAGTAAAAGAATAATTAGACATATAGGTAGAGGTGGTAAAATGAGGCGAAAATCAATAAATTAGAACGCAGTGGGCGATAAAGCAGGCAAATGTAAATCTCCATTAAATAACCATCGGATGAAATTCAGCTTAGGCGCGAGATACGAGCCACTCGATCCTCACTCTTAAAGTTAAGCTGTATCCGCAGTATCGAGGGGAGCTCTAGTCACCCAAGAACGATCGAGCGAGAAATCACTGCTCTACCTTCTTTCTCTCTCTCACACACATATATACACATGCATGCACTTACCACTACTGCAACCCTTGCATGCATGTATATTTCACTCTATACTCGAAACACACATATATATATACACACACACGGCACTGTGCGCGTGAACGGTGGCAGGCGCGGCAAGCGGCATCAGCGATAGGCAGCAATCGTAAAACAAGCGATTTTACGAGCCTCCGCGTTCACTCGCTCGCGCTCGCATGGGAGAGAAAGAAGGAAGGAGAAAGAGAGAGAGAGAGTGAGAGGGACAAGGACAGGGGTTCGCTTTACGAGCGCATAACAGGCGCGTTTATGGCCGACGATCACATGGCTGCCGGTCGCATACCTCTCCGCCGGGGCTATATAACCAGGTCCCACATAACCCAGTGCGGGGTAAACAAATCGTAAACCACGCCAACGCCACCGTCGCTGCCGCCGGCGGATTCACTGACCTCGCACAACCACGCGCACGGTACTCACACGTATATATGTATATATACATGCGTGAGTGTATGGGTGGGGAAAGAGATAGACGGGGACGAGCTGCGGAGCGCGTGCGCGCGCTCATTTCATTATCGGATTTACGCGTGTTGCATAAGATGCGATTAACGAGTTTATCGTTGAGAGGGATCCATTCTTTTCTTCTTTTTTTTTTCTTTTTATCTCGTGGTTTCTGTTAATTGATATGGGAAAGCGAGGGAGTTTTTGCTCTTTTACTGTTTTTCAATCAGATTCTTGTTGATTGAATTTTTTTACGTTTATTTGTTTGTTAATTGGTCGATTATGAAATTCTGCTTTGTTTGTATTTCACTGATGTTGAATAAATTGTGATAATTTATCATGGGATAATGGCAATAATAGTTTATGAATTTGTATCAAAATAAGGGAAAAAATTATTATTTTTATAATGGTTTTTATTTTGCGAAATAATTTAGGATGTGTGCGCGAATATGAAAAGAAGTTAAATAATATTTTGTTGAGAATTAAATGAGAAAGACAATTCCTACTTTACCGACAGTGTTCCTAAAACTCTATAGCAATCAATATTATTGCTCCAAAATGGGCTCTATTATCATTTTACTTATTTACAGAGAAAGGATTGATAAATAAATTCAACATTTTACTTGATATCATTACAATATGACAATTATAAACTTTAGTTAATTATTGTATTCTTTTCATTTCTTTCAATAAACAAAAACACATCATTTATTTTATCGTCAATTATTATAGAAAAATCTATGTGAAATTATAAACTCTAAAACTAAATAAATAACAAAATTGTTATTTTATTTAAGACTTCAAGAAAGGCAAATTAAAACATAAAAAAAATAATTCAAGTAGGTACAGTCACGTTCTGGGCAGACAAATGATAATTTTAATTGCAGTACATCCTCGTAACAAGAGCCCTAAACAACTCATCGAAAAGTCAAATTTCACGCTCTCGCGTATATATACGTATATGTATGTTCCACTCCACGCGTTGGTATATAACCTCCGGAAAGTAAAAGCTCTTTGCCCCTCTCGCAGATAAAACTCACTCGTTTTTCATGCAAAATAGTCGCGGTATAAGGGGGTGAGAGTAGCCTCCTCGCGCGTTGTATACATATATAGTAAAGCAGCGAAGAAACACGAGCGATAAACGATAATTTTACGAGGAGAGTACTTGTTCGAGCGAAACGGGAGAAATTCAAGCCAGCAGCAGTATAGCAGTATAGCAGCAGTATGTGTATATAGCAACGGGACGCGAGGGGAAGAACGAACGTACAGTAGTGGGGGCAACGCCGGCAGCAGCATGTAGTGAACGCGAGAGGCTTCTTTCGATCAATGGGCTGTGCGCGCGCCGCTCGCTCGTCTTTTGCGGTCTTGTTTCGTTTCGCGCGTGCACAGCACATAGGGTGGAGAGAAAGACAGAGAGAGAGAGAGAGACTGTCAGCCCAGATGCCAGCACTGCTTTATGGCTCCCGAAATGGCCAGCGGGTTGACTCTTCGATCGTTTTACGTGTCTGAAGTTTCGATGTATACGCGTGTATATATATATGTATATATACGAGAGAATGGTTATATATGTGTATGTATATGTCGGCTGTGTAGACGACGAGGTGTCTCCCGTCCGACCCTATATATGAGTGCTTTGAATGCCGACGCGTGACACGTATAATACTACCTATTTGCGGACGGAAAACGACCTTGCCGACGAACTTCGCGTCCCTTAAAACTTTTATTTTATATGTCGTAGTCCCGTCGCCAGACGTGATATCAATTTTGATTTCATTTTAGTTTTTAGGAAATATGGTTTTTTATGGTAATCCTTATTAAAGTTGATGTGTTGTATTTTTTGCGGACATTTTTTTAATAACAAATAAATGTCGTAATAATTTTTTAATAGATGGAAATAGATATTTTTAAAATAAATTTTAAAAAACTAATGTAAATATCATATATTTTATTTACAAAATTAATCAACGATTAAAAGCTCTGAAGTATAAAAGCTATATATATTATAAAACGGACGTTCATCGGCAATGGCGTCATTTACATTAACCGTCGCCTAAATTTTTAATTCAGTGATTACGCGAAAAATACAAGTACGCGTGCAAAGTGGAGAAGGGTTGAAAGACGTCAGGGTATATAGAGGCTGCGGTAAGCCTCGACCAATAAATTTTGAAAGTCGTATTTTTTTCATGGCAGTCATTAATATAAGAGTTCCTTTAGATTGCCTCTCTCTCTCTCCCTCTCGTTCTCCCTTCCTCTCACTCCCGTCCCAGGCTAATCCCGAGAGACACGCGCTATTATTGTAACGGAAGAAATTTTAACTCTTCGCGCGTCGAGCAGCGAGAGCAGTGCGCGCGAGCGAGCGAGCAAGCGAAAGAGAGAAAGAAAAAGAAGAACGAGCGAGAGGAGAGAGAAGCGAGCGCGAGTGAGTTGAAGAAAGAGCGAGATGGCGAATGAGAGAGAGAGCCAGCGAGAGGAAAGAGAGAACCTCGGAGGGTGATTTATTCGAGTTAATTCCAATTCCATTGGAGCCGCGAGGTTACGAGAAAGAGAAGGACGGAACTTGAAAGGCAAGGAAAAGGCCAAAGCGCGCGCCCAAGAGGGAGAGAGAGAGAGAGGGAGGACGAACGAGCGTAGGAAAGGGGGAAGGCGAGAGGAAAGAAGAGGAGAGAGAGAGAGCCTGCTATATAGGCGAAAGGAGGGGGTGGATATTCTTATGCAATTTGCCAGAAAGGTTCAAGAACCCGGGAGATCCCGCAATTTATCTTGCCTTATGTTACGCCGAGCCAAGGCAACGGAAGATAGATGGCGTCACTGCCTCTACTACTGCCGTTGCTCTCTCTCTCTCTCTCTCTCACCCCGACCAGCCAACCAACCCCCTTTACCCGGGACCCCTCGCGCTGCCTCTCTCTCTCGCTCCCTCGGCCACCCCTTCCCCCAGCCAATGAGGGACGACCGCGGTGGCCATCTTGGATGGAGAGTTATTGAACGAAAAAGATGAGTAAGAAACTTGTTATGGGGGTGCGTTGTGTGTGCCTTCCTCTTTCTCTCTCTTCTGCACCCTGGCACAAACTCTCTTTCTCCCTCTTTCCACACGCATACAGACACACACACACCTTGGGCGAATTCGTATTCTCTCTCGCGAGCGCGTTCCTTCGGCCGCGTTATCGAAGAAAGAGCGAGATAGATAGATAGCTAGCTCGGTGGGAGTGGCTGCGGGGGGTTCTCTCTCTCTCTCGCTCTTACTACGTCTACTGTGTGCGAGCGTATACGTGTGTATATGTATACGTGTACACCGGCGCTATATTGATCAATTGCTCTGCCGTGCTTTGCGCTACTTTCTGCGGGCTATAAAGTAGCGCCGGCCGAAGGGCCAACGACGAAAAGCGTTACACGGGTAGAAAGAGAGAGAGAGAGGGCCGAAACGAAGCCGGGACTAATTATATAACGATCGCCGGAATGCACCGTGTGTGTGTGTGTATACATATATCGTATACACATTATATACGTCGACTTCGAACGATCCTTGCGAGGAGGATGTACTGCTGTTGCTGCTGCTGCTGCTGCCGTTGTTGTCGTCGCATACTCTTGAGCCTGCTGCAGTGTATTATATATATACACGCGGGAAAGAAGACGCGGCCAGACGATAGTCGTTAGCCAGCAAATTAATAGCCTCGTGGCATTAGCGCGCCTTGTTCGGTCCCGTTTTCTTTCTTTTTTTCTCTCTCTCGTTCTTCTGCTTCTCTCGTGCGTTCCCGGAACGCACGGACGAAAAAAAAGCGCGACTTTCGCGGACAATGCGCGCAGGGATCGGGTTGGGAATTCTTCGGGATTTAGGTGGCCGCGAGACATGCGAGCGACTCGCAAGCGCTGGCAGACGCGTTAGGAACGCGAAATGCGCCAAAGAGTTGTATGCGCGTTGGAAGATATAGAGGGTCGGGCTGTTGACGCATTTATATGCGTTTGCATTTTTTTTTAGAGGGAGGAGGTGAGCGTTAAGAATTGTCTTTATTGGGTTGAAAGTACCGTATATGTTGCTATTTTAATTAGATGATTCAGATGTAATGTAGTTAGTTTTCAAATTTTATTATGTATATATTTTCTGGGTAATAAATAAAGGTGAAAGTAAATGATTTAGGAATATGGATATTAATTTTGTGTTATTATTCAATTTATATATTGCTCGGAAAAAGTCACAATAGACGCGGGTCTTTATGTAATTATTTAATATTGGAAAATAAATATAAAAATGTTTGTTTATCAATGTGGAAGAATTTCGAGCAGACGGTAATATATTATTGACCCAAAATGTATCAGGCTTCGGAAGTTATTACCGGATGTCAATACAGTAGATTTATAGTATCGACCGAGTCACGCTAGACAAGGATATTCGTTGGCTATGCTGTACTCTTTATTTTGGAGCAAACGTAGTCCCATACACTTTTTATAGCAAAATTAAACAATAAAAATACTGGTTTTCGTTTCATAAAAATTAAATTGCAAAGTATAAAGAAAAATTATTTAAAATTTATCGACAAAGCGATGTTAAATTTAATTTAGAAACAAATCTAAAAAAGAACTCAATTTTCATATATTTATATGCTGTTTCAATTACCAAATTAACATTTATTAATAATTAGTTCAATAATTCTAAGATAATAATAACTCACGCTATATAATTACAAGCAACTACTAATCACAGCTCGAAAAAATTATTTTAACAATTCACCAGTCATCGGGCAACCCACAAACCGCACGTCATAAATCCAGTGGCGCGCACGCGACCACCCATCCACCTCGATCCTCGCACCTCGTAACTTACCAACCAAACACCCGCCGCTCAACCACATCCATATCCGTGTATCTCTCTCTCTCTCGCTCTCTCTCTCTCTACTTTTCGCTTCTATCCATCCGCCGGTGCTCTTGCGCGAGCCTCTATATACATACGCGCGGCTGCTTTTCACGAATGCCTCGCGCGTCCAAACTTTACGAGCGCGCGTGTGGTGTTGTATTCGCCACGCGGTATGGCAGCATCGCGAAAGCGAAATTTCGCGCCGCATAGGACAAAATGCGTTCGTGAGCCGCCTGTCAACGTGATTCTGTATATCTAATTAGCCTCGGGGACCCCCTGTAACGATTTTGCAGTGCGCATATACGCGGGATATGATGACCACGGTGTATCCCTCCGCGATCGATTTTATCGACGATTGTATTCCTATCGCGTGGTTACGCAGAGGGGGACAATATGACGCGCGATGGGAATAACGATGCGAGTATCGCGTGCGGGTATGGAGAAGAAGGTATCCCGTATGTATATGTGGGAGGATAGTGCTGCAGTTCAAACGTATATAGTTAGTGGGACTTGACGAAGATGGTTTGTTGATCGTTTGTTTTGCATTGACGTAAGATTAGTCATGTAAGAGTGATGCAGGTATAGAATTGTAAATTTAATTTTTTTTTAATGGCCATGTTAAAATTAAACGAATTGAAATTTTTAATTTGGTATTGATTGGTATGGAAAATTCTTAATTAATTGAATTTTTTAATATTTATTGTAGTGATTGATTACAATTATCCTTGTATAGATGTTTTATTACAAATTCAGAATGGTTTATAACGTAGAGTACAGAGAATGACAATTTCTGACCTAAGATATATGTATTCGCCTATTATATACCATACGTAAGCCAACTTTAGTGGAATTCCAATTAGTTTAAGTAGAAGTGATGACAATTGAGATTGGAGCAGTAATTAACCTGTTGATCTCTATAGTAACTTTCCTAAATAGAACCAATTATTCCTCCACACAATATCGAGAAAGTTAGTGCCAAAAAGTTTTCCTGTTTCAGATGGTAACATCGGACATTCAATGTTTTATATTTTGTTGGCACTCCGTGCGTATCACACATACTATCTATTACCAAAACTAGCTTCACCTTTTTATATTTCTATATACTCAGATGATTAACGATAACTCAATCAAAATTCGTTAATTCAAAATCAAACGCATAATATCTTTCATATACTACACTCTATACTACAAGCACAGAACTTCTTTATCTTCCCATCAAGTATAGTCAAACGAGTCGGACCTTTCCCGCCGCGCCCTTCGACCCACAACACAGTTCAGCGATTCTCCGTGCGATGGCGCCAGCAGCCCTTAAACCCTCGGCTCCATCTACAGAAATATCGTGGAACTATACGTATCTCTCCTCTCTCTCTCTCCAGCTCACCACGTGCTTTCGGTACCGCGCACGCTGCCACGCGCAGGGGACGAGGTAGGGGAATAATCAACGCGAGTAGGGGAAATATATAGAAGGAAGGTAGGGGAAAGGGCTTGCCTGCCATCGATCATTCGGTATATATATATACACACTGTATATACTATACGACTTCTCCCTACTCCCTGCGTCGCAACTCGCACATGGTGCTCTGCTGCTGCTACACCCCACCCCCGCGAGCACCAAAGAACCTATACTCGCGCCCCCGCCAGGCAGGCGCGTGACGCGCCGCGCCGCAAAGCTCGAGAGCGCAGCGCGGCCGCGCGCGCGCGTCGAGGCTATCACGAGGTCTCGCTGCCTTCCTCTATTATATTTATGCGCCGGCTCGCGCCCGGGAAGGTTTATGTTGCTCCGTCGGCCGCGTGTGTATATAAGTATAGCAGCGTGGTACTTTGCTACTGCTGCTGCTGCTGTACTCTCTTGAATTCGTCGCGCGCTATCAGCTGGCGGGGTCGGATGCCGATATTATATAGGTCGCGACGTCGATCGGTTCGGTTGAAAGAAGTATAGAGAGGAAAGAGAAAGGGTTTAATATAAGTGATATGGTTCGCGAAGGGTTGAGATGAGCCGATGTTGGAGAACGATGAGTGTTGTTGTTGTTGTTATTACGGGGATGAGCCAGTACGTGAGAAGTTTGTGCATCGGTGAGGAGGAATAAGTGAATATATAGCTTTATTTATTTAACGGCAGTGCTTTGTTGGTTGCGATTTTGACGTGGATAAAAAGGGAGTAGATATAGGAGAACGAGGATGCTGAGAGATTTGGAACGTGAGGAATTGGTGGTGTCTCGATGACAGTTGACTGGCAGATGATGCGCCGCGACTGTCACGCGCGTTGTCAACGCAAGTAGACGAGGTTCGCGCTGATCAGACGGTTCGTGTGGTTTTTCTTTTATAATTATTGTTATTTATGAAAGGAATTTAGTGTGTGGTTAGGCATTAGGAAATTTTGTGGTTAACAAAATTACTTTTTAACGATTTAAAATATATAGAAGCGAAAACAAAATTATATATTGATAATGGTATTTTCATGAATGTGATTAATTAAAAACAGCAATTTAGTTAATCACATAATAATGAATAACTATTTTTTAGTGCTAGTGAAGAGTTTTATTAATTTAATTTGTACAGTTATGAAACTATTGTCTCATAATAGCGACGAGTTTTTTACTGAATACTACGCTTTAAAAAAAATGTGATGTTATCATGTGCGGGTATTTCTAAAGTCGCAGTTTCTATTGTTTGAAAATGCCTGCATGTAATTGATTAGTATAAAATTCGAAAATAAACTACATTAATAGAATAAACTACTCATATAAATTCAATAAATTTAAAAACGAATACACGCACTTATTTTGCCCATTGAGTACACTGTAAAAAATCTTATTAAAATTAATGTAGAACATTGATTTTTAATGTACAAAAGTAACTTAAATTTAATG
>JAWWEQ010000045.1:9632627-9693537 GCA_035583055.1 Torymus tubicola | reverse complement strand
ATCGTTTTAATGTACCTGCTTGAAATTTGCTTCCAGCATATGTGCATTAAATTTCTGGAATTTTTTTTTACAGTGTACGAAAAATATGAATTGGCAGAACATTAAATGGTAATTTTCCATAAAATATAATTCACTTTCTGTACACTGAAAACCGTGAATATAAAAACAAACAATAGCGTTTCTATTTTATATTCTAGAACGTATTAAATCTCAAACGAGCGACAAACGAGCGCCTGACTCAGTCCAACTCCCGCGTAAATGTACTCCTCTGAATCCTTTCGTACTCCATAATCCCGCAGCCGACAGACTTGGAAAATTCCTCTTGTTCGCCGGGTGCCAGCCTACACGCGTTTTAAAGCGCGTTAATGCATAAAACTCGAGGGTTCGTATATATACATACCCATGCCCGCGCACACGCGCGAATACACATATATAATATGCAACGCGCATGCACGCACGCGCGCATGTATATATATATATGTATGCATGCACACGCGTGCATATCGCGGTCATACGAGCATAAATCAAAGCGCCTACGTGTGCGCCTATGTATGTATATATATACATATATACATACATATACCCATGAGTATACACACAAATATATATATGTGTGTGTGCGAGTACATAGTCTATGTCTGAGTGTGGAGAAGCGTGTAATACGTGTGTATGTAATACGCTCAGTGTGTGTAACGGTATGTAATTTATTGTTTCAGGTAAGTGACGTTGCTGAGCCGCCGTGCGGCTCCAGGGTCCTATACTCGAGCACGCATCATCCTCCTTTCCTGGCATAATGTAAGCACCTATCAAGCCTATTGCGACAATGTCAAAACGAGAATATTGCGTGTATGCACGCGCGCACATAGTCGTGCAGCGGGCGAGAGAGAGACAAACTCGAGTGAAAGTGTCGGTGCAAAGCGCTCATATAGTGTATGTATACGAAGAATGCGTGATGCAAGGCAAATTCTTGGTATTCTTTTTTTTTATTCATTTTTATGGAAATGCGCTCTATATTTTATTTTATTTTCTCGGTTTTCAGAATTTCGTTTTATTTGGATTAGCGGGTTTGACGTGATTTTGAATTTTAAATGGGCGCGTGCGCGATTGGTATGCAAAGCGTTGATGTGGATAGGAGACTTCAATGCTATAAGCTTGATCCGTCTAAAGTGCATGCATATTTATGCTGTTTTAACGAGAAATACCTCAGTCTTGATATTGAATTCGCTCGTTGTATTTTTATAAGAATATATATTTATACGTATAATTAATTGAAAGCAATTTGAAATAGAACCATATACGCATTTTTTCTCATAAAGATTATCTTTTCCTCTTTTTTATTTAATTAGTTCAACGCGGCATAGTACGCCTTTGATCTTGACACAAGTTCTTACATTTCATGAAACGCGATACGAAATAGCGTATAACGGAACTAAAACTGCGCTCGAAATCTCCGCAAAAAAAAATAGAATATTCCAATTACAATAACTTATAGGTATATAAATATACCATATTACTTTCGAGCATATCCGCGCGTGCGGTCAATTTGCCCGGCAAGCCTAATGAGAAACAAATTTTCCGGTGCTCGCGATACACGCGTATATATACATGTTTTGTTTATAAAAAGCCACGGCACACACGCGCGCATTCAATTACTCGCTGAATCGCTCCTCATTTTATAAAAGCCCTGTGTGCGTATATATATAGATATACCCACACACACAGCGCACTCTCGCATTACGTATTCCAATAGGCCGGGGCGCCGTGGTAATGCTACTATATTACCGTAATGGCGTTTTGAGGGCAAGATAAAGCACGTGCGCGAGGAAGGAACTCTCTTATATACGCTCTCGTTCGGCCTCTGCAGGTGTAAACGGGTTTTAGCGAGGCGCGGTTATTAGCTGTTCCTATTCGCTCTTTCTCTCTCTCTCTACTTTAAAGAAGAAGACGAACGAAGAAGGAGAAAATGAAGAAAGACTACGACGCGCGTGCGAGAAAAAGAAAGGAACGAGGGATCAGAGAGAGATCCTCGTCAACGGGTCGCAGGGTAGATAGGCCACACAGCCGTGGCTTGTAAGACACGCGGCGAGATTAAATGCTTCATTAATGTGATTAAGGTAAAAAGCTGCCTGAGTAATGAGCCACGGTGAATCATCCGAGCGCACGCGCGCGGCGTGTCTCTACGGGGTGCGTATACATATATATACATATAGACACGCGTGCGTATTGTGCGGCTACGATGTCGTTTGTTTCGTTCAAATTAGCACGAGTGTCGTTTTGTACGACGGACGGTTTAACTACTTTTTTTTTCTTCTTGCGGTTAGTTCTTTTATTCTATATAGTGTTAGTGGTATGGAAAGAAGTTCGGAGAACCGAGTGCGCGACATTGTCGCAATTGCTTCGAAGAAGTCTCTTTCCGTCGTCGGTGTCATTAGTCTAGTTTCAACTGTACGGCTGTGTTTTTGAATTTCTTTTCTTTCGTGTGTCTTTTCGGTGAATTTTTGAAAGTCATGCGTAGTTGACTTTATTCTTCACAAGCATTCCAGTATATAGTATAGAAAAAATAATTTCACACCGTGCGCTTGCGTTGAATTCCTAATTAAACCCGATTTTTATCAACCCCATGTATTATGAATAATTTCATCAAAAAATTTCATTCCAAGTATCCCAAACAAGAACAATAACATATACCTGAAGTAACTTCACACTTTAACCGCGTCCAAATGTACCGCTGTATTTTTAAAATCGACTCCCAACACACCATTCTTTGCACACCCGTTCGAGAAAAAAAAAATTCGTGAACCAGTTCAGCGATCAACCGGAAGCGCTCGCATACAGCAGCAGCAACAGCAGTACACCTATAACCAACCTGCACGAAGAGAGTGCTCACTCGAACAGGGTCGTTCGAGGAATCGGCACTCTCATCCTCTCTCAGTTACCATACCGGCATCCTCCTCCTCCTCCTCTTCTCGTCCCTTCATTCTTCTCTCTTTTTCTCTCGCGGCTGCACTTGGCCGTATAGCAAAGACACTCGCCGCCGTGAAACACACACACATACAGACGCGGTTGCTCGAACAAGGATGGGATCGGGACCGGTCGCACGAGCACTCTCTCTCACATACCATGCGCGCAAAGTCCGAAGAACGCGCCTCCACACACACACACAGATTCTCTCGTGTCTTCTGCTTAGACATTTTTCCATTCCCAGCCGAGCACACTGCGCACACGCGGACATCCGCGTGGTCTCCTCACGCTTGCGCGAGCGCACGCGCGCGCGTGTTCGCCAGGAGAACGACAGGGGCGCGTCTTTTGTGCGCGATAGAGCTGCCATCGTCTTGCCATACAAACGTCCCCAGCGATTACATATGCCCCGGACGCTCAACCGTATGTGTGTGTGTGTGTATATGTATGTAGATGCGCGGGGGGCCCCTCTTGGCTAAATGCGCGTGCGCGAGAGAGTGAGAGGGTGGGAAGTCGCCTCGCCTCGGTCTCGCCTGTGTTCAGAAATATGCACGCGCGCGAGCGAGAGAGAGAGAGGTTTTATCGGGACCCTCTTCAAAGGAGAGACGACGGCGAAGACGACGGTTTTGGTCTTGTTGCATATATAAGTAGAGAAGAGAGGCAGAGAGCAGACTTTCTGTGAAACGCCGGATTTCTTTCGGCTTGAAATCTTGGACTTTTCTGTGGTATTGTCATTTTGCTGATTCTTATATATATATAGAGAGAACGAGAGGTGCGTTTGTCGCGGGAGTCAGTATGGTTCTGAGGGTGATGTAGTATTGAGGAGGGGATCGAAGCGTGAGAAAGTTATTGTTTCGCCGACGCAACCGTTGCATTGCGTATATTATATATACACTCGCGCATGTATATATATTCATAATGAGATTCGTCCGCTTTTGCATCTCGCCTCGGAAGAGAGCGCAAGTGTGTCTATGCTAAAGAGATTGTGAGAGAATTATGAGCGATCGTTTATCACACACACACGCACGCATAATATGATAAAGAAAACATTGCGGTCTGAGTTTATATATTCTGTTTTAAAACTTGTTTGTATAGATGTTTTCGAATGCATATATACATACCTATACAGAAAGTATTACTTATATACAATGGTAAAAAGTTTTCAACTCGATAAAAAATCAATTAGAAAAAGTAATTAACGCGTATACAGTGGAACATTATATGCAAAGTTATTTATTGTCGTATAGTAGTGTGTCGGAATATCGTGTGCGTCGCATTCTTTGATACGGAGAGCGCCTGTCTTATCGCACTTGACTCATTCTACTGACTGCACATAAGTCAAATTCCTCTTATTATTTAATTAAGTGTAATTGCTTTTCTCTCGCGTTTCTTCCAACTATACGATATGATTAACAATTCCTATCTTCTATTTTTTTTCCTATATATATATGTTCTCTCAAATTCCAGTACAAAACTAATATATACACACCACACCACAGCTCGCGCGATTCTATCTTCCTCAAAGCTAGAAACTGCGTACCTTATCGCTAGATTTTCTTCTCGCTCGCTCCAGCACCGGCCTATAAATAACCTCGAGGTACGCGAAAAAAAAGAACACCCAACCATTCCCTAGATATTAATCATAAGCGTGTAAAAACTATTTCTCGAAATCCCGCATGAGCCGGACTCGCTCTCGATTTCACGCGCGCGTGCGCTGCGCATACGGCGATATTCTAGGCTCGTGGCCGGTCCTCTCTCTCCGCATCTCCCTTTGATCTTCCTCTCTCTCTCTCTCTCTCTCAGCACAGCAAAGGGCTCGAGGTGCCAGAGCGCGCACGAAGAAGAAGAAGAAGAGAAAGAGAGAAAAGCAAAGGCTCGCTGCTCGTCCTGACGCAAAGTGCAAGCAGGCAGATGCGATCGGCGATTATGCACTTACGGCGTTAGCCTGTACATACCTCCGTTCGCGCGCGCGCGCGAGCGCGTGTACAAGACCACGTGTGTATGTGTGTATATATATACGTGTGGTATATACATACACGTATAGCTGCTATACGTATATATATACACATATACAGATACATGAGGGCACGAGGTGTATAACGGCCAGCCGTGCGCGAGAGCAATGCATCTTCGGCGTGACATCGGGCTCCGCCACTAATCGCGCGACAATCTTGCGCTCGCGCCCACGGAAAGAGTTCGCGCGCGCGCGCACGCCGAGCGTGTGCGTATATCGAGCTGCAGATACACACCAGGAAGAATCGGACCTTCCGTCGCTCTCTCTCTCTCTCTCTCTCTCTCTCTCTCTCCCTATGTGTTTACGTGTCTCTGTGTGTTTTATTCCTCCGTGGAGCTGGAAAAAGGGAAGGAGGAGAGGACGAGTGTCCGGTAGTTGGCGAACGCGCGCGCGAGAGAGAGAGAGCGATATCTTCGAAGCGAGCGCGTACAAACGACAATCGTATAATTAGGTGTCCCGCCGGTAACACTATATACATATATATACGCACAATATCTTAAGGAGGCCGAGACACATTGGTGCGTAAAGGTATATACACGTATACGTGTATGTGCGTATGTGTGTATGCAGAGTGTCGCGAGCGCTCCAGCCTCTCTTTTTACTATCTGCTCTCATCTCTCGCGCCGTGAGCGCGAAAGGTATACTTGTCGGGAGAGATCGGGAGAAGGAGACGACGACGACGACGCGTGTGCGTGCGAGATGCGTGTAACGAGCCTGTGCTTTGGATACTTGCGGCTTGTCGTTTTGCTTCGCTTATGTGTAGGATATAGGGGCAAAGTGTTTCTCGATTTGGTGTGTATGTATGTCTGTCTGTGGTGTATATATAACGTTGATAGATGTCGAATGTAATTTACTGAACTGTAAGCTGTTAGATTTCGAGGATGATATTTGACTTTACTATAACGTTGCCTGAGGAATTTAATAGGAAAATGAGATATTAAAGCGGGTTTTTTAAAGAAATATTTTATTGCTCTTTATGAAATAATTAATTACTTAAAATTAAATAATGTTCTATTTATACGTGAAGTAAACTATGCTAAAGTAGTTCTTTAATTTACAACAAGTAGATCGATTATACAATAAACATGAGAAAATCATTCAAGCATAACTTCGCACAAACTTAGCCAATCCGCCATGCACAATACACGTTCCCTCGCGATTGGGCGCCATGCAACTCGTTCGCTCGCTGTGCGCGTACATACACAACCCATAATTTATTCCTCACACGCGGTGGCAGCAACGATCGGCTTACCCGTTCTCTCATGTAGCTCTCAGGTATTACCTCGCGACCATTATAATTACGCACGTCTTCTTCCCCCGGATCATGAGGACTTTGATAATTATCAACTCGAATGATCATTCATATATATACACATCGATGTATATGATTGCCAGTTTACCGCACCGTGCCACCGATATAGGACCTCTGTTAATATCGTACCTGTCGATCTTGGCGCGTAGCTCGCGCGACCTAAAACTTTGTCGTTCGCCCGAAATAATCCGAGTAGAATCGACGCAATCGCTGAGAAATAATATAATTAATGACTCGAGGCGTGCTGGATATATACATACATGTATACGCAAGAACCTTTCCTCGATTTATGTATCGCCACGCGCGTGGAGGAGTGAACAATCAAGTTCACTCGGTTGTACCCATTACTCCCGGCCGCTGGTAAGGAGAAAGAGAGAAAGAGATTTATTCGCGCGAAACGAATTTGTCCGAGCGGTTAATAAGTGTGTATTTTGATAATCATACGATAATTAATTTTTCGATATAATTGCCCAGCTATTAAGGTGCATACATTGTCTCGGTATCGGGTATTATGCGCGGTAATAAGCTGCAATTGTATATGCCGGACCTCATAGCTTGATGATTATTTACGTTATTAATTTAACATTCGATTTATCAATTATTATACCCTGCAGCTCGTGCATTCAACCTCTCCTTTCCTCTGTACATAAACCGACAGCTTATATAGCTTTGCATACATATATATATATATATATATACACTCAACAACACTGGTCCGAGGTACAAGCAAAAGTATACACGGCTAGGAGGAGCAATAGTCCCATTGACGCGGCTAAAATTAAATAAACCGAGCGCCAGGGCCATAAATTCAACTCGCAAACTATAAATACAACCGGCGCAATTGACGGAATATATATATTCAGCGACGGCGATGGAAAAAAAACGCGACGCGACAGGGGAGAGCCACGAACTCGCGTGCTTAAGTAGGCCAAACAGGACAACGGTAGCCCTGGGCAACCGCGTGTATATAGCGAGTTCAACCTGGTGGACGCGACGAGGACGATCTTCACGAAGGGGGTGAAGATACTGCTTGTATATATATATATATATATGAATGACGTGAAAAGTCGTATATGCGTGTGTAGAAAATTTCGTATGTACAAGTATGTGTATGAATATATGTGTACGCGAGGCGTGCGAAAGAGGCGCGTCGCTGGAAACGGCCGTGCCGCGGTTTTGTAATGGCTGCGGGACACGTGAACTTTGATGTGCAAGGTGGTGGAGGTGAAAAAGTGTAGACGATGTTGTGAAAGAAGTGTCCTTTATGGATATTATGAATACAAATTGTGTTAATACTATCAATTTGTTACTGCTATTGCTTTTTTTCTCGGCGGTAAGAACAAAAATGATATTTGCCAAATTATTTTATCAATATTATTATATTCTTGAATAATATACATGGTCATAAAACTATACTTTTTTATTCGCGTTCACATCTATCGGTTATAGAAATACAAACATTTTTTTATATATATAACGGTTTCGAGAACATTCGAGAACTTTTATAGATTGTCAATATCCGAACAACCCCGTGTGCGCGCACGTCTAGACCAAAGATATACGAGCCGACTCATTAGAATAAACACGATCGGCCGTGCACGTGTGTATATATATAGGGCCCTTCTTTATATACCTCGTGTATCCACGTGACAGGACCGCAGAGCCCCCGAAAATTTACCGAATTCCAATTACGACAGGGCGAGCGGTATGGCTAAGAACTGACATTCTTGGAGTTTTGGGTATATATAAGCCTCTCTCTCTCGCACGCGGGCACGTTTCTTTCGCTCTCGACACGCGAATGCATGCACCCTCGCTTTTTCGTATTCACCTTAGCTTATACATATACGCGTGCGGCGTCGTACTCTTCGTGGCTTCTATGATTAACCGTCTGGCCAATGGGAAGCGATCGAATACCCAAAGAGGGAGAGAAAAAGAAACGATTTCAATTAGCCGCAGGGGCTGATAAGAGCTGGAAGCCAATTTCTCTTTTTCTTCCTCTTTGTTCTTCGACTCCCTGCTATATATATACGACGACGCGCCTTATATGCCGCAGGTGCGGTTCCCGGAAAATACTTAACTGATGCGTTCTTGTAATTCAATTTTGGATTCCATTTATTGATGAAATTTTGTTAGAATGGTTCGGAGCTGTCTAGAGGATTAGAAAATTTGTTTAACTAACAAAAAACACTTTAGAGTAACAAAAGGTTTCGAACTAATTAAAAAAATACTGTGAATAAATTAATAGTTTTTATTGTCGAAGTAATTTTATCATAAAAATAAAACATCCACTAAAAAATAATGATTCTACGGTAGAAACATGAACTATAAATTATCTAACGAAAGATAGGTAATGAAGCCTTAATTTACGAGTAAGAACAACATTCTGGTTTTATTTTATATTTTCATCAAGAGCATTTGATTTGAAAAAGTATTCTGAAAATTTAGCGAACGGGGATTAATTGAAGCTATTCGAAAATTTACAGCTATTTTTACTGAATTATCAGAATTATTTTTTGTAACTATATTTCAATTATTTTAGATTAACGAAGCTGTAGCGGTGATTCTTATATATAGTAAAAGCAAATTTAGACATTCACATTTGACATTATCAAAACTACTAGTAATACTTTTTGATAAATTATATTATTATTACATATTTAACATTAATAAAAACACATATAAAACACCGTTAATTTTCTACCAGAGATACGTCCATTATAAAATATAACTTAACAATACAAGACCTTTTTGCTATTCCACAGAATGTAAAGCAAAAATATTCTAGATATTGAACCTGTCAGAACACCCACCTCATACATTCAACTTACAACTTTCCTAACAAAACAAAACAAAACAAAACTATAGGCACTAACCCAGACCCCAGCCGTCCGAACCCCGCACCACCGAAAATCGGCGAACCGCAGCGATACGACCACCACCACCACTACTATACTACCACGAGCCGAAGGCGGTACCACCGTTGCCACCGCTGGCTGGTATATATCCTATATACCTCTACGATGCCCTATGCGCGCACCTGCGCCCGCTCGCACGGGGGCGGAAACGCGCGGATATATAGAAAGCGACGTCGGCGTCGGCGGCGGCGTCGTGACGCTCCGACGCGAGTTACGGCCACAAATCACGCGATTCGTAATTGCTATACGGCGTATGCGCGCGTGCGATCTCGCTGGCGCGGGGGCGAAAAACGAAAGAGAGAAAAAAAAACGCAGAGAGGAGGAGGAGGAGGAGGAGAAGGGTAGCGAGGGAAAGGGAGAAACGCGAAGTAATACGCGCCGAGTGCAATCGTACATGGGTATATATGTGTGTATACGCGTGTGATGGTCGATCTATAATAAACATTGATGGCTTATCTGTAATAATACAGAGAGGCACGAGGTGTTCCCGGTAGCGCGGACGATTTGCGCTTACTTTTGAGAAAGCCAAAGGGAAAATGAAAATTTTAATGATTAGTTACTATATGGAATACGAGAGAAAGAAAGCTTTAATTTAACTTTGAGATGTATAGATAAGGATTTTTCATTTACATGTATGTGCATGCGTGAATAATTTAACTCATACGGGTTTACGTTTCCATAGTTATTAGTAACTTTCTATTTCTCTAAAAGTATACGTTCCTTATCATCACATATACATAATATAAGAACTTAGAATTCCAACTTTTATAAATTTAAAAAAAAAATAACAAATTTTTCGAATAAGTACATATATGTATAATGTTACTTATTTTACTTTATATTTCTCGATATATATCGTAACAAAAGCTTTCCTTTCTTCAGTAACTTTTCTTTGTCATAGAAACATATACCGAGGGTGCGTATATATACATATACTAATAGACGGTAGCCTCCTCACGTGCGCCCGCATTTCCGGAGCTCTCATGCCGTCCTTCGCACTCGCGTACATATATACACACAGCATCTCCTTCCACCAGCCGTTAAAAGCATTCGCCGTTCCCGCGGCCGTAATTACAGATATATGGAGGCCGCGCCGAGACTCTTGTGGTTCCCCAATCGAAGAACACTTGCCGAAATGAGCTAGAATTGACCAACAAACAATAATGGCTCTCTTTCTCAGTGGCGTGGGGCCCCTTGCACGTGGGAAGTGCCTTTAGGGTGAGCGTATATAAGGGAGATTGGCGAGTTGCGAAGGGTGATTTTTTCGCGAGAAAAAGAGAAAAAATGTGGTTTGTCTAGTTGTGAAAATAATAATTTATTTGGTATTTTTGTAAATTTGCTAATGGTTTTGTAAAATTTCAGTACGTTAGGATAAGACGAATTCGTTTATTGTGATTCACTCCTACACGTATAGTCTTTAAAAAAATTTCAATCAAATTGACCTTTACTCAAAAATATATTACGTAAGAATAATTCTGTATAAAAATTCAAACGTAAAATGAATCTCTTTTCGATCTCCATCCACTAGAATATAACAAACAAAAAAATCCTATACGATATGTTAAGATAAAATCAATCTCCTTCACACCACACTTTACCCGTGCGCTTTTCCATCGAGCTCACGTGTATACCTATAGCTATCCTTTACAACAACGCACACGACCGATCGTTTCTAGATTCTCGCTCGCTTATAGGCCGAGTACACCGCTGTGCGCACCGTATACACGTGTGGGTGTATACACATCGGGGGCGCGGGTTTCACTACTCGCCTTCCTTCGTATATAGCTACTATCGCATCAACATCGCACTTCATAACCCAACCCTATGCACTATGTGTACGTACGTGTGTGTGTGTTTCCGCGTCTCGATCCGTTACCGAGTTGCGCGAGTAGACCGTTTCCTTCCGCGCGAATCGATCTGCGCGTTTGATGCCGCAAGCTTGCACGCGCTGTAGACAGCAACCGAGGGAGCTTAATTTTCCTGCTCTAGCTTTACCGTATAGGATATTCGATGTGCACTAGCAATGGATTTTGGTATACGAGAACTGTACAAATATATAATTTCATTTATTTTATAAAGTTGCATAGAATTGCGTTTAAAATTATATTTTTTAAAGTATATACATTTTAATTATTCAAAAGTCAATTAAACTGTTGTAACAATGCTTATGTAGGTAATTGCAACTTTACCGTACCACGATTTTCATATCAATAACTGCACGAGAACCTCTCGATAAATATACCATTAGCGTTATGTAAACCGTAAAATTTGAATATTCACAACGAATTTAGCACAACAAAATCTTCCAAGTAAACTCACACATGCATCTCAGTACGTTCATGCATATGAATGCATCCTCTCGTAGCGAGGTAGAAGAAAAAAGTGCGACGATCAGTACAATCGATACCTTATATATATATCTATATAGATACAAACCGTACCCGCGCGTATACGTTCATTGAATCACACCGACAACCCACAACCGCAATATCTCCACATTTTGATGAATCGAATCCCCTCCGCCCGCGCGCGCATATATAATTCGCCACACATATAGTCTCTCGCTTTGATCTCGCACCGATTCTCACTCTCAACCAAGAAAGAAACAGATACATATACATATACACACACACAGATTCGCGCCGTGTAGCGGTGATGTCAGTCGTTTCGTAATCTCGAGCGCGAGCGGCTTGACGATCGGCGACCTTCCCTCCGCTCATATATATACATACATATACACATACATACCTATATATATATATATATACAGTGAGCATAAGGCACGTATATAATACCGGAGTCGATCGATCTGAACGCCACGGCAGCGGCAACGGCGGCGGCTGTAGTATACGGCGCGGCTTTGGCGAATCGCGGCGCGGCTCCCGTGAAAGGTAAATCTCGCGCGCGTTTGTACGCCGGCGCGCGCGCAGCGAGCGGCACGCTCGTATTATCGCTATCGCACCGTACAACGCGCGACTGGTAGCGTATACCTACATATATGCACATATAGGTATATATATATATACGTACACAGTAGAACGCGCGCGCGCGCGTTTTTCGCATCGTCGTCGCCCGATCGCGCGCTCGAGCACGCGGACGATCGAGATCGCGTGAAAGAGAGTCTCTCCGTTTCGTGAGCGCGTTGTTTTCTGTTGCGGTGTGTCTCTGTGTGTGTGTGTTGTGCGGTTGCTCTTTTCGGGCCGACTTTTCGAGTTAAATGCGATTTATTCGGATTTGCAAAGCGGCTGTGTTGTCGGCCGTGGCTGCAAAGTCGCCGCGTCGCGTCGTATTTGTAACAATGATTTACTGCGGAGGTTGAGGAGAATTAGGTCGTGGTGTGCAGCAGTAGCAGCAGCAGCAGCAACGATATACTCTCAACTCGCTTTTGCAAGTTCGCGCTCGGCGACTTATTAAAGTGCGGTGAAATTTTTTTTTTCTGTCTCTTTTCGTGGCGCGTGAGTTGAATGCGCCGCTTGTAGATGAAATTTGGTATTCTGTGAGGGGATTTGAAGACAAAATACGTGAAAATTTTTATGTGTTTTGGTGAAGTGTTGAGAAATGTGAGAACAACGGGATGATTTTGAAATGGTAACTGTGTTGCTTGACTGGATAATTATTAGTAGTGTAAAAAATTTGGTTAAATTTTTGTCACCGGCATGAGCAAACATTATTGGCTTGACAGAAGCAAGAATCTGTTGGGGTGAGTGAGATGACATAGATTTAAAAATTTTTCGGACTACAATCAGTTATTGACAACATTCAATCGTAAATTATTATTTAATTTTTATATTCCTTATGACCGCATAAATTGAAAAATGTTAACAAAGTTACGAAACAAGACAGATTGTTAAGCACTATATATAAAATTTCATATAGCAAAGGAACCATTGCGGCATATATACACCGCTCGCATAAACAAAAACGCGCTCGTATTGCCGCAGTTATTCGAGATACGAGTCCCGATAGAATTGGACACCCGATTGCGCTAAATGTGGAAGCGGTACGGTGCTATATACACACACACAGCAAAAAGACTACACAGCGTATACGTATACACGCATTTTGCATGGCGGTAGCCCTCATACGCGCGTTTGCAGCTGCGACCACGGCGGCACGTATAGTCGTATACTATAGTGGCGATTATTTCTCGCGAATCGAATGGAGGATGAAATTCCCGTGACCCGGAGAATCCTGCCATATACGTATATGCAACTTGACTATGTGTATGTGTGTACATGTATAGTGTGCGATTTTACATATATATGCGTTCCGCACCTTTATATCTATACACAAGAAACGCGACCGGCCACCACATCGTTTCTCAAGAAGCGGCAAATCGTTCGTTCTTATATACCGTGCGTATATTTTTTACGCAAATACTATTAATCTTCTTGCAGTTTTGAAATCCAAACAATTGTGATCGGAATATTTACGACGCATGCTGATTTAAGATGCCCTTGCGAAATTAATCAACGGATTTTGGTTTGAGCTGGAGAGGAGAGCGCGAGTGAATACCGATGTGATACGCGAATGAAACGATTAAACGGATTACGGCGTATGCTTGAAATTATGTAATTGATAAATATAGGTTTCGATGTTGATTAATTCTTGATACGTGTAATTGTTTTGTTTTTATTAAAACTCGTGACATACTTTATTAAATAAAATTGCTTAATTTTTATATCGATTAACAATAAATTTTATTTTTTTCAAAATAAATCCTCGCTTTGTTCTAACATGTACAATCGCTTTTCGATATCTAAACGCCTTCCTACTATACACGTATACACACCTCACCTGAATAAGAGAAGATTCGCGTGCGTCTACGCATTGTACGCTCGATTGAAAGGGAAGACCGTCCGCGTGCGTTTACGGAAGGCGAGGCCGCTAGAATTTGCCTTACACTCTGCATATAACAGAGAGACTCGTGGGTGGCTCGCTTCTTCGGTCGCGGCGCGTAGGATTGGTCGGGCGTCTGACAGTTGACGGATGACGAGGCGGCCTTTCGGTGTTATATTCCCCCTTTTACGCCCATAGTGCGGCAGCAGCTATATCCTCGCCTCAAGCGCATACATATATATATGTATATATAGTTTCGGCTCTCTGCACACCTTTATTCAGCCTATAGACTATATACATATGTTCTCGGAGGTCCGTGTTGGCTAGGATATAGGCCCCGACGCGCATCCATTATATGGCTCTTGATGGCGAAAATATAAAGCAGAAGGGGGTATATAACGGGATTATTAACTGAAATGGGCGCATAACTCACGCGTCGTTTCACGTATACCTTTTCTAGGCGATTTTTCTCTTTCGTTTTGGACTGGGCTTCGAGAATTTTGGTTTGAGAGGCCTCCCTTTTAGCCAGTGTTCAGACTATGGATTATTTAGGGCTGAGGGTCTTTTATATCTTTTTGCGCTATTATATTGTCTCATTTTTCACCATTATCTTTCGAAAAAGTCTTAATAAAAGCGGATCCATTTTCGTTCGTTAAAATTAATGAGCAACTGACATATATACAGAAACAAACTTTAATTTACGCCATATTTATATAAAACACGCGAGGTGTTTGTTCATTATATTTACAATTGTTTTAATGAGCGGTAATTTCAACTCATATCACGATTCACCGAATGATTTCCAAGAATGTGAATATGCGTATATACAAGTTTTTACTTGGGAATACAACGCTCCAATTTAGATACTAATCTAGCAATTGCATTTAGTGTTTATCTAACCTTGATTCCGTTGTCACGCATATATATACACATACACGCGAGTTTCTCTCCCCGACTTGTCCAAAACTAATCACGAGAAAACTACTGCTTTAAAGCGAGAGAGAATAGTTGAACATACATAGTCACATACACAGAAATACACACAGAGCAAGACGGACTCCAGGGCTCGTATACAACTATCAAGATCCTTGATCGCGCTGAGCCGCGTCAGATGGGAATCTGTAAGGCATAAGGCAAGACACGGGTATAAAAGACCGGCGCGCGCGCGCGTTCGCCCCGCAAGAGATCTCGAGAAATCTAGCACCATCTTGAGCTACACTTGTCTCCCGTCTTATCACGCCTCGATCTTGCAAATTAACGTGACTTTCCAGACGAGAACGAGAGAAAGAGAGAGAGATTCCCTGAAAACACATACGCTATATAAATTATTCCACGCGTGTGCTAAAAATGTTTAATTATCACGTGAGAGATGCATACGGGGCGCGTAGATTTTTTTCTGTTTTTTTTTCTCTAAAAAGTAACTGTTAAAATGTTAGATTTTATAGAGCCACTATGTCGTAACTCAAGTGTGAAGATTTTTATTTTCAATTTCTTTAGATTCTGTGAGTTGATTTTCTAATTTATCAAGTAGAGAAGAGTAATTTCATACTGTGAACGTTAAAGGAAATTTGCAAAATATAAATTTATCTCACTTCCTTCTTCGTAAAAAAATCTATATAAAAATACATATATACCTTATAAAGCTTTAATTTTAACAAAAAAAAGTCTTAATACAACTAATTCGCCACGTAAAAATTACAACATACCTCATTTATAAGACTGTAAATTAATTGCAACAGCGTTCCCAATTCATATAAATAAATCGCAAAACACACGTAATATTATCTAAGAATCCTGCGAAGAATTTCTTTTTTTACCTCCTTTGCGGAAAATACCGAACTTTTTCAAGAATCCCGAGTATCCCTCTTCCACTTACATATACACATACCCACACTAAGCAAAAAGCAGATTATTCATTATATCACCTCACTCGCGGGTCCGCGCGCGCGCGCATACGTAGAAATACCACGTGGCGGCTGTAAGCGCGCGCAGGGCATTCCGATAAAATCTCTCTCTCTCTCTCTCGCCGCAGCCGGCGTATTACGGTTATGCGCGGGCTAATTGGCCTCGTACCTACTCCTTCTTGCGCTCGTATAACGCGCGAGAGAGGAAGAGTTCATGCTTATACTCGCGTCTTCCGAAGATTCCGTCCCTTCCTCCTTCCTCCATCGTTTCTCTCTCTCTCTTTCTCTCTTCATATATTTTTTTTCCTCTCTCTCTTCCTCCTCGTCCTCGGTTTTCTCCTTGGCGAAGGTTTCGCCGAGTTCCTCCTGCAGGCGCATAACACACACCGACCGGGTATGAGTTACAGCCTCCGCGGAGAATATTACTACCTGTCCGATGCGAGCAGCGGCAAGCTGCACACGCGGCATCCCTCGATGGGAGCATTATTTATTCGCCCCTGTTGCTTCGTAATCGCTGGGACGTCAACCGTGTGCCCGGGTTCCTCTCTTCTTTCTCTTCCTCTCTCTCTCTGCTCACTCGCTTGTTCTCTTTGTTCCTGCGAGCAATCAAAAATTTTCGCTCTCTCTCGTAATAACGTGGCTTTAAGAGTCCTAATCGGCTGTTTCTCCCTCGATACGTACAATTTTGATCCGCGCACGCTCGATCGCGATCCATGCTTTTCGTTACTTTCTTTTTTGGAGGAATTAAGGCTATTATTAGAGATGGAAATCAATTTATGTATACAAATTATCTCGTCTTTTTCATATAATAGTATAATCAGATAATTTATTGCGGAAACATAAGAATCGGTTTGGCTATACAACAATGTATTAATACATTTAAAAAATATACTTTGTTCAAGCAATTTGCTTAAAAAGAATTAAAAATTATATAATCAACTGAAAAATTAAATCATCAAAAAGGTATACTCCAATGCATATTTACCATTTATTTTCCCATCGCAATTGCTTTCCTCAAACCAATCGATCCCTACTATACTTTTCCCTATACACTATCGTTATTCTTCCAACGCAAACGATTTCACCGATCGCATACCTCATATTCTGTTCCTCTCTCTCTCTCTCTCTCTCTCTCTCCCGCGCGCGTATACGCAGAAGCCCCTCAAACGATCGCGAATATAGCCTGCGCATCACTGCTCCCGCTCTAATAATAGAGCTTTGGCACCTTGGCAAAATAGCGAGACCACCCAAATGCACATGCGCGCCGCGTATTAACGTCACGTATACGCCGAGGTGTGCGCGTATTGCGAATTCTAGCTGCGCGCACGCGTGTACGCACAACCGTCTTGTATGCTCAAATGAACGATCGCATTCCTTATCGATGCATCGCGGCTGCGTCGTTGTAGTGGGAGCGTGTGAATTTTCCGTTCCGTGTAAACGAACAACGGTGTCTGAACGTTTGAATATTTTAGCTCAAGAGAAATGATCGTGTTTATGATTATACGTGGATCGATTTCAGACGAATATAAAATGTATATCTTATATAGGTTTCGTATACTAATGTATGCAGGAGAATTAAATCGATATACGGAATTCAAAAGTAATTAGTATAACCGAACGGATGTATTACAAATAAATATAGTTAATTGACGATGATTACTTAACGGCGTTAAAATTAAATTGCCGTCATTAATTATTTGGCAATTCGTTCGGTTATGCATATGCGAAGACCACCCAAAGACGCGATGATATCACCTCGACTATAATATACTTATTCATTCGGCCCATACCGATGAATTGCGAATTTTGAATGACGAAATAATTAAAACAAATAAAATTCCTATTAGCTTTTAATTTATGCAGCTATCCTAAGAATTTATATTGTTATAATTACCTATACGCGTTCACTGATAAATTCATGAATAAAAATATTGGCTACTATATCATGTATACGTCAAGTCTCACAAAATGTGGTTCACCAAAAATATCCCTTCGAAATTATAAGCCAACATTGTTATATATAAAATACGCACAGGCGACCCTTTGATCACGAGTTTACGCGGAATAAATTACCAATTCCCCCCTTCATAAATAAATCTACCTCGATTTTCGTCAACCCGCCAATCAATTATATATCTTTCCGTATAATAGTGAAAACCTACCAGGCGATAACGTGTGGCGTATAGGCAGTCTCGAGATACATAATACCCAATGTGTACTGCATGTGGACATAAGCCAATGTAAAGCGATCAATTGGTATGACAAAAACGGCGCAATGAAAGGGGCATAGATCGATCTGTGCAGTGATTGATAAACAGTGCCACGCGCGCGCATACTCGCTCGCGGAAAAGGCGACGAGTGCGCGTGTGTCCATACGACCGCCCGTGGCGCCAATCATCTACAACGCGCGTCGCGCGACACTGCACGCGCGCGCGTGGCTAGTAAATTGATTAGAAGTGTAGAACGTGTATACGTGTGTGTTTGCGTATATGTGTATCTATAAATATACGTATATATGTATGTATACGTTCAAGGTCTCGGCGTGCAGTTCTGCAAGTAAATCGATATATGAAAGTTTTTTGCAGGAGTCGAGTGTGGATGGATTTTTGAAAGGGATAATTAAATCATTGTACGTTAGGCGTAATTGACGGGAACATGATATTTTTAATGAAAGTGAAGTAACCTTGTTTTTTTTTGTGCAATATAGCTCGTTTGTTATTTTAAAAATGTTTAAACGCGTGTAGATATATATGGTACATCTAGTTTTCTATTCGTATACTGAAAGTGAGTATCATAAGAAGCATAATAATATTTCAAATAATAAAAAACTCATTTCTTTATCTACCGTATACTTATCAAAGCTCCTTTTACTCCAAAACCATGGACAAATTAATATCCCATCAACCTACGAAACTTTCATTCCCATTTTTCCCACTACCTCCAACACCACTCGTTCCTATTCTCCCGCGTCCAAGTTCGAAAATTCAACTCGAATTTTCGCGCGCCCGAGTCACAGCTCCGACGCTCCCTCTCTCGCATAACGGTCGAACCCCCTAGCGACGGGATGCTGCGCAGCTTCTCTGCCAGATGGCGACTCGGTGTCACTCGGTTCCATCTCTCTCCTCTCTCCCCGAAAAATCCCATCCCCCCACCCTCTTAGGGGTGGAGTGCGTGTAGAGCGCTCGGGGTAGGGATGCTGTACGCGCGCGCGCGCGCGCGCCGCCCGCAGCGACGGAAGCTGCTTCGCCGCTGCCACTCTGCATCTCGACTCGCAAGCGTACGGAACTGACCTCTCTTTCTCACTCTCTTACTCCTTTCTCTTCGCTTCTCGTGTATATACATATGTGTGAGTGTGCAAAGTGTGCGGATTTATGGGATCCGGTATGTGTGTGTGTGTGTAGTAACGATATCGCGACGCGGCATCTGAACCACCACGATGATTCGCCGTTAAACGCGCGCACGAGGAAGAAAAAAATATAATCGGAACGCAAGCTGCATAATAGAGTAAATATAGGCCCGCAGAAAGAGAGAGAGGGAAGAAGGCGATCGAGCGGCTGCAACGGCGATTTATAGGTCCACTTAATGTGCCATTGATTCCGTAGCCGGTGTTCGCATAACTTTTAGCCCCGCCGCGTGGCCGAGAGTCGATGATGTTTCCTCGATGTGCTGTTGGGTTGACTGATTGTGAGAAAACGGACTTGCCCGACGGTGGTTTGTGAGGATAAACGAGAGAGTATTTTTTTTTGTTAAGTTGGTGGATGAGTTTTCTTGGTTGGAGGAAGGAGGAAGTTATTGAGAAAATATGATATTCAATGCTGGTGTGCGTCTTTTGTTTTATTATATGGTGAAATATTCAATACATTGAGATTACCGCGAATTATGAGTATTTTACGACTTCTATTTTAATGCTCCATTGTGTATAGGCAGCAACAATGGGTTATTTATATTAGATTCAAGACCGGTATTAAAATAATTTATTTTAGTCGACGCGCCCTCTGGCTCCAAAAATAATTTCAATTCATATAGTAATATATTTAAAAAGTTTTTAAAAATAATGAATAGACTTAAAGTTAATTTTATTACTCAATAATAGTATCGATTGTTGAATTTTTAAAATTGGCTTATTAAAATTCTACTACTTCGTATTATTTTAATTTATACAAATATATCATATCGGAATTTTCTATTTTCTTGAAATAATTCCAATAGAATATTTTAACATTCAATACAATTACCTAATCGCGAACTTTTTTCCTCTCTTGCTATTTCCATTGACCAACGCATTACCCGATATTTGCAATTAACACGCTTATAATCCATTGCACCTGCTACTTGCGAACATTTCAAAGCACCGTGCAGATACAAGCTTATTACACATATATCCACGCGCTTGCCGAGGATATATAAAAGCGATTTTCTTGCGTATAATTACCAGCTCATCTAACAAATGAACGAACGCATTAATGAGTCGTATCATTCGAAGTCTCTCCTATACCTCTTTCTTCATTACTCAAGCAAACAAGGTCGCACACATCGCGCAGTGTGAGATCTTCCACGCTAAGTTTTTCGACTCTTTTACGAAGTATATATATATGTGCAAGGGAGAGCAAAGGATACACACACACAGTCACACACGTCCGATTAAATCTGCATGAGCGATCGCCACAATTAACCACACCCGTATAATGTTGTCATCATGCTTTCGTTTATTAATGACGCGCGTTTAGGGTTATAGCCGCAAGGATCGATATAATTTATCTCGGCTGTGTTATCTTTCCCTCGTCCTCTCTCACTTTTGCTTCTATATAAACGCGGCTATCCTAACGTATATACTATACACGGTTTCCCTCGCCGCGGCAAAGAGACTGTGCCGCGCGCTCGTCGCATTTGAATAACAAACGACATGCAAATTTTGTATATAGATCCCGTGCTGTTCGCTACCGCACACACGCACGACTATGCGATTTGCGTATATATAATATATATACCTATATACATTTCTTCGACGATTTTACACTTTGCTAAAACGATGCTCGTATATTGTATATAGCTGCCGCTTGAGTTCTTTCTTTTTTGCTGCGCCCGTCGCTATGTGCGAGCGTACGGCGTTTAGAGTCGTTTGCCGTCGGACGGCGACTGTCGGTGCGAGTGAGCGAGCGAGCGCGCGAGCGAGCGCGCGGCATGCTTCTGAGGAAATCGGAGAGCAATATGGCGATGCAAGTAGTTTTTGCGCGCTCTTGAGAAATCGACTGCAGAGTGGATAATTGTTGCTGTGAAATGGATGATAAATAATGATGATTATTTAGCTGTTTGTATACGAGTCTTACAAGTTGTACTATTAAGAAAATATGCTGACAGTAATTATGTGTGAGTTTTTTTTCTGGTATATATTTCAAACTGATGATTCGAAATTATCATTAGAAAAACAATTGATTTGCCAATAAGTCATTATACTTACAAAGTAATTAGTCAATGCTTCATTTGAATTATGTAAAATACGTATACATATACAATTACATTGATCTCGTTCTCTTCCTACTTGTAATTCCGCTGTACGTATGTAAAAATGAAAATTTCCCCCGCGCTTGTAGAAACACATTTAATTGGCCAGAGAATTTTAATCGTCATCGATAAAAGAGACACCTGCCCAGCGTACCTAATTGGCGCGCACCACTGCTGCTGCTGCTACGCTCGAGTCGAACTCACGATTTACATTCGGCGAAATTAAACGGGAAGTCGAAGGAACGAACGATATACGCTTCGCTGGCAATTCGAGCGAGTCGTCTTAACGTTTCAATCTTAAATCCGAGTTATACGTCTCTTATATATAAAGCGCGTGGCTGGCTCAGCGCGACTCGATTTGAGAGAGAGAGAGAGTGAGCGAGATTTTAATTAAACCCGCCCTTCCAATGTTTCGGCCGATTGGGCGCGCGCGGCATAACGAATTTCGTGGATTTCCCTCTCTCGCGCGTAGTCTCTATACTCTTCTTCCCTCTTACACCCTTTGCGCGTCTCCCGTGCTCTGAATTCTTTTTGCGTTTCGATCCCAGAGTGGTTATTTGCATTTATAGCGTTCGGCTGGTAATAAACCAAAATCCACGCGTCGCGCGTATAGGGTTTCGGAAAACTTTTGAACTTTACCGATAGGCGCGTGTTCGAAGCCCTGGGCTTAAGGAAATGCGATGTCTTTCTGCTTTAATTAAAGGATACTTCATTTCATTGTATATTCGTTTCTTGCAAGACAAGAGGGTTGCAGAGTGGAAATTTTCTTGTAGGTGAAATTTGTGCGGAAGTTCAATATACTGTGTATATTCTATGAGAAATATATTGCCATTATGATGTTCAAATTATACTTTTGAATTTATCTAAATTTTGTATAACTCAATATAATTTTTGGATCAAAGCAATAAATTAATTTATAACGATCTCATAACGTTCGACCTCTACAATCAATTGTCATATATATATTTACTTTACTACACAAACACACAGACACACTGATTGAGACGACAGCAATAAATTTCCCAGTGCAGCAGTAAATCACGGCCATCTTTACCTGAAGCTAAATATTCTTTGTCCGCGAATGTAAATAGAAATACCCCGAAAAACGATAGCGAAATCCTTGGGGAGTGCATTCCCCGTCTCTTCTCCGCACCCTCCTTCCACGTTGTTATTTTTTTTTTCTATCCTCAGCTGTATCCCAAAAACGCGACCGCATAAATCACCTTATATTAAATGCACACACGTCAGGTCGCTTGCGCGAGCCTCTCCTTCCTCAAAAACTCAATACAAAACTCCTCGGAATTAAGAAAGCAATCATTCCTCGAACTTTTCGAGAATGTATAAAAAAAAGAAAGCATCTCTTCTTCTACGTCTTTCCCACACCCCCGCGCGTTTGCCCGTCACGCGAGAGAGAGAGAAAAGTCGACTTGAACGCGAGCGCGCGACTGTGACGAAGGAAGGCGGCAGAAGGCGAACGAACGCGTCAGGGGGATGATGTCTAAATCTCCCTTTTGCGCTTCACGCTGGCTGCCCCCGCCCTTAACGCTCTATGGCTACTACTATACGTACGGCCTTATATAGCATATATAGGAGGCCCGGGGCTTTCTGCTGCACGGGTCCCCCCCTTCCACTACCAGCTTTCCGCTCGGTTGTATAGCGTATATATATATACAGAGAGAAAAGGGAGGCGCTCTTAGAGCTGAGTGTACAGTCGGCTCGAGAAGTTTGCACCCTAGCCTGAGTCCCAGGGGTGTCCACACAGACGAAAGGAGATCGAATTTTCCAGACGGATTTATCGACCTTAGCCGCGGCGAGACACGAAGCGCTGCTGCTATGTGCTGCGGTTTTGGTTATGATATGGCGTATATTATGTTCTTGCGAAAGGGTAGTTTGCGCTAAACTGGGATTAATGTTATGTTAGAAATATTTATAATAATGTTAATAAAAATATATTGTTATTATTTACTTTTTAATTTAAAGATAAAAACTATATTTAATTTGATATTTTGTTTAACAATATTGTATTTTCATTAATTTTATAATTGTTTAATATTTAAATTATTTTAAATTATTTTAAATTTTCAAAATTACTTTAATTTTGTGAGGATGATTTCAACGCTTAAAAAAACTGAAATGTAATCGCGTGCAGCAGTTGAGTTTCGCTCAATAATAATAATTTCCTATTAAAAAAATTTCATATAAATCATTCTGAATAAATTATAATTTATAATTATTATATAACGTAAATTGTTTTAAAATAAAAACGTTATACCAATAATCACTAGGGAATCAATGACCATTCTACATTTTACATGTAAAATATACGAATAAAATTGAAATTTTTTATTTTATAATACCGAAAAAAAACAAAAATTACTATCACAATTAGTAAATATAAATAAAAAGAAACTGTCAATAAAATTACAGTAACGTTGGCAACATATATAAATCACCAAAATGTAAATTTCCATAACACGTATGGGGAAAGTCAACTATTTCAAGTTCAAAAGCCGGAACACATTAAAACGACATTTCAATAAACTAAGGCCAAATAGACCGGCCTCATAAAACATCTCGCGCCTCCTATCTCCACAAATTACCCTAAGCGAAGGTGAAAGAACGGTACTCCACACTCGTTCCATCGGGGCACGCGCGCGCGGGCCTTCCCCGTATATGACGTCCACATGGAATCGTTCATCGGGCGCGGAATCGATACATAAATATTTACCGCGGCGTTTACGTTCCGACTCATTTCCGTAAATGCGAGCACGCGCTTTTCTCCCATCTAGCCGTGCGCGCGTAAACCCCCGGAGCTAAAGGTTATGGACACTTTTCGTGAAAGGAACAGGCCGAGGCCCCCGGGGAGATTTAGTGCCCTCGATTTGCGTAACAAGCCGAGACGAGATCCCGGAAAAGGCAAGAGCGCCGGGCTCTCTTTTAGATTTTTATGGGAGTGAAAGTTGGCCCGCGTATAGAGTAGGGTCTTCTTCTCTCGGATGCGCTCCGATTTTCACGCGTGCGCCTCGGAAAAATCGGAGCAGCGTATACAATAGACCGAAGTTTCACTTTTTCGCGGGCGACTGACGCAACAGCGGTGGTGGTGTGGATTATAGGGATCCGCAAGAGCGAAAAGAAATCAGTCGGTGAGTCGGGCTCGAGAGTTAAACATCGGTTTTTCGGTTTGCTCCGTTTTTTTACTGGAAGATCGAGATGTAGTTTTTTGGTGATATACATTTATTTATTTGACTAAATAAAGAGTTTGAAAATTGTGTGTACGAAAAAAATTAAAGTGAATAAATTTATACAAATTCAATAAACACTAAAAATTTTGTTAAAAAATTTTAATAGTAAATTTTAATATTAAATAACTTCCACATTTGTTAACATTAGATTCAATAACTTAATTTATATTTAATCAACTAACTAAATATTTTATTTTTCAGAATACGTGCAATCTAATCCTTTAAAAACAAATCCAATTTCCTTCCCAAATAAAACCAGCTAAAAACCAACCTAATAATTCAACGCTCGAGCGGTAAAATTAAATTTCTCACTCACCAAGCTTGTACCCGAGAGGAAAAAAAAACAATACTCTCGGCACTCGGGCAAAAAGGCCCGAAAATTCATTTTCAAAGTGTTAATCGGCCAATTGTCCCGCACGCGATTTTTCGTCCAAAAATTCGCGCGTTTAATTTTTTTTTCTCTCCCTCTCTCTTTCTCTCATCCGTTCGTTTTTCGTCGCCGGGCCGCGTACACCACACCGCCCACTCGACGCGCGGGGGCATCGTGCACGTGCATCGTTGAATTCAGCTGCCTCGTTCGGTTCACGAATGAGTTATCGCCCGTCGAGCTGCTCTTTCATTTCCAGGCTCTGAGCGTGGCGCGAGCGCGCGCAAGCGCGGTGGTGGTATCGCGTACTCGCTCGCTCGCTCGCGCGCGCGCGCCGTCAGCAACGTTTTCCCATCTCTCCCCTTCGCGCGTATATGTATATATATACGCTTGCGCGGCTTTCATGCCTCGCTTTCGCTCCCTTTCTCGCCGACTCGCATCCACACATACACACACGCACACATATATAGACACATGCACGCAAGCACACACGAGCTAGCGGCTCACTCTCGCTCTTTCCTTCCCCTCCTATATCCTTTGTCTCTTTCCTCTTTCCCCCGCTAGCGCGCGCGAGCTCTTCGTGCTTTCTCTTTTTTTCCACCTTTTTTCTTTATCATTCTTTTTACGATAGCTCTCTCTCTCTCTTTCTCGCTCTCTTTCTCTTCCGCTTTTTACTTCTATTTTTATTTTTACCTCCACAATGGCTTTGTTATATATATTTTTTCAGTTGGAAATTCCTCGCTAATTTGTACCAAAATTAAATAACCCCTTTTGATAAAAAAATAGTATATGATTAATTTTTGTTTTATTATATATATATATAAATATCTCTGCACTACTTTACTTCCCCATACATTGTTTACCATATTGTATTCAAAATAATCTACACACATACACACAAATTCATACATCTAAAAATTAATTTCCTAATTCACAACATACACGTCATAAATTTTCTCCATATATATATATATATACGCGCGGTGTCTGCCGCCTCAATATATTGGGCTCAATCAACCGAAAAATTCCTCACCACATAAACAACTTCTCGAACCGACCGACCACCGCACGAAACTCTCTCTCTCTCTTCCTCTCTCCTATACAGAAAAAAGGGCCGGAGCCGCTCCGATCAATTTCTTCCCTTCCTTCTCTCTCTCTCTCTCTTATATACCTACTCATAACCGCCATCCATCTTGCCTCCTCTCGCCAACTGCTGTTCCTCGCATTTCTATATATATATACACACACAAGGAAAGCCACACGCGCGCGGTTGGTCCGTCATTCGGGAATCCAGGCGCGGAAGATCAGCAGCGCGCGGTCGTGTATTACGCATCGTGCGTGCGTCCGCGCGCGTCGGCCGGACAAGGAAGAGGGTGCGCCAGCTGCGAAGCCTCGCCTCGAGGTACATATAATACGACCAGCACGCGCGTTACGCGCCGCGTCCACTTCCTTACGGGTTATGTGTATGTGTATGTGTGTGTGGGTATCGAGAGGAAGTTAAGACGGGAAGAGTCGCGAATCGAACGCGAGACCCTGAAAGCGCAACCGTTCGGAGAGATAACGATCGGAACGATGATTATTATTGGTCGTGTATAAGAAGGGGGGACTACAGTGGCGATGGCTTTTTTGTGGAATGTTATGGCGAGGTGGGTTTGTGACGTTGTAATATTGCTGGTGTGGGGTTTGGGAGAAATTATTGGCTGATATTGACGATCTTTTTGATTTATTATATAGAAAAATGAAGTTCTATTTTGAAATATAAAATAAAGGAATCTCTGTCTCCATTAATTTACGAATAGATATAATTAAAAGTTTTACAACTTTATTGCTTTTCATGACCTTAATTAACTTCACGCACACAAATTTTCCTCTAAAATTAGAATTTCATTTTTGAAATTTCGAATTTAAATGCGAGATTTATTAATTTTGCTCCAAATATCTTATACCACACCGCTATATATCTATCAACCATTAAAAATTCAACAGCGCATTAGCATTTAACAACACCGCGTTCCAGCATATATCACAATCGATATAATAATTCGTCATAGCCTAATTATTTCTCCCTCATTAAATTATATGTATACATGCATTTTAATTTAAACCTCGCACCATATATCCGATATATATAGATATTTTCTTCACCCACATCATTCGTATATACCGCACGATTATTATAATCAGTGATAAAATTGTGCCGAGAGCTTATATTCACTTCGAAAATCGGAAACGTCGGTGGGTGACCTTCGAGGGAGAGTTTAACTGGCATCAGCAGCAGTAGCAGCAGTAGTAGCGACAACGGCAGCGTTGAATTTTGGCGCAACGCCAATCGCCGCCAACGCCGCCGTCGCCCGTGTGCATGCGACGACGATATCGAGCGATATTCCCTCAGACGTGCATTTGACCTTTCGAATGCGAGCGAGCTGTGTTCATACATATATGTATATACATATATATATTAGTATATACAGAGCCAATCTCGGTGTACCCCTTTGGGGCTCTGTTCAACCTTTTCTCGCTCGCTCGCGTGGAAATATCGATAACGCGCGGCGCAGGGTCGCTGCGTGAAAAACGATGAAAATAGTTTCTACGTCGGGGAGAATTTGTTATAAAAAGATCGGGATGTTGGTCTGCCAGTCGCGGTTGTTTTTGGGTTCAACAAAAACAATATCTCGTCGTTGGCACGTTAGTATGCTGTGTTTGAGCTGGCGCAACCGAATTCTTTTAAGTCCTATAACGTAACATTTATTATATATATACAGTAGCTTCTATTAATAAACATCTACTAATTATTATTCAACAATAAGTAAGTTATATAAAAAGTTTTATTTTCAATGCAAAGAATAATTCAACTTCAGAATACCGCGCCTCTAAATTACGCGAAGCGACATTCCACTATCAGACGACGCCGGCGTTCGCGCGCGCAGTGTCGATCAGGGCCGTCGCGTAATTTCGGGTATTTCCTGGCGCGCGACAATTCCCTCCCGCCTTCTCCTCTTCCACCACCCCCCGCGTCATCCGGGCGCGACGAGGAATCTCTAATATTCCTTCTGGAGCGCGTCCTGACGGCTTGGCAATTTCCTCCTTCTAAAGTTTTCCGGAAGCTAACGCGGATCGTTCCCCGGGGGTGAAGGGGGTGCGATGGTACGGGTATAGGGAAGAGGAGAGGACGCGTCGCTCTGACTCTCCCTCGTTCCGTTATCCCTGTCTCTCTTCTATCGTCTTTTCTCTCACACTACTCTCCGTATATATAGCTGCGCGTTGCTGTCTTTGCTTTCCCGTCGCTTACCCGTCGGAGCGAGGAGGAGCTTTGACGTTTATTTGTTTTTCGTTCGCACGAAAATTCGCGCAACTGTGCGGAAAGTTTTGCCCGAGCTTGACATTACTGCAAACATGCTTGAACGAATTATTGTTATTATTATTATTATTATACAATATTATTTCAGAGAAAAGTATATTTATATATATATATTTGGTGGGAAAGTTTTTCACGAAACATTCAACTAGACAAAGATTTATTTACTTCTAACACTTAATTAGTCAAAGCATTTCCCAGAGAATTAACACTTTTATCTCTTTAACGTTATTTAAACATTCAACGCTCGATAATAATGCTAACTATACAACATTATCTCCTTAACCAGCTGCTAAACGCTATCTTAATTTATTGAAATTCACCTTTCTAGCCGACAAAAAAAAACGTCTACAAAATTCCCACCAAAAATAGCCTGCTCTTTCACATACAAATACAACCGCAACACAGTAGCTGTTTCTCGTTTTTATCTTTCTTCCACTTCCTCTCCTTATACGCGGCCCTTTCACTCAGGCTTTTGATGCATTGCCGTTTCGCCTTCCCTTGAGCCCTTAACCTCATCCCAAATTCTCGCACCCTCTATATATACACCATAGTGACTTCCTATCACACAAGTCTCCATATAAAAGAATACCAACTATCTCATATATATATACCCATACGCATGAACACGCAGATCCCATTACCGTAATTGCGCGTGCTCGTGTATATATCGATCCAAGTGTTATTTTCGCGCGAATGAAGACCGAAGGCGAGGTAAGTCGCTCGGGGGGGAGGAAGATCAAAATCGACACAGGGACTTGAAAATTACGGGTGTCCGTGTACACTATATACGGGATTGACATGACTCGCGGTTATATATTTCATATACACGCACGCGCGTGATGTTTTTGTTCGCGTTCACCGCGTGCTATCGCGCAATCGAATTCCCGTCGAGGGAGAGAAAAAGAGAGAGAGAGGGAGAGAGGGAATGCGAGGGAGAAAATTACCTGGGTATTTTCATTAATTATACCGTCAGGCCGCGCGTCGTATCGTCTTTCGCTCTTGGCTTTATATATAGAAAGCGCGTACGCTCGTCCAGCCTTCGGGCGTTTTGCCGCGCGTTATTAACGCGCTCGTTTTAATCAATTTGCTCGAATTAATCATTATTCGGAGCGTGGCAGCCGCCGACGATACGAATCCTTTCGTAACCATCGTATTTCCGAGAAAATAACGTTGGGAAGATTTTTCTTAAACCACGTGTATATATATGTGTATATGCTTTATAATACTGGAGGCGTTTCGTTGGTTGTGGAACCTGCGCTTATAGCGGCGAATTCCCAACATCCCTCAGGCATCTCCAATTACTCAAAGTCTCCTAAAATTAGACATTCGAAAGGCAAAGTACCATCTCCTTTTTTCTGTCTGTCTCTTTCTCTCTCACTTCTCTTCCCACTTCCCTTCTCTACAGTCTCTTCCCGTCTCCTCTTCTAACAGGTATCACTCCGTCTCTCTCTTTCCCGGTTTAAATTGAAAGAGAAAAAAATTTAGCAAAGCGGATAGCAAACGCGCGGGGGCGAGAGCGAGAGCGCAATCAAGCGGATGCTTTCGTTTGAAAGTGCCGGGGGCTAGCCATCCTCTCTCTCTCTCTCTCTCTTTCTCCCTCTCGCTTTCGCTCTTTCTCGCTCGCCCGGTCGATCGAAAGCGTTAGGATGGCTGTGGGAGAGGGTAAATTGGAATTCCGCGACGCGACGAGAGCTATTCTTCTCTGTTGGGGCCGCTGTCTTTCTCGTTCTTTCTGTACCGACAGCTGAGTGGAAAGAGAGAGAGAGAGAGAGAGAGAGAGACGGAGGAAGATTGGGTGAGAAAGAGGTGCACTCGTGGCAAAAAAAAAACAAAATGCGAGAAGCAAAAGATATGTCGCGTATGGTACGTTACTTTCGCTTGGTTCTTGTAAAAATTTATTTTATTGTAGTATTTAATTATTTTGAATTAAATATTAAAGCTTGTAAAAATAATATTTCATTATAACTAACGCAGTCAGAACGAGTATCTATATATGTATTTCAGAGTACGATTGAAAGTTCGGGCATTAGCGTATTGACAGCTAAAGAGGAAAACAATCGCACTTCGAACGAATGAGAGCGAGAAAGGGGGAGAAGCGAAATTTAAGGAAGAACAAATAAAAAGAGAGTCGCGGAAAGAGGGAAGCGCCCAAGAGGAAAGGGGAGAGAGAATGGAGCGAAAACGGATATATATATACGCGAAGAGTCGAGCTGGTGCCGCAAAGCGCGCGCGTGGCGTAGGAAGGCCGGGGAATATTTACTGCCATCTTCTCTCGCTCCCACTTACCCACAGAGATTCACTGGCGGAGTTGTAAACACCTCTTAACTGTACGAAGATACCATCTCCGGGTCCCTCTCACTCTCTCTTTCTCTCTCTCTTTTTCGCGTGGGTGTCACACACACACATACACACATATATACACATTCGACATTACTATATATATGCACTTGGTCGTCGTTGGCGGCAACGCGTTTTCTCTCTCTCACTCCATCGAAATCGGATTAGCCGATAAGCCATATAGCCCTTTTTTTCTCCCTTTTCACGGGCAATATATCCGATAAAAAGAACGAGCGAGAGAATGAGGGAGAACGAGAGAGAATGAGAGACTTTTATTATGCAGCGGTGTAGCACACGAGCGTGTTTATGGGCTCGTTTTGATGCGGCTCTCGTGCTGCACAAACCCTGCTTTTACGACTCTTGCTGCTGCTGCTGTTGCTGTTACTACTACTACTACAACTTGCGCGCGAGTATATACAGTGTGTTTACGTAATCTGCGCGCGGCGATTGTAATAAAATGTTATGGGACACCTGTATCGCTTCCCTCGCCCTCGTGGTGAGCGCTTGTTGCGGGTTATATATATATATATACACGCGCTCGTTTTTGTAGTTTATGGGACGGGATTCGCCACGTAAGATGGCCCGTTTAACGGCTTTATTATTGAATAAAAAGATAAGGGTGAAGATCGCGCGCGCTCGCACACGTTGTAGAGTGCGACGAATATTTATGACGATGCTCGGGCTTCTCGCTGATTTAATGAACTCGCGTTATCGAGGCTGCATTTAATGAGTAATTGGCTGGGTGAATTATTGATGAGATCCTTTATTGAATGCGAAGAAAAAAAAAAGAAAGTGACGCGGTGATCGTTACGATCTAAATCACAGCTTTTTTGACATTGTATTTCAGTTTTATGAAATTTTAATAAGTTTTAATAGTTTTATCATTTTCATTTGATATGTTAATTATCATAATTATTATTACAAGTATTTAATTTATAATTAATTCAAAATTAAAAATTCAGCAAATTCCATTTAATTTCCTTCGTATATACATATATAAAGCACACCGCAACACTCCGCTTAATAAATCGATACAACACCCAACCAGCACCTATATACAATCAGAGCACTGTCAAGTATACAACATTCGCCCATATAATAATAAAAGATTTCACGGAAATATATATTCTGCAAGTATAAGACTCGCGAATGTGGCATCGAGGCTCGAGAATTCAAAGCCATGCCGCGTGCGCGCTGAATAAATCCGGCCAAAGATGGATGAAAGGCGCGATGGCGTCGGGCGTAGGTCCTGAAAAGCCTGATACCCCCTCGCGGCATGGCAAGCGAACGAGCGAGACGGACGCGTATATGTACGAAGAGCGCGGGTGTTAGTAGCAGTAGCAGCAGTAGCGTCGGCTGTAGAGTAGTAGTAGTAGTAGTAGACATAGACGAGAGAGCTCCGAGACGTAGAGATGTAGAACGAGAGGCGCGCAAATAGAAGGAGAAGGTGAAACCCACTAAATCAATACTCTGCCATCGCTCCGACTACGGCTCATCCCCCCCTTCTCGCTTGTTCTCTCTCTCTCTCTGTCTCTCTCGCTCCTTCCCCCTGAGCCGCCCTTCTTTCTATCCCTGTCTCGCTCGCGCTCCTTGCGCGCTATACGGTAAGGCTCCCCTTCGACTGTGTATATATATATATGTATAGAAGGAATAAGGTTGTGTGAGTTCGCGGGGTTGATGTGTCTGAATGTATGCGTGTAGATATTGTGGAAAATAATTTACATGCGAGGCGTTGAATATTTTATGGGATTGCTGTGCGCTTATTTGATGTTTTGAGTTGTAATGTAAAGTGATCGGTGTATATTTTTGGTTTTTATCCAGACGAAGACGATTAAAATATTTACGTGAAGATTTGCCTTTTTAGGAAATGTTGCGTGTATATATTTTTTTACACTGAATAATCGATTCATGTTTTGTATAAATTTCTGCACTTTGTTGATTCTGTATTAAGAATCTGTGTAAAAAATATTTCTTTGCCCATTAACGTTAATTACATATAATCTTTCTTTTCGAAACAAAGATTCACGTTTATATTTGCTGCAAATCATCATCTAAAAAATTTAAATTACAACCCCTACATACTAACTACCATCGATCACTATACAAAACAATGCTCGTGCCACTCTCACAAAGATCTGAATTAATCATACACATAATATAATCACCATATATACATATAGCAATGTACTCAAGGACAAAGCGTCAGGCGCTCTCGACAGCGTAAAATACTTAATTTTCGACGTTTCACACAAACACAGAGAGAGAGAAAGACACACACACACATAGGCACAGTCAACCCCTCGTAGAAAACGCGTCCTAGACTCAACCATCCCTCATACCCGTCCGTGCTCTATCTCCGTCCTTCTCCCTCCAACTCCTTGGCGTTGATATAACCGGCACGGCGTGCCACCCCCCGGTTTCCTCTCCTCCTTCACCTCCTCACCCTTAGCCACCCCCGCCAGTGCCGTCACTCTAGCTCGCTCGCTCGCTCTCCTCTCGAGCGAAACTTGCTGCTCGAAGCTTCCACGTAGACGACGGGCTGCTTGCCTCTCTGCCGCTCCCTCGGAGAGTTTCGCTACTACAGCTGGATTCTCTATACAGTTTGCCAACGTGTCTGTGTATATGTATATATGTATATATATATATATATATATATATGTGAGCGTATAGAATCCGGTAGAACGGACGCGCTCTTGAGACGTCGACGCGATGCGCGGGAAATACGAGCCACGACAGCTCGCTATGTGCCAGCGTGCCTGCTGTAACCCTGAGTTTGTACATGTACTTTGCAGTATATATACATGCTATGCCTGGTTTTATGTGTATATATATATATATATATATATGTGTGTGAGCTTGGGATATGCGGTACACGTCGCTGTATATATCTGTGTGTATATATATGTGCACGAGAGTATAGCAGACGTTCACCTCGATTCCGTTATTGTTGCGGCTGTTTTCATATATATGTACGTGGCGGACTTCTGCCTCGCGAATGAGATATTTCGCCTCTTTTTTTCGTGACCGCGTATCGCGCCGACGAAAGTTAGATTTTGTTTTCAAAGTTGTTTGCGAAGTTTTAATAATCTAGAAAAATACTGAATTCTCGTATTGAATTTCTATATGTATACGAGAAGAACAATTTCGCTGTATATATATACATGTTGTAGTATATGTATATAGACTTAATTTCAATGGATTACGAAATGAAATGATCAATCGCGCCGCTAATTTGTTATTCAAAAGAATAGGTAGACAATATAATCACGGTTTAACAAAAGGCATAATCTATCTCGTTTCTCTCCGTGACCTTATATAGAACTAGGAAAATATACACATGGCAAAACCTGATCTATACTACATAGTGTTTTTCAGCCGCTTTGATGTGTATATACGTGAAATCCATAGATAACGAGGTACGAATGAATATTAATGAACCGAATTCCTTTAAAATCCACCGAGAAAAAAAAGAAGCTATAAAGAACACACGAACTATGAGAGTCTTGCTTATATTTATTAGACTTTATATACATCCATGATCCCACAGGGCAGACATTGGCTTATTCACTGCTCCGAAAAAACCTTGAGATGCAAACGCGCTCGAAAGTAGAAGTGTTTTTCTATCAATGCGCTACCGCTCCGCGTGTGCAGAATCACTGCATGTCGATTAAGAACGATTGACGGGTCGATCATGACGACGATGCCCCGGTGGACTTGTGTATACATATATATACGTCACGAAGCGCAGTGGTAGCGAATTGGGTCACGTCTCGCGTTGCTAGGGACCCTTCTTACGTGTACATCATGCATATACATATACATACGTACATACGTATACGTATACATGATCGCGTCGACTGCTGCCGCCGCCGATCGTGAGATAGGGCCTCTGTGCACAGATGTCGACGAGCGATCGTGGAGTCGCTTCTTAAGGGGAGGTATATAGCGTATATACAGTGTACAGAGTAAGGTCGGAATCGACGACAGTCGGCGCCGATGCCGCGATCGGCGACACAATCCCAGCGAATCGTGTCTGATCGCGCGCGTGGACTATCCGCGTGCTATCTACTGCAATAGTATATATGGGTATGTGTGTGTATGTGTGAGTCGTTCGGAGAAGCTGAAGGGGAAGAGAGAGAGGGACGAGCAGACGAGCGACGCGATCATTAGTCCGATGTGTCTCGGGGAGAGCTTGAGCAATTGAAAATAATTTACTCGTCGTTGTTTTGCAAAGTGGAACAAGCGCGGGCGCTCGCAGTTGTATTGCGTTGGTGATATTCCGCGCGCTAGAGTATATAGCGTTGGTTTTTCTCTCTGGGATTGTGCGCACTTTAATAATGGCTGATGAAACTTGGAAACGGAATACCTCGTACGTGATAAAGATGGTTATTTTCCAGGAGGCGTAGAATTATCTGGTTTTATCTGCAAGTATCTTGCGCTTATTAGCGCGTCTGTGTGAAATGTGCTCGTCAGGGCACGAATGAAATTAGATAATTGCAGTTGTATAGCGATTCGAATTATCTTGTTGTTGATGATAAAGTAGTGATATGAACGTGATTGGTTCAGATAGAATATATATAATTATCAAGAGAAATTATTTCATTAAAAAATGAAAAAAATTGGTGGGATAATAACATGTTTTTACAGAATTTATGTTGAATATAATATAATTTTTATTAAAAAACATTTAATCATTGTAAAAATATATAATAGAGCAGTACATTTCATATTAACCTGTAGAAACATACAACACAACCAAAAAAAATTGGGTGGGAGGTGCACCTAAGGCCTGGATTGTATACAGAGCGTAGAATGCACCAATGATATGCCGCGGGACGACCTGCGCATGCGTCACGTGCGCGAAGGCCGCCGCGAGTGGGATGCATGGTGGGAGAGTGGGGGACCGCCCGGCGAATCAAGCTCGAGCGCTGGTGATTAATGAACTGTACACGTTGAAGTTTGTGCTATTCTACAACAAATTTACTATTTTAATTGAATATTTTTATGAAATTTTAGTATATTTTTTAATAAAGAATACATTCATCTCATTTAACTTGAACATTTTTTTTATTTTTTCACTTTTATCCTAATGGGCGTGTATCTTCAGATAGTTAAACTTATTTTTATTTCGAATCTTCAATAATGTTTATTATAAATAAAAACAGGTTATTAATACATTTATTAATATACTATGCATTCAAAACACAGTTAAACTGTATTATTGTACATAAGATGAATATAAAATTATACATTGAACATAAATTCACAAAAGTTACTAAAATTTTTTAATTTTCTTTAAATAATTTTAGTATATTATACATATCCTTCATTATTGGGAAGGTTATTTAAATTTTTAAGGTTGTAATAAACAATACATATTCATAAAAATTGTTTTAAATAAAATAACGTATTTTTAATGCGAAATCAAAAGTTTCCTTTGTAATATTAAATTTATTTTACTCCTTTAAAATATAGTTTTGTTTGCAGAATACATAAACTGTTTCCAAAATTTATATGTTAAAGCGTAAATTTATTGTTTGACCAAAAGTTGTTGACCTCTCAGGGCTCTAAACAAGATTCCATCTTCCAGGGGTGAACGACACGCTATTTTTAATTTTCCTTCGCCTAAAAAATATCAAGCATATACACAATTTATTTAAAAGCTCAAACGAAACATGTTTGATCTATTCACCTGATACCGTGCAAACGGAAATAAAAATAATTCCAAAAATTCTCAACGGAGCAGTAACCCCTCAAAAATTTCTGATCGCGCGTGATATCTCATCGCGTGCTCAAAGACCACGTGACAATCGAGCTCATAAACTCGAACGTGCAGACATAGTATGCCACACACATACACACGCACTGTCACATTCAAAGCTGTCGAGCGTGTATATTATAGGTCCCCCGGTCGATTAGCGAATAAGAGGGTCGACTGTCCCTCATATCCTCGTCGCCGTCTGGCCGCGCCTGTCTTCTTCAGACCGCGATCGAGTCGCAGTATAGGCTCTCTCTCCCTCTCTTGTACACGCGAGACAACAGCTTCGCCTAAAAGAAAGACGCAAGCGCGCGAAGCAGGAGAAGGAGGAGGAGAGAAGCACAGCAGTACACAGGGCGGCGGCAAGTCCAATTACACGGCTGGCGGCTCCTCTGCTTTGTTTCACGGCCGCTGGACTTTGGCTGGTTAGCTGAGGCTGCTATATACTCTCCCTCTCCTCATTCCCCCCAGCCTCTGGACTTCCGCCGAGCGCAGTTTACTTTACAGACGACGGTATATACGAGGAAGACGACGGCGACGAGGACGACGACGACGACGACGCTGTGGCGACGATCTCTCTCTCTCCCTCTCTCTCTCTGTTTTTCTGTAGGCGCGTGCAACAACGGCAGCAGCAGTGCAGATATATACGAAGCAAGAGAGAGAGAGAGAGAAAGCCGCTGCTATATACTGCTGCCGCTGCTAATTTCTTGCCACGGCGCGCGTCTCCGAAACGATTAACGCGCTCGTTTCGCTGTAACGTAATCTAGTAGCGCTCGTCGTGCAAAAAAGTGTGCGATCTAATTTAAAGCTAATTACGCGCCTGTGGCTTCATAGCCAGTAGTAGTAATATATAGTGACCTTTTTATATATGTGTGTACGTATATAAATGTATGTGTGTGTGTGTGTGTGCGTACACGCACTCGTTAATTTTTCCACGGTTAGCTGTAAATTGAGCGCTTTTATTTATTGTGTTCCGGGTAATAAATTTGCTTCTTTCTGTTTGTTTGTTTCAGGTAAGAGACTTCTTCTACGTTTCTACGCTTCGCCGGCTTCTTCCTTTTGAGATGCTGGTATACTACTACACTGTGCGCCGAGCGCTAATTCAGGTGACAATCACGTTGATGCCGTCCGCGCGTGGTATACGCGCTGACGATGCCGCGTAAGGATAGAGAAATTAGTTGGTGGTAATTGTATAAGAGAAGGACTCGAGCGTATATATTGCTATATAAAAAGATAAATGGATTAGCATTACTTGGAATTATACGCTTCAGTAGACTGTAACAAAAAAAATTTAATTTATTAAATGATGAATTTATAGGCTATAGTACATACTGAAAATTTCAATTTTTTTTTTTAAGGAATTACACCTTTATAATCATTTTAAAGTTAAAAAAATAAATTATAAATAATGTTGATTAACAACTTTCATCCCCTATACATTTCTATTGTAACATAAAATTAATCGGAAACGAAAAACATTGCGTAGAAATCAAGGAACCAATTTGAAACGACATTTTTTTTGCTTTATAAATTAATCAAAAAGTCCTCACTTAAACTATACATTTTCCATTAGTTTTCAATATCTCCCAATAGTCGCCGGCGTCCTACTCTCCATTCGCCTAGCCCTTGAATACGTTCCACACTTACACACATATACACAGATGTATATATATATATATACACACATGTGTATACGAATCCGGGCACGCGCGTTCGCTGCGCTCTGCACCGTACGCGCGCATGTAGAATTTAACGCGGCCAGAATTTACGACGTATCTGTTTGGGCGACGAAAGCGAGAAGCGCGCAGTCCCAACGCGCAGGTGGAACGAGCGAGAGAGAGAGGTATATAGAGCGAATGAGAGTGAGAGAGAGAGAGGAAGGGATCAGAGTCGATTTCGTTCACATCGACGACGACGAGGTGCGAGCAAGACAGCAGACCCACTATACAGAGCGAGTTACGAACCAAACGAGAGAGAGAGAGAGAGGAAGAGAGAGATGGAGCGAAAGAGGGAGATAGGCAGACAGAGACGGAAATTACGTGTGATCGGTTGCGCGCGTGTGTGAATGGGTAATACACGGGTATAGAGTGTATACATGCGCGCGGTTGGAGCACGCGTGCAGAGGGCGTTTGGCACCCGGATTCGCATAGCGCTGACTGGGAATTCTGAGAATTATTTTGGTAATGGCATGCGCGATCAGTTCTGGCGTTGATTTATTTTGATTCTTCGCGAAATCGAAGAGTTTAATTATCACGAAATAGTTTGTATGTAATTCAAATTGTATATATAAATTTTAACATTTCTAATATATATATATATATATATATATATATGCATCAGAGCAGATACACATAATAAATCACTCGAATTATTTTAATTTGTTATTTAACGTACACGAGCAAGAATGCCATTCTATGCAAATGAGTTAACGACTAAAAAAAAAACACGCGCACACATGCTCAGAGACGACATTAGTATTATATTAAAACACGCTGCCAAGCGAACCTTTCATACTTGTACATATGAATATAACACTTTCGCACGTACATACACACACATACTCGTCATGTATACGAGTGTGAGAAAGAATATACACACACACAGCATGAGCGAGGCTCGCGTATACACGCGCTCTCGGGTTAGGTGCGGATACTATTTATATCATTTCCTGCCTACTGGCCCGCACCGCGACTACTGCCGTCGCTGTTGCTATATAGATATATATACAGCATATATACTCATACCGTCCGCTCGCGCGGTCTATCCGTGCCGAGGGCGCGCCGTTTTATAAAAGTAACCTCGCAAGCCCAATCGCATGCGCTTTCGACCGCTACTACTACTACTACAACTGATACGCGATGGCCGGCCGACGCGTGCTGAAAGATTGACGGCGTGCGTGGACTGACTCGCGATTTTTCCTCCCTTGCATACATACATACATACATACATGTACATATATACGCACATATATAGAGTTTCTCGCGCCTGTCGGCTCCCGAGAGTTTTTCGTCGCTTGGATTTTTCATGCGGCAATGGTGCGGTGCCGTTGCTGCTGCTGCTGCTGCTGCTACTGTGCGCGGGTGATCGACTGGCGGCCTTATTGCTTTTCGATTTGACGTCGAGGGGTTGAGGTCGGGGGGGGGGACGCCACGGGGGACGTTGAGGGATTTCTCCGGGATTTAAAACGCGGGCTTTATTGCGGCGGCTTGATGCCCGGGAATTTTGGTATTACCGAGCGCGGATATTGTGTGTGTGTGTGTATAGTTGAACGTCGCAGCGTTTTTCCGGATGGATTTTTGGGTTGTTTTTATGCTGTGATGTGGTAGTACAAGAATTGTGGGTATTAATTAAACCGAGAGTATAGAATGATGAATAAGTGTACATTAGTTTGCTTTTAAAATTCTTATTGTATATGATAAAGGTGTGTGTGTGCTATATCCAGTTATATCAGATAACAATTCAATTAAATTGTAAATTAATCTATACGAAACAAAAAGAAAAAAATACTTTTATGATTTATTTCGCTCTCTATGTAATTCCTCGCCCATTACTATATGTGAAAGAAATATAACTATGGAGTTCAATTATATTATTCATAAGGCACCCATTGTTATCTCTAGAAAAGTACAATTAAGACGCCTTTTAGCTCATAGCTATACAGTCGGTATGCACGAATTACGTAATACGATCTACTTTACCGTCCAATTCACCACAGTGCCATAAATCATGCACCAAGCACAACTGAAAACTATGCCGTTGATAAAACTTGCAAAACAAAAAATATGTTTTGCGGAAAGCTTCAGCATCAACACACACACACACACACACACACACACACACACATACACACTTGCACTTATAAGTATATACCCCACGCAGGAAAATAAATCTTCCACAGCGTGAAAACTCGAGCAACGAGAGACGAAAAACAAATGCCGCTCTCTCTTGGCCTCCTCCAAACTCAAACTCCAGTTAAGAAGCCAAGATTCCGCGAGCATATAAACAAAAAAGAGCAATGCAGTGTGTATATAACGAAACAACAACATGATGCGCACCGAGATATGTTGCAACAAAAACTATACAAAATCGGAGCAGCTCCTGCCAAAAGTGTCTCATCCCCTATACCAAAAAAAAATACACGTGAGTCCCCTTATAATACATATATGTATACAGACACACGCGCATCGAGCTTTCTCCTTTTCCCTCCACAATAGACGTGTGCACATATATAGGGCCGGGAGCGAGCGAGAGCGTGACGAAGATTGTGCCGGCAGTGTCCTCTCTCTCAGCACAACCGCAGCATCTGCACACACAAACGTAAACAGATCTCCCTCTCTCTCTCACATACATTGAAAAGCCTTTCTCGACAACGTCTCGTCGTCCTCGTCGCATGCATTCTTTCACGGACACGCTTATAGCATACTATGTGAAAAATTCTCGCGTTATACATACACACACACACACATATACAGAGAAAGCGAGAAAGGGCGAGAGAAAACGGGGGCGCGAGGAGGCTCGACCAATACACACACACACACACATGTACAGTGTGCCGGTGGGGAGGTCGTTACTCGTTCTCTGGCTGCACGAGAGAGCAAGAGCGCTCGCGCTCGCGCCTCTGACGTGGGGGGCATCGCTCAACGCATGTGCACAGGGCGCCGCGCGTCGCGGCGGCGGCGGTGGTGGTGGTGGCGGCGGTGGCGGTGGCGGAGGCTGCGAGCGAGCGAATTCGCGGATCACCCAGTCGTCGCATCTCCTCGCGTAGATACGAAGCTCCGACGCGGCCGGTCGCGCGTTCTTCTTCTCTCCCTCCAACAGCGAGTGAGGTGTTTGTGTGTCTGTGTGTCTATACGCGCCCGTTAACATCTTCTATACGCTATCCCCGATCGTCTTGTACATATAAACATATATATACCCACATACTTTAATATAGATAACGTATTATTATACCACCTCTCCTCTCTGGTACGGTCCATCCGTGCTTATCGGACGAGGAGAGAGTGAGAGAGAGATTTCGCGCGGTTCATCTCTCTCTGTTGAGTGCAAGCTCTCACAAGCTTTTTTCCCCTCTTCACGCAGTGAGTGCACAGCACGCACAGTGTGTGTAGATGCCGAGACACGTGTCGTCGCTAGATAGCTAGCGGAAGGGTTAAAAGGAAGAGAGAGAGAGTGAGATTGGAAGATAGCCGTCGTCGGGATGCGAGATGCGTGCTTGCGTAGCTGCCGATGACGGGGATCGTCGACGACAACGACGACGACAACAACAGCAACCGGGAGACGAAGCGGCAGTCGAATGCCGATGACTGATGCCGTATCCATTGGCACGGTGTAGTAACGCGTAGTGTGTGTATATATATATAAGAAACCAGACGCCGTTAGTCGAGCTTATTTTTTTAAATATTTTTGTATCGCGTGAAATTGGGACAGGTTCGCGCGAGGTACGCGGAGAACTCGAGAGTGCGGGCAGTGTTGTTGAGTGAGACAATCGGAGTTATTGATCAGTGTTTCAGAGCGAACACACATACATATACGAGTGACAATAAAGTGCGGTGATTATACAAATCAAGAACTGGTTACAATGTCGAGGTGATATGTGAATGAAATCAAATATACCTATATACACCCATTAGGGTTTTAAAAAGCTCGGAGGCACAGTGGAGAAGCCGACAGTCTTAGCCGGTGCAGGCGCGCGTCTAACGACGACGACGACAACGACGAGGAGCCGGCGATAACTCGAACCGGCTGTTGGTGATGTTGAATGGAGCTTTGCCGCGCAGCGAGGTGATAATAGGCCCAGAGCGCGCTAATGCCAGTGGGCCGGTGCGCGAGCAGCAGCCACCTTACGCAGCACCTGACTTGTCGGTGACTAATAGTGCCACTGAGTGGCGAGACGACGGCGGCGGCGGCGACGACGACGGTGACGACGGAGGCGGTGGTGGTGGCGGCGACAGCGAGCAAAGTTGTCGCCATTATTATTACCACCACTGGCCATCTCGTATCACATACGCGAAAGGCAGCTCGCCGCTTAATCAGCAGCCACGACGGGGCAGCCCGGCTTGGTGCCGGAGAGTGGGCCCCCGGTGGTTATCGCGGCTGCGACCGGGCGGACGTGGAGCCGGCGGAAGAGGAGACGGAAGTGGCAGGAGACAACCAAAAGAGGCGTAGCAGCGGCGACACTGCCGAGGAGGTGGTCGAACGGCGTCGTCGTCGTCGTCATCATCACCACGCCAAAAGCTTACTGCAGCCGCGGCAACAAGCAGAGAGTACAAAGCCCGAGGCGACGGAGACGACGGAAAAAGAGACGACGCAGGAGGTACGAGGGGTAAGGGTGACATACTGGATGGGTGGGAGTTGAAGCTGAGAAGGGAAATTGGTTCGTTGAGGGAAAATGGGTTAGAGCGGGTGGCAAGATAACAAAGTCACTGTAATTAAATATATACATATATATGTGCGAGTATCAAAATAATTGAATGTGGATGGAAACTTTATGGTAATCATATTTATGAATGAAAATATATGAAAAATTATTGTGTAAGAGACATTCGTAAACATTCCGATAGGTATGTAGTATAAATATTTAATTACAAAAAAAAAATATTTATGCAACGAATGTTGTCATTCGCGAAGTATATCATTTCTGATTGAAATTTCACATTTGTTATACGAATGTGCAACTTAATTTTTTTTTGTACGTTACATCGATGGTATTGATAAGATTGGTTTTCCCGTCAAAATCGCACGACTCGTTAAAAATCTTGATGGACAGTAAAATTTTAGCTTCGATTATCGTGACGTGAAATCAGAGAGAACGGTCAAAAAAAAAAGCGCGCGTGCTGACGTTACGAAATTTACCGCCCCGGAAAAATGCTATATTGACCGAAAGAAATGCGAAATAAAAATGCTCGCGGTGGAATCAGTCGTCGGCTTATGCTATACTTTAATAAATATCAATTTATTTATTACTATACAAATAGCAAAGAGATGATTTTTAATTATCTCGTTAAATCGTGAAATGCATTGTATTTATTGATTATCACATATTCAATTATTGTCATTAAAAAAAAGTTCAGAACATTGCCCTGTGCAATTTAGTATATTAATTAGCAAAATTATAATTAGGCCGTACGCGCTTGTGTACCTGTCATTTAATTCGAAACGGCTGGATAAAATTACGCGTATTCTGCCTTATCGCGTATCGTTATACACGTAATAATTAATGTATCTATTGAAACGAGCGCATTGCACGATATTTAAATGGTTAACACGGACTTTCGCGATAAATTATATAAATTTAAAGAAAATAATTATACCTTATTTTTTTTCAATTACTCACTATAAATATTTACCTATATTTTACACAAAATATGTACAAAAAAAAATTTTTATCCAAAACAATAATACCTCCCCCACCATAATTATAAACTAATTATCCATTCCGATCGAAACTCAGCGCACAAAAATAATTCTCCCGACTGAACAAAAACCTCGAGAAGAATCCCCGACAAAAAGCACAGCAAACAATCCTACAAATGACGCACAACCGGCGCTTCGCCGTCGCATTCGCGCGCACATACCCTCGTCGCGCAAGCCCTCTCATATCTCAGACTCTCATGCGTGCAGCATCCCAAGACGATACTCGGAATCCGGCCCCCTGCTACTACTATACAACCAAGCGAATACGCGCGTGCTCGAAGCGTTCGGTAATTCGCTAACCGCCTCTTAATTGTAATTGTTCGCGATGGGGTCGAATTCCGCGTGGATCCGAGAAAGGCGAGACATGCGCCCGCGCGAGGCAAGAACGCGAATTCCACCGTGTTAAGCGATAATTCACCGCGAGCGAGAGACTTTCTTGCGTTCTCTTCCGAGCTTTTTCGATTCTCTTTTAAAGATACACACATATATATACACAGAGATTCTCAGCATGCGTGCGTGGAAGGATATATACTGGCGGCTAGGAAGTCGAGTACGCGCCCACACGTTGCAGAAGCGCGCCACTCGCGTACACATGAATTATGTAATTGGTTCGGGGGTTCACGAAAAGGGCAAGGTCAAGAGCGCCGGTGCTTTCCTGATGTCATAGTCCCTTTTCTCTCTCTCACACTTGAGCTTCCTCTGCCTCAATGACTTATTCAGCGCTTCCTCGCCGCGTCTTTCTCACTCACTCTCTCTCTCACGAGCATTGGGAAAATTGTTTATCTCCTGCGTGTATAGTACCGGCGCTTCGATGATTCAGCGCCCGGTTAGCCCCCGCGGCAGGCAGCCACCGTCGGAATTTATCGCTTCGTGAATTATCGGGCTGTGTAGTTGCGGCCGAGAGGCACACGACGTTTGATTTTGTTTTGTTAGTTGATTCGGCCCGAAAGTGTGTATACGTGAGAAAGGTTTCGAAATTGAAAGTAATTTTCACTTTTTCACTGTAGATTAGCAGTACGTTGAAATAGTTTGCTCATCAAACAGCTATTAATAACGATGATAAGGTATGTTGCAAATAAGAGAAAAAATCTGATTTTAATTGAACTAATAATTACATCATTCATTTTTATTACATTGACTTGAAATATATCATACGAAAAATTCTTACGGATTGAATCATATATTGCAAAAACTTGAATTCTTCATTCTCTTGCATTTTACAATTAAAATAGCTACGCTCTGACTCGTGCGCGCATTTTTCCCCGATTGTTTATCAACGTGCTTCCGTGCCGAATATAAATCATGAATTTTGAATCGCAAATATACACAGGCGCGTTATGCTGTAAAAATGAATACAAAGAGTTAACAAATTATATTTAATAAAAGGAAAAATTGCGCCGCGTGGAAAATCGGAAAGATTAATCGGGAATCGCGCGAGCGTATATATATACATGAGCAGAGGCCTATATACACACATATATATATACATATAGAGAGACGCACAAACGCGGCAATGCATCATTCGGGCTCACTGTCATGCGCGTCCTCAAAACAGTCGACTTTACTTTAAAGTGCGAAATTGATGCGCGGTAACACTTGTATGCACAGTAATGCTGTTTACAAGTGATTTATGCGCGCTAAAGTGATTACGTAAATTTTACAAACCAACGCGTTCGCGCACGACGCGAGCGCTCGCGCACATTGCCGCAGCCATTGTTTTCTTCGATAACATAGACGTTATTTATTATCGGCGCGGCGCTTTTAATTCAATTTTCTTCAATGTTTCACCAATGTTTTTTTTTTCCAATTAGTACCTCGATATTTTATTTACCTTTTGTTATATATGGATTAATTAATCTGCGAATTTCCGTTGTAGTAAATTACACGTGCAAAATGATTAATCGTTATTTAAAAATCAAGCTGTAATAATATATTTATAAAACAAAAAGAACTTTGAAAATAATAGAAATCAATTGAAATTACATGAATTCAATTTAAGCTTTTACTTTCAGAATGGCTCAATCGAACCGCTCGATAATAACTTTTCACATAGTAACCGCCATTAACGGCACATAAATTTTTTTCGCTTCGTACACTCAAAAACTACTTCTCGCCGCAATAAACACGACCGTTCAATATTGATTCTACACAGCCACGTTACACACGTATACAACAGACAATTTACTCGCCACGAGTTCCCGTAATAACAATAATCGCAGGGCGGCAGCGTTCACGCTCGCTATATAGCGCAACAACCGTGGGTGTCGACCATTACTCCGTAATCGCTCTTTCACCCTATATACACGCCTTCCCCTCCTTCACTCCCGATGCAATCATACTACTGCTACTCGACTGCTTTTCTTCCATCACACCGTATAGCGCGAATCGCATACGCTCCTATATATATATACATATACATATACAACCTTCGATCGCTACAGGCGGCGGGGCAATATAGAGGGAGGGAATCGACATGGGATCCTTAGTGACGGTTGGCTGACAGACCCCCTCGTCCCTTCCGCTATATATATATATACTATATACTCAGCGCATCAAGCGAGCGGAAAAAAAATAGAGAATAAGGGGAGGGGTTATACACGCAGGAAATGAAGGGAATGGACGGGGGTGATTGGAAAATTTGACGGTGTGGAGGAAAGAGGGGGGGGGGGGGGGGAGCTATCAATGACGCGTTAGAGGCAGACGCGCGAGCTCGCATCTGCCGCCATACGTCCTATATATTATCTCGGCGATACGTCAATTCCGCGCGTTGCTATACAGCCGCGCGGCGATCATTATGCCGATTACGCCGAGGCGTCAGCGGTGTACTGCAGCAGCAGCCGCCGGCTTTCTATTTTCCACGTGCGTGAACGAGAGAGAGAGAGAGAAGCCGGGTGAAAGAGCCGCCGAGCGTGTTAATATATTATTGAGCGGCCGGCGGGCAAGCGAGGAAGAACCGAGGGTTGTTGTTGCGTCGAAGCTTTTTTTATTCGCTCGGAACGAACCGTTTAGTTGATTGCGATAGGGTGTGAGCGTATATAGAGACAGGATATAGAAAGTTTGGATTGAAAGTGCGTGTAACAGAGGATTATTTTATTTTTCGTTATTGCATATATTATGTATATATTTAAACGCAAATAAAGTATGAATATTATAAATGCAGCTTCTAACGTAGTTTATAAAGATAAATAATCCCGATTAAAAACGGTAGTATATCAGAAAGATCATAAAATTACACGAAAGTACACGTGTTTTAATATTCGCGAGCGCTCTGCCGCCACCGGCCTCGAGTCTCCCCTTAAATTTTCTCAGCACTTTCTTGAGCACAGCCTCGGATTCCCTTCGGCAATGAGAATCGGATGCATATATGAATATATAAATGTATGAATGTCTCTGTGGGTAAAAAGCTAGCAGCGAGAGAGAGAGAGAGGAGCGCGTCTTATCACAGCCGTGTCATCATCGCGTACACGTATACGCAGAGACACGTGTGTACGAGAGTATGCATATACGGTGCTATGTTGGTATATATATATATATATATACTCACCTGCAGGTTTGAAAGCGCGGAAACGCTGATGGGAATCGCGCTCTCGGAGTCTATTAAAATGCGCAATATATACGAGACTTTAATGGTTGGCTTTTAATTAAAGCCTCGCGGCAATTCTTTGCCTTTTATTCGTTTCAGATTCGCGCACTACAACTTTTCTCTTGCGGATATATTATATATATAGGAAAATTTACCTAAAAATTTTTAATACTACGTGTCAATAAATTTATGCGTTGTATTGTGTTCCTAATCGATAGAATTACAAAATATTAAAATCCCAAGGATTACGGATAATAAAAAGATTCACGACTCTTTAATCTGCTTAGACGCAATTTACAAACAATATTTCAAACCAGTGGCTTAACCGCACAGCATACTACAGCATGAGTAAAACCAAGATAAACGCGTTAATAATCGAGCGTGGCATATAAACTTACCAGACGAATATTTCACTTTCCTCTCTACCACAACACCCGAGGGTACGGATTTTCTAGCTCGCATCATCAAAAACTACCTACAACTTCAACATCGTCACTATATACCTACGCACATATATACATAAATACTGTCAGAGCTACTATAGACAACATACACACACCGACTGCCGACAGTCAAGTTGACAAATAGCGCACAAAGCCTCTTCGCCTATAATAATTAGGTATACATTATACATCTATATACCTACTGTGCGCGGAATACAAACGACGTGTCGTCGACGAAAGCGGCGTGGTTTTTCACAGCCGATTAACGCGCCTGCTAACAAGATCGCACTCGCGGCCCTAGGGATACAGTCGCATATATAAATCTGACGGCGGTTGGGTCGCCAGGTAAGGCGTGTGCGCACGCGCGCTCTCTATACTGTGTGCAAGTGTTGTTAAGAGAGCAAGTGAGATAGAGAGAGAGAGAGTAGAGGAGGTACAATGGAGACGTTTAGCCGTATCAACGAGGTGTTGTCGCGCGTGTACGCCCGCGGTTGGTCCACTGTGGGTTGTTGATGAGGAGCGCTGTTGGAAGTGATAAACGGTCGACCGATGGAGATGTAGTTTCTGGGTCTCTTAATGGGTGACTCAAAACACGACTGACTATATGTACTTCTTTGTATATAAGTAGTTTGAATAGCGACCAGTTGTTGTGTTTGATGAATTTAAGCCAATTTGATCTGTTACTTATGTCTTTTAAAAAGATTAAATAAATTTTGCTATTATATTTATTAATTTAATTAAACAAGATAGATATGGGTTAAATAATTATTATTACACAACTTAAAAACTGCTTCATTTACTATAAATTTGACTGATTCTGCTTACCTCGAGTAAAAATTAAATCGTCATCAGGCATTAAACCTCATCCCCGCCTCGTCTCTCTCTCTCTACATGTCTTCAGCGAATTCAAGCCGCTCTCATAAATTATCGCTCGTCCGGCGGTCACCAAGATTCCACACGTAAAAAGCCTTCGTGGGCTAGCTATATACAGCTACATATATGCCTCTTGCACACTACGCTATACACCCTTTATATATATATGTATGCGCCTCGCGCATGTAAAGACCGAGAGACGGAGGAGAGTGAGAAAGAGAGAGAAAGAAAGAACGAGCGAGCGAACGGCTGAAAAGGAGCTTTTTACTCGTGACGAGGTCCGGGGAAATCGGGGAAAGTTTGCGCAAGAACGTGCCGTGGCGCGCCGGCATTGTGGCGATCCGGGCCAAGGAAAAAAGAAAGTTAAAACCTCGTGAGAGTATTGTTACGTTGCGTCACCGGGGGGAAGCTGCCGTCGCTACCCTGCCTTCTTTCTCTCTCTCTCTTTCTCTTCGTCTCTCTCTTTCTTCCTTTTCGCCAGTAGAGCCCTGCGCGTATAATATCGAAATTTATGGCCGTGGCTGACGTTCTTCTCCGGCCCGAGCCTTGTTCGAGTGAGAGAGAGAGAGAGAGAAGAGTCAGGGGGCTCCAAGGCATCTCGCTTGCGCGCGCGCGCGTTCGTTCTCTTCCCTTCTTCTTCCTTATTATGTTTGCCCTCTTTCTTCTGTGTGTCCTTTTCATCCGCGGCGTTCGGGGATGTAGAGTGAAAGAGAGAAGGAGGGAGAGAGAGAGAGAGAAGCCTGCGCAAAGTCGAAATTCATTACAGCGTGCGCGCGCGCGCACGCGAGGTGGAATGAAAAGCCCCGCTCGTGTTATCACTGTTGTGATTGAGATGATGAATAGCTGGGAGCAAAGAGTTACCGTATGCAGAATTGCGCGAGGTTCGAGGAGGAGCGAGGTGGGGAGGGGTAGTTGTAACTTTTAAATAATTTCAATAGAATACGTCTTGTTCTTTTTCGTTCGAGGGTCGTATTTGTATAATGCCTTTTTAAACTGACCGGTGGTGTCATATTCTCGGCGTCATTTGTTTCAAGAAAGGATTACACTCCTCGTGAGAGCATTAAATTAAAATAAATTTCTATAAAGCACTTTCATATAACGAGATATATGTTCAAACTACTAAAAATTAAAGTATATTCAATTTATAAAAATAAATTTACCAAAACTGACATTTCTAAATTTACAAATTGAACAAGATTAACTTCAGAGTCGGCAGAACCTCTAAACAATCTTCTCAAAATGAAACACACGTTCGAAAAGTATTTCCGTTTTTAATCATCCTAATTAAGTCCCACTGACTCACTAAACCCCATAAATTCTTCAAACGTCACGACGCACCATTTTCTCCCAACTCAAAAACTCCTTCGTCCCACTATACTCCTCCGCAGATCTAAAAATTTCTTCTACCCAGAATATAATAATTTCCACCCGCCGGCGCCGTCGCCGACGTCGTCTACGTCACAGTCTCTCCTCTCTTCTGTTGTCGCCTCTCTTCCCTCTCCGCGATGAGTTTCGCTCGGACGCCTCGCGCTTTTTGTTCGTATATACGACGAAAACGCGCGTTCGCCGACGGCAGTGTGCGCGGCGTGTATTTTTATTTCGTTATGCCATCCGGCGTGGTAGAGGCGTTCCGGCCGCGAGAACGATAGGATAGTCAGAGAGAGAGAGAGAGAGAGAGGGAAGGAGGAGGCAGAGCAACGAGCAGCTCACTAGCTAGCTTCTCATTTCTCGTATTTTCCATCGCGCATAAATCACGGTCGCGTCGGCGGAAGGCTCGCGAGAGAGAGAGAGAGGGAGGGAGACAGGACGCGAGTCCCGGACGTGTCACGTGGAAAAGCCCGCGCGCAGCAGTAGCAGCGGTAGCGAGAATCTCGGTTTAAAGAAGTCGGGGCGCGACCGCATGGCCGTGTTACGGGATCGAGTGAGAGTGCAGTGTTTCGTTTGAGAGAAAGAGAGAGAGAGAGAGAGAGAAGGGAGTTTGATTTCTTTTTTTGGAGAACGAAAAAGGAATCAGGGGAAATTGTTGTGTCTTATATTCCAATGGCTTTGAGGGAAAGATTCCTTAGAGAGCGGGTTAGTATACAGCGGGTTTGGGACAATGCGGGATTCGCATACGGGTGGTCGCTTGTTAATTATTTTTTGCATTCTTGGAATGAGTCGTAAGAAGTGCATGTGTTTTGTTCAAATTAAGTCAGCTTGATTTATGCGACTGTTGGACGATTTAGTGAAATTTTTTTTCATTATATTACGTTGATCCGACAACATTTTAATAATTCATATACATATACCAGAATTCTAACATACGATCGTTCTAAAAATCTTTTTAAAAAGTTATACACAAGTATTATTTATATACACAGTGACCGAAGAATTCCTCAACCCGCGCAAACATGAAACTTCTTTTTCCCGATACCCAACAACCAGCAACCGAAAGAAAAAACAAATCGCCTGCAACCGAACCGCTTAAACTTCTTTTGTTCCCGAGTCCTCCGAAAAAAGGAACGAACATCGTCGACATCGCCACCGAAGAGCGCAACACAACTTTGCTCTCTCTCTCTCTCTCTCTCTCCGCTTTTCTTATTCCACGTGCGGTGTGCACAGCGTCACGAGGCACGCTTATATATATACTTGCATGGCGCGCTGCTTGATTTATCGAGCTTAAATACACCCTTATTCGGGCATTGGAAATCCAGCTTGGAAAAGCCGCGGAGTCTGCAACGTAACGCGGTAACAGTACTTCGGCCATTACGCAACAGCAGGCAGAAAACTCGCCTCGTATTGTTTTCGGGTGCTATATAGCCGAGCGCGCGCGCGCGCGCGCGTGAACTGCTTAAATTCGAGTTATTTTCGTCGAGCTTCGCACGCGCGCCGTGGCATATAAGATGGATCGCCCACGAGGGCGCGAGCGAGCTTTTCTTTCCGGATGTATCAACCGCAAGGAGCTGTTCTAGCACGTGCGAGGTATATACACACACGTATATTTAGATAAAGGTAGAGCGTAGGTGTAGGTGTATATATATACGTATATATACGTGTGAGTGTCGCTATGGGAGTGAAAGTGAGAGGAACGCGAGCGAGTGGAAAATAAGGTCGAAAGAGGTGTCAAAATAATTGTGTCACTGGTTTTGTAATACATGGCCCTTTTTTTCTTTTATCTAAAATTATATCTTTGTTTTAAAATTTTTTTCTCGAAACTTATTTTTATCCATTTTCATGTATATATACTTCATACAACAAGAACACTTTTCTTCGTAAACTTTATATACCATCCAACATAACCACTGGAGAAAATACTTTATAGTATATATATCCAGGAATCTATCACCCGCGCTGATCTTGCTACTCTTGCGCAGCTTCTTCGACCGCTTCGAGGGAAGAACTCGTGCCGGCGGCGACGGCGCACACACATACATATACCGAAGAAGAGCAAACTTCGCTTCTCTCACATAGCTTCGTGCCTTTCCTCCCTCTCTCTCTCTCTCTCTCTTCCTCTCACTCTCGAGAGTTGGCGAACACGGGGCAACGTTTTCTCTCCCGCGGCAGCGCTTGCGTCTTGTGACGCCTTCGGGGCGCCGTGTCTCGTTATCCGCAGGATTTATGGCGCGCTAATTGCACCGCGCGCGGCTTATATACCGAACGCCTTGCTGCTGTTGCTACTGCCACGCGAGGATAACTCTCGAAGAGACGTAAGCATCATCTTGACTACAAAACGGAATGAAGACTATATGAGACGTTTCATATCAGTATAGTGAGGTGGGATAGGATTATGGGCTAGTTAGATGTTAGATTGAAGAGCGAGATGTTTGTTGAAGAAGTGGAGAACGATATATGAAGGTTATAGAGAGGGAGTTTGTTCTTTATATTCTGCTTACTATCACGAGCGGCGGAGGCGGCGAGCTACCAGAGTTGTCTGATATTGCTGAGTGGCTCAAGTGTTTTCTTAGGAGCTGATGCCGCTGCTCTGGGGATTGGCTCGGCCTTCTAACTACTCGTTGAGCGAGTTAAGAGATGGACTACTTTTTATTTAAATTGAGAATTTTAATTTACGTTCTGGTGTTTGTGTATATATATGTGTGTGTGTTCAAAGTGAATTGAATAACATTAAGGGCTTTTCGGTGATAGTTGTTAAAGTTGGAAGAAATGAAAGCTCCAAAATAAATATTTGATAAATAGTTTCACCGAACAGATGCAATAATTCGTTAAGGTGATGAATGGTTTATTAAAACGTGTAACTATTTCATTACAAAGTCATCGGAATAAACGACGGATTAATCTTTATTTGTAAATGTTGTTATCGTTTTTTCGTGATTTACAATCAATTATAAGCGGCGATCGAGTCATAAATCAGCGGGGCACAATGTAGGCGGGAAAAAGACATAAAACCGCTTATGAATTATCACATTATTAAAGAGGTTGGCTGTGCGGGGAGAGTTACTTGAGGGAAATCATTGCAAAGAAGAGAAAAAGCCGTTAAATCACACTCGTCAAAGATGATGACGGGTTGCGCGCGAACAGCGGCGCGTAATGATGGCTTTCCACTCGAGTGCAACCCACGGCGGTAGCACTGATCATTATCTAAATGACGCGCTCCATACGTATTATACGTTCATTTAACGTACACCGCGCGATATTCCAAAAAAGTTCGTAAACATTACAGTATATATATAATGATACTAAAAGAAAATTATCATACGTCAATATAAAATTATCTACATCGGGTTCCCTCCTGTATAAACATATATACATATACTCAATTGATCAAACATTACGTAACTACAATTTAATTCAGCAAAGATAAGTTAATATTCTATTACTTATTAATAAGTAAATAACACAGGTTTTAAAATTAAATCTAAAATTATCATCTATAGAGAACTTCTGTACAAATTTGAAACATAAAATAAATTATATCCAAATATTTTAAATCAAACGAAATTTAAATAATAAGACACACATATGCACTTTTAATCAGACGTGCTCCAATCCGACGAACTATACGACCCGTACAACACCGAGCGCAATGTAACGCACGCCACTACAGTGTACGAAAGAGAGAGAGAGAGACACACAGAGCGGCATCAGCAGAGAGTACAGTAGTAGCCCTATACGTGTACGCTCTCTCGTATAGAGCGAACATAGAGGTCGAGAGTGTATGTACATATACCAGTGGTATATATACATATATACATACGGCGGGAGCGATGACGATGACGCGGGCACGGGGCTGTACGAGCTCATTGGATATAGTCGGAAACGGGTCGTCGTCTAGTTGGCCGGTCGGTTATGTTAATGATGCCAGCAGCGACTCTCTCTCTCACTCACTCTCTATCTATCTCGTCCCATCTCACTCGCGTATACGTGTATGACAGCACGGCGTATTGCAGGAGGCAGGACGCGCGCGCATATACACGCGATATATATGTACATGTACATATATACGTGTATGTATGTATGTGTATAAAAGAGGCACCGATTTATTATTGTTGTAACAGTCGCGCGTGACGTAACGGCGTATTAACTCAATGTCTCAATCGTATAGCGCGGCGCGAGCGCGCTCAGACAATGGCGATTTACGTTTTGTTCTCTCTCTCTCTCTCTCTGGGAGGTGATTTCGCGAGGGGATATCTTTCTCTTTTTTGCGAGGATTGTTGAACGGTTGTGAGAGTATGTGTTAGTGTATGGGTGTAAGAGCACACTTGCTGATAACGGTTATAGAGAACGCGGGTGATCGTTTACTTTGCTATATGCTCGTATATAAATAGAAAGTCTTATGCGATTGATGAGTTCGCGTGGTGGTGATAAATATGTGCTTTTTTGTCATGATGCGAAGATGAAACTTTTTTTTTAAATATTTTTAGATAGAGCGAATTTGATAATTCTTTTTTAGTTTTGTATTTGATGAATTGTTTATAAATAAAAATAAATGCGACTGTAGCAATGTATTTTAGCATTAACGCGGTTACCGTTCAGTTATAAGAATCTATATATAAGAATAAATGAAAACAGCGAAATACCTATACAGACATTTTATTACCCAATATTGATAAAATAATTCAAAACAAATTATTCAATCTCGACGACCATATAAATATACCATAATGACTCGATAAGTAGATCAATCAGATTCGAGAAACAACGCGACGGAAAAAGAGAGAGGCACTGCACAATATATACGACAACGGCGTCCAATGGGAAGTGCGCAGTTAGGCGGGATACTTAGATGATTACGGTGGCCGTAAGAGAATCAGCGTAATAGGGGTTCCCCGGGGTGTAGTAAGAATAGCGCTTCTGCTCGTGCGCTCGCCTAGCTTGCCTTGCTTGCCCTCTCTCTCTCTCTCTCTTCGCTGTAATATTTACGAGCGCCATTGCTTGCCGGAGCCGCTCAAGCGTGCTGATTTTCACGGGTGTATATATATATCGCTTCACTTTTCTATTACCGACGGTTTACGTTTTAATGCGGCAACACTTTTACTGATTGATCGAATTGATATATTGAAGTGAGAAGGTAAAATCGGAGTCAATGTCGGATGATTGCAAAATCAATAGGTTATCTATATAAAAGCGTGGTTTTATTGATCGCTTTGTTTCTGAAATGATAATATTTACAGTAGTTATTTTTCGGGTGTATATATACAGCGCACATGGCTTTCCCTGGTTCAGAACACTTTTCTTATGAAATTAATGGGAATATAATAAGCGAGCGAATTGAGTCGTAAAATTATATAGTAAAATGCACGTATCCTTCGCGTGGGTGTTGATGAACGAAGAAAGAAATATATATTCTATCACGCTTTGCCAATATTTATTCACGTTCGTGTTTGCTCGACTTATTGGGATAACTGAATTTTTTTTTAATATCGGCGTATATATACATACAGAATCACTTTTGTGTCAACTGAAAAAAACGGGTCATTCACACAGACTCATCAGATCTCATTATATCCATATAATATTACAGATAATATACATCTGAGACTAACATCAAACACACCTGTATTTACCGTTGTTACCCCAAATATTGCTAACACGCGAACGAACAAATTCGAATTTCTCCAAAATGCCCGAACGTTCAAAAAAAAAGAAGAAGGAAAAAAAATTAATATTATTTCGGCAGCAAACGGTACAAAAGTCAGTCTTGACCTTGCGCGTTGCGAAGAGGGAGAGGCCTCCTCGTGTATATAACACGCTTCGATCGATCCGTTTGCAACTCCCATAATTTAAAGCTGAAATTATGAGACCGGATGGATGATGCCGGGGCTCGGACCCTCTCTCTCTCTCTCTCTCTCTCCTCTTGGAGCCGCAGTTGCTGCGCGCACAACAACAAAGGCTTCTATATCGCACACCATGGCGATATGCCTTCGGACGTATACATATATATATATATATATATATATACGCGATCGGAACAATCATCCGACGCCGGGTGAAGTCAGCCGTGGTTGTTGTTCCTATATACCGGTCAGGATATCATCCGTACACGCACACACCTTTCCCGTATGTGTGAGTGTGGGTGGAGTGGGGAGAGTGCAAAGGGATCTTTCAGGGCAGCATATAATTATCGGGACTGTAATGGCGGTCGTAAATCATAGGCGCTTCTTTCTCTCTCTCTCTCTCTCTCTTTCTCTCCGTTTTTCGTTCCCTTAGCCTGTCCGTCTGCTATAGCGCACGGATGGCTCGGCCCACGAAGAGGAGGATGAACGCGCGGATGAGAAATCGAGCGAGTCGATTGGATAGAGTCATCACTCGACGCGCGCGCGCGCGCAAGAGCGGCGGTTAGAAAGAGAAAGAGCGCCTAGAGCAAGCAAGCGCGAGATATGGTCGAAGACGTTTTTCATTCGTTTCCCGTGCGCAGAACAGAGAGAGAGAGCTGCCCTTTGGAGCTTTTTTTTTCGTTGGACGGTGATGGAGATTTTTTTGTTGGGGGTGTCAGTGAAGGCGAATGTTAAATTGTAGGATTAATCTTGCGGGCGGTATCATTTCGTTTGCGAGATTCCAATTTGAGATTGGCCAGTCGGCATTTGAATATTCATGAATTTTTCGGTGAATCGTTCATTCCTTTTCGTTTTAGTGATTATTGTTCAGTAGTAGAATTGCTTTTATTAAACATTTTTTAAAAACAAAAATATTATTTTTATGTCGTTATATTATTAAGTTACATGTAAATCATACAGATATCATATGATTGAAAAAATTATATTCTATTTAGATTATTTCGGCAGCAAGAAATATTTATCAGCACACGCAGGGAGAGATTTCCATCTTTAGCATGACTTGTCTGCTTTGATTATTCACGCTTCACACGTATTAGTGCGTAGATCATTTCTGAATTATGCGCTATGGTGAACAATGCTCGTGTGTATATATAGCACTATATATAGTGTATATGGCCGCGCTCGCATTCCGTATTAATATAGGCCGAAACAAAGACGTCAGAAGCTCGCAACTCCCTCCGTTTAATGCTCGCGGGTCAAAATGGAAGCCATAAATATTATTTCTTTTCCTGATATGCATCTGCTCGTTATTTTCTACTTTTTCAGATACTTATCTATTATTTGCAAATTACTACATTAATATTCTTGCCAGTCTTATAATACATCCGAACAATGTTTCTTTATCTTCATTTTGTAACATTTGCGATTTTTCTCAGTTTCAACAAATAAATTAAAATTTGCCGTTACCTCAAATTATTTTTTACACAATTCATCGTATACGAACATTTTTTTTTTCACCAACGCAACAGCTGGCATTCCAGTAACTCCGAAAAAATGCGTAAAGAAAAAAAATCAAAGTACCTCTCGAGACCTTCTCACACACACACACAAACAACTATTTTCGTACATTCACTCTCATCCCGACGTCGAGTCCGGGGGATGTCTTATTTTCTCAGTGGCTACTTCCTGTCGGCCGTCGCCGCGGAAGCTCGGGGGTTGGTCCAGCCGGAGGTGGGCAATGGCCAAAGAATTATGACGGAAGGGGAGCCATTCACTTTCTCTTTCTCTCTCTCTCTACACACGCGATCTCTTTTCATGCGTATTCCTTCACGCGTGTGTGTATATCAGCTCTCGACTTTTGATTTGCCTCTCTTTCTCTCTCTTTCTACATCGCTCGTCATTTTTTCTCTCTCCCTCCAGCGGTGACTAACCAGCCGAGGGTGGGTAGTATAATACACGCGCAAACGAGGAAGACAGAGAAAGAGAGTGAAAGATCTCGTGATGGTGGGGAGTATAGAACCGAAAAGCAAGAGAGAAAGAGAGAGAGAAAGAGGGGGGTTCGCCGAGAGAGAGAGAGAGAGAGAGAAAGAGCGTGCGGCATGCGCGCGCGAGCAAGCGGGAATCGAGGGGTTGGGTCGGGGGTTGCGCTGACAGCTCGCTCTCCCGTATATATATATACATATATATACACCAGGCTCGTGCTCGACGGCGGCGTCGGCGGCGGCGGCTCGACGTGGAGGATACGCTTCTCTGCACACATTCACTCGGCCGCTCGCACACACGCACGTGCTGCTTCCCACTCGCTCCGTCTCTCTCTTTCCTATATACATCCATACATACATCCATACACATACACACACGTTCGTCTCTCTTTCCCGCCTCTCTCGCTTGCCGCCTGCCGACTCTACCGTATATACACATATATATATATATGCCCGCGTGCGAGCGCTCGTATGTACATGTGTGTGTGTGTGTGTGTGTATTCGTTCGTTTCTGACTCTCTCGCTCTTTTTCCGTGCGTGCGCTCGGCTGCTCTAGCCAGTCGTCACATTGTGTATAGCGCTCGTTTCTGTCTTCGCGCCGCCCGCGAGAGAGCTGCGCGTGTTGTGCCTGACGTGAGAGAGCGCGCGCCAGCCGCGCTGTGCTCCGCGAGTTCTGTGTGTTTTCGTGCCTCGTCGGTTCTCTGGTTTACGTTTGAATTAATTTTTTTTTGATTCAATGTTTTCAATGAGTGGATCGATACTAGAGTGATATCTACACCATGATGCCGGCGTTTTGCGCGAGTGCTAATGTGATGCGATTATTGCTAGCTGATCAGAGTGTATTGTGCTCCTCCGAGGTGCAGCACGTGTGACTGTTTTGATCGGTGAATAAGTTTTGAAAAAGTCTCTCGTGATATATTGGTGCATTGATGAGAGTTTCGAGAGGTGTCAGAAGGATGATTATGGTTGTCTATAAGAATAGGCACAAGGTGGTTGAGGATGACATGGACGCCGCAAGCTCTTATCAAGGTAGTTATTTAGCTTTTTGCATAGTGCGTTCTTAGTGTGTTTCTTTTTCCAACAGTGTGCCGATATCATTCATGAATATAGCAGAAGGTTACAGATGCCGAATTTCATTCAGTGCAATTACTCGTAAAAATGAGCACTGTCACGACAGCTTTCGATGACAGTACTGATAAAAAGTTATCTCGATATACATTCTGCTCTATAGGCTATAGAATACGTAATGAGTCTCTGATAACTCTATATAAACTGATTTCGTTTAGGAATTCGTGAATTAATAGATATATTACTTTGACCTATAACAAAAAATGTTTCAATATAAAAATTTACTTCAATTCATACTATTTATACTTTTTATACAAATTTATTCTTCGTAAAAAATCACAATCCCTCAACCATTTATCCTCACCATTGAACGACCCGTGCCAATCCATTTCTGCAAGTGCGAACCACACACATACGATATAAAAAATTTCTACAATCTAACCCAGTATATAAAGGAACTCTCGCAAAGTGAGTTCGAAGGTCGCGTCAATCGTTCGCGATCGGGACACACACACACACACACACATCGCCGCGTGTATAACTCATCACATGCGCGCGCGCGCGCGCGTTTATCGCACACACCACATACTCTTGAAGTAACCGCGCTGCAGAGGAACGTTTACGCAGACTCCTCAGTATATATCGTCGACGTAACTATGTCCCGCGCTACATACTCGCGCGACTGTGTCGTCGTCGTCGTAGTCGATTATTCAACACACCTGTGCACACTGTAATTGCGCGCCGGCGTTTGCACAGGCGGTCGTCGTTCACATTCGCCGCCACGTCCTTCTCGTTCTCTTTGCATCATCCTACCGGCAGTATCTGTATATGTGTATGTATGTAGTTTTTGCGCACGCTGACAACGGCAACGAATTCGCGATAAGTCGTGGTATGCTCTCGCGAAGAAGCTTATCTACGTCGGTTGCGAGCGCACGTTGTCGTCGTCTCTCGATGAATTTTTCATGCGCCGACGCGTGTAGTAGTTATATTAGTTGTGTGCTGCTGTGTGACAAAGGTGAGAGGATGCTAATTACTGGTGGTGATGATATTAGAGGCCACGGTTGAGTTTGCCTGTGTATAGGAGTAGTGTCAGATATATATATACCCTTATGTACATATATATAGAGGTATATAGGGGTTTACGGTTGAAGAGAAAAACTGCGCGGTGAGGAAGGGTGAGTGATGGATTTTTTGGTTAGTGTGTGTATGTGTGTGTGTGGAATTTTGCATTGTCGGTGCTTTTGGTTTGGAAAGGATAATTGGTGCGATACTGTGATTTTTTTTTTAAATTCGGAATTGAATGATATCGTAATAATTTTTTTTATTCTTTGAATATGTTTTTATTTCTAAGTATATATAGTAAAAATTTTTTTGCTATAAAAAAGATGTAATATTTAGAGCAAAAGTAAATTTTGAGAATTTTTTTTCTCATCTTTCAATCTACACCAGAAGTTTGATAAAGTGTTCCAGAAGCAAAGAATCTAAAAATAATCACTCAACATCAAACAGATCGATATGACGAAAATTATACAAATACTATATACACTTTATCTCAAAACAATCAATGCATATTTAAACAAAAAGTTGACTCACACACTCCGAAAAAAATACAATGGCGCAATCAGAACTGTGTCGCACCAATGAAACACTTATTGACTTAACTCTGACGTCGTATATTATCAATGTATAAGAACGTACAAAGATTTGTTTTCATATATTCTCATAACTACCCCGCCGAAAAATCCATACATATCGTCGAATAAAACGTAGAACGCGCGCGTGTGTGTGTCGTAACATACGCGGCAAAGATCGCGTGTTCCTCTTATATATA
>JAWWEQ010000045.1:9563601-9632527 GCA_035583055.1 Torymus tubicola | reverse complement strand
TATATATACACGTATCATTTACAGCCACGTATAAATATAGAGTTCTACGCGGCAGCGAGACCGAGAAAGACACTATATAACCCACGCGGGTTTCCCTTTCTTTAAACTCGTCCGATCGATTTTCCCGAGTTTTGTTCTCTCTCTCTCTCTCTCATGGTAGCCGCCTTACCGCTACTGGCTGTTTGTCTTCGCGCGAATGGATTCGCCGCCACAGCCGCCGGCGAAGAGACAAATGTGCCGCTAAGTGCGACACCCCCGCATTATCGCAGGCTGAGATCTTAAGTATGGCGCGCGCCAGTGTTTTAGTATACGGTAGCGAGGAGAGAAAGAGAGAAAGAGAGAGGCTCGTGTCCGACTGCTTCATTAACCTGAACGTCGAAGCATTTGTCACTTCTGGCGCGCATTCGTATAATGGAGGATGTGTTACGAATGATGATGGCGGTGAGAGTGAGAGAGAGAGAGCGGTCAAGTTTTGAACCTCTTATTCCTTTTTTTTTTCTTTCGAAAATTTCATTTCCGAGCCGATTGTCAAGCTATTAATAATGTCACGTTCGTGGAAGCTTTTTTTAAAAGGTTTGCTGGGGATTTCGTTGGATTAAAAATATGCGAATTAATGATATATATCGGGGTATTAGTACGTTTCATCAAATGTAAATTTTTGGAGTGATTAAAAGTAGAAGTTCATTTATTTTCAATATTGCGTTACTTACTTTAAGAGTGTCCCGTGTTAATGTAAATCTTCAAATACAGCAAATTATTTATAATAATTACTTGAAAGTCAATTTAGTAAATAATAAAAATTAAAACAAAATATATATTTTTTAAGCGTGCAAGTATATATTTATGAAATTGTTTTCGGAACATGGTAATTCAGAATCACGTAATAATGCATATAACCTGTTACGCCGATGAGTCGGGCACGCGTAAAATCCCATCTAAAACCGGCGGGTGGTCGTAATTTTTCCCCTCCCTGTAAACACGTAAAAAAAAACCAAACGAGGCAACAATGTAAAATAATGCGCATTCGCGTCATTATTACAAACCGCACGCGCGGCAGATTTCGCCTAGCGATACACACACATACACGTGCACAGACCGCGGCGACTTCTGACGCATTATCAAGTCGCAACGGTCACTCGACGTGCGTCTCATTACGTGAATAAAAAATAAAATCGTAGAAGAACAAAAAAACGTCGGCGTTTCCTTGTTTTTACATAGTTTATAAACGTATATATACATATATACAACGAATGCGTGCGCGCTATTCTAGAATTTCACATTCAAAGTAACACACACACACACACACATACACGTTCGCATCCTGCAGTGCCGGTTTTACCTTATGCTCTCGGAATATTTTCCGCGCGCACGCGGTCGCCGCATATTATATTATATGACGCGCGGCGCATGTAGGCGAAACGAGTTTTTTTCTTTCTCTCTCTCTCTCTCTCTCCCCCTCCCCTCTCTCTATATATCTTCTTTCGGAAAGTCACCGGACGAGAATTCCGCTTCTGCGAGTACTTACGGATCTCCGATGGCGAGCAGCGAATTGTGAAAAAGACGAAGGAGAGCCGCGACCTAATTATGAGCGGGTCGTGGAACCGCGTACGGAATATAAAACGGTCCGATTATGCATAGGTATATATAATAATATGCCGTGTATAGAACGAAATATAGCGAGTTTTAAGGAATATTGCGGAACTTTTTCGCGTGCGTGTGTATAGTAGTCGCACACACTGGGCGGTAGGTTTTGATGTCGTGTGCGTATATATATATATATATATAAAGAGACCGGTCGACAACGATTATATTGTCGAAAAGTATGTACCGTTGTTTAATTCGGTAGTTTGTATTCGCACGATAACATTGTCGGCTGGCGCTTTATTTTACAATGTTTATATTTTGAAATTGTGTCAAAATTTAAGTTATTATTCGCGCGTTTCGGCTATGAAATATACATTCGACGCGCAGAATTATATGATAATTTTATAGAAATAATCGACGCACGTATACTACCCTTTTATATATATATTTCTACTGTGTTAATTTTCATCTACCCGCAAGTTTCATGTCACTCTCTCTCCGCACTTTCCCATCAATTTACCAAAAAAAAAAAAAAACTGCAAACTACGATATCGCACTTTTTTTTTTGCCAGGAACTTTTTCATCCCCAATCGAAGCTCTCCCCATTTTGTATCAAGCGCGGACAAAAGCGCGTTTCTAACCCACAGCCGTCGCGCAGCAATCAAACTCCCAGATTTTTATCAGCACCCATCGGGGAAGCTTATATTCTCGTTCCCCTCCTATATATATACTGCCACTATATGCCACCTCTTTCATCGAAACGCCGAAAAGTCAGCTTCGAATGAGTCGAGTCGCGCGCTTGATTCTCAACGGCGATAAATCACTCGGCGCGAAACAACAACAGCACAGCCGTACCGATATATACGATATATACGAAACAAAAATGGAAGTTTCAGGGGGGGTACGTCAGCGTTCGCGAGAAAAAGGGAATCGACATACACACGCACAATATACATACATATATATATATACGGTCTTTCTTCGCCAACGCTTTTGCGGAACGGCTGCGTGCTATGTATATATATATATATAACCTACGTCGCCCTTTTATATGCGCGTGGTTAGCTGAGATATTTATTGCCGATATCGGCACAACGATAGAGTTGGCCATTGTGGAAAATCGCGAGGCGTTTTCACGCGTCTTTCCGGTGTGGGCCTGTGCTTATATAGTGTACACGTCGCCTATATACCGCCACCGCCACCACCACCTTCCCTTTCATTATTATTTTTTCTCTCTTTTCAATGAGGCGCGGCATAGCGCCCCTCGCGTGTGCCCGCCGCGGGAAATTTGAATTATGGGCTCTCGGCGCGCGAGTGCATAAATCTTTCGAGGTGAATGTGTCTGTGCGTATGCGTGTGCGTGTGTTTTGGCGGTGGCGTCGGGGAATCTCTTTTCTCTTCCGCGCTCTCTCTCTCTATCCCTCTCGTTTGGCCGCGCTATATCTTTTTTTAACGACGTCTGCAGTGTGTTGCCATTGTTGCTCGCCGACTATGCCTTCGGTCTTACTTGTCAATCACTCGCGCTAAATGCGATACTTTGGGTTATTTATCGACCCCTCACGGCGAGTCAATTGATTTAACCGATCGCCCAAGCACGCTGGATATAATGGATTGGCATATCGGCTTACCGATGTAATGACTGAGGCTTTTTTATTTATATGAGTTTAATGTATAGCTTCTTTTTCTGCTGCCTGATAGCGCATTATAATTGTGCTATACGCGTGAAGCTTCATAAATCAAAAAAACTTGTAAGAACACGTCATTACGTATTCATTATTCTACATTTTTTTCCATGATTATTATTATTATCTTTGTCTCTAAAAAATGCTCCAAAAACTTTATTCTCTTGCTCCTCACTATTAATTAATCCCAACTTATATACAACGAACTGCAGATTATATTAAGTTCATTAACTTTTTTTACCCTACGCACTGGTAATCCTTCTCTCTCTCATTCTTATCGCCATCGCATTTCACAGCCGGTCGATTTTCAGCCGCCTCTCACACGCGTACAACACACAGTGGCTTCGCAGTGCGCGCACGCGCCTCTCGTCACTCTTCCTCGGCTTCTATACTCTTCGCATCGCGATACCCTGATTTAATTAAGCCGAGCGCACAGAGGGTGGCAAAAGGATCCATACACACACACACATACACATAGAACCGGTGAACTGAACTTTCGATATTGGATTTGCTATATAGCTTCTCTTTCCCCGCCTTCGTCGCGCCTATCTATACGAGATTACACGGACTTAGCGAACCCGAACGCGCGGGGGTCGCCCTCGACGCTACGCCGCCACCGCCGCCGCCTTCTCTTTGTTCGCGCGTCGATCGAGTATATATAGCCGGTGCAACCCTCCCACGCGTGAGCGGGAAAAATTTGCGCTGATTCACGCGTGTACGAAGAGAGAAAGAGAGAGAAGAAGGAAGAATGACTTTGTGTATATATAGATATATACATGTACGAGTATATGTATATATGGGTTGAGATGGTTAAAAACGTAGATGTTTATATTTACACGAGTCCGCGATGTATTTATGCGTTGAGGAGAAACAAATGGCAGCGTAAATATTGACTCCCCGTACGCGGCTTTCTGATATTGCGCGAGTGTGCTTTCGAAGAGCTTTTATTGGACTATGAATAAGTTTTACTATTTTTAGTGCGGTTTAGTGTACGGTATACGCGTTTCATGCGTCCGTAATGCTAATTTATTGTTTGGAAAAATATTTTCCGTGTTATATATCGTATATAGACTAGAGTCAACGTTCTCCTCTATATATACATAAAGCTTGCGGAAATAAAATTTATTCTTATTCAGTAAAGCGTATCATTCATTAATCGTTTTTGTTTTATATTTAAATTTAAAAATTAGTATATTTAGTTATGCTTCCAACACTTATATATACAATCGGCTCATAAATTATTATCGCCATCTGTCTCTTCTAATCACAATCGGTCGCTCAACGGTGACGAGGCCTTGGCCACTAACCAACCGTAACGCTTACCCTTAATAAAAAAGAGAAATAATTCCGCCAAACAACGAGCCATAATCTCCGCTCTCCTCTCTCTCCGTGTCTCTTCCTCGCCATGCATATTCAGAAGACGACGAGCGAGTAGCAGAGAGAGAGGGAGTGGGGAGGGGAGAGAAACGCCAGAGCGGGAACGTGACGTCCCCCCTCGAGCGTCGCGACGCCTCCTTCCCCCCCGACGGCGGAACCGCCGCCACGGCCTTTGTGCTCTTGTCAAGTTGTCAAAGTTACCCCACCCCGGGAGCAGAGCCCGGATCCAATACCCCGGCGGCACCCCGCGCCTCGGCCTTCCCTCTCTCTCTCTCTCTCTCTCTCTCTCTCGACGGGCTTTTTCGCTTCCTCTCTCCGTAGTCTCTCTACGTGAGAGGGGATGAAGCCCTCAGGAGAAGCGCGCGTGTGCGGGCAGAGACGCGGCGGGATAAAGAGAAAAAAAACACAGGATGAGGAGAGGAAGAGGTCGACGTATGAAGGAGAAGAGCGAGAGAAAGAGAGTGAGATGGGTTTGCGAGAAGGGAGCTTAAAGAACAGCTGCCTCTGCTGCTGCTGCTGCATGCAGCGTTTCTTTTTTTCTCTCTCTTCTCTTCCTCATGATGCGGGCATGGAGGCCTATATACAACGTGGACGAGCCGAGAAAGAGAGACATGCGAATTGTCGTATATGCATGGGGGGAGGGGATAGGGGAACGAGGGATACTTGGAACGCGCCGCGACGAATCTGGACGACTTTCTGTGTGTATGTACAGGCGACTTGAGAGAGTATATGAGAGAGCGCACGCACAAACAAATGAAGCTAATCGACGACGATGCGCATACACGAGGTATATAGAGGGATGGGAATATTTATGGCCATGGGGAGGAGAGTAATATAGGTAAAGGGTGGCGAAGGTGGAGAGAGAGAGAGAATTTGCACGCGCCACGCGATTAGGACGACTAGGAGGCGAGTGTTTATGGGACATTGTGCAGTCGAGTGCGTGTTTGTTTGCGCTTCGTCGGCGGCCAAGTGATTTCGGAGTTGCCTGGTGCGTAATTATTTATAAGAGGTTCAGTGGTTGTGATTCGGAATGTAGGATTGCTTGCCGTAGCGAAATGGGAGATATTATTTCTTGAACGTGAATTGTTCGGGAGTTTCAAAAGAATGTTAAGGATGCTTTAGTTATGACATGTGCGAAGAATGTGTATGATCTTTTCAGAAAATATGTTAAGTTTGATTCATTATCAGCTCTTGTCCTCTAGAGCTTATACATTCTCATATAAGTAAATTACAACAGTGTTAATCATCATTACTACATATTATATAAGAGTTTGTCATTCTTTGTTAAAAGTTAATTATTTTTAAACAATATTGATAATTTTATCTTATCGATAAACACTGTTAATTAGTGAAAACAACGTATACGTCTTTAAAAAGGAAAAACATTCTTATCGTTCTTTATCAATATTTTTGAAATTATTTTGTACCAATTAATGTTATAACTTACAACGATGTTTTAAAACTATTATCGTTAAAAAGCCAAAATAGAGAGATTATTATATAGATGTACAACATTAATCTTTTCAAAAATTTTTTATATTGACCTTTAATTAGTTCACACAGTTAAAAATTTGAATAGAACAAGACGATAAATAACTCCAATCGTCAGCCATATTTTTCACGAACCTCCGTCGCACTTAGGACCGGCACGCTCTAAAACAAACTAATTAAACGCAATTCGTGGAGAACTTCTCACGTCCTCGACATCGTCGCACCGCATGCAGAGAAATATTTTTAATTAGCCGACCAATTTTCATGGCCGCAGCTCTCCTCTCTACCGCCAGAAAGAAATTAAAAGAAAACGAGCAAGCTGCTCATCCGCTCTAGTTTCGAACGTGTCGCTATATACACAGAACCAAGAGAGACACTCGTGCACGCGCTACGAGATCGTCAAAGATTTAATTAGCGTACATACTGGCCGAGGCGACAGTTTTAATTCGAACGAGAGAGAGAGAGAACGCATGGTATCCACTCGCCAAGCATAAATCCTCGTGTCGCCGTTGCTAGCCGACGATTATTTCGCCGTCGGTATATAGTGTAATGCGCACGCGCGCACGCTCTTCCCAGCCCCGAAAATTTCCGGGGAGTATATAGCAGCGGCTTCATGCATACACGAGATAGCCGACACGTGACTATATGGGTGTGGATTTCTCTCCTTGTTATAAGGAGGGGCGAGATGCGCTCGCTAATTAAATTAAAAAGGCTGGACGCGATGATGCGATGGGCTATTTCGAAAGTAATATATAGATGTATAACCGTTAGTTTACGTAGAAATGTGTTCTGGTGCCCTGTGGCTAATTAGTCGCGCGTGCGCGTGGTCGTGATAACAATGACCGGTTCTCCGAACGGTAGAGTCAATGGTTTTTTTCCGAATTTAATCGCGACTAGTGTGTAAAAGTGCTGTAATGAAGTCGTACTTCCAGTATGTACTGCCATATTATGGGCAAGATTGGAGGCAATTATTTCCAATTGATGTCTATATACGTTATATTTTGTTCGTTAAATATGGTATTGATAAATATTAAATGCATTTATTATATATAGGAAAAAATAGTATTTTAAATTTTATTTTTAAATCAATAATTTTAATGATTATATTTATAATTTAAAATAAAATTTTTTGTAAGGTTTATTCTTGCAATTAATAATTTATCGTTTACAATTTCTGCCAACAACTTCATTATACTGATAATAATGTTATAATATTTCAAATGTATATATTATTTCAATGTACATTTTATTTATATAAATAAAACGCGGACAATTATTTTTACTTCCATCTTAATAACACATAACGATTACCAACGAAACAAGACCAACCGAGTTATCTCGACCTAAAATCGGCGTATGAAGAAAAAAAAAATTATAACTGAAACGTTGGCTCGCTCTACTCGCGTCGCACGATGGCGGCTTGCCGGCGGTACATCCTGCGCGTCTGGCGTCCGAGGGACATACGGCGAGCGAACTCGGCCGCGTATATATATATACAGCCGAGAGAGAAAGAGAGAGACAGAGAGTCTGGAAATGCTGACGATGGAGATAGAGAGAGAGAGAGAGCGCAAGCGAGAACAAAGACGGTTCGTGCGATGGAGGGCGAAAAAAAAGACTGGGGGAGAAAAAAAAAGAAGAAGAAGGAAGAAGAGGGCAGATAAGCCGTGTGCGCGCGTGTAAGGGACAGAGAGAGAAAGGCGAATCGATAGTCAAACTTGCGCGAGAGATAGCGAGCGAGGCGAAAGTAGGCTAAACAAAATTGCAAGATAATAACGGCGAGTTTTTCAACTTTAAATTGAGTTTCTTTCGGACAATTCGTATAAGTGTACGATTTCGTTGTCGGGACCGAGTGATGAAGTGTATTTCTTTTTTTTCTCTTCTCGCGCGATGTTAATGAACTCTTGGTTGGTTAAACGAAATATACGTACGAATTTGTCTATAGTTAAATTAAGTTTTACTTTTGACAATCAAACATTACAAACTGATATATGATGAAATTATATTTCTCGTAAAATAAATTCCAATCCGGACGTTATCCAATCTCTCATTCTGAACACTGAACTTTTTCTCTTGCAACAAAACTCAAGAACATTTAACGTTTCTCTCGCTAACGAGAAAGATCCACCATAGACAACATAGCAAAAATAGTCTCTCTGTCTCTCTGCCTCGTTTTAATTGAACCAAAAACCACCTAATTGCGAAACTGTTAAACCAGCCTGGCGAGCGAGAACACACACTCTAGTGTAAAAAAAAAAATAGAGATCGCAAGAGACACACACAACCGTGTGGCATGCGGAGAGAGAGAAGATAGAGCTCTGCACACGGGATTTCACAGCTCCGACGGCAGTAGCAGCAGCAGCAGCCGGCGGGAAACTCGTTCCGAACGAGACTGCGCACACGCGAGAGTGAGAGAGGTAGCGTATACTCCAGGGTGATTTACGGGACGACGTCAAAACTTTGCACTCCCGCGTGTCTCTCTCTCTCTCTCTTTCCCTCTCGTATATAAGCGTGAACTACGCGTTAAAATAAAGGTCTTGCTGTCTCTTTCCCTCCTATAATTTTAGGGCGAGAGTGAGCAAGTTGTCGCGCGCGAGCTTTCGAGAGGTCGCGAAAAGGTTTTGGAATAATTAGCTGCTAGATGAGCGAGGAGGAGGAGATGAGGGGAAATTGCTATAGCGCTGTTTGTTTGAGTGAAAAAATGTAAGGTAGTTTTAAGGCTGTGTGTAGCGGGAGTAATTATGTAGAAGGAAAATGATGAGCATACTTTAGAATATATACATTGTCAGTGTTGTTAAATATTGTTGATGAGTTTATCAATACGACATTTTTTGGTGTCTGGAAAATCACGTGATCAGCGGATGATATAATGTTTAATACCATAATGTTGTAAAATTAGGGGAATTCCTAATTTGAATTTCAATGTTTTATCAGCCTGCTCATATGTATAAGTTCTCATTCCGCTTAAAAATGAAGTTTGTTTCGAAAACAATCTGTTTTACGATTCTAACACAAATTTTGCATACAGTTATGAATTTTTGTTCTGATTCTGTAACTATATCATTACGTAAAATAGCGTACAAAAATTGAAGCTAATTTCCTGATTTATAATTTGCTAATTTTGTTACGATTTCTATAAGAATATTTAAATTTTAAATTTATTATTAACACTGATTTTAGTAAAGTATAACCTTGATCCGAATAGAAAATTTTATTCCTATGGCAAATAAGATTCTGCCGAAAAAATCTGTTCAATCGGATTCCGCAAATAAATTCACATCCCGCATTATATATTCAGCCGATTTTTACTTCTCATCATGCTACAAATGAAAAGTAAATATTCGCGAAAATTAACAATCATTATGCAAATATCGCACGGAGTCTGCTGTGCAAACCTCTCGCAACATGGAAGCATACGAAGCGTCGAAAAAAAATTAATGTCGTACATATGTACAAAGTCAATAACATGATTTATCATTCCAAATTCTAAAATTACACAAGTAAAAATTTCTTTTCTTTTTTTTTTATAAAAAACGAAAACGATGAGACATAGAAACAGAACTAAAATAATTAAAAATGTACCCGGACGATAAATTTCAATTACGAAGAACTTTATATAGCTTTCATTAACATACTTCTTCCGAAACCCCAACAATTTTTATTCCCTCACACGCATATAAACACATACACAGATCCACGCATATACACTTGGTGTCACCACACGCCTTCCGCATAATTAATCCAACTTGCTCACGAACCACTGGCGACACGCTCTGCTCTCTCATCCACCGCGATTGTCAGCAATAATACCACCCCGTTCTCCGTTTTCACAAAGTTATTAAAAAAAAAATAATAATAATATACAAGGATATGTCTACCTATCACGCGAATTTTTCGACACGCATGTGCTGGCAGTCCCAGGACGGCGAATGTGCGTAATCCCCGACATACGCACACACGCCCTTAAATTATGAATTATCTCACGTCGCTCGGGAGCGCATCCTCTCTCCTCTTATTATACCACTTCGCGCGTGCCCTATACGCGTACATACTTATATACATTGTATGGCGCGAAAGGTTGGGCGCGTCCCTCTGGAAAATAAGTGGCGTGTATCATGAATCCTAATTACCCGCGCCTACCGTACGCCTGTATATGTGTGTATGTATATATGTACGATTCGAAGGTTACGGAAGAAAGAGAACATATATACATAGTCACGGCTTGTTGAATCGCAAAACTTACTGCAGATGTATATAAATCCTGGGCCCGAATCTCGCCGAGAAATTAGATAACCCAAACGCCCTTTATTCTATAATCGCTAATTATAATGGAATCATTAACATGTTACAAGAAAAGAGAAGTATCTTTTTCTCATTGTCCGAGCGTAGAGCATTTGAATTTTCGAGCGCTATATAGTAACTGGCCGGTGATTTTAATTGTGCGCCGTTGTGTTGTTCCTTCGGTTATACGTCTTTATCAGCGAGCATTGTGTTGTTACCTCGTGTCTACGGCCCCGCGCGGCTTGATTCAAATATACATACACGGATATATATATATATATATATATATATATATACGTAAATTACGGGCGTTGTCCTGAACGGCGTTAACGCTATTACCACCGCTGCGCCTATACCACACGCCGGATTGTGATCTTAATTTTATCGATGTAGTTACGGATTAAGTCATTATATAAATGTTGATGTATTTTTAATAAATTTAATAACCGCAATAAAAAATTTCCCGCAACACTGCCATTTCTCTCGCTCATTTAAATATATCCACCTTGTAAATCATCATCACCAGCAGGCCACAGAGATGATTCCGCGTAATCTATTCACATATCAAATTCGCGTTAATTAAACTTTTATTACTTTTAAATTACCAATTATCATATTTTATTTATTCACGCGCGCGCTGTTCTATTATACTCTCCTATATACATAAATAGACATTTTAAAGCGCATAAATATTAAACGGGACAACAATTACGACACAATGGCGTCGGATATAATTACCGTGTAAAACACTAACCGCCCTCTTCTCTTGTCTATAAAACCAACAACCGTTGCGTATAAACCTAAACAAACCAGAATCTTTTTTCCACCTCGTATATATATACAGTTAAGAGCACATACACACGCAGACATATACTCTAGACACAATCGCGAGCGTTCGGATTAATAGAACAGCCGGCGTTATATAGCAGTAGCAGCTCTTAACCTCGTTGGAAAGATATCGCAGTTGGCAAGCTTTCAGGCTACGTCATTTCTGACACGCACACGTGACCCCCTCGCGATTCGCCCCTATATACTCGCTACTCTTGGCAGCATTCATTGAAGCGCGCTTGCCCCGCGTGCGCGCGCGATAAATTTCGCCTAGTTGCGATCTCTCGCGTATATAGCAGCTTCTTCGTTCGTTTCTTCGGTATAGAGCATAGCCATCCGACGGCAACGATGTGCTTGCTCTCTCTCCCTCTCTCCTGGCTTGTTCTATACCTATACACGTATATGTATACGGGTATGATCCAGCTGGAAAACAAACGCGTAGCTGTATGTGTGTTTTGAGATCGAATCTGCGAGGGAGAATTTTTTTTGGGTTCACGCGTAGTTGGAAGTTATGTAGGGCAGAGAGGCGTTAGGATAATTAAGAGAGTCGAGGTTAAGATCGTCGTGCTATATGAGTTGATGGAAGAATTGATTTATTGTTAGAGGATGATATATAATACAAGCGTTAAATTATAATGTTCGTTTCGGAATTTGATTCGTATATATATATACTACCGCGTGTGTATATAAGTTTTTATTCGTCTAATTTTAAAACTAAACTACGCGCCATTTAGCGTGCTCTAAATCAAATTTCCGCGAGTTTCTGGACGACATTCAAGGAATGCCGCTTGTGTCGCCCAACACATTAATTCTCCTCGCGAATATTACACAAAAAGCCAGATAACACGCTGTACTTTAATCAAATATTCATCGCACTATACGTGTCCGTGTATTTTCGCCAGCTAGCTCGAGCGACCTCGAAATTCCGGAACTCTCTCGGTATCCTCACTGTACACACACACACACACACATATACACGTAACTTTGCAACCCTCGACATATCCTCTCTGTTTCCCTATATATCCACGTGTACAACATCGCGAGGTTTTAAAAAACATTTCGCTTCGAAGGCCTTCTCACATGCTGAGCGTGCGCACATACGAGAAAAGAGAGAGAGAGAGAGAGAGAGAGAGAGAGACCAAGCGGCGACACACGTGACACGCTCTTCTTTCTTTACCAGAAACTCGAATAGCTCGCGGGACTTTTCTCTCGGAGATCTCAGTGCTGTGCTGTGTATAGTAGCGACGACGAAAAAGAACTCGCATCACGTGTATAGTGCCCGCTAGCTTGCTTGCTCGCTCGCTCGCGAGAAATAGAAAAAGAGAGAAAAACAGTGAGTCTCTTTCTCCACGACCCCGCGCGTCGTCGTCCCCGTGAAACTTTTACGAGTAGACTTTCCGGTGAAATCCAAGAGTGAGTGTGAGAGAGAGAAAGATTCGCTGCAGCAAGCGCGCTCTTGCCTCGAGAAATTCGGCGCTAGCACGGGGAAAGAGAGGGAGAGAGAAAGCGACGGGTGTTTTGTCCGTTCCTTCGTCGACGACGGCTGCGGCAGCGGTTGAAAAAAAAAAGAAGGAAGCTTTTCGAAAAAATGTGAAAGTCGGAGGATGAACTCACTGGCATGCGCGGACGCAAGGTTATATATATACGTATAGTCTATATGTAATAGGAATACCGTGCCGGGGTTGCAGGTCACACTGTATGCGAAAGGTGTTGGAAACCCCGTTGCGAGCGAGTCACGTAAAATTCGAGCAGTGCATAGAGAGCGAGAATGAGAGACTATAATAGCCGGAAAAGAAAGTTTTCTCCCTCTGAGATCGAATTCGGAAGATATATATTTGTGTATACATATACATAAGAAGAAGAGGCATGGGGTTCGACTTCACTGTGCGGTCTCTATTACAAAAGTTGCCTTTTAGCTGACCGTATTCTTATCTTGTGTTCTCATAGATTCGCACGGTGATGCTTCTTATATATATATATATACGGGGGCATGTATATGTATAGTGTTCACTCGACCTTGCTCCAAATCACAGCTGATTTATTGCTCCTCTCCCCCGTTCGCTGGCTTATTATTGTCAGTTTCCTACTGACCTTCTTACAGTGTTCTATACAGTGACATTGCAACAGCTGATGAATAAAGTATAATATCCTTTGGAAAAAGATTGTAAGAGCTAATGCTGTAGTATCTTCGTTCTATACGCGTATATTACTGTAATCGAGAGGTAATAGTAAACGATCGAGAAATCCTTACCACCTGTACATACATATATATGTAATTAAGCTTACCGCTTCTCGATATCCCAGCAATACTATGCAACGGCAGCATAGCCAGAAGCAGACTTGAAAGAAACGAGCTTGTCACGAACGCGTATTATGCATTTCGCAACGTTACAACATTGTACCGGTCAACTCGCTCTTGACGAGGTTTCTCTCTTTCTCACTCTCGATCGAGATATGGAAATCCGCCAGCGGACCTTTTGCATCTACAAGCGCGTATAAGCGATTGTATATATATATGCGTATACATATAGACAGCGACGGGATTGCAAAATGCACACCGCTCGATTTCATCCTCTCACGCGTGAGATGTAATTTCGTATAGCGTCAAATGTTAACGTCTTTTTTTGGGGCTTGGTTTATGGGTTAGTCGGTATATGCGTATGAGCATAAGCTTTTGTATAAAAAAGAGGTAGTGTCAGAAAAACGTGGATATAGTCGATTGGCTGAATGTTTATTTGTAAATCTGAATACGTTATTCGTGATTTAAATATTTTTCATGCAAAGAATTTTTATTACATTTTTTAATTCGAGAAAAAAATGTCAATAAAATAATATATTTAAAATATATAGTTGATGCCATTTGTGCGACAAAAATATCAACTCGGAGTATATGTTTTGTTTACATGTTTAACTATAGAGACATTAGAGTCCGTTATATACGTCTGCATTCAATTTTCATACCTTATATATGTGAATCACTTTATACTAATAGATTAAAATTGATCTATAAATGTAAATTAAAAATAAATTTAATTGAAAATATTTAAATTTCCTATTAAAAAATTTCGGAGCAATTCCGAAACAAACAATGACGTAAACTTTGAATCTGAAAATTCAGCAAACTCTTGAATATATAATCCCGTTATCATATACCTGCTTCGGAGGAGCCCCTAAAAAATCGAAATGCCACACTTCAGAATCGAGCTAAACCACTAAACTGCCGAAAAAAGAAGTCGTTATCTCAAAGGCCGGATCTCCGTGTTCCCGCTAGACTCCTTAACCTCCTCCTTGCCTCGCTCGATCCACATTTCGACCGGCCGGCTGCTCCATAAAATCTCTCTCTCTCTCTCCCTCTTTCTCTCTCCTCTCTCAGCTGATGTTCCAAAGCGGCAGCCCGTGGGATGAACGGGCGCAGGAAGAGCATCACCATCACATACCGTGCGCGTATATGTGTGTATACGCATCGTGGGAGGGGAAGTGTAAAAAGGGGGCATTAAAGATGCATCGACCGTGCCAGCGAGTGAGAACGAGCCGCGGCATAAGCTATATCTCCTATATATATGTATATATATATGTATATGTGTGTGTGTCCTTGCGCAAACTGGTTTTCACGCATAAATGCGGTTCGATTATGCTAATAGCGCGAACGCGCGTTAGAGTGTCTATATGGGCGATAGTCGTGCACACGTGTACGTGTGTATATATATAGTGCTAGAATTTCGGCGAACAAGCTATATATATACGTAGCGCGACCACCGTAGCAGCGTTTGCGCTTTTTTATAGATACCCCTCAAGTCGTGAGGAGAAAGATATGAGCTACGAGGATGTGCCGAGAGCAGGTTTGGTAAAGGGGGGAAGACGGAGGAAGAGAGTGGGAGAGAAGAAGATTGGTTTTATACGCGCGGGAATCGGTATTATGTCACGACGTTTATTATGGCCGGTGAGTAAGGAATTTGCCGCTATTGCGGAAATACCGCGTAAAATAAGTTTTTGGGGTTCTCTGCCATATAGCTAAGGAAAGGATTTTATTCTATTATTTCTTAGGATACTCGATGCGATAAACATGAGATTTTATTTTCGTAGAATATTATATAAATTTTTAAAGTTTATAGATGTTGACGTTTCATATGTCTCGTAACTTAAGACTGGAATTTACATTTGTTATTTATAGTTCAATAAACGGTTTCGTTTATATATAGATTCGAAATATTCGTGTATAGGAGGACATATATTTATTTAATAATTTTTATGAGGACGTAAGATCAATGTGAGAATACAAACAGCAAATATAATATTTACATCAACGACCTTTTACCACACGCAACTTGAGTATACACATGTACGTTAGAACATCTTATGCAATTGTACGTATATATAAAAACGAATATATACACGATCGTAAACGGTAATACGAGATTAGTTTTATGGTAAAGACAGATAATATCAGCAGCAGTAGTAGCAGCTAATGGCACCGCTTTGGCCTCCGTTGATCTTTACCTTATTAGGCCATTCCTGACCATGCTCAACATAATCTGATGATACTTATGAATTTAAATGAACCTGCTGGCAATATTTCACGACTTGAAGCCTACTACCTTACATTATCAAATTTTTTTCGCGAATTATTCAATTCTCACGTTTTTTTTTTGTTGTTCTATCCCGATTCTCCCGTAATAAAAAAAAATGGAATTCGCAAAAATTAAAATTTTTAATAATATAATATACGGAATTAGTTATAAGAGTGTACTATAGCACTCAGCATTAACAGTCAAAACAAATACATTTCTACGTTAGTACAATGAATGACCGCAGTGTGGCGTCGTACTTCTTACTCGAGAAATTGTATCACGCGAGTACAATTAAACCTTATTCGCAATCGAATAGCATCTAGGTTAAGGTAGAATGGTTTTCCTTAGGTTAAGTTAGGTTATGAGTTTTCATAGTATAATCATTTACTTTATAAGATCTATTAGTTTCGCCTCCGTTTAGATTAAGTACCTAGATTTAAGGATATGAAATAACATCTTAGCAATATCACATAACATTTTTGGCAGCGCCTCACGGCGCACTTATATATTACAAACATAATTTTTTTTCTAGCAATTGCAGTCAAGCACGAAAATCCATTTATCTTTCTAGTACATGAAAATTTTACACAACTTTTAGTAACGTCTAAATTTTCATGTATTAGAATTGATTCGCTCGAAATATTACTTATGCTGTAATCCCAATAAAATAATATTTCGAATTCATATCTATGAAAAAATATCACGTTAAATTCTCTCGAACGGACTTTTTACTAAAACAAAATCTTTCTCTTATTGTATAGAAGTTGTATATTAAAATTACTACAAAAACCTATATGAGTAGTCACAAATAACCGTTACATTTCAAGAACAAGGAACTACACTAATTCCCCACGCGAAAAGATACATATAGGCGGGCTAACCGTAACGAAGCGTCCGTAAAAAAAAAAGAAACCTACACGTTTTCTACGCGCACGCGCACACACGTGGGTAGAATGCGCTCTTGCAGGCGAGGGCTGGTCCTTAAAGAAGCCGGACGAACGTGCGGGCGGCCCCAAGGTCACGTCGTGCGTGCAGCGGCACCAGGCACGGATAAGGAATTCCCGGCCCCGGATAAAAAGACCGAGAGAGAGAGAACGAGAGGGACGAGCAAGCGTGCGCACGTGCTTCTCTCTCTCTCTCTCATTCGTTCTCTCCCTACTCGTCCGCGCGGATATTTTACGAGGTGCTGGTTTACGAGCGCGCTCGCGCATCACTGGCACGAGCTTCGCGTCCCATAACTGTCACATATCCGAGGCCGATAGCACGCCAGTGCGTTATTATATATATACACGTTATATGCTGTACGCTTCGCGCTACCGTTTTTTACTCTGTCGACGCATCTCTTTCTCGCGCTTGTGTGTATGTGTGAATGAATGTAGGAGAACCGTATCTTGAGTGCGCCGAGCGTAATATTTACGAGCGCGCGAGGCGGCGCCCCCCGCGTACGCACACACATGCACACACACTCGTTTGTATAGAGTCATTTTTATAACCGTTAAATATCTTTATGATTAATAAAACACGAGACTGGGAGATTTATGAGCACTAAATGCCGTGCGTATTAGTGCGCGGGCGTGCTTCGGTGTACGTTCGAGGGAAAAGATTAAATGGTTTTTAATTGTTCGGAGTCGAGTCGATTAGGCTGACGCGCGAAAAGTTTATTATCCTCGTTAGGACGTTTAATTGCCTTGCTGTATACGCCTTTTCTCGCGGTTATGTGGATAAATTCGTTGCAGTTAAGATAATGTGAACTGCACGGCTTATGTTGTCGAGATTATTTGCATAACTAGGGTATATAATGAATCACTTTTGTTTTGACATACGCGGGTGATATGTAAATTATTTTTATTACACCGTTTAATTCATTTTTCTTATTTCATATATATTTTAATGTTATTATAATCGTTACATAATATTAATTAGCTTTCAGTAATCTTATTTTTATTTTTACATAAAAGCCACAAGATTTATGATTTCTCTACGTTAATAAAAATTAAATAATTACAAATTTTACCCTAATTCATTTTCAAATATGATAATTTTATTTTAAATAATAAAATTTACAATTGAATCTAATTAATAATTTTGTAACATTACGATATCTTTTATAAATATTTATATTAAACAATTATAAACACAATTTTTATCGAATAATTTTTTCTATTTATTAATGATTTATTTATATAATTTTTTTTAATGCTCAATAACAACACTAATCGGCTACATCCTATTACGTCTCATAACACAATGCCAGCAATCATAGCAACGATCGTAGCTTGATATAACGCTCGACATACACTCACATACATATATGTATACACTAAACGCGCGTGCACCCGCGCTCATCTCCGCTCTGCTTACGCAATCATCCCGAATCGTCGTTACAGACAATTTGGTAGACGGGCGTCGTCGTCGTAGTCGTCGGTAGAAAAACAAAGGGACGAGAAAGATGTAATATATGTATAATATACACCGAGGTCATTTTGATGAATAGAGGCCATCATCGCCGCCACTTTGTGACGTCATCGCGCATGGCCGTCACGTGACTCCACCCTCTTTTCAATCACCTTAGACCCGAACCCACCCAGCTGTCAAGCAGCTCTATGCTTACGCTCCACCCCATTTTTTCTCTCTCTCTCTCTCCGTGTGGAGGCTTGGAAGGCAAGACCGACGGCTATATATCGCTCTCGCCATCTGTCGAGAGCCCGTCGAAACTTCTTAATCCTTCAAACTTCAAAGTTGAGATGAGGGTTCGCGGGGTAACCAAGAGATGACGCTACTTGACAGGGCCCAAATTATATACAGGGTGTCTCTTTTCGATGGATTTTGGCTTGTCGGGTGGCTTTGTTTGACTTTTACTACTACTTTTAGAATCCGTCATGTGGCTATGTTTAGGGTGTCTTGAAATATTCGAAATATTTGTGGAAACACATAACTAAGAGCCCTCACCGCTGTTCTTGTGATATACGAATATTTATAATGTATATGTTTAATGATTCAATTATATTTTAAAATAATATACGTGTATGCTTTGCGTAGATAACAAAAATCATTGTATTATTTATTAATATAAACATTTAAATTATTACATAAAATTTGTTTTCGCTTAAATGATAATACACATTGTTATCTCTGTTAAAATAAATTTGTTTACATAAAAAATGCTATTGAACTAAATATAAATTGTTTATTTATAAACAAAGAATATTTTTCACGTAGAATTTTCATTAACAGAAAGCCTAATTTTCTAATAAACACAATCAAAAGTATTGGACCAACTCATTAAAAAGTGCAATAAAATTTTAAACAACAAACAACAATTAAAATCTCCAACTTTCCCCCCCAAAATGTTCACTAACCGAAACCCTAACTTTCTAATTAACATAATCAAAAGTATTTAAACGAATCTACTCTAACCCCGCAGCGAACACCCTCGAATCCCATCCGTCCGCCGCAGCTAGAGCGTGCAAGTCGGCAACGAATAATTATTCGTCGCACGAAATTCCGGTACGAATGAACGCTCTTTCAGTCTCTCCCTCTTGGGTTCCAAAGTTGGATTTGTTTTAGGTATAGGCGGAAGAGCGCAGAACAGAGCAGACTATAGCTTTTCCCGCGTGAGATTCGTTCCTCTGCCACGCGGTCGTGGCTCTTCCTCACCCTCAAAGTCAATGGGTATATACGTATATATATATAAAGGTAAAGTTGGGAGGCACACACCAGCAGCCGCGGAGAATTGAGTTCAAATCCTGCGGGTGAGAGAGAGAGAGAGAGTGAACGTGAGAGAGAGAGAAAATTTATACGCGGGACGTATAGCCTCGGCATGGAATCGCTATCGGCGGCCATTCATCAATCCGCGGAATCAATACGCTGGAATTAATGAAAGCGCCGCGCGAACAGCGAGCTAGCGGCCGGAATGTTAATCGCGATCGTCCCGCCGGCAGAGCGCGGCCGACCCTCTCTCTCTCTCTCTCTCTCTCGCTTCCTCCTCGTTCTCCTCCTCCTACTCTTCATCGCTCGTGTATATGTGTATTCGCGAACTCCCAAGAGTCCTTCCGGCGTAGTCGTTTCCCCCCTCGTGCCCGCCGAAAACCCGTTGCCGGCACGCACACGTATATATATATATATACTATGTTTCTGTTTCTGTCGTCCGCTCGCACGCCAGTGCATATAGGCCGTGGCAGACAGAGAGAAAGAGGGAGATAGATAGATGTGCAGAGGCGTGCGCGACGCTCGTTATATTCTATATTCGCGCGCGGGAAAGCTCGCTCGAGCGGACGCGCGCTTATCTCGTTCCCTCTCTCTCTCTCTCTCTCTTCTTCTCTCGCTCTTCGTACAAGCTATAGGAGTGTGACAATGGCGCGTGCGCTGGGTTGCCGAGCGCGTATATGTATGTGTGTGTTGGAATGGGGCATTCAATTTTCACGCGAGCTTATCGTCCTTTTCAATTCATCGGGTTCTTGCGCGAGCGAGCGCAACCGTCGATGTGCTCACTGCCTTGTTGTTTATGGGGTGTCTGAGACTTTTCGACTTTATCGAAACAATGTGTATGCATGGAAGACCGAGGGGAGATTGGTTTGCCTGCGTTTTTTTTTCGTTGCATTCGATATCGCCTTGTCTTTTTACTCTTTCCATTTAATATTACTATCTTGATGATTTTTTTGGTTGTGAAAAACTTTAAATGTTTTCGCAAACATTATGATTTTAACATTTGTTTCGGTGGATAAATGTTGAAATTCATTTACAAATAGTTTTGAAAATTTACTACCTGTTGGTATAGTGACCTACGGTATCGAGAGAGTTTTGAGTCCTGCAGGGCGCATAGGACGAAAAAGGATCGTCTGCTGTCGAAAGGCCCTGCAGTCGGTAGGGAAGAACTGACTTTCTTCTTATTATCGATCATCCCAAAACTTTAGTTGCGCAAACGATTTTCGTGTATCGATCGGTAAACCAAAATAAACATATTTTTTTTTATCCATTGATGCGTGACACTAGTACAACATCAAACAAAAAATTAGTTATCTTATTACTTGAACAAAAACTATAGTTAAATTATTAAACTATCGTACCATTAACATTTACCATTTACATTTATTGGTTATTTTTACAATATTTATTATTTAAATTATTATATTTAACAACGTTTACTCTTACAAATTTTTTTAATTGTCTTATAAAGAACAAAATTTCAACATACAGTACATCCGACCACTATCCCAAACCTAAATATTTATTTATATACTACAACCACCATACTCCCCACAGCCCACCACGCACCGCGTAAATCGCGCGTGACGAGTCTCTCTCTGCCATCTCAAGCTCTCTTTCTCCTCTCTCCTACCAGCATTCCCCTCATTACCGTGCGAAAAAAGCGTGAAAGAGCTGCCGAAAGGCGCACATGAACCCCCCATCACAGCAAAGAACCTAGAGACCGAGCTTGCGTGTCTTACACGTGACCTCTCTCTCTTGATATTTTTTTCGCTAAATTCAACGATCGTTCACGTCCGTCCACGCGGAACACACGACGATGACGTTTCCTCGTCACTCGGGACCGTGCTCGGGAGTATACCAACACGCTTCCGAAACTCATATCTCTGCTGGCTTGCTTTCGCGTGCGACGCGCGCTCGCGCGCTCGCGAGAAGTGCAAGAGATCGGCTCGTCGCGATACACGACGCCAATTAGCCGCGGGAGGCTTTCGTCGTCGTAGTTCCCGCGACGACAACTTACAGTGGTAGTCGAACCAACCAACTAGCTCGTGTAATAATAATCTTACGTTTTCTCTGGGCTCTTACACATAAAAAAAAAATATATATATATACAGCGCTAGACGTTAAATTATAAGCTTAATTAAAAAAATTACACGATGTGTATATTAACGTGAGATCTTTTTCTTGTATGGTTACAGGTGCGGCGTAGCGTCGTCAGCGAGCTGGACAGAGGCACATCATCGGCATCATCATCAGAACGCTTTCGGAGCCACGACGGCTTCTTCTTCGACTCGTGCTGAACAGCAGAAGCAGCAGCAGCAGCAGCAGCCGGAAGTCCTCCCCATCATCATCATTACCGCGGCGGCGACAGCAGTTCATCGGGAAGCAGACCGAGATTGCCACCCGGAACTCTGACCTAGCCTACGGAGAGAGACGTCGTCCCTCCTCTGCAAACACCTATATACGCGTAATATACACACACGTACACACAAAACACGCGCGAAATTCTCCCTCTCCTCTTCCCCACTCCTCTCCCCCACACAACCCCGTCTCAACCACGTGCAAATGATAGTCGAGTTATCTAGTGTGCTCCAGTTCTCCGAGTTTCCATGATTTGTCGTCGTTTCTTTGTTCTGTTGTTTACATAGTGCGGTGAGCGAGATAAAAAGAGGAAGATTTTAAATTAAAAAAAAAAAAGAATAATAATAATAATAATAATAATAAAAGTAAAAAGAGCCCAGTGTGATATAAATCAAATGATCATTGTTAGGTGATCCGCAGCAACGCAGTGTGATAGGTATATATATATATATATAAAGTATATATAAAAAAAGAGTATAAATAAAAGAAAGAGGTATACATAAAAAAAATATATATATATACAAGCATATGTATCGTGTCGTGTCCATGAGATGAGAAGAAGATTATTCTGAGTGGTGATACCGTTTGTAAAAGTTCTGAGTGTCCGAGAGTGCTTCAAGAGGATTATTAGTCAAGCTGAGAGGAAAAGAGTACAAAAACCCGAAACAAAAATACGTAAAATAAAGTCTTTAAGAAGTATAAGGAATAAAAAAAAATAATAATAATAATTAAAGATAAATCTAGAAGAGGATCGAGTGCGCGTAAGAGTTAGAAAAAGCCGTGTGTGTGTGTGAGAGAGAGAGCGAGAAGCAGGAAATAAATTTTCGTCCCCGCGATTGTAAGAATACAGCCTAAAACTGTTAGACGACGAGTGCGCGAGTGACTGGCCGCAGCAGCCACACACCCATAGCCATAGCATGAGTTCGTACTTTGCGAATTCGTACATCCCGGATCTGCGCAATGGCGGGGTCGAGCATCCTCACCAGCACCAGCAGCATTACGGCGCCGCCGTCCAGGTGCCTCAGCAGCAGCAAACGGTGCAGCAGCAGCCTCAACAGGCGAGCGATCCCTGCGACCCGAGCATGCTGCGGCAAACCGGCGGTGTGCCGGGCCACCATTATGGCGCTGCCACTGGCCAACAACCCGGCATGCCCTATCCCCGCTTTCCGCCCTACGACCGCATGGACATCAGGAACGCCGCTTATTACCAGCAGCAGCAACAGGAGCATGGCCTTGACATGGCCGGTTACAGGGCGAGCTCGCCGACCTCCGGTATGGTGGGCCACATGGGCCACACACCGACACCGGTCAACGGCCACCCTAGCACCCCAATCGTCTACGCCTCTTGCAAGCTCCAAGCGGCGGCGGTCGATCACCAGGGTAGCGTCCTCGACGGGCCCGACAGTCCGCCCCTCGTCGACGCCACGCAGATGCACCATCAGATGCATCCTCAGCACCCGCACATGCAGGCCCAGCAGCCCCATCCGCAGCAGCAGCAGCCGCCGCCTCAGGCGCAACAGCCGCCCCAGACTCATCCCCAGCAGCAGCAGCACATGCAGCAGACGCAACAGCACATGATGTACCAGCAGCAGACGCAGCCGACGCAGGCGCAGCAGGCTGCGATGCATCCGCAGCAGCAGGCCCCACAGCCTCAGCATCAGGGCGTCGTGGCGTCGCCGCTCGGACAGCAGCAGCCGGGAACGCCACAGAGCGCAGCGTCGACGAATCTCCCCAGTCCCCTCTATCCTTGGATGAGGAGTCAGTTTGGTAAGTCTTTTTGCTTTTGGTTTATCGCATTGATCAATTATATACAGAAAAGCGGGGTATAGAGCTCTGAAGTCGTAGCTTTTGTGAATGAGAAAATTAAAGTCAATAAACTAAACTTTTCTTGATTCTGAATTGTTTGAAATGTAAATTGTATCCAAAATCGTAATTAGATCTGTTTAAATTACTTCTTACGTATAAATTAAAATAATTGATAGAGAACTTGATAGATTGATAATATATTGCAGACAGGTTGTCAGATTTAAAATGCAACTTTTTATATAGTTAAAAGAAATGATCAAACGAAAGTTTGCTAGTAATTCCTAACTGAGAAAAAATTCGAAATTGTTTCTACTATATGTGCTCTAAATTACGCATATAATGTAAAACGAGAACACCTAAGCGACACACGTATCATATAAGCTTTTGAAAACACTCGAAAAATTTGTAAATCGCGTGAAATACGGGGAAAAATTAAAATTACGGAACGATGTCATGTGGCAACGGGTTCTCATAAAATTATATATACGAGTGACACAAACCCGACCGCTCGTGTACGTGAGGAAACTTTCGAAAAACCGACCCCCGAAAAGCCAGCCCCGTATAGTTTCACAGCAGGTATACATACATATATATACATACATATACGTACATCAGACTCGGTAGCCGCTGTGCGTGCGGTCTCTGCGGCTTTCGAATTTATGCAATTTTACCGGCTCCCGGTGAAAACTGGACCGCGGACAAAATGTGGCGGGGGCCAGCCTGCGGCCCGTACAGTCTGCCGAAGCCAGAAATAGGCGTAATGTCTCCAGTTTTCTAGGCACATACACAGAGAGAAAGAGAGAGAGAGACACACAGCCGGCGTGTACGAGCGCGCAGCGCGACTTGAGTTATTTATTGCCCTGACCTTTTAGCCCGGCCGCGCGCTGCCACAGACGCACGACTGTTTCGCCAGAGAGTGAGGCCAAACCCGTACACGCGGTGGATAAAAGTTGCGCGCATACTATACTCGACGCTGTATGTATAAGTATATACGCGCATATATGTATATGTACTCGACGTGTTGTTTTTTTTTCTTTCCTTCTTACTACTTCTTTTGGGGAGGAGTTTAATCGTTTCGGTATAGACCTCGACGGAATTCTCCTGTAGGTTTTTGCGATGTCGAAGACGCGAGGATCATGCAAAAGTAGATGAAAGCGATTTACGCGGTCTTACGCTGTGAAGCGCGAAAAGGCGCGGCGAGTTTAGAAGTGCGAATATATATACGTGGGTAACGTATGTGTTTGTGCATGCGGGGTGATGGTTATACCTTTTTTGCACGCCGATTTTTGCTTGTGTAATTATCGTTTATATCGGGATTTGTATAATGTTTATTAAATGAGATGACGGTGAACTTTTTACGAATTTAGTTTTTGCTAAGGAAAGATGGAATATTCATTGCCGGTTTAGTACAATTAATGTAAATTATAATGCATTATAGCAACTAAATTAATTGGATGATTCAGATAATAAAACTTTTTTAAATCGTGATTTATTATTTCAAATGTTTCTAATCATTTATAAGAAATAATTATACATGGAAATTTCTTTTTCCAACAAATTCAAATTTTATGTAATGCTGATCTATACTGTATTTCTCTAAAAATCTCCACCATTCTTATACAAACTTACGTAAAATCAAATTCAACAAACCCTAAACTAAAAACATCATCCCCCAACGTAATATACTAATAACCGACAAAAACCTCACCCCAATACCGAGATCTCTCCAAACACAACTAAATATCTCGGTCGGAAATCCCCGAGCGCCCGTGGTCGAAGGATCCCTTCACGCTCCTCAATACATGCAACACGCGCAGCAAACGCGCACCGTCACCGCACCGCCGACAAACGACGCAACGAGGCTCAAAATTTACGACTGCCATAACGAAGTGATAATAGACCGGGACCGTAATTTATACGTCTTCGTCTACCCAGGAGACATCGGGCCCTTTTTCAAAGAGGTACACAGGTTGCTATAGAGCCCGCCTGTAGCGCAACTATGCTCTCATTCCATCGCACTCTATATACAACCCTAACGTCGCTCTATATAACCCAATATTGCTTAACTCGAAGGCCGAGGACGTATATGAAAATTATCGCGGTTCCGAAGACGCTTTTCAAGGAGAGGGTTTCCGAGAGTTTAGGGGTATATGTTTATCGAGTCGCAGTCGCAGTTCGATTTCCGTCGCAGTGAGATACGCATATACACACGCCCGAGGAGAGGAACTTAGGATAAGTCAGTATATACGCGAGTGCGAGGGAGCTTCCGTGTTCTATCGTAAGGGTGTATATAGCTACGTCGTGTGGTTATCTGTGATAGCTTGGTTATAACTTGATCCAAAGTTTTCGGCTGGGATTGTAGTGCTTCTGTGCATAGCCGATATGATAATGTGTTGTTGTGATAATTTTTTATTTGTTTTTGTTTGTTCATTTGTGGTATACAGCTGAATATTTCATCGAGTGTAAAGTTTTGGTGGAAAAGTGATAATCATCGGTGTTTTGTGTTACCATGGAATATTATTGCGTCGATGATAGAATGAACAGTGGTACGAGATATTACATATTTTAAATAATTAAGATAATAATTAATAGCCACCCGATCCTATCGAAATAAACGTAACTCAGAATTTAAATTCCAAACACTTCAAAAAAACGCGTTCAAGCTTTAAAAAACCATAAGCTCCCGGTAAAAAGCCACTCGTCCCATCTCTCGGCCAACCTCGTAAGCTGGCCCCAACACGCTCGTCTTCCCTCTCGATATATTAAACACAAGCGGACTTGTTCGCCGATCGTCGATGCGCAGGGCCGATAACTATACACACGCACATAAGAGGGGGGCGAATCATCTTGTTGCATGCTGCTATATAGCCAGCGGCCAAGCGGCGCGTATATATACAACAACGTACGGCCAGTAAAACACATACAGGCTCTCGCCTTTGCCAGTCGAACGGGCATCGAAGAGAAGTGAACAAGGTTCTTGCCTTGCCTCACAGATGTCGGCACCTTGGACTTTTCGAGCGACGAAAAACCTGCTACCTTTCCCTTCGCGTATACATATACATGCACCTATATATATGCGTAGCTACTATACGTGTGAAATTTGCGCAATACTGTACACAGGGATTTGATCCTATATATATAAAAGCTCGGGTTAAACGCGAAAGCGGCCCTCTCTTATATTGACCAGATCCCCATGAATTATGCAAACCCCAATTTCCTACCTATATAAACGCAAAACACATCGATGCGTTAGCGTATGAGGTTTATCCAATACACGATGCTGTTGCTGATTTCTTTTTTTTTTCTTTTTTTTGACGATGGCACGATTATCGAACGCAAATACATGCGTGGGATAATGCGAGCCACGTATAATGTACACACGGACGGCAAGGCTTTTAATAAGAGGCGAGGGTAAGTTTTCCGAAATGGCTGTTTTTAACTCGGTAAAGTCGTTGGCTGTACGCGTGTATAAACAGGCGCGTTGGTAGGCAGAATTCCACGCGAACGATGTGATATGGTCGTTTTAACTTTTTCGTGGTTGGGAGGTAATCGATAAGCACGAGCTCTGCCACGTGGATATAATGTCGAGGATATATTGGATGAGTAAATGTCGGGTGTAATTAAAGGTATTTTTAAATGCCGAGGTATATATAACTGGCGAAATGGAAAATATCGTTGTGTGTGTGTTCTTTATTGGTGATCGTATATAATTTCGATCTAATGGTTGTATGATGTACTTTAACGTAAAGTTGAATTTATATATAGCTATTGGTAATTTTGAATAATATTTTAGAATATCTTTACAACACACATTCTAGTCTGTTCCACCATTGGGTTTTAATATAGCTTAGCATCATGCCCATATAATAAAAATAAAAGTTTTCTAATGTATACTTTTCTATTTACTAATTACAAGTCCGCTATAGCTTATCATAGCTATATCCCTTTCACAAAGTCTGTATTTAAAACAATATTAATTCCAAAAGTTATTATTCAAATCTCCGCCATTTTTCGATCCCGGAAGCCAGCCATTAAAGCCGATCATGACGCCTATATTCGTGCTCACGCTCGTCAAAAGATATATGATGTCGCGCGCTACGCATTATATTCCTTCCGTATCACAACAGATTGTTATTTAACGTACGTTAAAAATCAGATATCCGCTGCAAATGATGAGCCATTACTTCGTCCCGGCCACCTATATACATATCGACTTTTACATCAATTTCCATCGCAAGCCGTCTTTTTTGTTCTTTTTTTTTCATCCATTTACCGCGACACCTAAAATCACAATCTGATGCGTTCGAATCAAATTCCGAGGCGAATGAAAAAATAATTTCTCTTGTTATCGGCGACGGCAGATCTACGGTATAGCGCGGTAGTGCGCACGCGCGCGTATGGCTTTTGGGCGTATAAAGGCGTTGGTATATACATATATATATATATATTGTTCGTTGCGCGGCTTGGGCACGCGAGTCTCGCATTACTTGTACCCCAGCGCCACGTAGTAGATTAATACTTGAAATACGGCCGTGTAATTTAACGCGCTGCGCCTCTTCGTACCGATAATAATATGCATTACAGAGGTGTGCGTGATTGTCATTGGGTCGTGGCCCGCGCCTACCGTCGGAAGTTATATACTGCCTTCTTATATGTGTATTATAGTCTAGAATATTTTGATGGCGTTTCATTTTAGTCTCTATACGTTAGTATATAAAAAATATTAATTTTCGTTAAATTTTATATATTTGTTAAGTCGATATAAAATGCAAAATTTTCGCTATATATATTATCTTAAAGGCGAACTATCAAACATATTTTCCATAAAGTATAATATATAATGATAAATTTTCTCGCTTCCTTATACAAAAATATCATATGAAAAATCACCGACACCTATATATATATACCGTATATAAAACGTTCAGCCATCCGAAATTTCGAATTCAAGATCTCGATCCACCAAATAAAGTCATAAATATTCCTCGGAATTCCCTATAATCGCATTAATCTTACAGGCGTATACATTCCTCCTATATATACCTCTCAAACATTTTCGAAAACTGGCTGCTGCTGCTGCTGCTGCTGCCACCGCTAAACATTTAATCCCTCTTCTCGCGTAAGCATTCATTAGCACGCACTTATATCCTCCGAAGGATTATTACAAAACCTCGATAGCCTGTGACTTGGAGAGAGCCGAATATAAGCGAGATGCACGCACGCAAGCTTTCTTTTACAGAATAAAAAAAAAGGGAACGAATAAGGGCCTTACGCGCGCGTTCACGGCATGAGGCCTCGCCGCGTCTTTCTGACTCTCGTACCTGCAGCAACAACGGTGCTTTTAATATGCGCGAGATAATTGCGATGTGCTCCGCCCCGAGATTTATGGCATCGCCGCCGTCGCTCTCATAAATATGAGCGCGCGAGAGCTTCGAGAAAGCGATATACATTGGATGCGATGCTACCGTTAACGCGCGCGTATGTGGACGATTTCACGGATTTCACGGATCCTTGCGGTTTTTCTTTCTCTCTCTCTCTCTTTCTTTTTCGTGAGCGCATATTGCGTTACTCTTTGCATGTCCGTGTGGCTCGAGTTTTATATATGGAAGTATGACGTTTTATGGCTTGCTGGAGTTCATGCTTTTATACGAGGCGATTATTATGGGCGCGCGAGGATGTAACGAGATTGAGCCAAGATGTGAGATCGAGATTGATGCGTTTTTCGATATCGTTTTTGATAGTCGTTAAAAGAATTTTTCAGATTTCTCGTGTCTGGTAAATGAATTGGATTTATCAGAAATGCGCGTGTTGTGGGAATGATGTCGATGTATATTTTGTCACGGTAATGGTGTTAAAAAATTTGTCAGCTTTCATATTTTGGGTTACCTTATTTTTTAAAGAATGACTTTCTGCAGGTGAGAGTTGTAATGTTCGAGCGCAATGATAATTATCGCTAATTAGCAAAGGAGGTTCCCAAGTGTCGTATATACACGTGCGGCTATCGATATACATATATGTACGTACGCGTGTATAATGGTCGGGTTGGAAATGAATATTAAAAGTTGATAGTCTCTGTAATTAAAAACGAATTTTCTCAATTAATGAACTAATGTTCCATCATTATTCGTCCATTTTTAAATTAAAAAAATGTATTAAGCAGTCATTGAATTTATAAATTCTTTATCGGGCGTGTTTCGTTATATTATTAGATGTTCCAATTATAGCTGCGCGCGTATACATTTGAATTAATTAAACGCAAACTTTTAATAAATTAATATCATCAGTAATAACTTTGTAATCTGCAATCATGCACAATTAAATGCACGTTGGAGTAATTAAATTATAAAAGCTCGTATTTTTCAAACACCGCAGCGTCCATGATTAAACCAAAATAAATCTCACAAAGGCACGCTTATAAAATCGAACTCGAAAAAGTCTTAATACGAAATTATTTTCTCAACCTCCCTCCCATTCATACTTCCTAACTCATACCATGTGCCCCTTCCCAAACCAAAAAACTACCGGATATCGAACCTCGCTTTTCCCAACTCCCAGACAACGTAGTCACGCGTAAAAGGCCGCATAAATCACACACACGCGCATCCACACAAGCGCCGCCATCTGTCCTCCCCGTATCCAACAAAGACCGAGAAAAACATGAGCGCGTATAGAGAGAAAAGCATGAGGGACTAGAGCAACTTTCTAAAAATTTTCCCCGCATCTTTCTTTCTCTCAGTCTCTCGACCTTCTAATTAGCAGCCCTATTCTCCTTCTTTCTCTTCTAATTATTTTCCCCTATATAATATTCGGTATACATACACACACGCAGCGTAGTATATACCAAAACGAACCATAGTAACGGCAGTGATGAGGGGCCGGGCTTAAGACGATGATGAGCGCTGTGTCTCGTTCTAAAAGAAAAGAAGTAGCATGCAGACGGTATATAGTGTATACTGCACGTATATATGTATATATATAATACACAGAAAACGATACGCGCGAAGGGAAAAGGCAGGGCGAGGGAGGAGGTGGCAGCAACAGACGGCCGCTAGTAGTGTATATGTGTATATATATATGTGTGCAAGGGACGTGAAGGGGAGGAAGGGAGGGACAAATGACGATGATGGATGATCCACGGAAACCCCCGCGCTCGCGCTACGTTGCTTTTTGAGAGGCCCGCGCGCGCGAGTGAGCGGCCGACGCCCGTCATGGCGTATACCGAGCGAACGTTCACTCCCTCTGCATGATATGCTTTTTGGAGGGCCTTTTTTACCGTTTGCATCGTTGTTTTTTGCGCTTTTTATCTTCGGGCTTCTTTGGCCTCTTCGAATATCAGTTATGCAGTTTTGTATGGTTTTTTGAAGCAGCATATATGGTTAACGGATTTTGAATGATAAGTTTAGTAAGGTATAAAATTGTTATTGTAAATAGTATAAATTTTTATAAGTATATATAGTCAATAATGTGGACTATGTAAATTTAATTATTCAGGTTACCTTTTGATAGAAACTTTCTACGTACGAAGCTGAACCGTATAATTACACGATCAATAACTATGGCGGAAGTTTAATGCCTGTCCTACCCTTTATACATATAGAAATGAAATTACGAAAACTTAGGATAAATCAATATGATTCGTCAATTTTTAAATTAACAAAAGGAAACTTTAATCTTTACATCGACGACAACAACAAAGTTCCAGAAAAGTTCATTCGCGCAAAATTCCCTGCATTCTCCCTCTAGCTTTCAGTTTCCCTCTCGCTCGCTCGCTCGCATATATTCTGCAGAGTTCCTCTCTTTTCCCCGCTCGCGCGCTCTCGCTTTCAGACTCTCTTTCTCTCCGCGATATGGTTAGCGAGATATGACTGCCTTCTTTCTCTCTTTGGCGCGTGTTCCCGCGCGCGACGACGGCGACGTCTGCAACGGCATATAGTAGCAGCACCAGCAGTAGCCTCGGATTTTTCTCTCTTTCTCTCTTCCCGCGAGAGTACCCCGAAGAGAGAGAGAGAAAGAGAGGAGAACGCGTTACGCTGAGCGCACGGCTGCAGCGACGCCGCGTCGACGCTATCTCTTATTTTCTCGAACCCCCTCGCGTTCTTGCTCTCCTCCTTTTTTCGTTATCCCCCGCGCTTCTCTCGTTTCTCCTTTTTTCCCGAGAACGTCCGGTTTTCTCTCTCTCTCTCTCTCTCTTTCTCGCGCGCTTCGCTCATGACGAACAAAAAAGAGAGAGACTTCCCTCCTATTTGATTCGCGAGAGAAAGAGTGGGGAAGAGCAGAGGGAGAGAGAGAGACAGTGACTGCTTTGTTCGCGAATTTAATTAAGGGGGCGCGCTCGCGCAAATCCAGCGAGTTGCCCTCGCGCGAAGAATTTTAGCCGCGTTTTTATCCTCTCCTGCTCTCACACTCGCGCTGTCCTTCTTTGTGTGTATGTGTGCGACGCTCATCTCACTCTCTGTGGCCGCTGCAGAAAGAGTCTTTCTCTCGCCTGTGCCCTTTCCCCCCTGTTCTCTGATGAATGAGAGGAGAGCTACTCGCGCCCCCCCTGTGCAACTTGCCCGTTATAAATAATTCAAAGGTTATTAAAATAATGCGTCCTTAAAGGATATATATTCCCGACACCCTGAAATGAAGAAGATGATGAAGAAGAAGAAAAAAAAATGAAACGAAGAAAGCTCAGCCTCAAGCGACAACTAATGTGTTTACATCCAAAGTAACGTTTATAATAACGCTGGTATACATATATACGGTTATATACGCGCATCACTGCCATTTTTTTCCGCACGCACGCGTCGCACGCAGTCGTATCAAAGTGAAATCCCTTTGCAGTCGGCCGGTGCCGGATGATGGATCTCTGCGCACCGTCGGTATTCCTGACTCGCGCGCACGCGTACGGAAGCAAACGCTTATAGTATATATATATATATATATATATATATACGTGAAAGAAGGCGACACGTGTCCCCTCTCCTAAAAATAATTCGCTTCTACCTACTACTACTACTACTACGCCGCCTTCTTCCTTATAGGCTGAGCACGTGAAAGGAAACGAAGAAAGAGCTGAGCTTTCCTCTCTCATTTTTCCTGAATATACAGGAAGAGAGTAGCACACGGTGAAAAATGAGGAATTGATTCCCCTTCGTTCTTTCTCCTTTGAACTATCGCCACATATATATACCCTATGGGTTATACGGTTATTTTATCTCGCTCGCGTTCAGTCCCACGTGCGCGCACCGCTGCACGCGATCGAGCGGTTGAAAAATGCATGACACCGAGTGCACTATATAGGGCTGTGCCGCCGCCGCGTTATTTTAGCTGCATGCGCGATAATCGAACGTCGACACGGATTGTATGTGTGTGTGGTTGAGGTAAATGAATGTGGTGCGAAAGTTTCGTTTTAATTGTACGGTAATTTTCTTGGATATATGCTGTTATAGTGAATGGATTGTATACATATACGGTTAGGTTGATTTCGTCATTTCGAAAGGGAACGGTTATAAAAGTCGGATCAAAGTTTTTTTTTCGAAAATGATTTGTCGGTTTAATATTGAAACTACAGTAACGATTATTGTAGTCCCGGTAGCTTTCGGTATATTAATATGTTTATGCAGTTGGTATACGATATTTTTCAAGGCAATCCATCTGCTCCTCGTTGCTCTTAAATAATTCATTATTTAAATTAACAGTATCGTATTTCCAAAACATATCACAGCTTTGCATTTTTTCAAAATAAATATACCCGTCGCACGAAATTAGGACGTACCCAAATCGATTTCACTTTCGTATATTATGTATATAGGTACCTATACGCACCTGTAATTTGCGCGATCGCTCGACGAAAAACGTCGACTTCCTCGAGAGAGTATATACATATATATATTGAGTACAACACACGCCCTCCGGCCCTATACATACATGTATCTGCGATACGCAAAGCAATATAACGTAACACGCTTTCGATATCGACTACTTGCAAAGCCATGTATATACGTATATATATCCTCAGCGAATTAATAGGATCGATGGGCCATGGCTAATCGTCGGGTCACGTTTTCAAGGCTACTATACTATACGTTTAATTGGAGCCAGGGCCCCGCGTGGCTTATTAGCGGCCCGCAACATCCGGCTATATGGCCACGTCGCGCCTCGCCGTTAATCCGAAAAGTCCTGCGGCCAACGCTATATATATATGCGACTATACGTCGCCAGGCCGCGAGCCTATATAATAATAAGCAGGGACGGGGAATCTCGCGCATATACGTTCTGTTCTCGCGCGTTCCGTTTTCTTCCTTCAGAGAGTAAGAGAGCGAGAGAGAGAGAGAGAGAGAGAGAGAGAGAGAGAGAGGTAGGTAGACCCATAAATCTCTTGGCATACTCCAGGGGACATTTGATCCTTGCGTAACCCAACGCCGTTAATTTATTGCCTCGCGTTTAAAGTCACCTTCGTCCGCGAGAAGCCGAGCGCGTGAGGCAGAAGGAGGGAGAGAGAGAGAGAAAGACGAAGAGAAGGAGAAGACGAGGAGAGGCGAGAAAGAGACAACGACGACGACGTCGCGTGCACTGCAAGCGCGGATCTCGCTTATATTCTGCGTGCAAAACGTGCGCGTATGTGCAGTGAGTTGGCTACATGCGTTCTTAAGGGCTGTCTCCACTCATTTGCTCGGATAAACAAGTTTATCTATAACAATACTTCAAAGCGGACGCTTTCGGAGCCAGGCGCCTTTGTGGTTACATGCCTACTCGCGACTGTCACCCGCGTGTACAAGGGAAAAGGATAGAGAGACAGAGTTACATGCTGGGCCTACTTGTGCGGTCAGGACTTTCTCAAAATTTCGGTTTATTAATAATACACCCAATGCTCATTTAAATATGTGTATATAATTAGTTGTTAATCATAATTATTATTTCAATATTTTATTCTTCGCTCGTGACATGCGAGAACGAGGGATAAGGAGGAAAATGAGGCTCAGTTAAATTAGACCGCGCGTTTATACGCAAAGCGACCTGGGGAACGACTGGAATCTGGGATTTCGGCCCTTTGCATCTTCAGATGATTCGTCTCCGGTGGGCTGAGCGAGTTAAATTTAAATCAAAGTACATTCTTTCGTATATATACGCGCGCATCACGAGTCAAGTCGCGACTCTCGTGGCCGTTAATCTTTATTATACGTCGCGGTTCACTTTATTTCGCTCGTTCCCATTGTTAAGAGCTGCGCGCGAAATGCGTCATCGGCAACAACAGCGGCACTTGGCTCAGGCACGTCTCTCTCTGTCTCTCTGTCTCTATATATCCCACCTCTGTTTTTAGCTACGGAAAAAATGTTTAGTTGCACTTGACACGTGCGCTATGTGCTCTTGCAAATGCGCATGACTACATTCCCCTACGTGTCATTAAGGTAATAAGACGCTCGGGACGCGCATACGTGTAATTATTAGCGTAACGTGAATTATTCGTTTGCTTTTACTATTCAAATGTACAAACAAAATGGTATATACGGTCGAGGGCATTGATCATTGTGTCATGTGTTGTTGGCAAAAGTGACGTGTGTTTTTATCGCGCAATGATGATCTTGAAAACGATCAAGTTCATTTCCCGTTCTTACTCGAATGTTTAATTCTTAATCAAATATTGTACTTTTGCAATTTTATGATGCAAATATTTCTCTCGCAATCTTAGTAACGAGGTTAACTACAGTATTTTAGATACGCTAAAATCAAACCTCCATCCTCACAATAGTCATGACAAACTACAACCTTCCAAAAAAAAGAAAAAAAATATCTAACTTTTTCTCTCTATATACTTGTTACGCGATGGTATACCATGAGGTATATATCACCATGGTTAAACGAAAAAAATTCTCTCGTCGCGCCGTGTAGCGCCTCTTTAATTAACCCCACTTGCACATGCCTGTATCTCTTTGGTACAGCAGCCGGGTATAATAATAATACCTACGCGACCGATCCGCTGCTCGGTACGATGCACCTCTTCTTCGCGTCTGTGCGCGCGCGCGCGCGACACGTCGTCTTGGATTTTCGCCTTGCCGCAGCGGCACTACTACTACTGCGGGCGCGCGACTGGCACGCTTTGAGATTCTCGGCCGCGCGGGGAACGATTTATGAGCGGCGTAACCTTTCGCGAGCTCGCACGAATACTTACGTGTATGTATATATATATATATATATACATGCTGGTGGGTGAGAGTGTATGAGTGTGGCATGTGTATAATACGAGGGACTGAGTGGTTGGAACGATTCTTATATGAAGATAATTGAGTTTGTGAAGTCTGCGGGTTGAAGATTTGTGATATATTTTTAAAAGTCTTATATTACATTTAATTATATAATACATATAACCTTTTTTAGATTAATTTTAAACATTCGTAGGTTTTGATAATTTTATTTTTATTACGAAAAGGTGAACCACAGACGAAGCTTATATACCTGTATACAAGTAATAAATATACAAAACCTTTCGCTCAATAAATAAAAACAATCTCCGGCAATCAGAGCAACCCCCACGATTTCCGCAACGCGTACACCGATATACCATCTCATATAATTCAGCAACAAATGAGCCTCCCGCTGGATTATCGTTTCAACAGTTGCCCTCACACGATCGCCCGGGCCGTTTCTCTTTATCCCTCACTCTCGTCCCTCTCGCTCGCAACCCTCTTCTTTCTTTCTTCGCAACTCTTATTTTTCCCCATATATATACATATATACAACCCACTTCTCTTTCTCGCGTGCGCTTCTCTTCAAGCATCTTGTGATTTACGCCGCTCTCTTGCTCTCTCTCTCTCTTCCTCACTCGCGATCCGTTGCTCTCTCGCGTGCAATCTTCTTCCGACACGCGCGCGTTCAAGACTCGCGTCTTGATTAAGCGCCGCGCGCGTACTTTCACGATGTGTGCGTGTGTGTATGTATGTACGCGTTATCACACAAGGCGGCGCTTGCTTGCTTGCTTGCTTGCGCGTGAATCTAACATCGATAATGTAATTAAACGCGATTGACGTTTTGGCGGTCCGGTGGGCGATTTATGCCTGCACGCTATGTCGTATTAGTCTATCGCAGAGCGCATTCATTAGATAGGCGCGAGAGTGAGTTGTATATAGCAGGCGAGACATTTAAATTTATAATTTCATTTAAATCATTTCTATATACACTATATAGACTTTACTATAGCGTATGTGTACATCCGTTCCAACTGAATAAATACCTATATATATATAGTTTCTGCATAGGAGAGTATGTTGTATACATCACAGAAAGAGACAGAACTGAACCATGAAAATGTGGGATAAAGGTTTCAAAGAGCGCATGTATAATTAAGCGTATGTGCACACGGCGCACGCTCGGTATTGGTTTGTGCTAAAAGCTGGGGATCTAGCCTTGACGTTTTGTGGTCTCCTTCTGCAATAAACATATATGTATAGTATATCCTATACAAATTTGCAAAAATTTCAATCAACGGCGACGCAAAAATCTTCGTAACCACTTGACCATTTTGTTCGGCAATTTGTATATATAGTTTTCTGACAATAAATCAATAGTGACCCACTTTTAACGATCCTTGTACCTTTAATTACAAATTTCATAAAACTTCGTCTCAAACTGTACGCGGAAGCTGAGACAGAGAGAAAGCAATCTCAACGCTCGAAATACCAATTAGGAGCCATGGCGCTCCTCATAATAAGCGCGTTATACTCGAACTTATTAAATTTCCTCTTTCTCCCTGCGGCTATCTGACTCTGGCGCAGTAGTATATAGCTTATATGTATACGCGAGAAGTATAAAGGCAGAAAGAAAGCGTTCTCACATTTCTCGGTATTTTTTGTCGCTCGCACCGGCCTTGGAGAAGAGCCTAGAGATTGTTAGCTACCCGAGAGAAAGAGAGAGAGAGAGAAGCTGATGCTGCTGCTGTTGCTGCCGCTCATGCGAGTGCCGCCGCGAGCCTAGAGATTGGTATGCTGTTAATTTGAGAGAAAGAGAGAGAGAGAGACGGAGAGAGGGAGAGCAAACGAGAGCCCGAGGGAGGGCTTATATACGTTCCCAGCCGGGCACACGCGCGTTCGCTATCTTCCTCCTTTCTCTCTCTCTCTCTCTCTGCTCACGCTCGCCCTTTCTCCTCCTCGTCTTATTTTTTTTTCGCCGCAGCCGTTGCTGGGAGAGAGAAGGAACGATTCCGAAACTCCTAAGAATTCTCTCCGTCTTACTCTCTCTCTCTCTCACGAGAGAAAGAGAGAGAGAGAAAGAGGAGAAAGAGAGGGAAGCGCCATCCGTCTTCATCGGCCGACAGCGCGACTGGCGGCGTTTGCCTCGAATGCTCACCAAGGAGTTTTCTTCGTCTTCTTTGCTCTTGTTTTTTTTACCAACCCTCCACCTCCTCCTTCTCTTTCTCCCGGATCCTCGTCGTTCCCGTCTGCTTGCTCCTCGCCTCCTCGCTCATCCCACTCTTTGAAACTCCGTTGGCGAGCTGTACGGCAACGCCGAGACCTAACCCTTTTGATATTATACTCCGAGCAAGCTATATATATGTATACATGTATACGTATATGCAGGCTCTTGAAAAAGTTTTTTTTTTCTCGCAATACTCTCATAGCGCCTTTTTTTGGCGCAAGTGCGGCCGCGTACTCTCTCCGGGCGGTACGTAACGACGTTACATTGCGCAAGCCCGTATATATATAATTATTCGATGGTCCCGTGTGATTACTATGAATATGTCAAGAGCGCGAGGGTCGTACCGAGGTTGTAGTTTCGTATATTGCAAAGCTAATATTGAAAAGCTATCATTACGAGAATTGTGTGGTTGATGCGAGCGTTGAAGATACGTGTAATTAAACGGTGGGATTATGGTTTTTATCTTCTGCACGTGCTGAGGAATCGTTGGTGTATATTTACATTTGGTTCAAAAAACGTTCATTTTGAGGTTCACGAAATACTTCAATAATGTTTAATATGTAATCAAATATTTCCAATTCAATTAGATAAAATTTAAAATGTTCTTCTTAAACATGCATTTCCCAAGGATTACTAATGAATTAAGTGCATTCATCGCATTCGAATAAAATATTACTCATATTAACCAACCTCGTATCTCATAAAAGCACAACTGTGCGGACGGCACACGATAATCTCAAACGCGGCAGCAGAAGCTACAGCTACTTTCGCAATTCCAAAACGAAACACGCGAAATTTACACATTTTAAAAACTCGTCCCCTTGCGCGTGTCTTGTATATACTTTTTCCGCTCGCGAGATTAAAGCTCACCTCGCTCGACTCGCAATTAATTATCTCGATTCGAAACTACACTGCAGCTGAGAAACGAGTGGCGATCGCGATATACATCATACGAAAACTCATACGTCCACGTCGCATTACGTACCGGTTAAATCTTCCGAAAAATGTCGTTATTCAGCCAGCGAGCAGGATTATGCGAAGGCGAGGACGACTCGACGCGCGAAGGGAGCAAATAAAAACGGCGGGAGTTGCTCCTATGCAAATATATATTTACGTGTGGGTATATCCACACGAGAAATAAAAAGAATTTTATTTTGTATACTTCTTTTTCGATCTGATGAATGATATACATACGATATCAAGAAATGGATAGAAATATATAGATAATTTTGTAATGTCAATTAAATATGTGTACTAATTATGAGTTAGCTGCGTGGTATTTAAATAGAGAGTTGAAAGAACAACAACCGTTGTGTTTTCTAAATAATCGACGATTTATTCGATTCTAATTTAAGGCTCTTGACACTTAACTCGTAAACAAGGATTAACCAAGCCGACAGGCGTCGTCTTTATTTGCAAAACAAAGTTTCTATATTTAAATCTTACAAGTAAATAAGCGCATCTTTCTTTTTTCCACTCTCCGAAAGCTGCAATCGCTGCAACGACAGCAGCCGCAGCCTTTCCAAAAATTTCAATTTCCGTAGACACGAGTACTATATATACAGACCGAATGGTGTAGAGCCAGACAGAGATAGGGAGACCGCAGCGAGACAGGGACAGATATGAGAAACGAGGGAAAAAAAAACAGATAAGGCACACACAAGCTTCTCTCTTTCTGACTTTTTCTCGGAATATTCGTGCATGTATATAAGATTCGAAGGCGAGCGTTATTAATGGGATCTTGGAGGAAGCTACGCGCTCGCAACAGTCGCCGCGTCGTTGGATTCCGCCCGCTGTTGGCTCTCTCTCTCTCTCTCTCGCGCATATATACAGCGACGACTATGATATATAAAGTCCTCGTTGGCCAAGTGACGGTAAACAGCGCGGTAAATAATCGTCCGCGATAGAGGATGACGCTTACCTGGGCCCCCTGAGAGGGGGACTTTATATATATATATATGTAACCGCGCACGAACTTTCTGAAATGTAATCCCACGATCTTCATCGGGCGAGGTGTTTTTGGTGACGATGGACGATAAAGAAATTGTCGCGCGCTTTTTCTTCTTTTAATGGTTCTACCAATTTTAACAGTACACTTTTTACCGCGCTCCAGGTGTCGTAGTTATATACGTTCCGGTTAGGTGTTAATGTAACTCTAACTGTATACGTATGTAGTTGAATTGAATATAGAGCATGAGAACGTAGAAGAGATACAAAGTTTTCTGCGTAGATAATACAATGTATTCGTATTAAACGTTTTGCAGATAATTGGAATTTTACGCTTTGCCAAGTGCAAAATGAGCAATTAATTCGCGGAATCAAAAGGGATATTTGAATATGAAAAATGGAAATCTCGATAAGCTCGTATATATAAAAGAGTATATAGGTGTGTATAACTTAAAGCGCATTTTTATTTGTCCGTATATATACATACATTGACCCAGTGGAGAATACGATAATATTCAATATAATCAGTTACTCAAGTTTCGCGCTGCGCGAATGTAACAAGAGAGGCAAGCAGCGCACTCATAGAGTCATGCATATTCAGATTTTCTAAAATAGGAGGCTAAAATGTATATACTTTATACGCGTGTGCGCGCACTCGCCTAAGTGCTTATAGTGATTTATGCGCCTCTGCAAGAGAGTTTATTTTTGTTTCAGCGCGAAGAATAATTGTCAATTACGAACCTTTGATTGAAATGACTTGCAAATTGAATAACCTGTGTTTGCTTTGCGCGCGCCCGCGCGTCGGCTGATTAATAGCTCGACGGTGCCATATTGGTGTTATTGCCAGTTTCTTACACATTTAGACTCACTCTCTCTCTCTCTCTCCCTCCCACTCTTACTCTCTTGCTCTTGCGCGAACGCGCAAGCCGTGGTAATTTTAACGCACCCGCGCGATTGAGTATAAATATTATTACACGTCTTATTAAAAAAAGAACAGTGTCATAATCACTATATAAATTATTTTTATCTCCTTTTAACCGTTTCGTATCATAAATCTCCTTGCGAATCTCTCGAGATAATCAATGAGCGCGCGAGCCAAGTAGAAACAATTTTTATTGGCTAATTAAAGATAAAATAAACGACCAATTTAACCATCAATCTGTTTGATACCTTCTCGTGTGGTTTATTCTGAGCGAAATTGATTAGTATAGAGACATAAATTATCGTGCGTATAGTGAGACATAAATTTTACCGTTTAGAATATAACTTTCTAACGAAGCTTATTAAAATAAAGTAGTTTTTAAGCATTTCGTATTCATTTCGCCAGGTGGGAACAAAAGTTTGACTAATTTAAATTCATTACTCGAGTAAATTATGCGACAACATGCGAAATTACAATACCTAATTAGGCTTTATTGTATAAAAAATTAACGTATAGGAATATTAGAATATCGATTCCTTTTTATATACACACCGAGATTAAAACTCTCCTATAATTTCTTCTTATAGAAATTTCCGCATTTAATTAAAATCAAATTAATGATTTACGACTATTGAATCTAACCCAAACCGGGATACACTGATCCCGATAAATCAATTTTTTAAAAGACGATACTTGCTCCAACACAACCTAACCCCACCGAATTTTCTTGCTGTTCACAGAAAGGAAGCGAGGCCGGCAGACGTACACGCGATACCAGACCCTCGAGCTGGAGAAGGAGTTCCACTTCAACCGCTACCTGACCAGGCGGCGCAGGATCGAGATCGCGCACGCGCTCTGCCTTACCGAGCGGCAGATCAAGATCTGGTTCCAGAATCGCCGAATGAAGTGGAAGAAGGAATCGAAGACGAAGGGCGAGCCGACCTCGGGCGACGGTGACACCGACATCTCGCCCCAGACTTCGCCCCAAGGTTGAGCCGCGCTAACGGCCGCCAGCGCCGTGGACGACTGCGACGACGATGATGTTGGCATTACCATCAGTACCACCAGCACTACTACCACCACCGCCAGCGCGACCATCAGCCAAGCGATGCGAGAAGAAGAGGAGCTAGACACGAAGCGCAGTGAGAGAGATAACGAGGTATCGCTAGTAGAACGGCAGGTGACGACGATGCCTCCTTTCCGCCACTACCTCCTTCCCCAAACCGACCTCCAAATACACGCAAATAACAACGATGACGACGACGACCACGACGACGATCAACACCACCACCACCACCACCACCACGGCGACGAGGAGTTGTTGTTCATCCCCCCTTCCGATCGCTATTACCAGCCCCCGAGAGAGTATCCCTACTACTACCCGTGAGAAAGATTATAGAGAGACACATACATTAATATACAATCACACAGAATGAAAAAAAAAACAAACAAACAAACAAACAAACAAACACAACCGCAATGACGCTTATCTTGTCGTGTTATTATTAAACAAAAAAAAAACACAAGCTGCTCGTACCAAATATTATTGAACGAAGAGATGTAGAGAGATAGTAGTAAAAAAAAAGAGATGTCGACGGTGAGATAAAACGGACACGGAGTGAATCGAGAGTAATGCGAGATATATAGAATTTATATATTAGTTTCCGGAGTGAGTGAGTATATAAGAGAAAGAAAGGGAGATATAGAGAGGAGAAAACAAACCAAGGCTTTTTTTCTACGCGATGTGGACGTGCGTGAGAAGAGAGTGAGCAAGGCAGAGGAGCGACACATATGGCCGTCAAGAGAAAGAAAGAGAGAGAGAGAGAGTATATACATCCACGACGCTCGGCACACACCGGGAATGCGCAATTATCGATGCGAAATCACATTGATGCGAGCGAGAGAGTAAGAGTGTGAGAGAAACTGGATCGCATGCTAATCAGGAACCGCGTTAACCTCTATTACGTTTAATCGAATGTAATTTACTAAAGCCTATATATTATTCAATGCGAGAATGCGAGTCTGCGACGACGGTCGCTCCGATCGGCCGATGTATTATGTAACTTAAAGCGAGCGAGCGTGCGTGTATGAGTGAGAAAGAGAATGAGTGCATATATATATATATATATATATATATAAACATATATATATATACACTGTGCGCGATTGGGTCATGATATGCGTCCGTATGAATCCAAAGGATGCGCTGCGCAGCAGAAGAGAGGTTTTATTATTTATTATATCATTATTATTCTCTTATATCGGTAAATATATAAATATATATATATATAATTAAAAGATTAATTAAGCGAGAAGAGATTGAGTAAATATACACGCGCTAAGGGGCGCTAAAACGTCGCGTATAATGTATAGCGTTTCTTTTTTTTTGTGCTAGTTTGTAATAGGGATGTTTGTTTATTATTATTATGTAATATTATATATTTTTTTTTGTTTCTTTCCTCGAGCGGAAGAGAATCGAGTCCCAGTTCGACTCGGTCGCGGTGGCTCGGCGCGAAGGCGTGCTAAAGATTTTCATTTTTTATTTTCCCGCGGAGACTATATATTATAGTGCCAAGTGCGAACTTTAGCAAACGAAAGCAGGCAATTTTTGTTTTTAGTATGATATTTCGCAAAACGAAATTATTGTTTTGTCGTGCGTTGCGAGATAGAAGGTATACAAGGTTGTAGCTATGTACAGTGAAGTATAACTATCCCAGTGATTCGAATCAGCGCTAAAAAGCGCCTGATACCGAAGATATATATATTAACGCAATACTGACATAAAACTCAAACAACCTATAAACTATTCTTCTCGCGACCACGTGTGCGTTTGGTTCTTTATTTACTTTCGGCTAAGCAATATGGGAAATGATATAACGCGTTTAGCGTCTGTAGTATATATATATGATAATTTGGCATGCTTTCATCGTCGCAAGCTCATTGCAAGGTCAGTCCTATAAGAATTACGGGTATCTGTAACGTTTCGAAAACGCGATCGGTCATCACCAATAGGCTTTCTCGTATACGCAGTTTCACGCGTGAGCGCGTACCAAACTGACTACCGTATATAGTATAACAGCCCATTAAAAAAAGCAGAAGAACAAGATACCGGGTGACGATGAATTATCGAATTCGCACGGCGAGCAATCGAGAAATTCCGAGGCGAAAAGGTACGTCATCGTCGTGTATAAATATATATACATATATATATAAAAATATACCATTGATGACAAACCACACTAACGCGGGACGACGCCGATGATTGTATAGAGCTGACTATGTAGTTATAGCACGTTGGTCACGTATGTAGATTTTTTTTTGTTTCGTGCGTCTTTAGCGTGTGTGTCGTGTCACTGCGCCTCGAAGTGAACGCGACTCGCGACCTTGATCTCGGTTTCATTGAGTCTGTGTGAAGAGAGGAGAGACGGCAAAAGAGCGCAAGTAAAGACGCGCGCGCGCGCCGGTGCGCGGACAATCGCGTCGGTACAACGAGAGTCGATTAGGCGTAATGATGGTCTATATAACGTCTCTCGCAATGACACTACTGGGCTTCTTTGTCAATATACGCGAGTATGTACAGTCTTTGATCTGAGAAATTGGCTGACAAAATTCCTGAACGATCTGTATATACGATTATATTCGAGCTGAAAGATAAAGGGTAGATATTAGAAAAAAAACGCGTTTAGAAGCCTCAAAATACGCGTCCTTGTCTATTTTGATACGGTGCGAAACTTCGTCGAGTATACGAGAGATAAAACAGTTCGTGATGACGTCTGTGCCTTTATCTTTCAGATTCAGATTCAGAAGAGAGGAACAAAAAAGCGTAAAAAAAAGTTATCTGGAATTTTATCTCGCGTGTCTCGCCTTTGAGAACAACTGATAGGCTCGACATGAAGTATAGAGACGTAACGTCTGGTACAATTTAAGCAGTATACAGCATGTGTGAGTCTTAAATTACACCACTCGTAGCATCTAATTCGATCAATTGTTCTCAACAATGCCCTGATAATTCGCCGATATTCAATTCCTCCGCCCATCGCGATCTCTCTTTATTTTACATTCGCGCGTTCGTTCCCCGGGTCATTCCGAGTACGGGAGGGTGGAGTACAAAGAAGCCCTGGAGTCGAGAAAGAGCGAGTCGTTTTCCGCCTGCAATCGACTGGACGATTTATCGGCGCTCGCCCGCCGCGTGCGCGCGCGCGCGCGACTCCCCGTGTAAATACGCGCGCGTAGTTCGGACGCGAGATAATCGACTGGTCGACCGCGATTGTTCTCTTGTAATAGACTTTTTCCTCGTTTTTATCCCCCCACCCCCACCTCCGCTCCCTTTCCCTTCCCTTATACCGTATAGGAAGAATCGAAACCCCTTAACTGCTTCACGGACACGTGGCTAAGTTACCAATACGATACGATCGTACGCTTTTATTTTCTCGTTCGTTCTTCTTCCACCCCCTCCTTCACTATATGTTTTTTTTTTGTTTTCTCCATGTAAACGCGGAACTTCCTATACACACATACGTATACATACATACATACACGCATATGCACACGCGCACACGAAGTGAGCAGTCGTTTGTACTTTCTTTTTTTATTTTTTATTTTTATTTTTCGTTTTCGTCGTATTTTCATCTCTTGTCGGGATATTCGGAAGCGCGCGGCACGTATATATAGGCAACGCAGGATATGACAAAACCGTCCGAATATACTGACAGTTGATACAAAAGTTCTACGTTTGTTTTGATAGCAAAAAGAATAAAAAAACAAAAATGGATCAAAAACAATATCCAAACCGAAATACGTAATGATGACTCGTGCGCGATTCAAATTCGATATATGAGATACGCACACGTATAGATGTAATATATAAATATAGTCAAGTCGATGTGAACCCGGTGAATGTTTCCTGCAGCGTTTCAAAAGTGCCGCGGGGCTTCTTGAGTGCATTGTATATCGTATACATACAAAGTATATATATATAAATCGCGAATCAATCATACACGCCGCGAGGATATTCTATATACATATTTACTCTACTGTATACGTGTAATCGAGTATCAATCGGTTATTTCCTCCCTTATTTCCCCCCCTTACCACATACACATACACATCATAAACATTCAACCTTCGTTCTTCTTTTCGTTCGAAAGTCGGAGGGATGACGACAGAGCCGAGGGGTGAGAGGGATTTCGGGAGTACGCGCGTATACTCGTATAATAGCAGTATAGTAGAGAGAGAGAAAAGAAAAACGAATCCCCGGTCGCCGATGTAATAATAAGTACCGCACGCCGCGGCAAAAAAATGAGAAAATACTGTGCTGTGTTGTAAAATTAGTTCGACACTTAGGTTTTTATGATAAATGTATAAGCAAAAGAGAGAACGAGGGGAGGCGTTTAACAATATGGCCGGACACGCTGCGAGAGGAGGAGAAGTATATATGCAGTAATGGGCAAAAATAAGAAAAAAAAACGATATACGTAATTGAGATAATACCTTAATATTATTATTATATATACATACACTGAGTAGGAGGCGAGAGTATTCGATTTTTAGGCGAGGTGTGTAAGATTTTCCGATACGATGCGAGATGCTATACCATTGTCCACGCGATCCACGGCTTCAAATATTAAATTGAGATACAATGAAAGAGTGTAATGGGTATAAAGTTGAAATGATAAAGAACGAATGATAATAAAAAAAGAATGTAATAAATGTAATGCATCGAGGCATCGGTGGAACAAATCTGACTTTCAGTTATACGTTTCCTTGAATTTACATCGTATATATATAAATATATAAATATAAATACGTGAACTTTTTTCTTTTTTTATACGAATGTGTGTATAGCGTATTATTTCGTTTCTTAACCCTATATATGTAAAAAAAAACGTTTGTACATTAAAAATGATGATGATGATGATGAAATAAACCCAAGTTTCGCGAGATGATGACGATGACTTTACGGCTTCACAGATTTGTCCGCATCCTTCGTCCTCGATGTACACATACCGATATACGTAAAAATTGCGGGCCGAGCGCGGCTCGCAGCCTTCCTTACCGAAGAGATTTATTTATGTAATTATATTCCACTTTGGTAGAGCAACGAACTGTATAAAAAAAAGAAGAAGAAGAAGAAAAAAAGTAACGTCGAAACTAAAAAAAAAGAGAGAATCAAAGAGAGAGAGAGAAAAAAAAGGTATAATATACACACGCCGAAAATGTGCGAGCGAGAGGAAAATCCACGAGGCGGGCCGCACGTCGCGAAGCTCATTCGGAAAAGCCAGGGCGTCGATTTTTGATCGGGGGACGAAGGTGAGCGCGAGCGAGTGAACGAGCCTCCCTCGCGCCGATAAATCACGCCGCCTGTACGATACACATCGGAGCCCTCGTATATATATATATACGTGTGCGAGCGAGCGAGTGCGATGAAAGTGGATAACGCACTTCGACGCTGTTCGCTCGTGAGCACACGAGGCAGTGCGAAAGAGAGAGAGAGGGAGAGAGATTTTTAACCCGTGCGGCGCTCTTATGTGTATTTGCATTTCGACGATTCGAGCTCGATATCGACAGTTTGCGTTCACGACTCTGTTCGTGACGAGTATTTCGGCTCTGTTCTCTCTCTCTTTTTTTTTATTTAACTTCGCTGCACGCGTGCGTATATATTCTTCGCTCGTTCTTTCTTTTTTCTTTTTTTTTTCAAGTTGCGGTTCATCGCCGATTCGTGCGGTGAGATATTCATCGGTATATAAGATGTCGTTTGGAATTTTGGAATATATAAAAAAAAATTGTATATGCATGAGAGAATTATTATTATTATTATTCGATATAGCTGCATAAATTAATCGAAATTATTTAAAAGAGAAAAATAAAGTGTTAAAAATTAAAAAAAAATATAAAACAAGTGTTTTCCTTTTATTTTTTCGTCAAAATACATATACACACACATATTTTATTAACTCATTCATTCATTTATTCATTTTTCATTAATTTCATCACATATATATATAAAAATGTAATTGATTGTTGACTTTACATCATACAACAAACTATACAATTCATATATAGTATTCGTTTTCTTTTTTTCAAATATTGACGAATGCACCCGCGCCCTCGCCTCGGATATATCACGTGCCACCACAGAGTACGACGAGGAGGGGTCAGTGAGCGCACGATTCTCGCGTCGACATCACGCTCTCGTCACGAGCGCTAATTGTGCATTAATCAGTCGGCCAATCTATATGGGTCAGTTAATAACGGCATCGAAGTAACGCGCGCGCGCGGGGTGCGGCTATGTGTGTGCATGACGCGTGTGCGAGTGAGTATGAGAGAGAGAGAGACAAAGCTCAAAGATTTATGACCACCTCGACGCGCCGCTGCCGTGTTTACCATTGTCGTTGCAACACTTCGTGCGCCGGTATATATAATGCGCTCTCCGCGTATACCATGAGGGCCCTCGAGCCTTGCTCTTATATATATACTATATACATTGCCGCGAAGCTCTCACACGCGGTGTGTCGTGATAAGTCTAACCCTTTTTTTTTATTAGATGGAAAAGAAAAATTCTGTAGGGTAAACAGTAATGATGCATTAAAGGGTTTCAAAATCTTTATGAGTCATGCGGGAGTATATTTAAAATTATGGGTGAACGAACGGATGAAAAATTTATTTTAATACATTGTAATTGAAATATATACAAAGTATATGATGAGTGAAATTTACTTGTGGTAACTGACGCAATTACATTTTTATATTACTTTTTTTCATGTAATTTTTAACTTTCGAGCTATCGAAAAATTTTTTTTCTTTTAATTTATTGAAAAACAAATGTTGAGTAGAAAGTTGCTTTAAGGTATAATAAACGCTTTTTCAACTTGCAATTTTGGAAATTGGCGGTGGCGCGCAGCACGGAATTTAAAAATCGATCCTTCGCTCTGCATTTTATATTTCACAAAACGTGCAATTATCCTGTTTTCTCGGCGTCACAGTGAAACCGATGCAATCGTGAATTGACCATTAAGGCACATCGACGTGCGGCCCGTTATAAATTACCAGTATACAAGCATACCGGGGTACATACATACAGACTCAATATACGTAAAAAAAAAAGCTCGGCGAATATCGAGTATACGAAAAAAAGAAGGTGGCGAGTGAAGCAGAGAGGGCGAGAAATTTTCGAGGTAGAGTTGAAAAAAAAAAGAAAATTGCGATATGAAGGCGAAAAAATTTTGTATCTACTGGATCTTTAATAAACTATACTTACATTAGGTAAATATGTGAACGCGGTGAAAAGATATGTGTAGGCTTAACTATATATATATAGGGGTATAAATGCAAATTATATATTTTATCTCTATTCGTATCTACCCGCGTATAAAAAAAAAGTTAAAAAATTGATGATTACGACGATATACGTAAAATAAAGGAAGCACGGTGGATGTGTATGTAGAGTTCGTAAAATAAAAAAAAAGCAGAGCGTGAAAAGTGCGAATGAGAGAAAGATGCATTACCGAAAGAAAAGAAGAATAATGTCACTTTAAGCTAGCCCCTTTAATAAAAAAAAAGTAAGCTGTAACGTCTTCAAAAAAATCTATACAGATCCTTAAAGTTTAAGCGAATTAGATTGTAAGTGGAAACATGGCGTTGTTATAAAAGTCGGTTTCAGCGGGCGGGGGCGACGGTGACTAAGTAAAAGATAAAAAAAAACAGATACTTTTTTCGAAAATAAAATAATCTCAGCGAATAAAAAAAAGAATAATATAGTTTCCGACTTGCAAATGATCAAATGAAGTATACTCGCTGTACAATTTTTCCTTGATGTTGTATCGATGTTCTCGTGCGTAAAAACGGTAAAGAAAATCGTGCATCACCAAGGGGACACATTACGTCTAATTACGTGAGCTCACGATCTTCTTTCAACGCTGAGATTAAAGTAAAAAAAAAGGCATAGCATGGAAGAAAAAAAGAGAGAGAGAAAGAGCGATTATAAGTTATAAGCGGATGAGAAATAAAGTGGAATGGCGAATAAGCGATATGAGAAGATCGTGGCGGAGTTTGCGGAGATGTAAATACTGTAACGCTATATAATTATACCGAATTGCCCGCAAAAGCCAAACGAAAAGTCTTATTATATACAGATGCATATATAATGGTCCGTATAATGATATTATTTAGTTGCGTAGTATTTATTGATACCATATTATTATGTGTTATATATATACGTGAAAAAAGGGGAGGACACTACTTGTTTTCACCGAAATGTCTATATATAATAAATATTTTTCACAATGCAAAAAATAAACTGAGAAATTCTAGTTTGCGTGCAAACGTATATTTACCCCACGTCACATCGACGTCTTTCTTTTTCTCTCAGAACTTTTCTTATATTCGTACTTTATATATACACATGACAGCGTTTCGGCAAAAACTAAAATAAAATAAAAATAAAAAGAAGTATACCGAAAGTTCGTACTGTTTTTCACGAAACAACTGAATAAATAATATTGTTGATTCTTTTTTTTTTCGTTTTGTTTTTGACAAGTACACGACAGCATAGAAAAAAAAGACACGAGCCTCGTCCTCGCTCGCGCAAACTCCGAAGAGTTCCTGGCCCCCTGTCCTCCGCGACAGGCGTCATTATGTAGTCGCGTGTAGTTTATGGCTCGGTAATTTCCCCAATCACCTGATAAAGATTCGTACATTTATCTTCCCAGTATACGAGAACAAAAAAGAAACAGAAATAAGAGGAAAAAGATGAAATATAAATTATTCTATCACCGAAAAGGATCCACGTACATTCATTTCGAGGCCTTGATGAGATCACGTCGCGATTATATACGCGCATATAATATAGTCACTTTCAGAGTTGTCGCTTGTTATTAGAAATAATAAAAAACCCCACTGTAAATTTGCAAAAAGAAAAATGGCCGTAGAGACGAAAAAAAAAAATTTGCACTTGACGTGGTCTCATCGACGGATCTCTATCGTACGAAGACTGATATATAAACCTTGACGAAAATTCGCGCAAACTTGTATAACGAAAAAAAATAGATCCTGGTGAGTTAAATTCAACTAAATGTATAATAATAAATAATAAAACAAAAAAGAGAGAAAAACATTTTGAATAAATATATATATAGCGCGACGTTGAAGGTCTCTATACTATTAGCGCAAAATATATATAATATATGAACGTTTCGCGCGTGTGGGTATATACGTATATGAGAATATATCACATATACGCACACACATGCGCGAACCGTATAGTGTGTGTGAAAAACCGGTTGTTGTATTCACTCCTGCGCGCGATTATCGGCAGGGCAGAGTATATAACTGCGGCATAGCAAGCGAACGGCGAGACGTCTGACGTCGCGGCATTGAATCGCGTTATCCACGCGAGACCACCTCCCACTTGTATACGATACCGCGTAGGTAATGTAGGTACCTGTTTAGTAGATTTAACGACGATGACCGATAAACAAAATAAAAAAAGTAACGTATAAACGGTAGCGCCAGAGTTTATTATAACACTATTTATTATGACGTATATCTTGTAAACGAAGTATACTCTCCCACGCGCCCCGATATGGAAGGAATGAAAATTACAGGAGTGTGTAGGCGATATTCGTATATATGTGTATGTATTTACACGGTTTATTCATAGTCGGATTATTGTGCAAAGTCACGATGCAAAAAAAAATGTTATAGTGTAAAAATGACAATATTGCGAGAGCCGCGACGTTGACGCGAGTGCCATCACTGACCGATTGTCCTATTGTTTCTGCAATCACTTTCAAAATGCTTTCTGTTTCTATATATATATAAATTTTAATTGAAGAAGATTGTAAGAAACACATTATGTATAGCTTGCATCTAGTCAAAGTATTCGATACATATGTAATCTATCAGTTATGAGTAATTCCTTGCATATAATTTTCATATATCGAATAATCGATTATACAGCTTGCTGTAAGCTTTTTGCAACTTCTTCAATTCAACGTGCGATGAATGAATGAAAATTTATTCATGTCTTATCAAAACATCAAGACCACCATGAGTCTTCATGGTGGTCACGGCAGCGAATATTTGATAAATCTTATCAATTGCTGCATTTAATGGAGTTCTTAATTAATACAGACTTTTCTGCGAAGCATTAGACTCGGTCAGTTGAACTCGTTGCCCTGCCGCATTAACAAGCCTCTAAATAAAGTGAGCACCTTCAACGTCCTTTCGATTCTATATACACGTGTATAATTTTAGAAGCCCTTGGCTCTTTAACGAGGCATGGAAAAGTACACCGGGTGAATGAAACACGTGTGTAAAGATCCTTTCATAATTTACGATTGGAAATGAATAAATATCAAGCCAAAATTGAAGCGTATTAAATTTCTTCATTAAAGTACATAGGTGTTATGTAAGGAAACATTTACCGAGAAAACAAAAATCACAACAAAAAAATTTGACGAACAAGCACAAAGAAATAATAAAAATTCATATATGGAAAGAAAATCAGCTGCTATTTAATAATACAGTATAACATAAAAAACAGATGCGCAAAAACAAAATGATGAAGAGGTATAAATAAATAAAAAAAAAATTAAATAAAAGAACTATATGTATAAATACTGCAGATACGAAGAAGGTATATATTATAAAAGTATAAATACGAATACTATGATAATTATTATTATTATTACGCATTAACGAGAAAAAAAACGTAATTATTTTGTAGTGTCCAAGCAGCATGTAAACTAAGTGTACACATACGTACAAAAGAGGCGAAACAAAATAAGAGAGTACGAACGACGAAAAATGACGTACGACGATTGTGTAATTGAGAGGACGAAGACGGTCAAACTCGCGTGATGCTATGTATACACGTATATAAAAAGCAAAGAATAAGACACACCGTATATACTGTACACTCTAATAAACATTCATAAAAAACGCAAATACACACATACACACCAACATAACACACACACATATGTGCGCAAAGAGAAAAAAACATACGTACATAAATACATATACGAGTACACGACGAACGATATGATTTATGTATTATGGGCGCCGGCGATGGCTATAATGATAAATATAGTATTACCTGCTATTGCGTCGACGAGTCTAAACCATATTGTATTATATATAAGAGTCTGTCCATATTAATAATAATGATATTAATTATAATAACTGTGTTTGAGAACGAGAAATAAAATGTGGTTGAATATGAAAAAAGAAAAAATACGTGCCTCGTGTGTTGCAAACTCGATTCATCTTTTCTATATGTACACATTGCTCTATCTCATATACTTTGTTTGTTTTTTCCTCCTTCTTTTTAATTTAATTATACGTACACATTTTGATTTATATATATATATTTATTTCGATTACATATATACCGCTTGTTGTCATTTCCCCCTTATCCCAGTTACCTATATTTTTTTTTCTTATATACATACTTTACCGTTACAAACGGTACGAATCATCCTGTACAAAAATACAAGAATACATCGAAATTGGCATTGGCCATATACGTATTAGCTATATAAGGCATATGAGTATACAGTGCATCGACTCATTTAAAATCTCGAAGGATCTTCGTCAGAATTTCGGTTGCCTCTGGCAAGAGGGTGAGAGAGAGAGTAGAGGTAGATCGCACATGAGTGCAAATATCGCAGCGGTCGCAAGAGTTTCGTCAGGTGGGTATAGGTATATACGGCCCTGGGGGGTCCAGACTCTTGCTTTCTCTCTCTCTCTCTCTCTCTTGAGTTTGCATTCACACGTTATATCGCAGCCGCAGCAGCCGCCACCGCCACCGCCACCACCACCGCGGAAGGAACCATTGTATAATCCAAGATGGCCTCCACCTCGGAGAGGATTATTATTGGCTAATACGAGGCGAGAGGCTCCGCCTTGGCTCATGGCTCGTGACGGGATGATTTATTGGCTTTTCTGTCTGTTCGTATAACCCGTGCAGCACTAGCGCGCGCGAGCGAGTCCGCCAGCAGCCTATATACCTATACCTCTTTCTCTTGCTCTCCTCTACTTCTTCGATCTTCTCTTCTCTTCTCTCTCTCTCTCTCACTTCTCTTCTCTGGCTCGACTTCTGGGGTGCGTGCGCTGGTGCTCGCTCTCCAACTTGATCTGCGGTCCTTGCCTTCGTCGTCGTTTCTGATTTTGACGCGTTTGCCGCTTGTGGCTTGGCTCGATGAACTTTCTCTCCACGCCTGCTGTACCCTATATGTATACTGCAGTAGACTCTTGCTCCATGTGAGTCGCCTGGATTTTCGAAGGGAGAGAGGGGCATTGTTCCTTGTGGCTGGCGTGATGCATCGTTTCGACCTGATGATGAGCTGCTGCGAAGAGGATGAATGAAGGAGTCAAAACGATCATTATTTTCTATAAGATGGAGGCTCGGGCGTTATATGAATGGAGGAGCTTTTATTTTGATTGTGTTGGATTATTTTAGCAGAGGATTATGAAATAGAAGATAACTTTTTTTTTAATTTTAATATTTTTGAGAATTTCATAATTGTTATGTAGCATTTTATTACTTTATGACAAACTTTATTTACTAGATTAGAGTATCACATTAAATCATTTTATTATAATTATTGATTAATTAAAGCAAAATTAATTCTCTATTATGATTTTTTTTATTTTATTGAAATCAACGTGATTAAGTCTGGCAGTAAGTATTATAACAAAGTAATATGGATTCAGCTTTTTATAAAAAACAAAATTATGGAAAAGAATTGTTCCACTGATATTATAAAATTATATCTTTTTACATTAAATAATTTTTTTTCACTCTGTATATTTATACTTTAAAACGATTTATCAAAATTTTATCATATATAAACTGTATAATTTTCGATTATATACTTTAAACGCATGAAACTTCCAAAACCCATGTTCTTACGAAAATTGAGAAATTTTCTCCTTCCCTGCATTATATCAGCCGGCAATTTTATCCGATTTCCCATCTCCATTTCCACCATATAATCAATACACACACGTGCGCATCACCAATCCACCTCTCTTTCCCTGGGCATATTCCTCTCTCGCGAAATCACACGCGTCATCATCATCCTCTCTCTCCCTCCACTTCATACACACATACACATGCACATACACACTCACTCGGTGCGATGTATCATTAAATCGAAGCCTCATTACGATCAGTGGCATCGGCACTCGACTATTTATATCCCCCCACCCCACTTCCCTCTATCTATACACATTTTCAATCTCAAGTATCGGTTAGCCATCGCCTTTGGGGTCTCCCGGTGCGAATCCAGCATCAACGAACTCATCACCTCGCTACATCGGCATCAGCGCCTGATGGGAACACATGCATGACGCTCACTCGCGAGAGAGAGAGAGAGAGAGAGAGGCAACGTCCGATTACACCGAGGCTCTCAACGTCTCATTATGTACACGCTCGATATTATCTTTATTAAGGCACGACGAAGAGAGAGAGAGAGAGAGTCTTGGACGTTTTTGGCGCATGCATATATATACACACGCATGCATACGTATATATAGATGTGTATAAGAACAGGTGTCCACGGCCAAGCAAGAGAAGAAGAGCAGCGCGCAAAGTGTGTTATAATGCCTGCGGAGAGAGAGAGAGAGAGAGAGCAAGCACTATACGGGATAGAGCGATCATCCTGCACGAGACAGGATCGTCCACGTGCACGCAGCGAAGGGGAAACAACACGATACAGCGCAAGGCTATATATGTGAGGTGCACACACATATATACACAAGCTGGAGCTTTGACGACTTCCTGCGGCAGCAACGTTCTGCTAAGACTTTGGCCTTGGAGTGAATATTGTAAGTGAAACAGTCATTTCCTTTGAAAGTATTAATTATATAGAATAATATAGTGAACCGCGCGTGTGTTATTTTTTTTTTTTTTTTCATTCTTTCTTATTTTTAGGCCGTAATATTACGTGGCGGAAAATTGGAGGAAGGTCTTTTTTGCACGATGCATGAGCTTAGATATAATTTTAAATTGCCTGGTTATTTATTGTAATTTTATTCAGGGGATTAAGTGTACGGGCAAAATTATTTTATTTTACATAGTGTGAAGAGATGCGTTAGATAACGCTAGTGTACATGCTTATAACGCTGAATTTTTTAATTTATATATCTTCTAAACAAGATCATCATAGTGAAAATTAAAATTAATAATTTTTCTTGAACTACCCAAATTTTTGCTATATGAAAAAAATTTGCGTTAATAATTAAGAATTATACGATAACATGACAACAACGACCATTAAAAGGTAAATTCTCACCATAGAAAATTACCAGCAATTATAATTGTAAATTAGTAAAAACTGTAAATTATCGTCCGTCGAGCTCGCGCATAAGTAACTCTCTTGGCCGATAAATCATTATACGCGCGTCACCCGCGGAGAAAAAGAGTTCCCTCTCTTGCTTTATACTTTGAATATAATTTTGATTGGAAAAAAAGAAGTGAGCTCGAATTAAACCGCAGTAACATTAAATATAGGCTATACGAAATATCTCTGGGCAAGATAAATTATACAAGCCGCTACGCGCATAAATCACATTTTAATTGCATCGCGCGCAAGTCGGAGAGTCGCGCGAGAGTATAATAATAATTGCGAAACAATCATCGCGAGAGCGAGAATGACGCGGAAGTGATCTCCAATTAAATGACTTTCCACTCTCACTTCTTGAATGCGTCTTCGGTGCTGCGTTTGAATGTATATATACTATATAGCAATGTTTTGATTCAATGTAAATCTAGTGGTTGAAAAATTGAAAATTTTCGTTCATCTTTATTGATTAGTCTGTCACTTCTTGAATATGAAATCTAGATTACTCTGTATATAAGCTAAGCTCATGAGGATTAATGTTTTAAGAAATTTTTCCTTTTTCTTAATCAACCTGGAATTTAATTTACTCCCCTATACGTAATTTATAAATGATATTTATCAAGTGGCGAATAAAATCCATAAAATTTTTTTCTCTCATAAATTGGAGTTCAATACTATCGCGTGTTAGGGATTCATTTGAACGATGATGACGCTATCACGAAATTGGTAATTACACTCCCGGTCGATATATATTAATTATTAGTTTATTATTGTAAAAGGAAGTGCAATAACCTGCACTCTTTATTTTGCAATCTAATTCATAATAACTAACCGTTACCCGAAATTCTTTCTCATCGCACGTTGAAACCTACACAAACGTGCCTAATTTCTCCACGCAACCTTGCACGCAGTATAGAGACTAATTCGTCCACCGCTTCTGTTCACGTTGCAGGTGCACTCGTTCGTCGCGCAGCCAGCGGCAGATGGGTCATGAGAAGACGCGGCGCGTGTTGTAAAGGTCTCCACCCAATGCACCGCCTGGTGAGGAGTAGAAAGAGGAAGAAGAAGAAGAAGAAAGAGAACCTCTACACTGCAGGCTGCTCCACATTTGCGCGGCTAAGAGGACGAAGGAGGTGAAACTCGGTGGGAAGAGAGAACGAAAGAGGGAGAGGACGACGGTCAGAATTTATGGGCGCTTTATCACTTTTCCGGCCTTGTCTCGCCTCCCGCTGCCGTCGTCGTCGTCGTTGTCTACTCCTTCCAGCGGATCCCGTGGCATCTCGAGAGATGAACTTTGGCACTTCTCGCTGTATACACTTGCGAGGTGAGTAGCCCCGCGCGCGTGTGCTGAGCGCACGAAGTTTTGCCTTGTTTATAAGCGCCCGGGCGTTTTGTATATATATAAGCAGTGTGAAGAGAGAAAATTGCGAGAAGAGTGTATGACGATGGAGAAGTAAGAAAAAAGTGGCTCTTCGCATGTTTTCGAGTATTGATGGTGCGTTGATTTGCTTGATTTATCGGTATGGGTTATATACATGGTTTTATTTTTAGATTTTGAATGAAAGAATAGGAATTTCAAATTCGTTGTTTTGGGAACACTTATTGGGACCATTTCATTTTATTTACAAACAGCTTAGAATAGAAACATCTAAGGTACGAGAAGCACTAATGTCTATAGATAAGAGTATCAAACCAAATTTATTCGTGTTTCTCCGAAAGCCGTATGGTCTTATAGACTTTTAAATTTATGCGTCCACCTTCTGATCGCCGTTATATATATAGTACACTAACTCTGAGTTTCGCTTGCTTAGTCAGGTACAACGAAGCATCTGTAATTTGTCAAATAACTAACTATATTCTAAAATCATATTTTCAATACGCGCTCATAACATTATATGAATAATTAACATCGTCATTTGGATTTGTTCCACGTTATAAAATTTCTTACAGATCACGTTAAACCTCAGCATTAATAAAAGCATAAATCTAAAAGCAAAGTTCAGTAACGCTCAACACCTTATTTAACAACGAGAACTCCACCACCATCATGAACTCGCTCACTCTCTCGCTGCCAAGACAAATCATCCCCTAAACGCGCGGCCGCTCAAATCCTCGACACCCACTATCCGAGGACGACGACGACGTTACTGCGCTGCTATACGCCTCTTGGTTGGCTGTGCGCGTCGGGGCTTCGTTATGCATGAGCGTCGTTAGCGTTAATAGAGTGTTAACTGCCTTCTATTGCCGCTCGATTCTGCGCTTCGCCAGGGAGAAAGACCCGTTGCTGCTGCTGCTGTTGCTGTTGCACAGCATATATACATCTCTCGCGCGTATATCCCCTTCGGATACCCACATATATATATATATATATATATATATATTACTCTCGCGATCGTGGCGTCCCGCTGTTTTGCATATGGGGAAGGCATCGATATATCTGCCGTAGCGGCAGCCGCAATGCGATTCATATAACCGAGGAGGTAATTGAATGGGCCGTGTGTGCCCGCGACGATGAGGCCTCTTTCGTCGCGCGGTTGGGTTGGTCGACTGGATGGCCATACACGCATATGTATATATAAGCGATTTATGCGCGGGGTTACGTGGTATGCGCGTGTTTTCGCGCCGCGATGTTTACGAGTGCGGAATTCGATTAATGGGATGATGGGATGGTCGAGTGGGGAAAAATTGCCGGGAAATGGAAAAGGTTGTTAATGGGTTTTGGAGACTGCACATGCGTGTGGTTTTCAATTTATTTGAGTTTAATAATCGACATTGACCGTACGCGAAGATATATTTATGTTAAGGAGAAATTTGTATGTATATTTTGCGACAAGTTGCGCTTTTTTGCTTGAAGTTGGAATTTACATATGTTTACCTTTCAAGTTTCTATATGCATAAATAATTTATCGTAAAGGTTTTTAATGTTTACGAATTTTTCTTGAATTAATATAATTTGAAATTTACACTAATCTTAACAACTTTTTTTGAAAGACCATTAATAAAGCGATAACGAACTATTCTCGTTTTAAAACTACCAAGAAAATGTAATCCTACAAAACCAGGGTAAAAAGCTGTTTCCCAGCGAGATAAACAAGAAGCGGGAGAAAATTAAAAACAAACAGGTTTTTCTCAAGTATATAGCATGTCCTTTATAATACATATCGTTTACGCGTGGATCAGAGGACGAGAGACAGCTCGTAGAACGTTGATAGCGTTGCACTTTAGTCGGATCATTCCGCGCTCTATACCCCGGGCGCGTGTGCTCTCGCGAGTGGAAACGTCGAGAGAGGGTGCGAAGCGAGCCGCAGAGCGAGAGAGAGAGAGAGACCGACGTTGGATACATAACGTGCCACGGGACATAAATCAATAATATCGCTACCCCCACTAGGCGGCAACGGCGCGGTCCTTTCGTCTCCCTCTCGCCCTCTATACTCGTCTCGCTCGCGCACTCTCTCTCTCTCTCACTCTAGTGAACGAATATATATAGATATATATATGTATGTAACAGCGTGGCTGCGCGCGACGACGCCGGCGTCTCTCTCGCAATCAATGTTCTCGCATCTCTCCTCGCGGCGTCAGAAATTTTATATGGAGAGGAAGGGAAAAGAGGAACGAAAGCCTCCCCCGTCGACGTGGCCCTCCGCGTGATATGAGTTATGTCGCGTTTTAACGTCGGGGCTAATGTCGACGTGCAGAGGGCTCACACTGTGCGCGCGTTGGTCTTTATGCTGCTGCTCTTTTTTTTTTAGCTTTTTGTCGCTGGTGGTGAATCCTTTTTTCGGCGGTGGCGCACTGTTGTCAGAGGGGTGGACTATATAGGCGAGGGTGCGAGAGAGATAGAAAGGTTGGGGGATGGAGAATCCACGTGAGGATTTAATTATTTTTAGACTGTATTTACGGACTGAGTATTGAGATTATGGCGGATAAGGAACAAGAGGTTGTAGGGGTGACTTGTAATTAAGGAAATTAAAAAATGTTGGACGGGATTGTATTATAGTGTATACGAGAATTCTATTATTGTTTTTTTTCTAAAATATAAAATGTGATAGAATATTTTTTGGTCATCTTTTTTATTAATATAAAAATAATTATATCATCATGAGTTATGCAAAAATATATAAATAATAAGAACTTATAATAACGTAATTGTATTTGTTGTTAATTTTAAACTAAGAAATAGGTTATTCGATAAACAGTATATAAGGAAGTAAGTTGAATTAAATGAGAACGAAAAATAAATCGGAACAAATACCTTTCTAACAACTTTTCATGGCTTTTATGAAATATTAATAGTCGATCGAATTGACTGAGAACGAAAAGTACGACGGCTATTATTATCGAGAGACTAACAAACCCGTTCTCTGCGCGTAATTCAATGTTTTGCTTAGAGTATATTAATGCATGTACTCGCTGAGACATAAATACGTTTTAATTGAATGTTCATTGCGTATGTTGAAGTTTGTAGGCCGAACCGTCAAGTCTATCGTTTGAAAAATTGCGTGGCATGAAGAAAATATAATTTGAGGTTTGGAAACTAATAAGCGTTAAATTGCTAACTTATAATTAAAATAGCCATTATATTACAAAGTAAAAATATACAATTATAAGTTTATTCGTAGCTTTCATTAAACATTTATTTATAGGTTTGTTTACTTTTTAAACCGATAAATCATCTACTAGTGTACATGAAGAATAATTTTACCACAAATTCTTCAGACTTTTAAATCATTAAAAAAATTAATTATCTAACTTTTACTGAATCAATTTGTATAGAACACATCAACAAAGTGATGTTAACAAACAATTGAATTAAAAATAATGTGCATTATATTTATTATAAAGATATTTCAAAAAATTATATTTTTATAAATATAATAAAGTAATAAGTATATGCATAATATATATATAAAACATATTTTTGAAAACAACAATAATTTTTTCTTTATAATAACATTTGCTTGATTATTCAAAGATTCATAGTAATCTATTTTCTAAATAATGCCGCTTATCCCTTCTGTATCCCTACTATACATTCATGTTATAAGTTTGCCGTCGGACGACGAGCCCTTATACGGGTTGTGTTTAACTGTATATAAACGAAGAAATCTGGTATTAAAATATGTTTCGGTAAAAAATTAAAAAGTGAATAAATTAAAAATAATATGAAGGTTGTATGTTACTATATTATCTTAATTGTATAATATCTGGCAATAATAAATTAATCTTATTCACTGTAGTTGAATATAATGCTATTTAATTTACTTTGGAAAACCAAAAATATCTCTATATCAGTTTCATTATTTATATACACAGAAATCATAAAAAATACTCTTACTTTTGCATAACAATAGCATGAATAATAACGATTCATTTTTCGTAATGAAAATTTAAAATCCCGTACCATAAATCTCTCGTACTTTCCAAAACCACGTATACAAAAATCCAATACACAAACATATCGAGACCAAAATATATACATTCTCACTGAAAAATAACTCGTGAAACAGCGAGTGTTGGAAAAAAAACCAGCAGTCCTAACTCACGAAGGGCCGGCGACGACTATACGTATATGCGCGGGTCGACACAAAGTCGACGAAGTTAAATGCAAAAGCTTGTTAAGCCGGATTCGAGTGTATAAGGGTATTACGAAGCATTCTCGCAATTAGCGGGCTGGCGTATATATATATATATGCCCGAGTATAACACACGATGACGCCCCGACGTTATTTTCCCGAGGGGCCACCGCACCGCCGCTGCCGGCGGCGCATACTCCTCCTCTGGCTCACTCTACACTTTTCCATATCTTTGTCTTTCGACCGTGTGCACGAGTATGTCTCGTGGGGCTATGCCGCCACAGTGCCGCTAAATAATAAAAACTCGCTCTCTCGATATATTTATGCCCCTCGTGACTTTTGCGCGCTATACGCGAGAAGGGAACGACCGTGCGTATATATGCGCGAATTGAAAAGTAGAGATGAGAGAAAAAGAGAGAGAGATATAGAAAGATAACGGCTAGCAGTAGCCCTCGACAAAATAATTGCTCAGAGTACAGGAGAAAGTTTTAAATTCGATTTATTTTTCATTTCCCGAAATATTTTTTTCTCCGACTTTATTATATATCATGACCCTTTCATTAACGATAGGATGGGGATTTTTTCATGTTTCAGGAGAGCCACGCAGTCAATGCCAGCAGACGGGATAGTTCTTCATTCATATTTTAATCGAATCTCACGCGACTGTGGCAGCAAAGGAGAGTGAAGGGATTCACCATTTATCTCGAGGAGTGCGTGCGACGACGATTTTTTCTCCTCTCGCGTTTCAGGGCGGATTCCACGCCGGTATATATAAAGACGTGCATGAATTATTTATGAAACAAAGCACGATTTCTCGTGCACACGTATATATATATATAGATACACACACACACGGGCGTATGGTAAGCGAGTATTTATACGACGGTAGGGCTATGTTTATGGAGGAAAAGTGTGCTACGGTGTAAACTTAGTGAGTCCGTGATGTGGAACATTAAAATTGATGTCTATATCTTCTGTATACAGAGATGCGCGAGCGCGCGGCGAAGATGTGTTTACAACTGAATACAATATGGCGATGTCGAAACGGATAATATTTTCTGTATATTAAGCAAGAGTTGTGTTTAACAACTACTACTACTGCTACTACTGTGCTAGTTGCTGAGCTTTAGTGATGTGACATTTAAATAAATAAGAAATAACAGATGAACGGTGGATTTTGTAATGAATAATTGCAAAATTGTATATTTATACAATCGCGGTATTATACAAACAAGTTGTAACTGCAGTGACATAATAAAAGATGGTAAACATAAATTATAGAAAAGAAAATTCTCTTAGGAAATGGAAAACGCGCTTAAATATAATGCAAAAAAATAGTAAGGATGTTACATAGTATAATTTACTTGTAAAAAATAATTGGTCGTTAAACCCTTACATTATTTTATTTTAATATTTATAAATATATGAATACTTTTTAAAGTATGATGAAAAAATTATTCACGATTATTTTTAGAAACACTTCAACACTTGTTTTTAATTTATATAATAAATGCTTCAAATGATGTATCAGTAATATGTTTACTATTATTTCGTATATCAAAATCAAAGTCACTAATGGATTTCTGCAATATACCATTTTGAATATCACGAATATACTATCAGAATTTAGATGTCTCAGCGATTGTCATCTACAAAATTCTCAATTTCCCTGAGCTATAAATCATCGCACACTGTAAAAACAAAGACTGCGAATAAATCATTCTCCTCTACATAACAGCAACAGAAAAACAATCATGTATATACATTCTTGCGCTTATAATGCGATATACACATAGAAAAGTCCCATCACGTCGTCCAGCCTATAACAACAGCACGGCTATAACAAAGCAATTAGATCGGCATATATATACACGTACACTGCGTATACTACAACGTTATATACGCTCTTACCCTCTCCCTCTCTCTCTCTCTCTTTCCCCGTGTAACATCTGAAAAATCGCGAAACGCCGCGTCTCTCCTCTCGTCGTCTCACATATACTTTGCTTTTGAAAACTGGCGCCGTGTGTGCGCGGCGACGGCGTCGGCGGCCATCAGGCTCGTTGTTCCCCCTTGCGCGTCCCGCTCACGCACGCACACATCCCAACAGACCCACTGCTCTCTACGTTAAAGCAAGACAACAGCATAGGTCCCCGTTCGCGCGCGAGAGAGAAGCAAAGAACGAGGGTATGATGGTTGCGCAGGCGAGGCTAAGTCGAGCTCCACCCAGCCACTCGGTCACTGTCGTGGATAACGCACTGGGACTGGTCGGGTCGCGACGAGGGGTCCGCCCACGGCGCCTCGAGCGCGTACTCCCATTGGCTGGGCCATATCTCATCGGGACTATCGGCGCGGTGAGCGCGCGCCCCCCACGGCTATACACACACTCCGCGCGCTCGCTTCTCCCCACTACTCCAGCTAGCTAGAGAGAGAGAGGAAGAGGGAGCGAGAAAAAAGACAGCTGCTCGTGTATACGTACGGCCATGTATCGAGCGAAAATCGCGGAGAGGTGCTGCCACCAGGGTTTTGGTGGAGGAATCGGGAACCCGTACGGTCACTTTGCATCGATTTTTTCGCGAGTCGGAGTATATACGATATAAACTGACTTTTTTTTTGCCTTCGTTTTCGCGTGATGCAAGAGAGTGCATATATGAATTAACGAGGTGGGATCCGGAATGTTCTGCTTCTTCTTTTTTTCTTTTTTTTTTTGTTTATTGAACACGAGAGCTGGGACTTTTTGGTCGCGATATTCGCGCGAGATATAAGAGGACGCGAGCATGTACCGTATATAGTGGCTTTTCGAGAAATAATTGTTAGCTATAGGGGAGAAAGATCGGTGAGAGAAAGAGAGGCGAATGTATTCGCGGCTCTTAACGACGAGGACGAAGCGACGGAGTTTTCTCGAATCACGATTGTATCAGCATGCGGGGCTGAGAAAATTGAGCTAACACTATAAGACAAGTGTGTGCGTCTCGGATGCCGCGGAGAGGCGGAAACAATCATCCTAGTCACTGGTTCGCTTGTGGAAAATTGTCGCGAGCTATATATATATATATATATATATGCTTCTATATATGTATATACAATGGAGAAGGCCCCCGCCATCACCGTTAACTTCTGAGTCGTGAAAAATTGAAAGTTAAACTAGCGATGGTTATGGCGCGATTACGTTGTCGAGATTTCATACTCAAGTGCTGTGAATTCAGTTGATAACGTAACTATAATACGGTCTATGGTTTAGAAATTGCGATAAAATGCTGCAACTACTACGTGCGATTTTATAAAGCTATTGTGGTGTTTGACTTATATAACGTTATTGCAGATGTAATTGCAGAGTTGATGTTTGTATATAACGCGTATTTCAATCAATTTATATCGTGATATTTAGATTTTTTAGTCATTGGAAGATGTTACCATGTTTAAGTTAATTTTCAAAATGAAACAAATGTCATTTGTACTAGTTTATGTTATCTTTATTTCTCAAATTTAATATGTACTGTACGACGTTTGATATTTACAGGCAACTGAAGATTGTATTCATGTACAAACTTGTGTAAAATAAAGTTCGAATAATAAAATTTCTATATGACAATAAACTTTTATATTATATTCATAATATTAAAAGCCCCTGAGAATTCAATAATTCTGAAACAAATATTTCAAGAAATATTTATCATAGTTATAATAGCAAGCTACAGATTGCATGAACGTTAATAAATACATTTTCATTTTTCCAACCAAGATATACCACTAGACGTTGTAAAAGTACTTATCTTACGACATCTTATACCCTAATCTATAATTTATCCATTTCACCGGTTCTCTGCAACTTCCGAACGACGCGTAAAACAAAAGAATTGCGACAATTATACGTGCTACGCGGTACCTTCGAACGAGAAAAATAACAAGCCGTGCAAACCGTTAATCTAAAAAATTAAGCCACACACTTCCAAACCTTCCGACCCTGCAAGAACTTCCTATATGACAATGCCCAGAAACGCTCGAAAAATCAGAACACACACACACATACGCGAGAAAGCGTATATACAGCAGCGGAAACGCGCGTGGCCAAGTTTCGTGGGACCGTCGGAAGACGACGCACGGGACGCGCTCTAGTACCATGCAAGGCCATAAATTGCTCCAGTTTCGAAAGAACGACCTCCCAAATAGATACCACGTGTGTGCTTGTCCGATACGAGTGCAATGCAAATTTTTCCCTTGCACGCGTATATTCCATCGTTGGCTATATAGTGGAAAAGAAAGCAGCAGCGACGCGACCGACGACCCGTCGGGAAATCGGAGAAATTCCAGGGCTCTTTCTCTCTCTTAGCAAGCTTGTTAAGGTCAGAAAAACCACAGTTAGTTAGTGCTTGGGTGCCCATGTGTGTGTGTGGGGGTACAGGGCGCGGAAAGGAAATTTTACTATCTATATATATTCGACGTGCTTTCTCCCGAAGTGACTTTTACCCCATGTTGCGACCGTGTGGTAAATGTTATGAGTAGCAGATGATATTAGGTTTATTTCCTGGAGATTTACGGCGCACGCGCGTTCCTATACACTCTGCTTCTGTTTAGAGGTTACGTATAGTCGTATATTATACATAAGTATATAATCTTTTTGGCGGATGTCGATTTTTGTAGATTCTTTTGTCTGCCTGCGCAGCTAATGAACATGTTTTCTCGCGTATATAATTAATAACTGTTCAGCGAAATCCAATCAGTATTTTTCTTAACTATATCGAAGAAACAATTTAGAACTAGGACGAGCCATTTAAGATGAGTGCTTATCCTTATAATTTGAAGCGTGATTAATGATTCCTTGATGATCTTTAAGACTAAAACTATATCTGTTCTCGTAGAAGACGTCTTTATTTAGAACAGAAAATTTAATGCTCCATTAATACGTATATATATATATATATCTAATATTATCAGCGCAGGAAAAGGATTATTTCTTAATGAGATAAGTATTCAATTTGCGCAGGAAATCCGTATTTGGAACATCCTACATATACGCCTACGCATGACTTTCGAATGCTATTTCCAATGTAATGAAGATATTAGGGTCAATAAAATAAAAACGATAACATAAATAAATTTATTCTATACTTGTTTAAAATCCATCACATGACTTTTTCCCTTCAAACGTAAATAAGTTTGACATCACGCGTTTGATACAATCGTTGGAATTCATATAACAACAACTGCAACAAATAACTTTAACAATAAATTATACAATAAATCAGAATCTTTAACGTGTAAACAACAATATTTATCAGGCATCATACAAAAATTAAGCTTCGACCGCGAGCAGAAATCGGTTTAATCGTCGCACGCGGCCATTGGAAACGGGTGCCGTCGGCAGGCGAATTTCGACATTACCACGCGCGCTCGAAGCATTCTGGTGTGGCGGCGGCACCATTTACAAAATCACACTTTGATCGTACTAAATTTACGACTCCTCGTAAATCTCTACGCACATATCGATCAGCTTACAGGTATCGCACGGCGCTTTGCTACCAAGTGTAAGTAAAATTCATTGTCGCCCGCACTCTGATGTTGCGTTATTAAATATCACATGCCAGGCTATATACTGGCATATTCTGGAACGAACAAGCCCGCGTATATATATTTATTTATTGAATTAAGCGATTTTTGTTGGACATTATATAAATATACCAGTGCGCTGTAAAATTAAAGCTTTTTAATCGTTATTTATTGCGAATACGTGCGCATTTTATTTCACGTGTATATATAAAGTTAGTCTGATTTCGAGCAACAGTTCTGTTCCTTTTCTATATTTTTGGATAAAATCATGAAAGTGTACAATGGATAGAGTGTAATTTATTACGAGATTTTTTGTTTGTACAGTGCAAAAAATATAATATATTCTCAGAGAAAATGTAAATTTGTCTAAAAGTGAGCATTCCATGTGCATTCTTTTCACATACATTTCATCCATATAAGCATAATACAGTTACATTATTTCACATATATTACTCGCAAGTATAAACACTTTCATGCTCATTAATTCTCGCGAAATACAATGTCCAAAAACTGCCATCCGTATCATTTTCTCACACCACGTATAAAAACCAGAAATAAATAACACTCCCAACTGTAACAAACTTCTTGCGCGAACGATATAAAAATATCTCGATTTCATTAATTTTTATCATTTTCCACTACCGTAATGCGCATAATTAATCTCACACCTACTTGCGCACACCGTATATGTACATATACATATAACGCACCCGCAGCTATATAAGAAAGGAAGAAAAAAAAAATTAACCACATGCGCATTTTAAAAGCGCGCGCGAGCACGAATTTGACATCTTAATTAAAGCAGGTAAAAGCTTCGAAGGCGATAACGATCGACTCGCGCGCGTTATACACTATATATACACGTATATGTACGCCTTCTTCGCGCTCCGCACATCCATATTTTCGCGCTATGCGCGCCGGAAATTCACCTCCACCACATATACACACATACATATAGCTACTATGCAGGAGAAGGAGCGAATTAAAGGGCGCGTGGTTCGCGGATAATAACAGGACGATTAACAAGAAAAGGGCGAGCGGCCAAGATAATGCAATTAAAGGACGTAGTCTTGCTTTATATATATATATATAGCTCGCACGCGATATCGACAGCCCTATACTACACACATTCTCTCTCTCTCTCTCTCTCTCTCTCTCTCTCTTTCTCTTGTGTATAATTCCGAACTCAAAAGTCGCGCGAGCACGCGGTCTGCGAGCTTATATAATGCGCGAGCGCATGGCTTCATCCTACTGTAAATGCGCGCGCGCGCGGCTCTCTTAATGAACGCGCCATAAATCTGGGCCTGCAATCAGTTTTGCCAGCGCGTCGCCCGACAGTGAAAGAGAGAATTAGAATGTAGAATTTCGAATTTATTGTTGTTACTGGCTAAGGACTCAAGGTCCAAGATAGCCAGAGCGATATAAAATCATACATCGTGTGCGATTATATAACGTACATATTATTGGGTTTCACATGCCCATTACAACAGAAGTAAATAAATAAAAGAAAAAAGTTAAA
>JAWWEQ010000045.1:9512307-9563501 GCA_035583055.1 Torymus tubicola | reverse complement strand
TAAAGCGTTGGGCCAGATAGGATGGGTTACCACTTTTTAGAATGGACGCCAAGAATGTAAGAGTGAGGAACGCCCGTGGATCAACCAAGGAGAGAAGATTATTTGCCGCATAGTCCAGAGAGATGTGATCGGAGATACAAGAGCCAGTGACAAAACGGATCGCCGCGTTCATGCATCGGGACAACTTCACTGTGAGCTCGCTCGATAAACCTAGGAATAGACTGGCGCAGTAATCAAAATATAGAAAAATCAGTGCTTTAATTAGCGTCATCTTCAAACTGGGGGGAATGAAGCCCTGATTTTTACGTAATCGCGCAAGAGCAGCAAAACTTTTCTTGGCGGTTACTGTGCACTGCTCTCTTCAGGATAGCGAGTTATCGATCGTGATTCCTAGAATCTTGAGTGAGTCACTCAGGTGGATAACCTCGCCGTCAAGAAGCACAGGAGGAATGCTGAGGTTCTTGACTCTACTTATGTATCTTCTAGAGCCTACCCACATAGCTTGGGTTTTACTGATATTTACAGCGAGCCCATTATCAAGGGCCCAACGCCATACTTTAGCCAAATCCTGGTTCACTTTGGAGATGATGCAGCTGATGTCCTTGGAGCGGCCGCTGAAGTAAATGACGAAGTCGTCTGCGTAAAGATGACACTTGCAGAATTCAAGGGTTGATGGAAGGTCATTAATGAAGAGCGAAAAAAGCAGAGGACCCAGCACACTACCTTGAGGAACACCTGCTAGCCTGTTTAAGGGCGACGACGTGGAGCCGTCGGGATGTAAGACCGTCTGAGATCGACCTGTAAGAAAGGAGCGTATCCAGCTGCACGCAGAGGCAGAGAAGCCGTAGACACGAAGTTTGTCGATGAGCACATTGATGTTCATGACGTCGAAGGCATGTGAGAAGTCGATGGTAACTAGAAGTGTGATGCTCTGAGAGTCTATGGCTTCTCTAAAATCATTCACCATTTTCACGAGAGCCGAGTGAGTGCTAAAGCTTTTCCTAAATCCGGACTGGTGGGCATCCAGGATCTGTCTCTTATTGATGAAATCAGTGATTTGAGCAGAGGATACTAATGGGACGAGAGTCAGACAAACACGTCGCTCTGGATTTTTTCGGAAGCGGGCGCACAAGCGCTTGTTTCCATGACGTTGGAAAGATTCCAGACTGAAGAGACACGTCGAAGTTGTACATCAGCAAAGTTACAATCACAGACAGGCAATCTCTCAATTGCCGCAGCTGAATCCCATCGGACCCAGTTGCATTAGAGCGGGCTCGTTTGACGGCCTCGACGACATCGGCGGCTTCAACGTCACGAAAGTGGAACTGTTCCTCAGGCGAAATTTCCACGACTGGCCGAGACGGAGGATTCGATGTGGACGTAACTGCATTAACGAAATGCCGATTAAGTGTCAGCGTCGAATGGGATAGGCAGATCTTGCGTACGGTTAGACAGACCAAGTTCATTCAGAGTCTTCCAGATATCGGATGAACTTGACGCATTAGCTAGTTTCGATTTGAAGAAATTGTATTTCGCGTTCCGTACCTCTGTTTGCACTCTATTCCGTAGTGTGTTAAAGCGGGCTTGGACATCATTGCCACCAACTCGTTTAAAAAACTTCCAAGCTTTGTTGCGCTCATTAATCAGCATTTTGATATGAGCCGTAATCCACGGAGAGGGGCATTTTTTCACTACGAACGTGCGGAGCGGAGCGTGAGTGTCATAAGTTGATACAATAGCATTGGAGAAGATAGATTTCTTTCTGTCGAGGTCCTGAGAATCGATTACTGCTTGCCAATCGAAAGTAGCCAGATCACTTAGCAGGTGTTTAAGGCGAAAAGATTTGAAAGAGCGTCGCGTGATAGAGCGGGGTGCGCGATTGGGCACTGCGAAAGCTAAGGAAGCAAAAATTAGATCATGCCGAGAGATCGACGGGCAGTGATCCTGCTTATACTTGGTAACGAGGGAGAGATCACTAACACAAATATAGTCGATGGCCGATGGTGATCTGCCAATCGGGTGGTGAGTGAAGTCGAAGGGCACTCTCTCGAGATTGCAGCTGATAAGAGAGTCAGATAAGGTGCGACGTGTAGAGCAAGAAGTAAACCAATTGATATTAAAGTCGCCCATAATGATTGTGCAATCGAAAGAGCACCTGCAATTTAAAATAGCCTCTTCTACATCGGACCAGTACCCACAATCAGGCACGCTGTAGATAGTGCCGCAGAGAAGTTTAAAACGGCCGACTGAAAGCTCAAGAAAGAGAAATTCGGGCCTATTCACGTAGATTTCACTTTGGACGGAACGACAGACTTCACGCGCGGCGATGGATTCGTGAACGTACAAGGCAACTCCACCGTGATCTATGCTAAATCTGTCATACCGTAACGGTTCTAAATGGAATCTAATGAAATTGCCCACTAAGGCCCCAATTGGAAATTGGGTAATCTGAACAGATTCCGACTAGAACCCAAAGATTTTTCCACACGGGAGGTTGAGCCCAGGGATTTCAACGAGTCTCGAGGAGATAGTTGGTTTCAGAAAAGATTCGGAGATGCCAAGTACATGAACTTGATTTGCATGAACTGCTGTTTGAAGGTCATGCAGATGAGCAGATAGCGATTGTGCATTAGAATGACAGAAGTTGAAGAGAGAGAGAAAGAGGGAGAGGGACAGAGATATGCGTAAGGAGATAACATAATTTAAGCTGTGAGTTGCTGCTGCTGCTGCTGCTGCCGTCGCTGCTATGTGCTATATATATATATACGAAGCGAGTATAATGCCCGAGAGCTTCGCTACTCCTTCCTGTCGATCCGTGAATTTCGCTCGTGCGAGCGTTTATTTGCATATTGATCGACTTATCGAGAAAGTATAGGTATATACATATAGTTGAATGAACGCTTTGCGTGCGTGCAGTGTATATAAATATGCGTGTGCATAAGGTTTGAAAATTTTCTTACCGCGACGTGGCGCGTGGATTCGTGTTATTATTTAATATGGCTTTCGCACTTGCACTTTATTACGATCATAAACACGGCTTATGTAATTTACGCGCCATGGTTGCGGACGTTTTTATTTTAGTATGTATAATAGGGGGTATAAATGAGGATGGAGGGAATTGACCGATCTAAAGATACGAGCGAACGAGGAGTTTGTTTAATCGGGAGACGAAAAATTGTAAGAGTTTTTCTAAGAATATTTTATAGAAATAATTATGATGGCTTATAGGTATTTTACATTTAATGAAAAGCTTCACCAAGGATTACACAATTTCTTTCTCAGAAATTAATAATCACTCCTTTATTTCTATATTATTAATCTCTAATTAAATAAAATAAATCGACAAAGGCCAAAATTCCCGTATGCCTCTTAAATCAAACCGATTATATTATTCAGCGCAACCGAAAACTTCAAGATACCATCGCCACGGCTTTGTTAAAACGTATAGGAATTTTCGAAATAATCTCCATCCACTATATAGCGCGCTCCGATTTTTCAGCGTCTTAACAAGCCTATACTCTCTCGTAACACGGTTTTTCATTTCGAATCAATGCGGTGCTCGCTCTTCTTTTTTTTTTCTTTCTCGGTGTGCAGGTTACACGTATACTCCTTCTCTCTCTCTTGCGTTTCAAAACACGCAGGGCGCGCGCACGTATATATACGAGTGCGGGCAGCCATAAATCGCCGGTCGCGCGCTTGACAATATACTAATCGTACCAGCGAGAATCGCCACGGCGTTTAAATATTCGTTATAATACGGTTGTCTTTAAGCAGCTGCACGCGTACGTGCGTATATAACGCGAGCGCAATGGTTATCTCTGTGTATGCACGTAGGTGTTCATCCTCTTCTTCTTCTTTTCTTCTTCTTCTTCTTGTACTTCTCTTCTTCTTTCTCTCTCTCTCTCTCTCTCTCGTGGCTTTTGGATTTTTTCCTCTATGCTCGCTCGCGCGTCTTGGCCATTAATCAGCCTTCGGCAATGAGAGAGGAAGAGAGAAAGAGAAAGAGCAAGGCAAGTCCGTTGTCGTGTAGCTCGCATCCGACAGATTTTTCCTCCGGGCTGCAAGTGAGCGTGTGGAGCGCAAGTATATACGAGTATTTACTCGTTAGTATGTTGGCCCTCCCACACACGCGGGTTTGCTTTAATTTTATCCGGTTTACACCACGTGGTCACCGGCTGCTGCCTTTCTTCTTTGTATTTCTTTAACGGAAGTGTATATGTACGTAGTGTAGAATTGGTCGTTTCGAAGGAGTTGGATGGAACGCGGAAATCTCTGAAACAGAAGCAAACATTTTTGATTTAATATAGAATTTTTTTATTACGAAAAGTAAAGAAGAAGAATATATATATATATATATAGGCTAGATAGAATATGGAATATATATGCGTAACAAGAGCCAGCGAATTTTTTTTATGCTTCGTCGACTGTGCGAGAAGTTAAATTGAGTTCTTCGGAACGAGATGAGCTCGAGGAGTTTTTATTCGGCATATGCGGAATTGACTGATTGGCCGTTCGACGTATGAAGTGACCGTTAACAAGTCGTCAATGTATTACAAAAAACTTTAACTCTGTTAATGGAAGCGCGTGCGAGCGAACGATGCCGATGATCTATATGCTCGCGGGAGTGTATAGCACTCAAGCGAGAAATTACTTCGTTCAGATAGTGGCTTGAAATCAATACACATTGCGCGGTGCAGTTCGAATTTATAAATGATAAATACACTATCTTCATTAAATATGCATTTAATTGGCCTTTTTTTATTGATTAATAAAATTAAAATAAAAGTCAGAGTTACAAATTTAAATACAATAAATCATATAGATATCGGTTTACTGACATTATCGCGGTGACTTGCAGGGTTTGAAACTATTAGTACGATCTTTTTTAAAATAATTACATAAACATTCATAATGGTTATGACCTGTAGATTTTATTACAATTTAGCATCTATTTGAGATGTAGAGATGTTTGTATGCTCAATTGCTAAAATGAATTTCAATCATAACATACTAGATTCACCTACTCAATAAAAAAATCTAATGTTCTCCACATCGCTCTAGAACCTTATACTTGATAATTCAAACTGCCGATTGAAAATTGCGAACCACCTATACGTATCAGCATCCGCATACACCCGTTCCCTCGTTGTCGTCGGATCGATCGATTTCCTCTCTCGCGTGTACTATACCTCTGCGTATACACCCTATATATACGAGTACACATGTACACAAGCGTCACCCTCTCTATATACATTCGTGCACCATAGAGTTTCTTTAAGAAATTCCAAGCGGGAAAACATCACTCGAGGCATTCTTCATCCTTGGTTGCTGCTGCTGCTGCTGCTGCCAGTGCCGCCCGCCGCGGGGGGAGAACCGAGCGAGAGGGAAAAAGATTTGATTCGAAGCGACACGCGGGGCAAAGAGAAGACGAGAAAAATACAAAACGTTATATGTGTCTATGTGTATGTGTGAGTCGCAACATGGGGCGACGTGCAAGGCAATATCCATAGGCGTGCGCGTGTATAGTATACGTATATATATATGCATGCGTATATATATATACATGTATAGAGTCTCTGGGCTTGAGGAGAAGAGGGGAGAGAGAGAGAGAGAGAGAGGCCAGAGAGACGGACGATCAATCAAGCTGGGCACAGCGCTGCCACGCTCACGGACCTCATATCAGCTCCAGCGCGCAGAGTAAACATTTTTTACTTTGCCACGTTATTAATATTAGTTGCTCGCCCTTTTCTTTTTTTATTCGCCTCCGATCTCTCTCTCTCTCTCTCTCTCTCTCTCTTGCGAGAGAGCGCGCTCGTTATCTGTTTTTCTTGCTCTTTCTCTCACTCTTTTTTGTTTTCTCCCTTTTTGTCGTTGCTCAGAGAGCCCGCGCGCGCACGTCTCTTTCGTTCGCTTTGTCTTCTTCCTTGTCGGTATTAACTTTTTGCGAATTCAGCGTGTTTTTTAATATAGACCTTTTAACGGAATTTCAGTGGCGTTTCGAGAAGGAGACATTTGAAAGGCTTCATTCTCTTGGGATTATAACGCGAGTTATAGTAGTAGAAGGGAAGAGAGCGAGCAGCTTGATAAATTTTCGACCAGATAATGAGGATTATAAGATGAATAAGAATTCGCTTTCACTATAGGGCGAGGCGAATTAAACCGAAGATTTTACTATACTTCCGAAGCGCATTAAAATAGTTCTCTAGTTTTGATTTCCACTAGTTTATCTCTGTCTTGGGCTCGGAGAGCTGAGATAATCACGAAATGACACCGTGTTAAAGGAAAATTTACAGAGTGATAATGAAATGCAAAGCAATATTTCATCTTATAAAAGTAGATTTATATAGAACGTATATGTAGTAAGCACTCAAGCTACTGTTTAACTATACTATCATATATGCGTGCCATTAAATATTGCACATGCGCCAGTCTTTAATCGAAGTCCTAATGGATAATAATTTAAGCCTTTTCCATATTTAACGTAATCACTATTTAATGCGTCACTTATATTCGCATTAACGCAGTAGCCTTTACTGCACATCGCTACTGTAATACCCTTCATTAACCTCCTATATTTATAAATAAGAAATATCCACATATACATAAATCCATCGAAAACAAAGACGCTCGCGGTTATAAAAAAAACATTCAATGAAAACGTTAAATTATGCAAGCTCGCCTGCGCGCTCGCGACTGTCTTACAAAATCAATACTGCGAATCGCCATTCATCATCATCCTCATCATCATCTCCTCAGCGACACTCTAATAACAGCCTACAACCACCTATCACACGCATATTACGCCGAAGCGTTGCACTCAAGTGGCTTGATCTTTCCGCACAACCTCTGCGTACATATATATGTATATGTATATAGAAACGTAGAATTCTAAGCGCAACTGGTAGCGAGAATTAGCGATTAATCTTTGAATTCGAAAGTACGAGCGCACGCGCGCGTGAGTTAAAAGGTCGTGCTATAGCTTCGCCAAAGAAGCATGAGGAGAGTGTGAGAGATAGAGAGAGAGAGAGTGAGCTGCGACCGCGCGAACGTAGCAGTTACACGTGCGGAGAGACCCCGGGCATTATGCAAACGACGCAACAATTAGAGCGAGCGCACGGTTCTTCGCTGCGCAGTTGTTCGGTCTTTAATATAATTCGCCCCGCGAGTAATGGGCGCGAGATTCGCGCGAGTGCAGTATATAGCTGTGCCGAGACTATACTATATACACGACGAGTGCACATGCATATTCAGGTACTACTGGCCTGCCGTCGCGCGTAAGCACTTCATTGGTGAGCGGATATGCCTCGATAAATATTTGAGCTGACGCGTGGATTGTTGGTCCTTTTTTTCTCTTATGCGGGTGAGAGAGAAAGAAGTATAGTGGTCGGTATAGAAAAATGAAAGATGCTTGGGATGTAGGCTGATCGATTATAAGGGGTAGCTCTACTTCGAAAAGGAGACGATTATTTATTAAAGTAATAGGGGAAAGGTGGATTTGTCAAAGGCTGCGTGTATATATATATATATGTTGTTGTAGAAAATTGCGTTGATGATTAATAAAGTGTTAGAGAGTCGGTATAACGTTGAGTAATTATTTTAAGTTGGAGAGTTTTCAGTAGACAATTTAAATCGGGCAGGTAAATTGCTCATATATATATATATATAAAACCGTGTGCCTCGCAGTGGTTTGAGATTGAAATTTATCAAGTACATATAATAGTATGCGAAACTATATAAAGTAAGCTACTGCTATGTTGTAATAATCTTGAAGTACGAATAACGTAAAAACTGGTATTGAAAGTATATATATATATGTAAGAGCCGCGCAAACACTCTTTTGAATAGAAAATTCAGCAACAAGAAGCACATAAGTGAAATACAAATTACTCTGGTTCGACGTGTTTCTCATCATAAACCGCAGATTGATTTTATGACGTAAGACTCGGAGAATGTTTACAAATTGCGTAACGTAATATCGCGAATTAATACCAAATATTTCTCTTTAATTTCGCCTCCATCTACGTAAATACCTTGCCGATATATATATATATATATATATATATAACGGTGAACCTGCGCACAGCACACCGACCAAAGATTCATCGGGCGCAAAGCACCTGTAAACAACGCTCATAATCGTTAAATTAATCGTGCCTATAAACCTCCGTCGATCGCGTAAACCATCTCTCTCTCTCACTCTCCTCAACCAACTTTACTCCCGCGCGTGCGCGCGTATATATATCGCCACCGATCAGCACTCGTTTCCCACTTATTTTTTATACTTTACCACCCGGACCTGGCTTCCGAATCTTTCACTCTCTCTCTCTCTCGATAATGACTGCGCGATATCCTCCTGCATCTGCTCCTCCTCTTAATACCGTAGAGTTTCGCGATGGCGTGTACGTTATACCCGCTCTCTTTCTCTCAGGGGGAACGCGTCTTCTGCTACGTAGACAGGATCCTCCGTTGCTGACGCTATTTATTTTCCAGGATTTCAGGAGTCCGAGGCCATTAATCTCACCCGACGACGACGACGATGGTCGCTGGAGCGCATCGGGCGACGTCTCGTCGCAACAGAACTAGCGTATCGCGAGCCTCCAGGAAGAAGAAGAGGGAACGAGTTGAGAAGAAGAAACGTAAAGGCTGGTTTCTCTGCGACGTATGGTTAAGATTGCTGCTGTTACTACTCGCGATGGGGGTTGTAGTACTTATATAGCTGTGATGTGGTTTGAGTTCCGCGTGCGTGGTTGCAAACGCGAAGATAGTTTCTTTTATTCGCATTGTATGCGTCGCTGTATAGTATATATATATATGGACAAAGAAAATACCGCTATATTAAGTGCGCATAGCGGGGATTTTCTCGACTTCGCGCGTGTGCGTATATATATATATATATATACGCGACAAGTATGCACGTGCGAGCTGGTTCTTGATTGATACTCTAAGTGGATTCTGGGAAAGGAGTGGCGGCGAGTAGAAGAATTGCCAAGCTCGCGACGATTGACTGTAAATATAGAATGGCGCCGATAATGAAGCCGAACGATGAAGTAGATAAATCAAAAAAGACTTGATTGATCTGTAAGAATTATTTTAACCAGGCTGCTACAGCTGTCGACCTCAATTTTTGTATATAACAAAATACCAGTTATGTTTTACTATATACATATAATGTATACATTTTCTCAAAACTCCTTTCTTGGTACCCGAATATCAGCGCAGCCCTGATCGTAATTATTCAACTACCGACAATATATCGCTAAAATTAGAAGCATCGCACGCTCGACGCTCGGCGTTTTACTTGGAAAATGCACAATAGTCTTATAAATGGCACCGCCGACGACGACGAGGTCTTCGCGAGATGAGAGGCTATATGGCGCGCTCGAGGCTCGAAGAGCAACAAAGCACTACACTGACAGCCGCTCTGCGCACAGTAGTAGTAGTAGTAGTGGTCGTGGAAGGCAAGAATACTCGTCGGGAAGAGGAAGCGAAAGAGATAGAGAGAGAGAGAGAGGAGAGAAAGACAGACACGCGGCGCTTTGTGCTTGCACGAGCGCATGAATGCTTCCCTTGATTGAGAATCGCGTAGTCTCGTCTCTGCGCCCCGGCGAATCTCGTTAATTAAAGTCGCGCGCTCGTGTATATATATACACACTGCGTCGGTGGCGTACAGTATAGGGTATATACTGTATATATATATACAGCATAGAGACAGCAAAGTAAGACGTCAAAACGATACTTTTCGAACGGCCAACCCCTTCATCTTCCCAGTTGTGTATAGCGGGATGCTGCTGGAAGGGAGAGAGAGAGAGAGAGAGGTAGGGGCTTATAAAGTGGACGAGAGAACGCAGGGCCAACCCTTTTCATTGTTTGTCCACGATTATTATGCGAGAGAGAAAGAGAGTCGGAGCGATGGTCGCTGCCGGGGCGCGCAAGCCCGCGCGGATGATGGAACGAGCGCGGTCGCTTGACATTCTAATCAAGTACGCTGGGCGGCTTATTTCGCCGTGTGCTGCAGGAGGAGAAAGAGTTGTAGGTTGGCGTTTCGCAGGGGACAATTGGGATTACAGCTGTCTTGTTTTGAGAAATTAAAAACCGATGAGGTTATCTTTTGTATTTGAATATATATTGTCTTGTTTTCAAGAAAATAATATATATCTTAATATATCTTTTTTCAAAATATATTTATTGTGGCTCCGTTATCTTCATTTTGCTTCAGATCAGTCGAAATATTTCTTATTCTCATATCGGTTTTGTCATCGTCTATCCTTTTAATCTTGTATCCTCTTTTGGTCTTTCAGCATCTTCGTTTCATTTCTTTCATTCTTTCGCCTTCTTTCAACGCGAAGGTGAATCCAAAGATTCTCGAGATTCCAAGGTACATCGATAACTCTCGAATTCCAGTTGCGAATGAAAGAACGAGCATATGTCGTGCGCGTCTTTTCCAGATAAAAGTATAAAGATCGCGAAATATTCTGAGAACAAAATACATTTCTACCGAATTCGATTTCGTTTATATATCGTAACAGGATTTTATTTCTGACTATATAGAAATAGTAACTCAATAAAAAAAAAGGACGTGATATTCGAAATGTATACACAAGATGATTTTCATCAACATATCGAGCGCTCGATAACTAGACACCATGATCGGCAATTGCAACTACCCATATATACGCACCTACGGGCATCGGCGCGTTTGCACTATACATCAGGACATAAAAATCCAACTCGCCGCTAAGTCGACAATTTACATATATACATCCAACAGCTCTCACGTTCAACGTGCACGTATATATAGTGCTCTGCAATACGCGAGCACATAGTGAAGAAAAGTGCGGGTATGAAATAAAGATCGGTTTGTCGAGGTAGGGTGAGCGCGAGTACTAGCTAGCGCCTCGATATTATTACTATGTAAATCAGCCCTCTCTCTCTCTTTCTCTCTCTTTCTCTACCTACGCGCGACGCCCACGGTGACAGCCCCCGGGTGGATGGATGTGCGGCGCGGCTCGCTTCTTATTAGATATTCCTCCTTCTCTCTCGCACCGCGGGCGCCCGCCCCCGCCGCGCAAGTCGATATACATACGCCATGGTTCTTGCGCTCGCGCGTGTATATATATAAAAAAAAAAAGAGAACAGAGCAGCAGCCTGAAGCTGTCGCTGTACCTCTGCGCGTCGCGTCGCTTGTAATTGAACGGTAAATTGCAGACGCGCGATTCCTCGTTTGACGAGTGAAAAAGGAACGTCGTCGATGTTGCTGTGCTATATAGCGAGACGCGAGTGTGGCAATTTTCAAAATTGGTATAGGGCTTGTATGCAGAGAGACGTGGATACCTACTGGATTGTTAAAGTATGCGCGGGGAAAAGTACTTCATTACGGGCTGAAATAACTTTATGTTTTTAATATACTCTTTCATGTGGTTTGGATTTTTTTCGAGTTCGAGGGGTACTTTGAGGGTTTATTATACGTTGTTGATAGAGTAACAATTACGGGATCGAAATTATATTTATTACGGATAAACGTGAACGCGGTGCCGTATGAAAAAAGATACGAACGTAATTTTGGGGACCTCGATTAATCAACGACGATATATTTTCGTGAATAAATAAAACTGCAGATAACGATGCTCTGACCGTATAAACGCATCATATATACGCAGATAAACTGTATTCAAGATCCCCCTCCTGAGGCGACCGCGTGCGCCGACGAAATCAGTCACGACTTAAAATTACGTAAGCGCGTGTCAATATTGAGAATGCACATACCGGGCGGAGATGTACAGAAAGGCGCGATGCTACGATGCGTGCGCGCGACGCCTAAATAAATGACATCGGGAATCACGACATCGTGACAAGCCTCCATAATTTCCTGCAATAATCGCCGAAAATTCCCTTCTCGCTCACTCCCGCGCTTTGTATAGATATATATATACGCATCGGGAAACTCAATTCCGAAGGGCTCGAAGTTGCGCGTTAGTGTATGTGTATATGTATATGCCTGTATATAGGAACAAAGAGGGTTGGATCGAGAGCGAACAAACTCACTCTCTTTCGCTCCCTTCTTCTTCTCTCTCTCTCTCTCTCTCTCTCTCTGCAATACGCGCCGGAGTGACTGCCGACATTAGTCCACTGACACCATTGACACTTTTATTAATGACGGCGCGTCTCTACGCGAGCAACTCCCCTTCGCGTGTGCACACACACACATATACGTATATTCTACGCTCACCCCCCTGATTCGACGACCTCGTGTGTCTGTGTGTGTGTGTATATACAGTGAACGCTAGTGAGATAGCACTACTATACTCGCGTACGCGCAGACCTTTTTCCAGACATCATTGTGCTCGCTCTCTCTCTCTCTCGAAGCGTGTTTTTCCGAGCACACGCTTCGCTGTCTTTCGGTCCAGCTATGTTGGTTTTTCCCGCGCTCCTCTGTCTCTGTCGATGGCGGACGTTCGCTTCTTTCGTAAAGAGGAGAGCGCATCTGTGACCCTTCGGGCGACGAGGCGCCCGCAGTCTTGTCTTTTTTCGCTTTGGTCTTGCGGGTCCAGCGGGATTCTCGAATGGATGCGGTAGGATGCTTGGGAGACGGTTTAAAAATCTCTTATACGAATATACAAAACTTATATAGTGTGGAATATAATCATACTTTTAGTTTAAATCTGTAACCGGTATGCGACGGTTGCTCTATATAGTTTTAATATTCAAAGTGCGAATTACGTATTAATAATTTGCCGAAAACTTATTATTATAAATCAAAGTTTTGCAAAAAGATCTCCCAAAAGAGATTCTCTATACCACTATAGCAGCACCACCACCATTGACAAATGCTCCGAAAATGCAAATGCCGAAACCGTCGTTTTTTTTTCCTCGCCGTGTCGTCTTATCGAGCTTGAGAATCGATAAAAAAAGCGCACTCACTTCGTGACAAATCGAGAGCGCTTTTTTAACGACACGTGCCCGTTCTCTCTCTCTCTCTCTCTCTCTCGCGCGCGAGATTTCATCTCCTCCGATGATCCGAAAGACGCCGCATGCGGCTTGCGTCACGTTCCACTCTTCGGAATTTTCTTCGCTTGCGTATATACATCTATACATATACACATACACACACACACACGCGCGTTAAAAAAGGGGCTTTTCCAAAACCGAGGGGTGCGTACTAGCGTCGAGGGAAGAAAGAAGGCTCAGGATTGGTCCCCGTCACTCAAGCATATACACGCGCATAGGGCTAAACTCATCCGTCAGTTGTCCGCGGGGCTGTCGTTCTCGTCAAAGTATGCATGGAGGGGCTGCTGCAGCTGCTACACAAGCGAGTGTTGAACCTTTGCCGGTCATGCCGATGTTGTTGCTGTATACTATAGGCTGAGAAGGAAGAGAGAGAAAAACGACGATGATAGCGCGTCCATTAAAACACTCGAGACGCGCTCTTAATGTTTTATCGGCTCGTTAAGGCCGTATTAAAAAACTATTAATTATCAGGATAATTGCGAGAGTGGCTGGATTTTGTAGGTGTAAATAGTGCAGGGGGCTCACCTCTTAATAATGCTGTCTGTTGAGTTTAAACCCTTTTCTTTGCTTAGAAGAATCGATGGACTTGGTATAAAAAATATTACAACTCAATTGTCGGCAGCTAGGTAATGGAGATCCATATATACGAGACCTGAAATAAAAAACAAACGAATAATGTTAAAATAATTTCTAGAAATGACTTGCAGGATATATAAATTGACTTTTTTTTCGAAACATGAAAGATTATTAGTTATATGCTATGGTACGGGTAATAGGAAAGTATTCGAAACGTCTATGATGACCTGAAAGTATAAAAATAATTTCATCGCGGCAAATCAAGATTTCTAACTGTACATTGCATATATACATCCTTTAACGCCAACACAATAAAACTTCTTTCTAATTCCAAAAGTCCGCGAGCACAGCGTTATATAATGAAAAGAAAAACATAATTAATGTCCAGACATTTTCCCATCAATGCTCACCGATAACTCATTTTCACGAGAACGTCGTCCCCGCGACATCGGAAATCATTTGTCCACTCGCCCTCTCTCTCTCTTTCTCGCTCACTCCGTTCGTTATAATGCTTCTTCCGTAACAGTCGATCGGTCAAGAGAGACGCGCGCGCGCCACATACGGCAAAACTAATACGGTAGAGAGGAGTATAGAGAAAACTGCTGCAAAGAATAATTCCCTAGCCCAAGTGTATATATACATATAACTCATCTATATAATATATAAATTCTTCAATAAATAAATTCAGTATGGCGATCGTTAAAGAAAAGTCACGAGCCTCGTCCTATACACAAGTATATATCCATAGACATAGCGAATAACCAACTCTGGACACATTCGACATTGCGGAAGGTCGCCAAAAGCCGGAAGGCAATCGTCTGAGCGCGCGTCTAAAGAAGCAATATATATACAGCGACGTCACCTCGCCTTGTGTCTCCCTATATATATATATATATATATATATATATATAGCGCGCGGATTGTCGGCTCGTTTGTAATGACGACGTTTCGATCAGAGCCGTTCATCCCTCTCTTCATCCTATCGCATATACACACACACATTCATTCCCTTATAGCTTGGAACTTCTTCTTCTTCTTCTTCTTCAACGTTGCACGTCCTTATTCTATACGCGCGCGCTCTAGCTTCGCGCACACGTAGCGCCCGGGGGCTTATCCGCGTGGATTTGTGGCCATCGCCCGTATCGTGCGCCGCCTACTTATGAGACTTATCTCGTCGTGCCTGTAGTAAGCGCGTGGAGCGGCCAGAGAGCCTTTCACATCCTCGCGCGCGCGTCCAATCCGATCGAGGATATAGAGAGGGAGAGAGAGAGAGAGGTTGGTTGGCAGGTGAGCGTATATATGTATAAGTGCGAGATTGTGTGTGTGTGTGAGGTATATATATATATGTGTATAAGCGGACCCGAAGATGCGAGGTACAACGGCGAAAGGGATGTATATATATATATGTATAGTATACTTATGGTCGCGAAGATGAGGGTCCGATTGGCTCGTGAAGTGAATTTACTTCGCGAAGAAGAATGACGATGGAAGACGTATGGAGTGAAGAGGGTTCGCGGTGCGTTAAGTCGCCTGGTGTATATGCGAGGGATTACAAGTGGTGGTTTATAGAGCGATTCTAATGAATGTGTTTATTAAGGCTTATATAATATCTTAACTGCGGGGAAGATGTTAGGTTAAGCTTGTAAAAAGATTTGCAAAAACTATATGATATCACCAATTCTGTATAAAAATTCAAAAGATTATCAAGAGATATTATTAGCCGATATTTTGCTAAATATTAAGGGAAACCACACTGTCTTTAATTTTTTGAGTAGAATATAACAATCTTTTCGTTATTCAATAGTTTGTTGTATATATAAATAATAATAAATAAATAAATAAAAAAATAAATAGTTTTATGAAATATAAAGACTATTATTAGAAATCTTTTTGTAGTTTTTAGAGAACGTTTTTCTCTTTTATAGTTAGTACATAATGATTGAAAAAAAAATCAATTGATAATAATAAATAAAAAAAATTCAACTAATAACGGGTGTTTCTAAACTTCAAATTAACTTTGATATCCCAAGGAATTTACTGCGGCGGTGTACATAGTTTGTAAATTCAATAGATAAAAGAGAAGTTCATTTCGAGTAACAATATTTCATCGTTCAATCAAGTATATATATCTCTCTTTCTCTCGATTACATCATTCAAAGCAAACAAAAAGGTACACCGCGGTATATACTCTTAACGCTTGGAATAATGACCACCTAACCACACTCGTCCGCGCAGTCATAACCTTTTTATATGAACGATCCTAAAGAGCAGTTAACTCCGCGCCATCGAAGGCCGCAACCGCACTTTTTCCACACTCTTGCACGCGCTCGCGGCCTTTTTTGCGGCTCAACCGCGACTGGCTGCAATTACGCACACTTTGCGGCACGGCAAATCCGCGAGAGCGGAAACCTTTATATATATACCTCCCGAAGGTGTACCTGTGCGCGCGAGTGACTCGACTTGCGCGCACACACATACATATATATACACGCGTGCGCGCGCACCGCAATAATCGAGAGCGTGTTTCCGCTTTTCTAGCTGCGCGCGGCCTCGGGATTCCAATCTCATCCCGGGCATTATTCATGCTCGAGCGAGGCGCGCGCGCTCTATTCAGCCGAGAGGGAGAAAGAGAGAGAGAGAGAGAGAAAGAGAGAATCGGTCTCGACTCATTAACGGATCTCGATCTTTCTTTCTTGGTTGGGTGTATATATATACATATATAGACGTCCGTCACGTTGAATGCGAACGCGGAGAAGCCAAAGATTCCCTCGCAAAGATGTGAGTCGAAGATGGACGAAAGAAGATACGGGTGGGATAGGAGATTGATCAATACGGGATTTTCGGTGGGGAAGGTTTGCAGATGTTGAATTTCGTGGTTTGGTTTATATATAATAGTATATATATATATATATATATTTGGTTGTAGACAATGTAATAATTGTTATCAATATAATATTTGAACAATAGATATAGCGGAATTCGCGAAAGTGCGGACAATGTAATAAAAGATGACCTTAGGCATGATCTGATGCAAGATTTACGGTATTATCTGAACCGTTATGAAATCCCTTAATAGGGGTATTCATGTTTTAATACTGAGATCCGAAGATTCGGGATCCTTTTAAATTAATATTAAAAGTTTCTTTTAATATTGTTCGTGCATCTTCATTTTTTTCAACTCACTGAATTTCATATTGAAAATATTTTCCATATGGGGATTTATCAATCAAATTACATTGCTACAATCTCTTATACTTATTGAAAATTAATTGAATCAAACGACAAATATGTTTATTTTTATGAATAAAAATAATTTATTATTAGAAGAGAAACTATATTAAATCGAATAACTACACCATCATTTTCAAGACAAAATTTCTATAACACATCTCAGCAATCCAACATCGGTATAATTTAATTCTATTTAGGATAGAAACAACACAAGAACCCGAAAAGACGAATAATGGTAATAGAAAGAGAGAGAGAGAAAAAAAACGAGTGTCAGAGAAAGAGAGTCAGACAGAGAGGGCTGGGACGGCACACATAAGAGCGAAAATTCTTTCCCTTCGAAGTTTCGTTTCTCTACCCTCCTAGGGGGATGTCTTTTCTCTCCCTCTTTCCTCCTCCTCACGAGAGGTGGATGAAGCCAGGGAGACGAGCGGAGACGAGCAGTGTGCGCGGGGGTGGCAAGCACGAGAAAGAGAGAAAGAGCGAAAGAAGCAGCAGCAGCAGGGAGGGTTCGAGTTTTTCTCGTTCCCTGCTTCCGTTTCTCCCGGGACGGCGCGCTGAGCGCGCGAGATCTTTTTGCTCTCTCTCTCTCTCTCTTTCTCTTTCTCTCTCCAACGGAGGATCAGACGTCCCACTTTATCTCCGCCGACCCGTTCTTTCTCTCTCTCTCTCCTTTTCTACTGCCCCCTTCCCCCCATTCTCCTCCTCCTCTTCTTCTTCTTCTCTCGGCTGCTTGCAGCTCTATGGTCGATCACGTATAGGAGGAGCGCCCCTAGGAGTGACGCGTCGTGGAGGAGCCATTTGTCATCCATCAGCTCGCTTCGTCTTCGTCGCTCGAGTCTTCGTGGTATATCCCGCGGATATACCATGCACCTCGTCTTATCTTATTCCTTTCTCTCTCTCTCTCGCTCGCTCGCTCGCTCTGTACGGATTCGTCGTCTCTTCCTTTTTAGTTCCGCGCGTTCGCTATGTCGCCTTTGTCGGCTTGCTTCCTGCGAGGATTGTGTGTTCGACTATCACGATCTAGTCATAATTCCCGTGAATTTCTTTTCCGTTTTATGGTTATTATATTTCTTTTTCCGCGAACGCGTTCGTCGTGGTTCGTAGGCTGCGGAGTGAGTCGCGCGCTAGATGCGACCGGAATTACGGTATTTTTCGATTTAGACCGCGCGGAGATGCAGACTTTTTATTGGAAGTGATTGTTCGCGAGAAAAGATCGTCCGATATGCTTTTTGCATTTTTAATGACTTTTTTGCTTTTAATTTTTCAAGAATATATGTATTATAGTTTATTCTTATTTCATATCTTTACAATGAAATTCATTATAACCAATTAATTTTTCCTGAAACTATGTCAAATAATTTTTACGTATATATATAAATATCAGTGTTTCTCAATACAAATTCATCATTTCAATTAGTTATTTACTTCGAGTCCCAGAATCAATTTAGTTATGCTTTATGGAAATATAAATCTTATTAAATGCAGCGTCCAATTAGCAAATATTTTAGCTCTCTTGCACTCTCTTTCTCTCTCTCTTTTCTCTCTTTCGCATGCTCATTGTAACATTCTAAAGTCCGCCTCTCTCGTATACCAATTAACCAAACAACAACGTGATCTCCGCAGCCAAAAAAGCTATTCATCATCCTATTATTATCCGCATCAAAGTTAAAATATTTTCCGTCCCCCGTCTCTATATACCTGTAAACATATAACATATACGTGTATATGTGCGTATAACAAAAACACACATTCGCGGCGACCACGCGTATATATACCACACACAACTTCGTTCCTCTCGCATCTCCAACGGGGCGATTCTTCATCCGCCTAATCACGAGCCTTCTCTCTCTCTCTCTCTCTCTCTCTCTCCCACCCACACAGACCCACATATACGCATACACACTTGGGACGTCGTTCCGCGATTTCGCCGTTCGTTAAGACTCTCTCGCGTGCGTGCGAAGATCGATGGGCACGGGGGTCTCCATCACGAGACGAGCGACACGTCTCGCGCGCGAAGAGGAGTAGGAATCCGACTTGATTGCTACGCCAGGCGTCTGCATACACACACACACACACACACGAGCGTATATAACGAGAGCCACCCGCTACGTCCATCAAGCATCAGACCAGGTCGATTCATTTCGGACGAAACTCGAGTGTATATATATATATATTCGCAAACGTTGCGGACACGCTGGCGTTCATGCGCGCATGATGCCAACAAAGAGAGCTGAGCAAGAGAGTGCGTGTGCGAGGTGTACATGCTTGAGGTGGTATATAGTGGAGGTATATAGTGGTGTGAGAGAGCTCGTTATTTAGAGACGAGGCTGATGTAATGCGCGCAAGAGAGCGAGCAAGCGAGCTGCAATCGATCTTATATGACGCCCCTGAGAGAGAGAGGGACGAAGTCTCGTCGAGGTGGTGGTTTCTTGAAAAATCGAGGACTCGGGCTTTTGATGCGCGCGAGGTTTCAAGCTGGGTGATTATTTTTATTGATACTTTATGTCGTGGGGGCCTGTCGATTTTTATGGTATTTTTTGGGTGATCGAATTTTGGAGAATTTTATGTGAATTATATAACGATCAGTTTAATAAAGATTATTATAAAAGAAGTTAAATCTATGTATAGTTACTATGTGGAAGAAATCATTCATTTTCTCTGATCTGTAAAGCGGATTTTCGAATATTATCAATAACTGTCTTTTCACGCAAATAAAAGAAAAATAGATGATTTTGACTAATAGTAATAGAAGAAGAAATACTTTAATTAACCAATTCACTTTAGCATCATTTTTTCAGCATTTCTCATCCAATCCAAACGTAATTCAAAGCCCAAACACAACCCCGACACGAGTGCAATTACTTCTCATGCACACCTCCCGAAAAATTCCGTTTATCAGCACCGCCTGCGGGATTTTTCTCCCATCGGTGTGTATATTATACATATATACACGTGCGCGTGCAGCTAATGAGCTCGCGAGAGCGAGCGTGCTGCCACTAATAGATTCGATATACGCGATGTCAATTACGTATATAGAGGCGGCCCGTGTATATATATATATATACAATATACGATATTTTTTTTTCTTCACCGCGCCATGGAGAGAGGATAAATAACAGAACCGCGTGGCTAGCGGCAATCAACTCGTGAGCTCACGCTCCTCTCTTCCTCTTCCTCGAGAGCTCTCGCACGCTCTTCGAGATGTGCGGATGTGTACCTATACGTTCTCGCGCGCGAGCGCAAAAGAGAGAGAGAGAGAGATTATAATTGCGGTCGATACTTATACACAGTGCACGCGCGCGGGTCTGTGCTTATAAGAGAGTCGCGAAGAGAGTGTGAGGAGAGTAAGAGAGATAAGCAGGATGATGGCGGCGTTATGTACGCGAAGGTTAATGCCATAACCTACTCATTTTCGCTGCTCGTAAACTATTCGTTTACGACGGTCCTGTAATTTTCAAACCCGAACAACGGATTATTATCTCTCTCTCTCTCTCATATGCTGGTAGTTTTCGGATCGCTTTCGCGTCCGTCTCCTCTTACACTGCACTCTTCCTCGTTTACACTGTAGCCACGGTGCGCTTTAACCTCGCACGATCTCGACGAAAATGTATATATATATATATAGCCGGTATGTGATGTATGATACGTGCGCAGATCGGAGTTCATTCGCGGACACGATGCAACCGTATACTTTTCGATTTTTGGTACACGCGCGCGGAGAGGTGATTGACTCTCGCGAGAGTCAATTGCTTCTTTAGGGTCGTAACTCGGTGCGCAGCCGAAACCTTTTAATTCGGCAGTTTGCCTGGCTGGAGAAAGAAACCACAGCAAGACCACTTTGTGCTGTGTATTAAAGGCCCCATATAGCGATCATCGAGGCTTTTTATGTAGCGGGTGAGTTTTGCCTCTTCTTCGTAATTGCGAAGAATAAATGTTGCCATTTATAATATGAAGGGATAATAGCGTGGTAATTTATGTAAATAGGCGAATAAAATTTAATTACGAGATGTCTCGTGCGTATATTATTGCATTGCGTTCGGGGTTGAACATGAAGACGTTGAGAAGCTTGTGGTATGTCAAGGAAGTATAAGATTCTATCAGTAGCTGCGTATAAATATTTATGGTATAACGAACAATTAGCTCTTTTAAAAAGGTATAAAATGATATTTTACACATAAATTAGCACGCATAATTTGTTAATGTGTTGGATAAAATATTTCAACTTCACACGAAATTCAATTTATTTTACATTTATAAAATTATAAGTAGAAAGATTAAAGTTTACTGACATTAATAGACATAATTTAAGTATACTAGCAAGATTATGCGCGTTTCGTGCGCTCTTTTTTTAATATAACAATGTATCACAATGAATATTGCAATATTATATTGCATTTAATTTTTTTTTAATATTCTGAAATTTACACATTTTTACACAGAAACGGTCATTATGTTTATTATCTTATTATTTGCAATAAAGACCAATTTTGCGGTTAGGGTTCCACTGAAATACAATTTTTGCAACTATTATGTAAAAACAGATTCTAACAATAAATATACTTCTAATTTTCATTTTTCTAGTTTAATTGTTAAACGATTTAAATTCTCGCGGTTTTTTGGTACCGATTAAATAAAATCTTAAGCGCCGAGCTAAATTCAGCGTCGACCAATCACGAGCTTTCGGATTCGACCAATCCCAAACATTTTATTTTGGCTTCAACTTTCCTTCATCACTTTTTTTAAGAGAGAATATAAATGGCTCTTACATAAACCTTATAAAAAAACTGTTTATATCAACTAAAAATGCTGTTATAATCAAGCAATTCCGCACGTCAAACGATTTTCATAAAGATTCTATAGTAAATCCAAACCACACGCACACATAGTTTACCGCTGAAAAATGCTCACATCAAACCAAAAACCCTCGACCGTCAAGTGAAAAGTCGACGGTAAATAGAAAAATACCTCAAAAATGGCCGTCAAATTATTGTACCCTCTCGCAAGCCACACTACACACACATACACGCACACACGATGAAGTATCGCCATCCTCTCATGCTATGCGCAGCCGCATGTTGTGTATATATATATGCACGCACGAAACGCCGAGCAGTTAACTTATTAACGAAATTGCTTGGCTCGCGCATAACAACGACGCGCGAAGATCGTTTCGCACGCCGGCCATCTGCATAATACACCAGTCGAAACTTTTTATTATACCGCCATGCGCGCATCCCCGCTGCTGATATACGTGAGGCGGTCTTTTGGCTTATAAACGCGCTCGCGCCTGATTCGCTCTCTCTCTCTCTTACTCTTTTCCGCGCGAAATTACACGCGCGTCTCTAATGTCTTAACTGAAAACGCTATGGAACCATTATCATAATTTCGGTACACACTCTCTCTCACTCTCTCGCTGCTTTACGCGAGCTTTGGCAATCATCTGCGCCGTGTTGGGTGGTTGTTGTTGTTAGTGCTGGTGGCGAAGTCGCGCAAATTACTGCACACTGCACGCTTTTCATCGCACGGGACATGCTACGGAATTGAGATATCGAGAGGCGGCTTTTGAGAGACCTCTTTTATTTCAGGCGGCTTTTTGTATATTACCGACGCTTGTGAAGTGAACGAGAGGAAAGGGTGGTTGGGAGGAAAAAAAACGAGGAGTCGATCGAAATTGCGCACTTACAGCCGGCAGTTACGTACGCAAAATCTTTGTGTACTTTTAATCTGCGAATCATAAATTTCGGCTCTTCGCCGTGAGCCGTATTGAGCAATTTGGGGTGAGTATAGAGAGCCGCTTTAAATTTTGAATGACGATGGTTTGAATTTAAAGCCGGCAATTTTGTGATTAATGTTCCGTTCTTTTCTTTTTATAAATATTTATGTTTTATCGAAATTCAAAAGATGTAAAAAGTAATCTTTTAAGAATTTGGCAATATTATTAATTATTAATATTATTTATTAATTAATGTTTGTAAATTATTATTTTAACAATGTTAATGGTAAATATTTACTTAATTTATATACTGCTGGATCAACAGACTCTTTTGATTAGCCCTTTGCATTTGAAAAAAGTATATAAGATGCGTTACTTTTTTTTTATCTCGGAAATTAATCGCAATTCATTTATCTTGATCATTTTGTACGAAAACTTTTTTTATGACTTCTAAATGTACTGTACAGACAATTAATGACTCGCAAAAAATCTAAGTCACCTATCTTCAAATCCCTCGTCTGTAGCGAAACAAGTTTTTATAATGTTCCTCTGTTATGATACAAGATGAAGGGCCCGGACAGATTCATAAGATAAAATGAGCATAATCTAAATAAAACAAATGACCACGATGTATTTTACGGAGCGAAATGCAAATATATTTCTATAAAAAGTTATCAGAGTGATGTATTAATTTTCCATTATCATGCGAATCTCTTGTAACCTGCCTTTTTATGCTACTTTTTGTCCCAACCCTTGCTGCAACGTATTTCTTAACATTCTCATGTCAACAAATATTATATATACACAAAGTCGTACATGTCTATTTAAAATAGTATAGTAAACAATAAAATAAAGGGTCGCAAGTGTTTATAAACAAAATATTTATAGTTATTAATGACATGATAAATTTACTTATTACTTTGATAAATTCAAAGAAATAACAAACATTTATCATAATTTTACACATGTCTGTAGTTTATAATAATAAGAATACCACACCACTAAGCCATCAACCAAAACATTTCCTTCTCCCGCAACAACATTATAATCGGAATTCAAGCTAAACGGAGCAGCAAACACACCTCGAAACCTCCTCCTGACCCTTCACCCCGAGCTCTTGCTCGGTCGATCTCTCACCGCCAAAGAACGAAATTTCATTTACAGTCCAGAAGAGAAGGAGAGCGAGCGAGTAAGAGAGAGACAGACGTACATACGGACGGACGGACGGACAGAGACACAGTCGCTTGGCCTCTCCAACGAATATATCGCCAGCAATCTCAGACGACGTCGCGTAGCGGACGTCCTATACCATTCTCCGTCCCTCTCTCTCTCTCTCTCTTCGCTACGCCTGCGCGACTATGCAAATCCTCCTCTCCGGTCGTCGTCGTCGTCGTCGTCTTCGTCCGACCCCCAAAGGTCCCTGCGCGCGAGCTTGGCAGGCGACATGATTAAACACAGAACGCCGTTGTTCCAGCGTTTCCCTTTCCCCCACCCGCCCAACCCCTCCGAAGTTCCAGGCGCGCTCTCGAACCCTCGGACTTCTCTCTATCTCTCCCGGGCGAGGCTGCGGAGGCGAGCGATGTGGCTTTAATCACTAGCTGAAACCCACGTGGCCCTCTCTCTCTCTCTCTCTCTTGCTCTTCGTTTCCTTTATGCCATTCAATAATGCGAACCCCTCACCCTAAATCTCGTGCTCTCTCGCGCGCTCTCTCTCACTCTCTCTCTCCCCGACAATTTATTAACTGCTTTGTTTTCATTCCACCGCGACGCCCCTGCGCGAGTATTTCATTATGCGCAGATTATCTTCTCTGTCGGTGTCTATATGTGTATGGGTGTGTGTGTGTATACGCGGGTGCGTTGAAATTCTCAAAAGTGGATGAATGCTTTTGTCGATCCGTGGTGCGCGATGCGTGGATATATATGTATATATGTATATCTGTACGTGCGGAGCTAGCGAACGATTTAATTTATAGCGTTGGACGGGCTTGTCGGGAACAGTGCCGTAGTTTTTGCACGAGCCGCAACGCATGTATATATGTATATATGTGTGTGTGTATAGTCGGACGTGCTGATTTTCACCCTTGTTTTGATAACAATATGAACAATGTTACATTGTGTCGTTTCCCATTGATAAGGCTATTGTTCGCGGAGGGAAGATATATTTCCAGAAGGTATTAAGATATTGATCGTTACGCTGGGGACGCGTGTCATGATCGATGTTGGATAAATATTATCGGTTATCATAATTTTAGGGTTTCGTGAAAGCTTTTCATCTGCATTGTGTATTTATACAGAGTCTATATTTTTCATTAGTAGTATTTGAACAAAACTTTTTATTTTATTTTATTAAGTAATATAATAATATTTTGAGAAAAAATGCTAACAATTCTTAATTTTATTTATTTTTTAAATCATTTGTTTTCTTCATTAATTTTTAAAACTATTTCTTATTCTACATTGTAAAACAAACAATTATGAACAAATTCCAATCGCAAAATCAATTCGCACATTATCAAAATAGAAACTGCTCATATACACCGTTCCATTCTCACCTGTTTGACGTAATGGCCAATAACTCGCTCAGTCTAGCTATATAACCTGCATCACGATTCCAATCCAACCGCGGCGCTTCTACACACACGCCGGTCCATACATATTCATCGATATAGCCGCAGCTATACACTCTACATCGGCTCACTCTCTCGTCATGGAATAAAAAATGCTTCGTCCAGTCGGAAATGAGGCTATAAAACGTCCGATAAAGCATTCGTCGCGTCGCTTACCCTCTCACCGCGGCTGACTGATTCGATCGCGTGAGTCGATATAGGCGCCAATTTTCGACTATACCCTTCCTCTTTTGCCGATAAAGGTTTATACGTATACGTATAGGTATATATACGTTCTACAGTAACCGTAGAGAGAGAGAGTATAGTCCTTTATACGTATATACAGCGAGAACGCGTTATATTCCGCGTGCGCGGCGTACATCCCCTTATAGCATCACGTTTACGTTTACGAGCAGCGCCGCTGACGTTTACGAGCCACCGGCTGACGTACGAGCCACTTGCTGCTGCTGCTGCGCTGCGCCCGTTCTCTCTCTCCGCACTCGTGTGCTGCTGCTGCTGCTACCGCTTTCATTGCTTACGCTCACAAGAGAGAGAGAGAGAGAGAGAGAGAGAGCCGCGAAATGCAGCCTTGATTTTCACCCATTTCCTTTCGACACTTCGCACGCACGTATCCTCTATACCAGATTCCATGTGTATAATATGAAAGAAAGGTGGTGTGACGCGATGCGAAGGTGGCGAGTGATTGATTCGAGCTTGGATTTAGTTTTATGGGTTTACACGCGCGGTCTTATCGCTCGCTCGCTCGCGTCTTTGATTTTCTCAAGGATCGGGGAGAGATGGAAGAGAAGTTTCAAGGCCTTTGTCCTTTTCTCGCTATACCGGAGGGAGAGATTGATGGCTGGTGATTTCGAGAGAGTGTGAGGCCTCGAGGGTGAGAGGAAGGGGCTGCAGTATAGAAGAGTTTCTGTTTTTTTCTGTTTTATTATATTATATAAGAAAAAGTGAAATTTTGAACAGCGGAGGCGAGTGTCCGGTGTGGGCGATATAACTTTTTAATTTTAGTTGAAGCAAGTTCTGATGGATTTGTTGCAAATTGTATATACGATATAACGTGCGTGTTATGGTATGGAAATTGATTTTGATGAAATTTGTTTGGGGAATCATTGATTTATATGCGCGGGAAGTTGTGTCTGGTAGGAGATATGCTTGTAGTAGTAGTGGTAGTTTAGGCGAGAGAAAAAAGGTAATAAATTAACGGCTGCGTTGTACTCCCTATGACACCGTAAAAGACCATAAACCTCCGGGCGGTCTAAATGTAACAAGTGAATCGATTACCAGTGCTGAGGGATTTTTTTATGGCTCTTGCTTTATGCAAATTTGTACTACGCGACAAAGTAATAATGTGCTCGTAAAATTAGTATAATAAGTATTTAAACTCTGAAAACAAATCGTTGTAAATTGTTTTCAGTATTTGTTCAGTTTTTTCATTGTTAATCTTCAGGTTTTCCTTAAATTTCTTATATTTTTCAAATTACTGGCCACTATGTTTAGAGTTTGTTCCTGAAACTTCTACTTTTCTCTTAGTATTACAGATCTAGTCTATAATTTCGAAACCCTCTATATACCAATACCGCGTTACACTTTCGAGCTGACATTCGTTAGAAAGGTCGAGGGAAAACTTCAGGAGCACTCACCAGCACAGCCAGTAGCCATACCCAAGACCGCAGCTGAGCGTTCGACTTCTCCTCACGCTATACACACACACATACGCGTACTTTCGTTCGTTCCAGTAGCGCGCATGTATATTACGGTCTATCTGCGCCAGGCCTCACTCCTCGGTGCGGTTTCCGTCTGAGCGATTTATGGACTCGAACGCGCTCGCACGCGCATTGTCTTAGCGCTCGAGTTTCTATATACACGTGTGACGCGACATGACGTAACTGGGTCACCTCCGTCAACCCCAAGAGAGAGAGAGAGAGAGGTGACTTTTATAATACCTCGACACACTGACAACTAACCTTGAGCGACAATAGGCCTACTGTGCGAACCTCTAAGACACGCTCGTCGTCGTCGTCGTCTTGGCAAAATTTATCGCTACGTTCAGTAGCTGTGTGCGCATGTCAGTATAAGAGCGAAGAAAAGAAAGGCACTTCGAAATTGCGTGTTCCGATCCCGATATACTTTCCTTTTACACTATGTATATATAGAGGCCCTTTTGGTAAAGAAAAGGGGGGCTGTTGGTACGCGCGGGTGTGAGCTAAGGTTGGGACACACACGCGCTCTCTCAAGTCAGGGTTGGCTTGGCAGTCGCATTTTCTTCGCTCTGACTGCCGATCCATTTTCTTTCCACGCGCGAGCTTAGAGACCGGGCGGAGGATATACTTTAGAGTACACACTCACGAGGAATAGAATGGCCTCCCTCGATAGAGTCAACAATTTATTCTTGGGGGGCGATTTTTTTTTTCGTAATACGATTTTGGGCGGTAAATGGAAAAGTTTCAAGTGATTGTTGTTTTGGAGAGGTAAGTTATAGACAATGGAAGTAGGATTAAAGGAGATAATTTAATTTTAGCTATATGTTTGTGTATTTGAGAGATTTTTTTAATTTGCCGACTGGATTGTAATGTAACCTAACCCTTGCTGTATTTTATGGGGTGCAATCCAACCCTACGGTTTATTTTAAAAGATTCAGAAGACATTTTTAGTATTTTCTGAAGCATCGTATTAAAAAATATATCAATTTTGACGTTGTCGTGAAACACTCTGTATGTAATATACAGTATACTGAATTATTTCGGCGTATACACAACAGAGGATACACATTTACAGCTTAAATAAAACATACAATGATAAACTACAAATATTTTATAAGTAAACACAGTTTTATAATTCAATCCTTCGGAGACCATTAATTATCTTGCTAACACAGCCGTCTAATAATAACATAAAGTCATATAATTTTAATGAAGAGACGACAGGTAGCGTCGCGTCCCTGCGAATTTCCGCGAGTGCGACGAGGGGTGTCGTCGTCGTCGTTGTCTTCTTCCTGACTGATGAAGCATTCCGAGGGTTAATTATCCCCCGTTCCTGCCAAAACACGGACGAGCTCTCGTCTCGCGCTCGTAGCCTCAACGTACACGTCATCATTCCCATCACGCGCGATGATTCGTCGTCTTTCCCTTCGCGCGTGTTATAACAGTCTAGCACACGGAGCTACCCTCCATTTTGTCGTTAGTATAGCTCTCCGCGCGGAACGTGAGAACGGCTCTAATGGTGACGTTTCATTCTCAGGTCACACACATTGCCCGCGTATTACTTTTTTTTGGTAGTGTGCATATACGTTGCGTTGCATGCTGGAGTTCTTTGACGATGGCGTTGGCCTGAATTTTGTTTTTTTAATATTTTTCTTTTCATCGTAATTGGTGTGGTTTGTTTTATCGTCTATATAAATGGAACATAAAAAAAACGATCATCTAATGGATACTAGAACTTTGAAAGTGGATTTAACTAATTTTTATGTAAAAAGAATTATTTTTCAATAATGATTTTATGACTATTAATCTTAAAATAATGAAATATAAAATACACAATATCATTGAGAAAAAATGATTGGAGAATATAACACTTCAATCACAATTCTAATTTATTATAACAAAGGCTTCAGCATTCTCCAAATTCATAAAAAAATAAATATCCCATTCCTATATACAGTTAGAAAAAAAAATGAGCGGCGTCGCTCCTCCGCATTAGCGAAACATTGCGAAATCCTTCCTTTTCAATATTTACCACGCGCGCAAAGCAGTCATCTCCATCGAAATAACGTAACACATATTCTTCCCCTTCCCTTTGAGCCAACAAATACACACGCGAATAATCTTATAGGCTTCTCCCTTCGTGTAGGTGTACGTATAATGTACACAAACGCACAACAGACTCTCTCTCGGTTGGCTGACATCCGCAAAAAAAAAATGACGCATCGACGATCCGAAAAACACACTCGGCGAGTTATTGCCGGATCGAGAAATGTTTTTCTTTCGCTTTCGCACACGCACACATACACACAGGCATGCTTTCGCGACCCCTCGGCAATTTCCACCCTATTCCGCTATACTCCCGGTCGTGGCACTCCCCCGCGATCTTTTTCTCTCCTCCTCTCTCTCTCTCTTGCACACAGACGCACACGCGCGAGCGTGGAAAAAAGAAGTTGAGAACGCGAGAGAGAGAGAAAGACGGAAAGAAAGAGCCGGCTGACAAACCAAACAATGAGCCGGCGGCAGTGGCAGTGGCACTCGCTCTCTTTCTCTGCGGTCGGTTTTATTTTTGAAAAATGGAAAAACGCCGCGCCGCGTCGCGCCGGAAGGCCGGGCTTCCGGAAGCCTGCTCCCTCTGCACATACACACACTCTACACGATATCCACCCTCGTATACGCTCGTATCAGCCTCTCTCTCTCTCTCGGATTCTATCTCGCGGCTGAATTTTGTTGCTCCCTCTCTCTCTCGCGTGTACACGCGCTTGGCCGGCCGGGGCATCTATACAGCGTGTGCCGGCAGACTAGTGCTTTCTCTCTCTCTCTCTCTCTCTCTCTCTCATGATTCATTGCTGCCGCGATGGATGATCCATCTCTTCCCCTGCTATATAGTGGCCAGACCAGAATCCAGCTAGCCGGTGTGCTATGGCGGCGGCAGCGACGACGACCGGTCCTGTGTAGCTATGGACCTGCTGTGAGCGGATCCAGGCCTCGCTATCTCCGTCGCGGCTCGCGCACACGTGCGCGTTCTCACCTTTCTCGATGCGCGCCTGCGTGTATTATATGTGTGTACGTGGCTTTTTCGTTTTCTTTCGGATATTTAATCTACTTATTTTCCTTGCAGCAACAGCAGCAGCAGCAGCAGCATGTGCCTCTTGCAGCAGCGGTTTTTCTCTTGCGAGCCAGAGGCAGCAGTGCGTGCTCACACGCGTTATTTCACGCGCTGCAGAGTAGCAGACGGTTAGTGATTTTTAGAAGATGAGAAATGCCCTTGCTGTGGATATATTTCGCGAGGTTCTATATATATATTTATGGGTATACTGGTTGGAAGAGCTGGGGTCGATTTTTGTTTTTAATTAATTTATTTTAAGAGATAGAAATATATATATACGAGAAAGATACGTGCTGTGTGGAGCTGTCTTTGAAATATGCGGTGTAGTAGCGAATTGTGAAACTTTGTAGGATTCGTTATCGTTCTCTGATGTTGTTTGCTGTAAATTTAAAATTTGCTAAACTTTATATTAAGCAACGGTGTATACAGCATGTATATTCCAAGTTATTTAAAAATACTTGAATAATCGACTTACTATAGGCAACTTTTAATATTCTAGTTACCTAATATTTTTTAAACCAAAAAGATAGTCGATATATTTTTTTTCAAACTCTATATTAGAAATAAAAAAAATTATGTGTGACACACAAGTATTAGTCCATCATTCAGGACAAACATATTTACAACGATTCATTGCTAACCTCTGTCCAACAGACATGAAAATGTTAACAAGCCCATGTGTCCAACAAGAATGCCATTAGAGTCGCAACGCGCGTCACACATAAAAATTGATTAATCTCGTTCTAAATTGAGAATTAACAATGCCCTTCCATAATAAACATAGCGGGCGATCATCGCTGCGAATACAGAACGAAATCAATCTTCGCTCTCATGCACCAGACTCGAGCAATCCATCCTCCCGAACTCTTATACCATCACATATATATACACATATACGTGCAACTTTCCGATTGTCGAATAACAAATCAACGTCGCATCCTCTCCTAAATCCGCAGCACACACACGCATATATATGCGCGTATACTCTCGGACTTGTCTTTATATACCTCTCGAGTCTCGCGCGTTGGCGTGCGTCGCGCGGCCCGTGCGCACACGGAACATATTATTCCCGCGTCTTGTTACTTCGCGTCCTCTCCACCCCCCCCCCCCTTCAGCAAAATTGCATACGCAGCAGCCAGGTACGACGACGACGACGACGATAGCACTCACGCGCGCTTACAAGATACGTGTAGTACGACCTGCGGCGCAACTTTTCTCCGCTCGTATTGCTTCTTTTGCTGTGAGCGCCTCTCTCTCTCTCGGCTATCTCGAGTGTGTCGCTGTCTTAACAAGCGAGAAGAAGCTCTCTCCCTCTCTCTCCTGCGGCTACTTCTTATATACTTGAGCTGCTGGCTTTTACTTCTGTTTGCAAGAATTTCTGCAGGTCGATAGCAGCAGCAGCGGCAACGTGGTTATATAGTATAAGGAGAAGAGATGTTTTTTCGATGATTAATGCCGAGCGCCGGCGAGCGAGTGAGGACGATAACCGGCAGTTAGTACGTACTTAGATCGGTAGTTACGTGCGGCAGTGGCCGCGCGTCGGCGGCGGTGGAAGCAGCGGCGAGCCGCGGATGGTTAGGGGTTTAATAGGCTCGGAGATGATACTCGAGAGCGAGCGAGTAGAAGCGTGAGCTGTAAGGGGAAAGGACTCGGGCAATATCGTCGCTGATTGAGGGTATAAGTGTGCACGGGATGGATATGCAAGGGGAAAATGCATTCTCGAACCATAAGCACTGTATGGATTTAATTAAATTTTACTACTTATTTTATAGTGATTTGAGGTTTCTATGAAATATGTATATCAGATGGTTGCTGAAAGTGCAGGTTCTTTTCTATATAGAATAATTATAAATAAATTTAATTTTTGGATTCGTAATTCTTTTAAATTTAATATATCAATTTAGTTTAGTGTTGTTATATAATTTTAGGCTTATACATAAACAAGACTTCCTTTTTCTCGCAATGCAAGCTAAAAATAAACCGAATAATAAAGATTCATTAACTTTCTAATAGATCAATCCGATATACCAACCAATAGAAATTCAAATGAACCTATGACATCAATGCGCACGTATATATGGGGTAAAGTAAGTTGTTGAATCTCCGAAACCAAAAGTGCCACAACTATAGAAGTATGTATAGGCGTCGATACGACTCGCTCATTTGCATCGCTCACTATCGTCCATCCGAAAACAGGGTAATGTTTGATTCATCGACACTACGGGGAAATGCGAAAACATACTCTCCGACTTGTGCGCGCTAACATTTATATACGGGAGCATGCACGCACGTGCCGATTGATATGCGCTGCGAAGGAGATAAAAAAGAAGAAGAAGAAGAGGAATAAAAAAACGGCACACCGAATTCGCGCTCGCGCGCTCTATTTTCGGCCTTCGCACGCGTTATATACGCACAAGCACACGGCTGTCACGAGCAGCAAGACTCATTTGTCGCGAGAGCTTGCGCGAGAGCGCAGGAAAATACGACGAGAATATTTCACTTTTCGTATATAACGCACGCGAACGACGACAGCAGCAGTAGCGCGCGGCGTCGCGGCGCCGTTTCGTCGAAACACAACGAGAGTGAGAGAGAGAGAGAACGTACATATATATATATATATATATATATATATATATAAGCACAGTGGTGCGGTAGCGTGGCCTTAATAAATGTCGGGGCATTTTTTAAGGCCAGAAAAACGCAAGCCTCGCGTTCGCGCGCGCTACCGAGCACGCCGCTGAAAGGTAGAATGGCGGAGAGTTGTGAATGTGTATACGCGAGTGTGAGTATATGCGTATAAATGTATGTGTGTGTGTATATATATGTGTGGAAGCGCGAGGTGCTATCGACGTGCGAGAACTCGGACTCTTGAAAAATTCAAGAATGATTCGTTGAAAAAGGGCTGGCGCTTTCGCCTCGATCGATTTCTCAATTGGTTGCCCATTTACTAAATATGAGTTACTTATTTGGTTTGTCCGGAATTCCGACGAACGGTTTTGTGAATCAGCTATATGTCATTCGTTCTTTCGAAGTCAATCAAACATTTACAGTATGGATATATATATAACTCACAAGAGCTTATACAGAAAACGAAGTTTGTACTGGAAAGATATTTGGAGTTTTATTATACTATCGGGATATTTGATAGCATCATAAGTTAGAATGATGTATTTTAATTTTTTGTTTTTTTTTTTCAATATAATTTTGCATAAATTAATTGAAAATAAGAATACTCGAAAAAAAATTTCAAACCTTAAGAAAAACCTTATATTAGAACGATCAGTTTATCTGGTATTATAAGTCATGAAACACGCAATTACTGTATAATGTCACTCCGTTTCACTTCGACAGCGTCAAAAGACAACTATAAACTTATTCCCGTATATACGATTATTTCATTAATGCGAGCAAACTCTTCATTTATATAAACGTTCCATCAAGCCCCGGAGTGTCTTCACTCGTCAAAATCGACGGTGGAAGGCCTTTATTGAGTTATCAATTGATTACATAGTACGGCGAGAAGAGTGTAAAAGTAAAGGTTGCACACGCACACGCGTATATACGCACATAACCGCTCACGCCGCGTCACCTCAATTATTCGCACGTTTCGCATTTTTTTTTTGCTGTTGCACGTCGTCGCACCTGCGCGTACACGAACTACTTATATCCTCGCGGGCCGGAATATATAACGCGCACTCGCACATATACATACGTTCGTATAGTCGATTTTGTTCTAATACTGGTGTTTATATGTAAAATACCGGAACGAGATAATTCGCAGATTGCGATCGTAATCGATGGCAATAAAGCTTAAAGAGGATAAGGATGAGATCATCGGTTGGCATGGAAATTTCCATCTCTCTTTCTCTCCCTCTCTATATCTCGGGGACTATAGAGAAAGAGAGAGCGATTCGTTCGCGAACGCGTACATGTGGTATCGAAGGGACGTGTGTTCGTCGTGTATTGCCTTTTTAAGCGGTAATAAGTATATACTTTCTCCTTTTTGATCGTCGCGTCTCTTTAAGGAACACGGTTTTTCAGTACGATCGCGGATGAAAACTCTTGGAGCTTGATAGAACCATCAACGAGGAAATTTTATTTTTTTTTTGTTGCGCAAAAAGCGTGTAAAACTATAACAGATATATGCCGCATCTTTCACGATCTTGTGGAGTTTGTATATTTTGCACTCTTTGTTATTGGCGTACCTTATTATATAGGTATATAAAGTGTAAGGATAAAACGGAGATTTTCAAATATATAGAGTTACTATATTTTTTATAAGAATAACTTTATACAAATTTCTTTAAATAGTTATAGATCGATAAAGTGGCCTCATGATCGTTCTATAATCAATAATCAAAAATTGTAAATAAAAATATGGTATATTTCCAAAGACTTAATTAAAGTGAAACTCTAACAACAGTTTCTTCAACCGAACTCATTAAATATAGCTAACATTACATTATAAAAGAAGGGTTTCCAATCCTTTCGCAACGAAACCAGCAGTAAAAATACAACACAATATTTACCGGATTTAGCCTAGTCACCATATTACATCCATTTTAAATAAAGCAATACCGCACAAAAAGCCATACAAAAAACATAACTATACAATTTTTCTCGCGGCCCAAGCCGACCATTATAAACCCGACGAAAAAAAAACTTCTCCCGCTTCATACTACCAGTCGCCAATCGTCCAATCACTTATAGAAAAACCGCAAACTCGCATATCTTCTCTCTCTCTCTCTCTCCCTCAGCCTCAGATTTCCCGACACGCGGCACGATTTACCTTATTTAATCGTGCAAAAAATTCGCGCCTCAAGACGGACGCGTATATAAGAGAGAAAGGCGCGCGCTCGCCACGCACGTACGCGCCCCGTGTTAGTTGATTTTCAAAGCCGGACATCGCTCGCGCTCTGATGCAAGATAGAAAATAAATAATGGGAAACTCGTTAGAGCGTAGGACACAGAGCAAAGTGATTAATTTTCGAGTAGTTACACACTCGGAGAGAGAGAGAAGCTGTATATGTGTATGCGTGCACAAACGCAACTCTCTCTCTCTCGCGCGCGCGAGTGAAGTGTGACAAAAATAGACATTACGCGCCGCGCCCGGCATTTATTAATAGAAGCTGTAAGGGCCGCTATGTGCGCGAGTGTTGCCAACGCGTCGTCCGTCGTTTTAACGAGCCGCGACCGCTGAAATGTATCAATTTTTCAGTTGAATTCGACGAACGGAAATATTTTCCGCGAGTGGCAGGCTGAGAGTAGTTATAGTGAGCGAGTGGGGAGTCACCGCCCGACGGCTCGCTCGCGCCATGTCCGACGGCCGACGGCTGCTGCTGCTGCTGAGAGAGCGAGCGAACGCGCGCCGCCATTATATGGGGAGCGCATGATCCAGCATCCGTCGGTCCACGGAGTGCGTAGTTTACATGCGATTTTAAGATTTATTTGTCGATCCGATGATGTTGTTTTTATCAAAAAATTTAGATTATTTGTTTTTATTTTTGATGTTGCGAAAATTTTTGGTTTTTAAGGATTTAATTGTTGATTTATTCGCGTTAGATTTTGAAATAAATTATGTACTCATAACAAATGGAGTGTCGCAATATTTAAATTAAAAGATTATGCAATAAGTATGAAGTTGCTTAATTAACGAATTAATAATGTGAAAATCATATAGGATAAGGTAAATCAGAGTTATTACAGACTTTGAAAAAATAATGTGTGAAAACGTTAATTAAAATTATAGTGTACACGTGCGTAGTTAGCGATTCTTGCATGAAAATATAAGGTAGATTAATTTTCCCATCTCTATATAGTCAATATTTATGCAAAGTTCATTTTTTATCTTTAGAAATATCTGCTTATCATAAATTATCTTATGGAAGTTCGTTAATCATATTGAAATTGGCTTTTTTATTTAATAATAAGTGGTAAATACAAATATTGCATAATTATTAATGCAGTTTTCTTGTCGTTTTACTCATAATTATTTATATATCAAATATAGTTATTATTTTTTTTTAATCAATCTAGAATTGAAATGGAAATAACATTGATATCACAGATATATCGACACTTTTTTCTTTTAATTTTATTTGAAAATTGCATGTGAAATTTTTTTCACTTGTTGATATCTTCATTTTTGTTGGCATTTTTATTGCAATTATTGTTCGATAATACTTTGGACATCCCGTGACTAAACTACTGTAGAGGACAAAGGGCGTAATTTGATTTATGCCTTTATGCGGCAATAAATTTACAGAAAAGAGCTTATGAAATAACTGGTTTACGATTCACTAATTTCATTTTAACAATACAATTTCCTACGTTACATATTAATACGTATGATATCATAAGGTCACAAAAACCGTTATTTTATTAATTTAAAAAAGGTTTATTATTCAAGTTAATGTAGAAAAAAATTTGTTTCAGTTTTTTATCATCTTTTGGCATCTGTACAATAAATTTACTATTGCTTATGTTTTTCTCGATATTGTAAAATGTTAAATTTCATTTCAAAATTAATTTAATTTAAAAATATTTTTCAACACTATTACTTACATTTTAAAAGCGCGTAATCATTCGAAACCTTGTTATAAATATACCGTAAAACCGTTTTTTCTCTTTTCTCTCTTCATTAATTGTTATCTATGTTTCCGTTAACTATCTAACTCCACATCTGATCTCATACAATTAATATTTTTCACACATATTTAATGCAATATTCTACTTTGATATACCGAGTAAAATGACCTAAAACTATTACACGTTAATAGACACGTACTCCACGCACTACATTAGTCCATTGCGGCCATAAATTACTCCAAATGCATTCCGCCTAGCATAAAAAGGCAATTCGGAAAACACTCGCATAACATACGTTTTTTTTCCAAGCAGCACTAATACCCCCACAGCCATATCTCTCGCACGTTCTCTCATCGCCTCGTACATCACAGCGCTTAAACAGTTCCTGCCGCCGTAATTTTTCCTCCAAATCATCACTATATCTAAGCAAACCAGTCCTCTGATATCCACACTAAACGCTATCAAAGGCACACCGTCAATGTCAACCACTAACCACTTGCACAAGTTATACATACTTGACGTCTAAAGAACACCGCTAAACAAACGTCTTCCTCCATCGTCACCGCAACTTCTTCACGCCTTTATCAAAGTCGCTCAATCACACGCTTATCTATATAAAGAACAAGTCCTACTGACTTACAAAAATCGCGATCACACGTGTAAAACTTTTGCTCTAGTTCTGGACCATTCGCGATCGCGCTGCACTTGCAACTGAGTCAGGTAACCGGACGACCGAAACGTCGAACCCCCTTCGTCATAGGAAACAGGGAAACCAGAGCGACCTTGACTCCATCGTAATTTGCGTATTCGTTTGCCCCCAAGACAGAGGCCGAAGCAGAAGAATAAAAGAAAGAAAGAAAGGCGAAAATTGGCCTCTGGACAGCCAAAAGCAAGCCTTTGAGCCAGAAGCTACAGCCTGCTTGCTTGCCTGTCTGGCCCTTTTGGGGCCGTAAATCAGAGCACGCGTATATAAGATACACACGTAGGAACCCTCGCATCAACTCGTGCCGTGCTCTCCTTTTCGTGCTGCTGCGGCAAGGGCTGCGTATATATCCGTCGGCCGACGGCAACACAGCAGTAGCTTCTCCATTACCGAAAACTCGCTCTTCTCTAGCCGCATTGCGAATTTCAAGGCCGGCCGAGGTGAGCAGGTATATAAACCGCCCGCGCGCAAAGTGCATACATATATATAGTGTGTCTCAACGCTCCGATTTTCTTTACATGCGCTTCCTATATATATGTATACGTGTGTGTGTGTGTGGATACTTTGCATAAACGCGTAACCCTTATAATGGCTAAACTCACGGCTTCGAGTTAAAAGCCGAAGGTCAGTCGTCCCATTTGTCCTCGTCTCTTCTATACATATTCTGACGTTCGTTGCGTCAGCCATTCGTCGCGCTTCACTTTTAGCCTGCATAAAAGCTAATTCTCGGTTTCGTCGAAAAAGGGGCAATCTAGACGCATTTTTGTTCGATAATTCCTTCCCGATATCCGTGAAAAAAAAAAGACGATCCTGCGACAGAGTAGCCCCGCGGCTTTGAACCCATACGTGCGTGTATATACGTGTGAGGTCGCCCGTGAAGTTTTCGATTGCAAGGGTGAGTAGTTTCTTCGACGTGTGTGTCTATATATATATATATATATATATATATGTGTGTGTGGTTCGCGTACGCCATTGTGTTGGGTTGCGGTCGCGCCGCTGGCCATCCGCGGCCTGAACTTTGTGAGAGAACTGTGCTATATATAATATATATGGTGGCTGAGTGCCGAAGAAACGCGGCCGGTGTAATGGTTCGTACACGCAGGCTGGGGCTCCTTTTGCGCGTGCAATACGGTTATATAGGTATGTGCACACGAGAAATGCATTTATCTCGCTTAGATTCGTGTATATGCGGGTTTATAAAACGAATTTCTCAGAAAGATTGTTACGCTTTGTTAAACGTTTTTCAATCCCAGTTTTGGATTTTTGGAACGACGGTTATAGAAAATCTTTGTTCTGAATTTTTCTTTTATATACACCGCTAGATATATACAATTTTGTTAAAAAGAAAATCACTATAATGTTTATATTTAAGAGCGTTTATATTTATAGAAAACTTATTAATCAATGCGACTATAATATGACCACTTAATTGTTTAATTTTTCTCTGTCCGTACATTTCACACGAGTCTCGAAATGCATCTTTAAACGTCTACTTTGACCTACACTCCAACAAATGGCGCAATCCAAGAGGCGGAAAATTAGCCTACGAGTTTGGCAGAACGACGTATCGGCATTGGATCCTCGCCATGGAAATAAACAAGAGAGTTAACTAGAAACGTAAAATTCATAACCGACCAGATAATCCCTGATTTTTACTACAATTTCATTCTCCTCTATACCTCGTCAAATAAACAACGCATAAACATATAAAAAGCCAAAAAGCAACAACGATATATATTAACATTAAAAATCACCGGAAATTTTTCATTCGAAAACGCTGCGGATAAAAGTATACGCTGTATACTCGCGCGTTACAAATGTCCGTTCCTTGCGTACATAGATATATATACGTCGCTCACAACCTCTCTCTCTCTCCCTCTTTCCCTCTCGCTTGCAGCCGACATTAAATGCAATTAAAATATTGTCACAAAGTGCCGCAATAATGTTTTGCAATGAGCATAATATATTTTTGGGCTATTTTACATATACGCGTATGAATATGTTCGTATGTATATATGTATGCGAGCTCGTGTGACGGGCGACTGCACTGGGCAAAAGCGTGCGGCGAGAAATCCCGACAGGCGAGGGAATGGACTTGGATCCAATCCAGGTACAATAGCAAACGCGCGATATTCGCAGGCGTAATAGCGCAGCTAAGTTAAGTCCATCAAGCGTGAGATTCGCTTACTCAGTGCTGAACGCCCGCGGAGACGTAAGAGCGCGCCTGCGAGTTACATATATATATATATACACATACACACACATACACTTGGTGGTTCGCGAAATATACTTCTAAGTAGAACATCTGTTAATACACGCGCTCCGCATATATCTTTGTTAATAAAAAGATGATTTTTTTCTAACATCAAAGGATAGGCGTCGTTCTTTGTCTCTCGAGGCGCATTTGTATAATAACATATACGTATAAATTTACTCTGACAGTTTACAAAGTGTTTATTATATTCCTGAGAAAAATTAACGGACAGATTAATAAATATACACTATTGTACGTAGACGATGAATTTTGGGGATAGGAAGTAATTAAAATATTTGAATTCATTCGTCGAATCGCGCATCATTTGTAGATTCTATAGAAGATATACACTCTGACATTGTATATAATGGTTCGAGAAAAAAAAGCTTTTCAATAACACCTATTGAAAATCGATAAAATACCAATAAACTCGCTCATCCTCGGCCTCGCGTTCGCGCAGCTTGCGGGGAGGATTCTTGTGTACGGCCACGGCTATTACGCAAGGCGATACACAAAAGATATCGTCGGCCTCTCTACCTTCCCTAAAATACCATTATTAATGAATCGTTGTTTAATGTAAACTGTCCAAGTCTCTCAGCCGCAGCCATTCTTCAAAATCGATTTTCCACCGGTATATACCAGGCGATTAACACAGGCGCGAAGATCCTCCTGCCCACAAACTCCTTTATATATATCTACGCACCGTGCAGCGAGCAGTCAAAACAAAACGTTCGCCCGTGTAAATCGTCCCGCGCGATTCCCTAATAGTGATTGATGGATAAGTAGCCTAATGAATTTTCGCTCTCTCTCTCTTGGTACACCAACATATCTCAACTGGTGATCGATGATCCTCGAGACACGATCCGTCGGACGCGTGTCGCGTGCATACAATGCGCTGTGTTTTCATCTCTCCATGGGTATTGTTGTCAAACGAAGGCGGTTGTTAATATACACCGCGAGCTGCCTATACACATCTCACGAGGATCGACGGAATATAAGAAGGAAAAAAAAGTACACGACGATGGAAAACGAGCGACACGAGAAGATGGCGCGCGCATACAGGGGACCACCTGGCAGGTAGATTTTGAAAAACACACGTAGAGAGAGAGAGAGAGAAAGAGTGAGACCTTGGACGAGAAAAAGGGTCAGAGAGCGAGGTGGAATGTATCCAGGGTGCGGCGAGCGTTCGCGCCGTGCGCTCGGATACATATACGTCGTAAATCACCGCGAGATTATGTGACTTTCCGAGCGGGAATGCGTCACGAGAGGGAAAGAGTATGTATATATAAGAAGCGATGCCGTGGTATCGTGACGCGTATATGCGTCACTTATAAGGAGTATAAGAGGGAAGGAGGTGACCTACGTTCAATGGAGCATCTCGTTAATTACTATACGCTCCGCGGGAGAAGACTCTGCGCGGGTTTCGGCGGCGTTTAGTGTGTAGTCTCGTGAATGTATCTTTCTTTTTCGTCATTAATATCGCGCGATAACTAATTTGATTTAAGTTATTTCAGGCCGGTAGTTTCTTTTGGTGATGTAAATCAGGGAGAAACTGTAGATGGGGTGGTTCGCGATCACGCTTGTAGCTTCGCTGTTGTCCAAGCGGTTCAGATTTTTTGTATATATATGTATGAATTAATGTAGCTAGAAATTTTTTTAACCAAGAAAAATATAAAAATAATAAAAAACAAAGTTTCCATTGAAAATTTTCTGATTCTGATTGCAGATTCGGAAAAAAAACTAATTGACTTTAAAATGTCGGCTTGGGATGTAATAAATTAAGAAAAAATTGCTTCTTGCATGATGTTAATTGTTCATTAAGAGGTACTTTAAGCCTTTCTTAATGTGATGAGATTATAATTGCAATAGCTTTCGTACCGAAGAAAAACGTAAAAATCGTGTGTACAAGAAAAAAAAATTAATGATATCATAAACCATGTATCGACTTCAAACAAAATTAAAACATAAATTATCTTGGCGAGTTAGCGCTAGAATTAATAAGAAAAACGCTCATGATCGTGTAAAACAATATTTACGATTACCTGATGAAAGAGCAGGCGCCTAATAAAGCAATAAAACTGATTTATTCGAGAAATATACATACTGAGTATCTCCACCGCGCACTAAATTGTTTTCCCAAGCCTCGTTCGGCAAACTTTACGACCTCACACTCTCTCGGCAGCTCAGCCGCAAAGAAACTAATCAAACGACGCTTATATATATAAACGTATACATAAAAATCGTGGTCAATAAAAATCCCGAAAGACGTACGGTGAACGACCAGCAGTCGTAGTGACATAAGCGGTGTCATAATATGATCGTGCCATAAACTCTCTCTCGTTCTCCCTCTCTCTCTCTCTAACCATCAGTTATTTATTTGCGCTACTTAAATAACCATAACGTGTTAATAGCCGGCAGTAGCGACCAGCCTGCGTCGAGTTGTTCTTCCTCTCTCTCTCTCATTCTCGGCTACCACGCGGTCCTCGGATTTATTTATGGGGCGTATTTGTTGTCGGCGTGTAAATTCCTTCGGCCGCTATATAAACGTTCAAGGGTCGCCGCTGCTGTCTCGACTCGTCGTCTTCTTCTGTATATATCTCGCTCCTTCTCTCTCTCTCTTCATCGCTCGGCGCCATCTTCTCCAACCGCACGATTTGCTTTCTCTCTCTCTTCTCCCTTCTCTCATTGGTTAGCGGAATGACCCTTGCGACACCGTTTGCCAGCGTGCGCGCGATTACCATTAGTGTGTATAACGATTATGCGAATCGTTCTGTGAACTGGTATAGGTATATATATACATAAGCAGGTATTATATAGAGGTATTATGTGAGAAATTAGCGAGGATTTTTCAGAATGGGATTTATGGGGAATTTCTTCGGGAACGAGTTGACTGCGGGCGAGTATATATATATAAAGGGGAATCGTGGCGTTGGGTCATCGTCGTGTGAACTTCGTGGTGTCGATTTATTTTATGAGTGGCAGGTGACTTCGTGCCCGCGTGATTCATGCGAAGCGATGGTAAATTTATTAACCCGATTCGCCGATAGAGTGGGCTTTAAAGTGCCATTTATGTAATGGCCGTTTCGATTTCCTTTTCATTTATATTTATTTGAGGGTTTATATTGATGAAATACTTTTGATATCGGATTTTTATTTGGAATATACTAATATGAATCATGGTTATCGATAAATATGGATGAAAGATTGTAGGTACATCTAGTTTCTCAGTACCAGTTTGAATAATAAATTATGAAGTGTTGAAATTTAGTTCATTTTGAAATTAACTATACAATACCATTAATTAATAATATATATTGTGATTATTGAAAGTCAATAAAATCGAGTGTCTTTTATCAATATCTTATCATTTTAAGGCTATCAGTAATAGTAAATGAACAGCCAACGTATCCATCGAACAATCAGAATCGCATCGGCAATACATTTAATCCAAAAAAACTCTTGGCAAAAAGCCAACTCAACGAGAAAATTATCATCTCAAATCCATCTCGTGCAATTAAATTACAATTCATTCTGCAACAGGATTCGAAGATTCCCGCACATATAACACCAATCTTAATTCTCTACATACACACACATCATTTCACATATACACCGACATATACACATACCCCCACATCTCTATAGCATCTTTTTCTCAGCACACAATACCACCTCCAATCGAAACGTTCGCCCATAAACCTCTTTGTTCGTGCCACGTATGTATATATACGTTAGTGTATACCCAACCACACGCGTTATTTCCTCTCTAGTCCAAGCTTTTCTAGCGTGAGAATGAATAATTGCGATTCGCTGCACAGTGCAACAAGAAGGAGAGAGAGAGCGAAAGAGAGAGAATCGTCTATGGACCCAACACGCGCACACCAGCAGAGAGTAATGCAACACCGGCGATCTCCGAATCGATAATCGCGTGGGCGATCGACGGACCCGCGTGTAAAGTCTCGCTCCACCTTTTTTTTCTTCATACCCGTGCGCATACAAATCGATCGGGCCCGCCGTGATGCCGCGCGACCATTTATAATTCGCGAGAAATATTAATAAGAAGGACATGGCACGAGAGAGTGGGAGAGAGAGAAACAGGAAAGAAGTAGGCGCGAGTGGGCGGTCGACGCCGTGTGCACGCGCGCGCGCGCGCGTTCGTTGAACGGCCGAGGTATCGATTCGTGGCGTTCGCTTTGTGAGCGTTGAACATATATATATATATACGTGTGTTTGTGTCGCGGAAGAACTATGTTCTTTGGTTAGCTCTAGCGAAGGTTTTGTTACTGAATGGTAGAACAAGAAATTGTAGCTTGTATTTAAAAATGGAAGTATCTGAATTTTTTTATTGAAAATGATGAAATAAAGTAATGTATATAGATGCTAATAATATTTATTATTTTGAAGTATATATAAGAATTGAGAACTTGGCATGAAATCATCTCTGTTGCCATTAATTTCAACAATACTAGAATAAACTTGGTAATTTTTATCTCAATACGAATTCCAGACAGGATAATTTATTAGGTTCGAAGAATTTATTCATTGTGCTAAAGCATGTGCAGGCAACAACAACAATAATAATGTCATTTCGCAACGCTTTGAAGGAAAGTGTGCTGGAAACTTATAGCGAGTACATGTACATTGCAGTCTCGACGTCGTGACACTATGGGGCGACCCGTTTAACGAAATTCAATTTTCTCGCGGGTCTCGCCGTCGTGCGATTCGTGCTCGCGATTGTTGCGTAATATCAACAGGTTTTCTTAATGCATTACTATACGGTGCAATATCGTATCTTCGCGTATCTCTCTCTCTCTCTGTGCCTTTGTTGTGGGCGTGACGGACGCCCGGTGTGATGAATGCAAGTGTTTTAAAATAAATCATTTATTATTTTGAGAAAAACGTAACCTTAACTCTCTCTCTCTCTCTCTCATGCTCGCTCTCTCGAAAGTAGGTATGGCTGTGTGCGCGCGCAACGTTTCTGCGGCTGTGTGTCGGGAAAAAAGATTAATCGCGCCGGCGCGATTGTAATCTTCGAAATAAGAATCATTTACGTTCTCATATAATTAATAATGAATTCTCGATGAGAAAAAAAGAGCAAGAGAGTGAGAGAAAGAGAGAGATTGCACTGACCTTAAATGCTATTCTTGATAGCCGATTTAATTATAATTTTTTGTGATAGCGAACGCGTTGTATTTGTATTGAAGAAATATAACTTTGTATTAATAACGCGGTGAATCTTTATATAATCACTTTTCTTTTTTGCGCTTCTTCGCTGAGTTTATTGGGTCAAATGGGATAATTAATATTTTATTAATCAAAGAATCTCATTGCATCTCCAAGCACTTTTTCATCCTTTAACAGCAGAGCTCGATATTTAATAAGGTTATGAGAAAGCGTCAATATATGAAGGATAAAATCTGCTTTAACATTATTTATTGGATAAATATAAAAAATAACAGGAAATTACTCAAAAAGTAATTGTTATTTTGAAAAATTAAAAATAACATTCAAACCATGTATGCATATATATACCACCCATAACCACAATATCGAATATCAAACTGATGCTATACACAATCGATTTAAAAAAATATTCATGCGGACCCAACTCGAAAAATGCCCGTCAAAAAGAAAATTAACGAACCTTCTTATTACGTTACTTCGTTACATCACATTACACCGAGCAAATTTCTTCCTACCGGCGCAAAAGCTCCTCCCACAGCTCCTCGAGATAAAAAAATTCTTGTTTACGCGAATCGTGCACGCGCGGGTATTACATATACATACCTACGCACGCGGTATGCATGATCGATGGGCAGTCTCTCTCTCTTACTCTCTCCCTTCACACATAATCACTCGGGCAATCGATATACCTCGCGAGAACGAACGAGCCACACCTCGAGAACGAATTTTCGGCCGAAATTCCATACGTATAGGTATATATATATGCATAACTCGCGAAGGGCTTTTTCAGGCAGTGCGAGCGACCTGACGCATAAAAATGGCCCGAGGGCGCGTCGGGTCCGCACACATACACATACACACACACACATATATAGTAGGTAGTGGCCCGGGCGCGGAGCTTTCCGTGGCAGGGTGATTGGTAGCGCCCGTTAGTTTAATCATCGCGCATTAGCCGCTCGCGCGTACTACCTACCTACACACACACATACAGCACTCTCATTCTCCTACCACCTCAGTCCAATTTTGCTTCTAGCTGAAAGCCCTGCGCGCACTTTCACCCTCGAATTCCGTCGGCATGTCGTATGCACATACATACATACACACGTGAGTATATATAGTACAAAACGTATAGGCCACGTAGTTCGTTCGTTCGCTTTCATTTCCAGGCTGCAGCCTGTCCCTCTCCGACTTCCGTTCCATTCGTTTATTCCCGCGCGTAACCCGTTTGTCACGCGTTACCACCCCGCCCTTCTCCCCAACGAACGACAGCTCCCGCTTTTCGCGCGTTATGGTTTCTATAGTATATACGCCAAAAAATCGGTGGTACTATCGGTATCTCTCGTCGTCCGTTGGTATATATATATAGGTACGCGGAAGAATGCGAGAGAGCATCCGTCGAGCCGTGGAATCAGCGGCTATTCACGCTGCGCTGCAAAAGCGTGAATTATGAGTTTTCGGGGAGTATATATATAGAATGTTGTTGGTGTATGTGTGGATGTGTGCTGCCCCCTTTTGGACTCGCACTCCCGCGGTCGCGCGATGTTCGGTCAGCCATGTCAAGGACGCACAATAACTGGCCGCGAATGACGTTGTGTATGGGTGAGAGATAGTGTATGGGAGGAAGAGAGAGGGATATATATAGGAGGAAGAGTGGAAAAAAGGAGTCGACCGGCGAATTAATTAATCAATATTAATTATCCGCGTTTTCGGGGACAGGAGATGAGTTGTGTATAGTATGCTAAATTAGAATTAGCATGTTATAATAGTATACCGGAATATGAATATCGTGGTGGATAGTTACATTTACTGGGTTCGATGATAATTATTTTGACAAAGAGGTTGATCACATTTTGGAACGTGTATGTGAAATGCAAAACCATTGTTATATATGTTGAAGAATGGTATTTAAAAATTGCTTAATTTATTATATCTAAATTCTTATCATTATTGTGCGATGTGTGAAAAAATAACAAAAAATTCTTATTTATTTAAAAAATTTTAATATAAAATAAAATTTTTTATCAATTAATTAAAAATATTGAATAATAAAAGCTATATATTACAATCGCAAATTAATCGGTTTCCGTTTGTAAACTAATATGAATACAAGTGAATTCGCAAGCACTTAGAGAAATTGCTACCTGCAGCACCAGTGGTCATTAGACTGAGGTCTGCAGGTATTCTGTACTGGTGCTTTGGGGACGAGCATAGCAGACATAGAAGCTAAAGTGTATATAAGTGCGAGAGAAATCCGTACCACTCTCTTTCCTCAAAAGTATTAGAGGCACTTATAAAATTGGATGGTCTGCCAAAGAGGATTAGAAAATTTGCATTTTCCAATTGGTCATTGGTGAAGTCTTTTTAACGCTACTTTTAAGCTTATTTTATTTGTTAATATACTAAAATCTTCCTTAAGTTTGCAATATCAGCAAAGGAAGTGTTTATACTGAATTCGAACATTGAATCTTATTACTTTATATATAGGTCAGTGAATTCCGATGTCTCTGGTAATTAAACATTAAACGGTCTCTCGCTGAGAGCCCGAAAGCAATCCGAATGACGTCACTATCTTGTTTCTCCTTCATTCTTCGTGTACAGTGGCGTGACTAAAGGTTTCGGTATGATAATCTCACGAGGGGCGTCTAGCATTACTATATATTTCATATTTCACCCAAGAGCGCGTGTAAACCTTTTTCTAGTGATTTACGACTAGACTTCACTTTCTGCTCTGTTGTGTATGTATATATATGTATACGAAGTTATACGACTAATCCGTTTAGGGAAACATTATTCCGTGTTATTATCGTGGCGAGAGAATGCTCCCAGTGTCTAATATCAATCTCTAACGGATATTTGTTTTTTAATCAAATAGCTGAAGTCATTTTTTATATCAAATCTCTTTCTTGTAGCTGTAGGTGTAACGAGGAATGTAAAATTATTGAAGAATTACTTATACATAATCATAACCAAAGACATCATCAATTAATTCAAGTCAACACGAAGTAGAACGAGTTCATTCGTATATCTTAAGCTTATCGTCAAACTTCAAACACAATTCCTATATAATCTTTTATTCCTCATAACCCTGGATAAATATTTCCCGCAGCTTTCGTATCCCATACACGGCGCATATACCACAGTAGCATAAGAAAAAAGCTGCATTAACCTCGAGCTTTCAAGCTTACAAAGTCGAGGCGACAGGCTCCTCGAGAGGACGATGAGAATGCGAGCGAGAGAGAGAAGAAGAGAGGACCTCCTAGCCCGGGATTACAAGCCTATAGCGGAGCAAAGGAACAGACAGAGGGGCTGTGGCAGGACGAAGATGGGAGGAGGAGGAGGTGGGGGATTCATCAAGAGAGGGAGACGGCGGTGAAAGATGAGGAGGCGGTAGAGGAGGGATACGACGAAGAAGAAGCAGCAGCAGGAGGAGGAGGATTGGCGAGGGAACGCGGAAAGGGGAAACGAGCGTCATCTGCTGGTTCCCAATCCTTGTGTGCTCTCTCTCTTTCTCTGTCTCTCTTCTGTGTTGCATGTCGTGTATAAGCAAGCGAGAAAAATGCTCCTTCTGGATTTTCGACTGCTGCCGATGTCGCCTGCATATACATGAAGTATACGTGTATTAAAAAATTATGTACAGGCCAGTGGTGCAGGTTTTATGAAGAAGGAGCCGCAAATATGGGTGTGTAGGGTGTATCTTCTACTTCTTCTTCGTCATACCTTAAAATTGGGAATGTAAAAATGCTGACAATTTATGGCGATTAATTATTCTCTCTCGTTGTAGCTACCTCTTTCAGTTTTTTTAACCAAGATTCATTGGATTTGTGGAGAATATAAGAAGAATGTATATAAAAAAGGTACATATAGGAGAAGAGGACACTCGAGAAAAGCGAGATAAGGGCTTGTCCGCACCTCTGTACAAAGAGTCCAGTCTCGCGATATATATTTGTGAGAGTTATAAATGTTGCGTTAAATTTTGTATACGGCTACCGGGACACGGCTAACAACTTACATACCGTGCGGCGACTCACCTAAACTATGTAATATTTTACCGGCCTGATGAAACCTGGACGGGCTGCTGCACTATTATTTTTAATCATAAATTTCGTATACGTGAGAAAAAAAATATGGTGCGCATGTGCGAGAAGCGACTCGACTGGCCGGTACATATAGTGAAGATATATTAGGTTGCGGGTAATGTGGAAGAATTATGAAAAACTGTAAATTTTGATCAATTTTTTAGATAAAGTAGATACATCTGCGGTTTTATGAAATTAATTATTACGTATTAATTGAAAAATTAATGGACCTTGAGATTATTACAGCTTATGTAAAAAAACGTGTTATTATCATTAGTTATGATCCTTGCCGAGAAAGAGCTTTGAACGTTGCATAATTAATCCGCAGACAATTACGGGCTTCTTATTATGAAGAATCGTTTCTAAGAAATCGAAGCAAATTGGCGCTATTTGTATATTAAGCATTCAAAAAATAAAATTTTTCTCATATCATATATATATATATATAGATAGCATTATTACATAATTAAAGAAAAAAAAAATATATATATAGATATATATATATATATATATAAGTCATTAATAATTGCATCTTGGAGAATTCCCGCTTCTAACATCTAATGCACTAAAATATTCCATCTGACAATAATTACCTCAATTAATTAACAAACCCATTAACGCGCAATCCCGCCTTTTTCCTCCCCTCCCATCCAGCTCTCTAATAAATGTATCCCATATACAAAGACCACTACTATACTACCGCTGCGCGTCGCAAGGACAGGTTTCCCTCGAACCTCCTCTCTCTCTCTCTCCTTCACCTCGACGACGACGACGACGACTGCACAGCGTATAAGCATTGGGGCATCCGCGCACGCTGTCTCTTTCGTTTTACAACCACCGGCCGATGATCTCCGCAGGACTCGCTTGGCGCTATCGCAACCTGTACACTCGCTCACGGGACATTAGCACTGCTCGCTACAGGGAGAAAGAGAGAGAGAGAGTAGCTCGAATGAGAGAAACGAGAACGAAGCGCGCAGCACAGCAGCAGCAGCTATATACAGCAACGAGCGCGAACGAGAGCGAAACGCGCAAGAGAGGGAGAGAGAGAGAGAAGAGCGCACAAAAGAGTGATAAATCGACGACATTAATTCGCATTTTACCTTTGTTTGCGCTATACGGAATACAATATTAAATGGAATGGCCGCACAATAGATAATGCCTGAGCGCCATCATTTACGCGACGTGCTCGCGAGCGCGCCACGCGAGAGAGAAAGAGAGAGAGGGTTTGCGAGGCGAGCAAGGATGTTGCCGTGATGCTAGTCGAGCGAAGAGCGACGAGAGAGGGCTGTGCGATATCGTGCAAGCGAACGCGCGAGGTATGGAGAGGTGAGGGAGAGAGGTAAAATGTCGACGAATGTAGGTGATGTAGCGAAGATTTTGTTGATTTAATATGACGTGTATCGTTAGTTCATGTGATTTTCTAGGATCTTTTGAATTTTTGCTGTCAGTTATTGTGGGGGGCGATAAATGATAAGTGGACATTAAAGGAAATGCTTAAAAAATGGTTGTACTTTTTTTTAAAATGAGAAAGATAGTGATTTTATGTATTTTATAATTGAATAGTTGCCCTTATGTGAGTTTTGATGTTAATTCATTGAAAACTTTTTCAAATTCATGTTACTTTGTAAAATAAATGTAGAAGCTGCAATGATGCGCTTTACTACTCTTATTTCCCTTGCTATAGGAAACAGTTTAAAGCGAACCAAATTCTCTCAAATCTATCCAAAACATGAAAAAGTATAGCGCGTTTCACCTTTGAAAAAAACATTCCTTAATCATAAGATTTTATAACTTTATTTCACGAACCAAATCTATCCCATAGCACCACTCCAACATCATAAATTCGCCAAAACAAACCAAAACAAATTTTGCAGAAAGATCGACCGAAGGAAGTTTGCGGCCATTCCGTATATATACAATAGTTCCTCGCGAGCTACCTCCATCGTATATATAGTATACGTGAACACTGCTACATCTATACACGTACACACGGCAAGCGCGAGAGGGATCACTCGGGCCGCGCTTGCGCCGCGAGCGGTGCAGATGGTGTTGGCAGCCAGGGTGACGCATGGATTCGATTCCTGGGAGCTCGTGATTCCGCTCGGTTAGCCCCGTGTCACTCCCAGCAAACCCCATTACCCCCGCCTGCCCCACCGCCCACATCACCCTTCTGCCCCCGCGTCGCTATGGTCCCGCGGAATTCGCCCTGCAGGAAGCGATCTCGCCGAGCTGGCCGTATATATACTGAGCTTTTTCTATAGCGGAGAAAGGGTGTGGTATGTGTTTTTTTTACAGAGACGATGGTTCTTTTATATATATATAAACAGTTGGCGAAAAAGTAGTTGGGTTGAAATTTTTATATATATATATATATATATATATACAAGGTGACCATCTTAGAACGCACCACATTGATAACGTTACAACAAAATAATTA